>CM032447.1:140751280-140881280 GCA_019049505.1 Pachyrhynchus sulphureomaculatus
TTTAATTTATAGTCCAGACCGATTCCCGATAATCATACATATATATATATATATATATATATATATATATATATATATATATATATATATATATATATATGTATATATATATATATATATATATATATATATATATATATATATATATATATATATATATATATATATATATATATATGTATTATATATATATATATATATATATATACATATATATATATATATATATATATATATATATATATATATATATATATATATATATATATATATATATATATATATAGTATTATATATATATATATATATATATATATATATATATATATATATATATATATATATATGTATATATATATATATATATATATATATATATATATATATATATATATATATATATATATATATATATATATATATAATACATATATATATATATATATATATATATATATATATATATATATATATATATATGTATTTTATATATATATATATATATATATATATATATATATATATGTATTATATATATATATATATATATATATATATATATATATATATATATATATATATATATATATATGTATATATATATATATATATATATATATAAATTTATATATATATATATATATATATATATATATATATATATATATATATATATATATATATATATCGGTTTTTAAAAACGTTCGACGCTTGTCTGATGCCTGACTTCCATTCCAGTCTGTTGTGCCACTGACCATCGTTAAGATTTCTGGCACTCGTGGCTTTTGTTATGCCTTCTTTCTAAGTGTTTTTGAGCCTTTCCCGCTTGAGTCGTTGTGCGGAAACCCATTCCATAATTCGTTGGGGAAGTTTTTCTTCTCTCATTCTTTGTACTTGGCATGTACATTAATAATATTAAAACCACAAAAAATTCATTTGTCATAAAGAATAATATCCACTTATTGTATGACATATAATTTACCCTATAACAAGCTTTATTTTTAATACAGTGATTTACATAGTGATAACAATGTAAAGTTTAAATCTAAATGCATTTACACAATTAATTAATTCAACTTTTATTTTTCATTTCATTCATTTTCAAAATTCATTAAAATAATGAATTTCTTGAGATTAAAATGTGTGAATCACATAACTGAGAGTCATAGTTCACTGCTACTCTGACGATCTCTCCAAAACACACCCATATATTATAGCGGGTATTACGTATATTATGTACTAGTTTAGAGACTTATTTAAGATTATAATTTTGCTTTTGTGAAAGAAAGTTTACAAATTTTATAACTTTGTTTATAATCAGATCTTCTATAGCCATTGCTTTTTATGGCAGAAGCAAGAACTAACTGTACATTTAAATCCTCTAAACAATTTCAATATGAAATTAACATCAGTCAATAACAGAGTCGAGGAATCTAAAAATTATGTTATTTTTCCATTATTGAAAATTTTAACAAAGGTAGTGTGAAAATGAATGTGATGATAGACTAACTTCAACGGAAATACTGACTTTACAACTTATATTTGCAAGGGAAGTATTTGTAAATAATTCTACCAATTTTCTTTTATAGTCGAAAGCGTTACAAGGCATTATGTTACATTGAAGAAAAGTCGTTGCCTTTTTTAGCAGAAAGTGAATAATTAAAATATTACAACTACCCAGGGAGCTAATAAGTTTTTTGATAATAGAATACTTTAGTTATTCTTACAATTCACTTTAATACATAATTCGATATGTACTACGTCAACAAGAATGAAGCAAACTAGAGAACTTACATCCATTTTTAAATATATAAAATTGTTAGTAAAAGACGATTAAATGATACCTAAATCATCAGTTTTTATCGCATTCAGTTTAAAACCCTTCATAATAGTTATTAATGATACTATTTCACAATGAATCACCTGCTAGAGCCTTAAAACGTTCTTAATAAGTGTAGACGAATTAGTGTCAATTTCAAACCAGTGTGAATAATACAATATCATTGTCAAATGTTATAATGTGTCGACTTGTTAAATCTTTATTTTATATTGTCGAAAAAGTAACCTTAATTCAGCAACAATTTATTTTGGCTTTAAAATCACCTTTACGAATACTGGCGAAGATGAAAATGATTGTTAATTATGCTTCACTATCTTTTCCTTAAATAATTTCGTTTGCTTACAGGTAAAGGTGAACTTTTGAGTCTTTTTTTTACTGAAGTAGTAAATATGTTTACAGCAGCAAACAAATTGTAAGGTGAAACTCTGAATTAAAAGATATTTAAAATTTTAAAATATGCTTCTACTAGATTTTAATGGTAATTTGCAAGCAATTTTAGTTTATTTTCCAATTCTCAAGGTGTAAACTGTCTTTAGTTTTAAGAACAGATATCACTGTGACTTAATTATAAAAAACAAAAAATTTCTCCTCATATGACATAGTTTTCTATTGTCTCGTTCTTGTCTGAGTAGAAAATTTTTCAGTCTACCAAAATCATGTAAATACAAACGCAATTAAAGTTAAAGTAAAACTTTGAATTTTATCTTCTAATCCTATTTAGATAACGAGATGTTTTAATAGACTTTTATTATTAAAAAATGGCATTAAAAATAGTCTGATAATTTTATCAAGAAATCTTAAAAATATAAACAAATTATGTTGATAAAATGTTCCGATATACCAATAACTTTTTAAAATATAAATCCGGAACTAAAGGAAGTAAGTTTTGCCATTTTCTAGCTGTTTGTAAACCGGATAATATAAAATTTATTTAACTTTACTTATATCTTTATTCTTTCTCTGGGGTTTGTTAGTACTATTATTGCTACAATAACTGTAGAACCATAAATCCTAAGTTTATATTCAACTAGTATAATAATGTTGATGAACGTTACTATAGAAATCAATTATTTTAATAGCCTACAAACGCTAAAATGAAAATTCTAATGCCAAGAGGCGAAACAAAACCTATACCTATGAATGGAGGGATATGACAAGGAGATTCACTCAGTCGATTATTGTTCATTACCATAATGAATAAAATAATAGGCGAACTAAAAAAACGAGTAGAATACAGAAATGGGACCTAACAAAATTAATATAATATGTTACGCTGACGAAGCATCACAAGCAATGAAGACAATCTACTAAGGCAACTCCATATATTTAACACAACAGCGAAAACATACACCATTAAGATCTCTGTGGAAAAACCAAAATGCATGGTGCGAGCCTCAAAGGTACAAACTGGAAGTGAAATAGAACTGACTGATGACTTTTACATACCTTGAAATGAACGCATCACTAAATGGATCAAGGCTAGAACAAGAAACCGGGATGATCGCGTGAACAAAATGACGTATGACAGACTGGCTAACATCTACAAAAATAACAAACCGTACAGTAAAAGACCTACAGGAAGACTAAAGAAGAGATTTACTAACAACAACAACGGAAACAGAATGAGAGGCAGACAAACAGGAGCAATCCTAGTCATGCGAAGAAGAAGAAGACAAACACTAAAGAAATATTATAATATAATATGTGATTTTTGTTTACTAAAAAGATCAGTTCACTTGTTTTATGCATTCTTACAAAGTACACAGATTCTATCTTTTATAGTCAACAAAACTATATATACCTCACTTGATTATAATTTACTCTTTGCGTTTGAGAATGTAGTAGTACTACGAAATCGCAGTAACGCCTAGTGCAATTTTTTAAACGTGTCAGTTAACAAAATAAAAGTATACTTTGTAACCTGTGTTGTGGTTAATATGTACTGTCACCAAGCAACGGACAGCTCCATAAAATCTTTGATTGGGGAGGCTTTAATAAAAATATGTGACTAGTTTCATTAGATATGAGGATTTAAGAAGTAAACAAGATAAAATTTTTTGGGTAATTTACAGCATAATTAGGTTTTCTGAATTACCCTATAAGAAAACTTTATTGCTAGTGTTAATTCAGCCAATGATTCACTTTGCATATTTGCCATTTTTTGTATAAAAGTAACATTTTGTGAGTCATCGTACATATTAAAAGTATTGAAAATTTGAGGAAAATTGCGTTTTTACTCTAGTTTAAAAAATATAAGTTGTGTTTTTGATATGTGTATGTAATTGGATGGCAAAAAATTATTTAAAAAATACAAAAATCAGCACCAAAACTTAACATGCCACTCCTAACAATAGGAACAGTTTTATTTCATTCCCATCTACCTAGTAAATTTTAGTACAATAATTAAATGTCTGACAACAGTGTTTCCTCCTCACTTCCTACTTTTGTTTCGAAAAGTAATTAATAGATACAATTTTTGCGGTCAAAAAACTGTGGCGTACTGGAGCAACTCTAACGTGCCTTTCAAATTTAATAGCTCGAAATACAAAGAAAACAAGATAATAGCATCAATTTCCTAGACATCACTACAAAAAAATCTAATAACCATTTACTGTTCGATATCTACAGAAAACTCACATACACAGATACAACAATACCTAAAGAATCCCTCCACCCAATGTCCCATAAACTATCGGCTTACAGATCAGTGATACATAGAGTCTTCTCTATTCTGTTAGAAAAAACGGATCTGGAGAAGGAACTCAACATCATTAGATCTATCGCTGCTAATAACGGATACAAATTGATCAAGACTCCCCCCAAAAAATACACAATTCTCACATACTTCGGGTAAATATTCAATAAAATCTCAAATATTTTAAAGAAAAATGAAAACAATAGTATTGCTTTCAAACATGATTTTCAACATTAAAAGTAAAAAAGATAAATTTAATAAATCAGGAGTTTATAGATTAAAATGTAATGAATGCAATACCCTATATATAGGATAAACAGGAAAAAATTTTAACACTAGATATGAAGAACATTACGCCTCATACAGACTTAAAAAACAAAATTCCAATTTCGCCAACCATTTCTTAGAGACGTCACATAACTTTCCAGGAATGAATAGTTTGAATATTTTACATTATGAACAAAAGAGCAAAAGACTAGATTGTTTAGAAGCAATCGAAATTTACAAGAACCATAAAGATCCCAATATAAATCTATTAAATTTACAGACCGATATTAAAAATTCCACACTTTTAAGCCTGTTTGACCGTAATTAAAATAAGGGAAAAACCCCTAATCTCTAATAGTCAACAAAACTATATATACCTCACTTGATTATAATTTACTCATTGTATTTGAGCATGTAGTAGTACCACGAAACTGTAGTCACGCCTAGTGCAATTTTTTATACGTGCCAGTTAACAAAATAAAAGTATACCCTCCCCAATCACTTCTAAAGTTATGTAACTTTCTATTGCATAATCTTTTACTTATTTTATTGTAATTGAGAAATATAACTAATTATAACGTAATCATACTTAGTTTCAAATTTTTTTCCCGGTTCTTTATCTTAACATACAAACAAAAAATTATATAAAATATTAAGTTTTTAAAAAATCATATCAGGTGTCCTACGACGGTCATCTTATTTTTAATAAAAAAAATGATTTTATCTTATACGATTGTAAGCTATACTTTGTTTTCGATATTGAAAAACCTAGTATTTTGCTAAATATTCCAATCAGTAAATTATAAATAGTAATTTCCGAAATTTTGAGGAATCTTCATGAAACATTCCTATTAATATATGTATGTCTGGAAGTGATTATTTTCCGAGTTACACACCGTTAAAGTTTTACTTATTTACTTACTTTTTTCTTGGTTTTTGTAACTTTTTGGATGCATTTTCTTAAGTAATTCTTTTAAATTTAGTTCACAGAATCGGCTTCAAAGTACCTTCACTATTTTTGGTAAGCTACTGGCATTATTTTTTAAACAAACTACTTCCAATTAACATATTTTATGTTAAAATAAACTGTTGGGAATGTGGAATCTTTGACACAATGACACTACTCAATATATATCACCACTAAACCAAACACTTTCATCAGGAGCGATGATTGACTCAAGCTAAACTACAAATCTACCCTATTAATACTTAGCCTAACACCTGGTTTACTCAGGCGGACGAAATTATTCTTGAATACTTAACAATATCTAAACTTTGTATGGAATAAAATTATTTTCAATATAACAGTCAATTTTTTGTTCAGAAAGAAGTAACAGCTATGGGTAACTGCTTATCACCTTTCATAGCCAATTTATTCATGAGTAAGTTTGAAACCGAAGCCAGTCAACAATTTGAGTATTTCCCAAGGGTATAGTACAGGTATGTGGATGATGTTTTCGCGATTTTTGATACAAAGAAAGCAAATATAGATGATTTTGTTTCCAAATTGAATAGCCAATATGATTCCATTAAATTCACTTACAAAATTGAGAACAAAGGACAACTGCCTTTTCTAGATATTTTAATTATTAAAAATAATAATAGGTTAGGATTTAATATTTATAGAAAAGACACAGTAACAGATAGATATATTCCTAATGATTCATTTCATTGCAAACAACACAAATTAACCGCATTATATTTTTAGTTCATCGTTTGGTCACTTTTCCTCTGAATAGAGTAAACTTCAATAATGAAAGGAATATAAGGCGAAATATAACTAGAGTTAATGGTTGTGACGTTGACTTAGTAAACAAGTTAATAAATAGATATAAGTTCAGGTTAAATATTCAGAATTCCATCTATTTTACACGCGAAGAAAATAAGACCAAGTATGTCCCTATATCATATAATCCGAAATATAGCAGGGGACTCAATAAGGTATTTAATGAGGTAGGTCTCACCTTAGTCTATAAGTCATCAGACAATCTGAGGAATATCTTAGGAAATCCAAAAGATAAGATTCCTAATTATGAGAAAAGTGGAATTTATGAAATTAGTTGTAATGATTGTGACAAAAAGGAAGGTCAACTAAAACACGATTTAAAGAACATTTAGCACATCTAAAATATAGTAGAACAGAAAAGTTTAGCATTGCCGAACATGCCCTTGAAGCTGATCATACTGTAACATTAGTTACCTAAGATTAATTAAAAATGTCTCTGATAGGAGATTGTTGAACGCATACGGAAGTATCGAAGTTATAAAATGTAAAACTGGTTTTAATAAAGACAGAGGGCCTATTCCTTATAGCCCCCTCTACTGGTTACTTGACCGGAATTGATCGCCTCGCCTAAGTCATTGCTTCCGCCTGAGTAATCCAGGTATTAGGCTAAGAATAAATAGGGTAGATTTGTAGTTTAGTTTTAGCCAATCATCGCTCCTGATGAAGCTTACATGGTCGAGCGCAAAAATAAAGTGTTTGGTTTAGTGGTGATGTACACTGAGTAGTTAAAATAAATTCTTCCGGACATATTTCTTATACAAACTAATTTTTCAAAAATTTAAAGTATTATAGGACAGAATATACCTTACATATCTTACTAATTTTAATTTTGGTAATGAAGTAAAGTATATAAATATTAATATTAATTATATAAAATTATTTACAACATATATACCTACTATTAAAAATTTATAGTTATAATTTCAACATTATGATAAACACTGCTGTTAAATGGGTTGTTGAAATAGTATTTCTTTATTTCATAAAAATGAATTAAGACTATTAAAATGTTTATATAAATTATAAATTGAAAATAACAGTTACCTGCTAACTACCTAAACTCTTCTTGACGTGCTATATCCGATACGGACGTAGGCGACCATCTCGCCTTTGCCTGTGATTGGTGCCTTTCTTAAGTATGTCCACAAACAAAGGGGACTTACAGTTTAATGCCGGTTTCGAAGGGCTACAATGAGAGGGATTTACAAGGCGTATTACTACAAATGGTTTGCCATTGCCTTACCGAGAAAGGCGACCGTCCTGTTGTATTTTTTTTAATTTATTATTCTTTTTCTTAAGCCGAGATTCGAACTCAGGTCTCCGGCGTAGAAGGCAGACGCTATAACTAATACACTAACCAAACTAACCAGATCTAATAATATTTTTAATATAATGCCTAAATCATTAATTGAGACTGACGAGTTTGTCGTTTTTAGCAAATTTGAAAGATTATCTTATGCACTATAATATCAAGCTTCATATCCAGATAGGTCCCATTCATGTTAGCATGTATTATTTAGGTTAGTTATAGAGTTTCAAACAACGTAAGTGATAAAATGATTTAGGTTTTAGGGATTTCACTGATCTTGATACTAAACAACTTTTATAACTGATCACAAATAATTTAAGTTAATAAAAAGGTAACATTGGTTTCAGATTCCTTGACTACGAGAACTCTGAAAAGGACATATAACACAATATATACAAAACAACACTCATAATTCCCTTCCCTAGTTCATTACCCTCTTACATGTTTGACCGTAAATAATTACAAAATAATGAAAACTATTCTTAGACGCCAAGAAAGGAGGTATTAAATATTAAAGAAAGGACTTATAACTTGAAATATGTAAAGTAATCCTTCTGTATTCATGTAACTATACATTTTTTAGTGTTCCGTACGGAACACTTATAAGATCACTTTTGTGTCCGTCTGCCTGTCTGTCCGTCTGTCACACCCGATTTTTTCCGAAACTATTTGACATAGAAAGTTGAAATTAGACACTAATATAGAAATTGATGGCCTCGTCAGAGCCGTGTAGTTTTAAAAGTTAAATTTTGACTTATAGGGTTAGTATTGGGAGGTGAAATCGGGAGTGAAATTTTTTTTATCAGGTCATCGAGTGGGGTGTCAAGTAAAAGCTTGTAAAAAGATGTGTTCAAAAATATATATATAATGTACAGCTGCTATAAAGCGGCGGAAGAGCGAGGGGACTAACCAACCTGCGCACTCCTGCAGCAAAGAGGTGAGAGGCGGAACGACAACCTCGGCTCAAATGCTCAAACGCTAGTAAGCCGAACAAGGCTTGTGGGGGCTGGTTCGGGGGCGTCGATGTACAGAGATCATAATTTTAAAATAGATTTTTGCAACATACGAAGTTTAAACTCGAACATAAATTCAGTGCACTAACACCTGCAATCAAATAAACCTAATGTACTGGCTCTCTGTGAAACCAAGGTCAGTTCATCGACCAGCGCAGTCTTTATCCTGGGTACGACTTCTATTCCCGATTTAGGCATAACTTTGGAATCTGTCTTTTTGTCAGAAGCGACCTCTCTTGCCAACGAGACGAGGCTCTAGAGCCCCCAAACTTTGATGTTGATGTTATGTGGTTAAAAATAACAACTCAACAAACCACAAGGTTCATCTGTATCCTCTATCGACCAGCAAGTGATACTAACTTTAAAACACTTTTCACTTCTCTTGCAGACACCATCAATCATTGCAAATTAACTATCCAAATGCCGAAATTGCCATCCTGGGCGACTTTAATGTCCACGACATCAACTAGCTTAAATATTCAAATACTACCGACGAACAAGGTCATGAAGCTGAATTATTCTCAATCAGTTGTGGCTTAACTCAGCTTATTAATGAATCAACACGAATCCCTGATCGAGACGGGGAGTTCGCCAGTCTTCTTGATCTGTTTTTAACCACCATTCTGGAGATTTGCACGGTCACCGTAAATCCGCCGTTAGGATCTTCCGACCAAAAACTGCTTTCGACATCGAGTATCCTACCAATCAGTGACAGAGAGGCGCCTAAACCGCGCAAGATTTGGCACTACAGATCTGCTAAATGGGAAGATTTCATGGGATATTTTCGAACTTTCCCTTGGTTAGACGTTTGTTTTTGATCTGACGACCCATCTGATTGCGCTAGGGAGGTTTCCGATGTTATTTTGGCTGGTATGGATACTTACGTTCATTTTTCGAAGAAAGGCTCTGGAAGGTTACATTCCTTCTTGAAAAAATGCCCTTCCAACGGCAAGACTTAGTTTGACCGAAAATGTAAAAAAGCTGTGGCTTCCAAACATCTTGCCTACCGACAATGGCGTGTACATTCTAACACCATAAATCATAACACCTTTGTTCGTGCCCGGAACAGATGCAAAGAAATTATCGACCAAACTAAGGAGGCACACAATCAACGAATTAGAAACAAATTTCTCGCTTGTCCCAACAATTCCAGGTCCTTTTGGTTAGTCGCTAAGGCAGTTAGTCAAAATTTCACCAAATCCACCATACCACCACTCACACGGCCAGATAATTCTATCGCAATGACACTTGTTGAAAAAGTGAATTTCTTGGCTGAACTCTTTGCTTCACATTCTACTGTCGATTTCCAAGGAAAAACACAATGAAGCTAGACACCAAAAAAGCTTCTGGCACTGCCGGAATACCTGTCATAGTTCTCAAAAACTGTGCGAGGGAACTAACACCAGTTTTCTGTAGACTTTTCAACCTATCCTACAGAAAGGGAATATTTCCTTCCTGCTGGAGATGTGCCACAGTTCAGCCGATACCTAAAAAGGCAAGAAGACCTTGCCAAATAACTACTGACCAGTTGCAGTGCTTTCAATAATATCGAAAGTCATGGAAAAGGCTATCAATCAACACCTTCTAAAATATCTTGAAGGATTCAACATTATTAGCGATCACCAATATGGCTTTCGTAAACATAGATCAACAGGAGATCTTCTGACTTATGTAACACATGTTTGGAACAACGCAATTGAACACTTTGGAGAATCTTGAGCGGTTGCTCTTGACATACCCATGGCGTTTGGCATGATGGACTGTTGGCTAAGCTACGCTCTTATGGTATGTCTGAAAAGTTCACTTCACTATCAACGGTGGCGTGCCCAAGGCTCCATACTATCTCCTCTTTTTCTCATTTACAATAACAATCTGCTGGAAAAGACCAGAAACCCAATCTACAGCTTTGCAGATGACAGTACACTTATCTCTTCATTCACTTTGAATGCTCGACCATCGGCTACTCAGACAGTGGAAAGTCGTCCAACTTAACAAAGACCTAGAAGAAATTCTATCTTGGGGTGACAGTAACCAAGTGGAATTTAACACTACAAAAACCCAGGCGGCAGTTTTTTTCTAAAAAAGTTAATGTTGCTGAACCCGACATAGTAATGTCGGGGTACTCCATTCCTCTAACATCGTCACTGTTGGGCGTTAGTTTTGGACCGAATATGTCCTGGTATGAACATGTCGCAGATATAGCAAGGAGAGCTTCTCAAAAGTTGGGAATATTATTTCGAACCAGAAAGCTTTAAACATACTCGCGCTAAGACCCGGAACTGACTTCACATCCGTAGCCTATTCTACAAGTATTTTTTTGGTTCAGTTTGTTACTCCTCGTACAAATACGTTTTTCAAGCAATCTTTTATATCGAGAACATCATCCCTTTGGAATAATTTGCCCAGGACTGTGTTTCCCACCGAGTACAATATACAGCGATTCAGGAACAACGTGAATCGCTTTTTTCTCACACGTGTCGCTCCTGTAGCGCTTTAGGGACTTCCCTGCAGCACGTGTGCTAGACCAATAAAAAAATATATAATGTAATACTTGCGGACTCTTTGTATTATTATTAAAAAAGTGCGAAAAATCGCTGTACTCACATCTTGAAAAGTACTGATCAAAAAATTTTGAAAAAATTCTCGAATATTCTCTACAGGATATAGATTGAACAAAAATTATCACCTTTAATAATTTATCTGGTATATAAAAAAAATAAAAATATTATGGTGATCAGTTTTCACTAAAGATCGGAAAACTCATTTGGGATGTATCTTGTGAAGTCACTGATCATTTTGTACTTCCGTAAGGAAAATTTTTATTTTAAAAGCAATCAACGTACGAAACACTAATTGCGCAAGTCCAACTTGCACTTGAGCGGTTATTTTATTATGCTTTAAATTTCTTTATTATCCCAATTCTAAGCCATAAAAATTCTCATAATAATATTAAAAATATATAAAATTTATAGACCTCCATCTCTTTCTATGAAGTGATATGTTTTTCATGATCTAGGGGACCAGAAACGTGATGCCTCTTTAGTAATGGAGATCTTTCATCCCAAAAATTTTAACAGTGTTTACAGATTGGTCTCTCACTTCTCCGTTTAATAAAAAAAACTCTTACTAATACTTAGACAGCACTTAAAACTCTCGGAAAATCTTGAAATTAGATAAACATAAAACGCCTTTTCTAACTTTGCCGAAGTAGGCTATGCACATTCGACAATAACGCAAATTAATATTAAGATTTGTTTAGTTATGAATTTTGGTAGTAATAAATTAAAACAAGGTGTTATTTTAAAAATGGTTTTCTGAAGAGTGAAAAAAGGTATAAATACAAAATATTTCTTAAGAATATGTATAACAAATGGCTAGTATAACAGGAATATACAAGAAAACCTTACTCTGACAATGAGCAAGTTAGAGACTTTAGTCCTTTTATAATCAATAACTCTGTACAGGGATATTTCTTAAGTATCTTACATGATTTACTATTCGCCTATTTGACATACGAAAAAAATTATTTCAATACTCAACATAGTTTTTCATGAAGGAGCCAAATATAATGTCACAAAACTGATCCCTTGTCAAATTTGACAGATTATATAAACACACCTTTAACTAGCTCTATTAAATCTAATGTCAGAAATGTAAAATTTTAATTTAACTCGTTCCCGAGATAGGAGGAATCAAAGTTGTTACAATAATCATATATTATTGACGCTGGGCTTTATTTTGGTAGATATTTTTAAGCACGTACGTCTACACTTGATATTCGGTTATTACCGATATACCTGCCATTCAAGTAATTGAATGAATTTTTAACTTTTAAGTTAACTCGATTTATTATTTCCCTATATATTCTTTAACTAGTATTTTTAGTTTTTCGTGAAGAACAATGATTGAGGACAAATCCAGGTCATCAAGTAATGCAATATCAAGTTGCAAGTTTATTTACAGAAGCTTACCAAAGAGCTGCTATCACTGGCAGCATTGTGAACGGATTTCAAGCGGCTGGAGTTTGGCCCATGGACAAAAACTTCTTTCCCCAACATTTGTTTAAAGCAGCTGAAAGTAGAAATGCTCTCCCTCTCAAACAAACTCAAGTAATGAAAGCACATCTATCCTACAAGAAGCTTTTATTATTATCAATAACGAAAACAAGCAACTGCTCACCACATTTAAATAGTGAAGTGTCTAATTGGAGGTTTAACGCTAAACCCTTAAAAAAAATTATAAAATCGTTATGTCCAACACTGCAAAATAAAATACTGTACAATAAACTGTGGAAATTACATCCTTACAAAAATATATTGGAATAATCAATAAACCAAAGACTTATTATACACAAGTCTCCCCTTTAGCAGAAGCCCAAAATAAAATCTCTCTTCGGTCGGCGATTATAAACTAACAATTTTTTGATGACGTCTGACAAAAAAATTCTTTCTAATCTATAATAAATAAAGGGGAACACACATATGATATATAAAAATGTTTCACTTGTCTAATTTGACAGATGACAAAGCTAATTAGATTTTTTTAAAATGGAACTACCGCTATGTGGCTATACCATGAAAAAGCATTTTTTTAGTCTTGATATTCATTTTTAGACGTTACTGACATACAGGGCATTCAAGTTATTTATCTCTTTTAGGCTCTCATGTTTCCTCAGTGAGCGTTATTTACGAGTGGCGGTCGACGGATTTCTTTCTAACACCTTCACTATCAACGCCGGTGTGTCCCGAGGCTCCTCTCTCTTTCTCATTTGCATTAACGATCTACTGGAAAAGACCAGAAATCCAATCTACAGCTCTCCAGATGACAGTACGCTTATCTCTTCATTTACTTTGAACGCTCGGACATCGGCTGTTCAGGCGAGTGTCCGCAGACAGGGGGAAGTTGTTCAACTTAACAAAGACCTGGAAGAAATTTTATCTTGGGGTGACAGTAACCAAGTGGAATTTAACGCTACAAAAACCCAGGCAGCAGTTTTTTCTAAAAAAGTTAACGTTGTTGAATCCGACATAGTCATGGCGGGGCACTCCATTGGGTGTTAATTTGGAAGCAAATATGTCCTGGCACGAGCATGTTGCAGGCATGGCAAGGAGAGCTTCTCAAAAGTTGGGAATATTATTTCGAACCAGAAAGTTTTACCCTCCACAACTGTTAATTCTTTATAAAGCTCAAATTCGACCAACTATAGAATACTGCTCCCATGTTTGGGGCTCCGCTCCCAAACATACACTGCATTTGTTGGATTCTATTCAGAGAAGAGCTGTTCGTCTGATTGGAGACCCGGAACTGACGGGCCGCCTTGATTCGCTCTAACATCGAAGAACGGTTGGCGACTTGAGCCTATTCTACAAGTATTTTCATGGAAAATGTTCGGAGGATGTGGCCCGTGTAATTCCTCCCAGAGCGACGCATGTTAGAAATACACGTCGCGCTGATGCTTCACATCCATATGAGGTTCAGCTTGTTACTCCTCGTACAACGCTTTTCAAGCAGTCTTTAATATGAAGAACAGCATACCTTTGGAATAATTTTCCCAGGACTGTGTCTCCCACCGAGCACAATTTACAGCGATTGAAGAACAATGTGAATCACTTTTTTCCGCACACGTGTCCCTCCTGTAGCGCTTTAGGGACCTCCCCGCAGCACATATGCTAGACCTATAAAAAAAGAGTTATTTATCGAAATTTTGAACTTTTAAAAGGCTCACTAAAGTTACCAGTTTCCTATCTAGCACATCAAAAATTGTTTTTTGTGAAGAAGCCAAATATAAAATCTTATTATCTAATTAGAATTTTTTTTAATGGCAATACCTCTGTATGGTTTCACCATTATGTCGCATTTTTCAGTCTATTTATAAATATATATAACTTTTGATTTAACGGATTTTTAACTTTTAAGTGACTAACTCGATTTATTATTTTTCTATTTATCGTATTAAAAAATTACTCCACTACTATTCTTAGTTTTTTATGGATATACCAAATATAATATAGTAACTAAATATGTATTTGTCACTTTTTTAATTTGACAGATTATAAGGCCAACTATTTTCTTATTATATGGCACTACCTCCGTATGTCGGCACCATTAATAGGTCAGTCTTACATATTTTTAATATTTACTTTCAGTCGTTACTGATATACAGGGCATTTAAGTTATTGAACGGATTTTTAACTTTTCAGTGACTGGCTCTAATCCTATTTTGCATATCAAAAAGATTCTTTCAGTACTAAACTTAGCTTTTTATGAAGAAGCCAAATATGATATTGAGAAACATTTCACTTATCGAAGTTCCCGTGGGGGGGCGGGATAGAATATCTCCCCCGGTATGTTCTGCCTGTCGTAGGAGGCGACTTAAAGAACAATCTAGATGGTGGATGCCCAGATCCCACCAGCATCGCCCGGTGTGATACCATCGCATCGGCTTAGGCTGCGTGAAGTTGCTTAACGTTTCGTGGCTGTGCCGATGTCCCAGACTGTGGGACCAAATAGCATGAGGCACCTGGATACAAAAAATTCCGGAGGTAAAATAGCCCCCCGTTCGGATCTCCGGGTGGGGGCTGGTTCAGGGGCGTCGACATGCAGAGAACAGAATTTCAAAATGGATTTTTGCAACATACGAGGTTTAAATTCGAACATAAATTCAGTGCACCAACACCTGCAATCAAATAAACCTCATGTACTCGCTCTCTGTGAAACTAAGGTCAGTTCATCGACCAGCACAGTAAACTATCTTTATCCTGGGAACGATTTCTATTCCCGATTTAGGCGTAACTTTGGAATCTGTCTTTATGTCAGAAGCGACCTCTCTTGCCAACGAGAAGAGGCTCTGGAGCCCCCCAACTTTGATGTTATGTGGTTAAAAATAACGACTCAACCAACCACAAGGTTCATCTGTATCCTCTATCGACCACCAAGTGATACTAACTTTAGAACACTTTTCGCTTCTCTTGCAGACACCATCGATCATTTACAAATTAACTATCCAAATGCCGAAATTGCTATCCTGGGAGACTTTAATGTCCACAACATCAACTGGTTTAAATATTCAAATACTACCGATGAACAAGGTCGTGAAGCCGAATCATTTTCAGTCAGTTGTGGCTTGACTCAGCTTATTGATGAACCAACACGGATCCCTGATCGAGACGGAGAGTTCGCCAGTCTTCTTGATCTGTTTTTAACCACCAATCCGGAGATTTACACGGTCAGCGTAAATCCACCGTTAGGTTCTTCCGACCATAGACTACTTTCGACATCGAGTATTCTACCAATCAGTGATAGAGAGGCGCCCAAACCGCGCAAGATTTGGCATTACAAATCTGCTAAATGGGAAGATCTCATGGAATATTTTCGAACTTTCCCTTGGTTGGACGTTTGTTTTCGATCGGACGATCCATCTGACTGCGCCAGGGAGGTTTCCGATGTTATTTTGGCCGGTATGGAGGCTTACATCCCTTTTTCGAAGAAATGCCCTTCCAACGGCAAGCCTTGGTTTGACCTAAAATGCAAAGAAGCTGTTGCTTCTAAACATCTTGCATACCGACAGTGGCGTGAACACCATAAATCGTAACATCTTTGTTGGTGCCAGGAACAGATGCAAAGAAATTATCGACGAAACCAAGGAGGTACACAATCAACGGATTAGAAACAAACTTCTCGCTTGTCCCGGCAATTCCAGGTCCTTTTGGTCAGTCGCTAAGGCAGTTAGTCAAAATTTCACCAAATCCACCATACCACCACTCACACGGCCAGATAATTCTATTGCAACGACACCTGTTGAGAAAGCGAACTTGTTGGCTGAACTCTTTGCTTCACATTCTACTGTTGATTTCCAAGGAAAAACACCACCTACTATTCCCATAGTGCAGTCAAGGATGCCCGATATTGTCTTCAGACAGCGTATCATAAAACGTATTTTGATGAAGCTAGACACCAAAAAGGCTTCTGGCGCTGACGGAATACCTGCCATAGTTCTCAAGAACTGTGCAAGGGAACTAACGCCAGTTTTCTGTAGACTTTTCAACCTATCCTACAGAAAGGGAATATTTCCTTCCTGCTGGAAATGTGCCACAGTTCAGCCGATACCTAAAAAAGGCAAGAAGACATTGCCAAATAACTACCGACCAATCGCACTACTCTCAATAATATCGAAAGTCATGGAAAAGGCTATCAATCAGCATCTTCTAAAATATCTTGAAGGATTCAACATTATTAGTGATCACCAATATGGCTTTCGTAAAAATAGATCAACAGGAGATCTTCTGACTTATGTAACACATGTTTGGAACAACGCAATTGAACACTTTGGAGAATCTCAAGCGGTTGACATATCCAAAACATTTGACCGTGTTTGGCACGATGGGCTGTTGGCTAAGTTACGTTCTTATGGTATGTCTGAAAAGTTCTGTTTGTGGCTCTCATGTTTCCTCAGAGAGCGTTCTTTACGAGTGGCAGTCGACGGATTTCTTTCTAACACCTTGACTATCAACGCCGGTGTGCCCCAATGTTCCATACTATCTCCTACTCTCTTCCTTATTTATATTAACGATCTGCTGGAAAAGACCGAGAATCCAATCTACAGCTTTGCAGATGACAGTACACTTATCTCTTTATTCACTTTGAATGCTCGGACATCGACTACTCAGACGAATATCCGCAGACAGCAGGAAGTCATTCAACTTAACAAAGACCTGGAAGAAATTCTATCTTGGGGTGACAGTAACGAAGTGGAATTTAACGCTACAAAAACCCAGGCGGCAGTTTTTTCTAAAAAAGTTAACGTTGCAGAACCCGACATAGTTATGTCCGGGCACTCCATGCCTCTAACATCGTCACTCAATCTGTTAGGCGTTAATTTGGGAGCAAATATGTCCTGGCATGAACATGTTGCAGGCATAGCAAGGAGAGCTTCTCAAAAGTTGGGAATATTGTTTTGAGCCAGAAAGCTTTACACTCCACAACTGTTAATTCTTTACAAAGCTCAAATTCGACCAACTATGGAATACTGCTCCCATGTTTGGAGCTCCGCTCCCAAATATACACTGCATTTGTTGGATTCTATCCAGAGAAGAGCTGTTCGTCTGATTGGACACCCGGAACTGACCGACGGCCTTGATTCGCTGGAACATCGAAGAACGGTTGGCGACTTGAGCCTATTCTACAAGTACTTTAATGGAAAGTGTTCGAAGGATGTGGCCCGCTTAATTCCTCCCAGAGCGGTGCATGTTAGGAGTACACGTCGCGCTAATACTTCACATTCGTATGAGGTTCAGCTTGTTACTCCTCGTACAACGCTTTTCAAGCAGTCTTTTATATGGAGAACATCATACCTTTGGAATAGTTTGCCCAGGACTGTGTTTCCCATCGAGTATAATCTACAGCGATTCAAGAACAACGTGAATCGCTTTCTCCGCACACGTGTCGCTCCTGTAGCGCTTTAGGGATTTCCCTGTAGCACGTGTGCTAGACCCATAAAGAAAAAATAACGGATTATAAAACCAACTATATTTATAAGGCAATCCTCTGTATGTGATCACACTGTTAAGTAGTCCTTTGGAATCTGATTTCAAGAATATGCAATTGTTGGTAATTATATTAAATCTATCCAGGACTTTAAACCTAATAAGCATCTTTTTTTTATAGTGCATATTTTTTATGTGAACAACCTAAATAATTTTAGAAATTATTAACAGTTATATTTTAATAATAGTAATTTATGTATCCGACTTGTAACGTGATAATAACTTGAATGAGTATAACGGTAACGATATTTAATTGGTCCTCTAATTTGACAAGTGATAAATTTTTATGTATCATATTTGTCTTCTTCATAAAAGCAGTAATAAAATTTAGATAAGAAACTTGTAAATGGAGTAAGCCACTTAAGAGTTAAAAGTCCACTTAAATACTTGAATGTCTTCTATAGGTGTAATGCCTGAAAATAAATATCGAGAGTTATATATTTTTGTAACGAACTGAAAAATGCTAATTAATGGAATAGCCACCTATGGGTAATGCCACTTCAAAACTCTTAGTTGGTTTTGTAACCTCTCAAATTGACAAATTTTTTGCTTATCATATTTATTTTTTTCATAAAAAACCAACAACAGTAATGAAAGATTTTTGTTTTAAATGCCATATTAGTGTAGTAAAAAAGGTCAAAATAACGATGAGATAGGCATAGTTTAGATACAGCAATATTATGATTTTATCCTCTCTAGGGTATCACCAGGAGTATTGTCTTGAGTTTTGGACCTCGAAAAACTTGTGCTCTTTTGTTTATAAACAACTTAAGCTTTCAAAAACGTTTTTTGAGCTTAAAATGTGAATAACTCCTGTTGTATAAGTCGGATCGAAACAAAAAACTAAACTCTTCGTAATGAAATTTCCAACAAATCCTCGTTGGTTTTAAGTCGCTCAAGTGCGTATATCACCTATAAAATGGAAAAAAAAAAAACAGTCAAGAAGCTGTTTTTTTCCTTATGTTATTGTACAGGTCGACTAAGTGAACCGATCGGCTTGAAACTTTCAGAAAATATATTTTTTGCTATAGCAAAAATATCCTGAAATTTTGGTATAAAAATATTGAACCCAGTGGAGACAATTGAATTTGTTATTTAAGATTTAAAATGACTTCAATTATATGCCATTTGATCCAAACTAGATCCTTTTTTTTTCAATTTGTGTCTCGAAGCCAGCTTTTTGCTGACAATAAAAAAAAATTAACCGGTTTTTCTCTATATTTGTTCATTAATCGAATAAAAACAAATGCGTTTTTTCGGTCATTCTGAAAAAAAAATTAAAAATTCTTATTATATCTGGTGGAGAATCGCGAGACCTTTGTTTCAAAAAAAATTATTTTCGTTAACGTGAAAATGAATAATTGCAAATAGGAATTTGTTGTTATTTGATTAATAAACAAATGTAAAGAAAACGGTTAAAATGTCTCCAAAAAAATATTTTTAATGGGATCGAGACCTAAATTTTGAAAAAAAAAGATCCATTTTGGACCAAATGGTCTAAAATGGAGAGCAATTCAAATTTTAAATAACAAATTCAATTGTGCCCACTGAGTTCAATATTTTTGTACCAAAACTTCAGGGCTTTCTTGCTCTAACAAAAGGTGTATTTTCTGAAAGCTTCAAGCCGATCAGTTCACTTACTCTACCTGTACAATCAAATTAGAAAAAAAATATAGTTTTTTGCCTGTTTTTTCAATTTTTTTTTTGTAGTTTATGTACGCACTGGAGCGACTAATGAAGATTTGTTGGAAATTTCATTACGGAGAGTTTGGTTTTTTTGTCTCGATCCGACTTATGTAACCGGAGTTATTCATATTTTAAGCTCAAAAAATGCGTCTTGAAAACTTAAATTGTTTATAAACAAAAGAGCATAAGTTTTTCGAGGTTCAAAACTCAGCATAATATTGCTGGTAATACTCCAGAGAGGATAAAATCATAATATTGCTGTATTTAGACTGTGCAATTTCAAATATATTTTTTACTGCACTATATAGCAAAATGATAAATTGAGTGAGTTAGAATTTCATCCAATACTTTGAATGCCCTGTAGATCACTAACAAATGAATATTAACATTAAGAGTTATATGTTTTTGTAAAAGTACCAGAAAACGCTCTTAATGGTGCTACCATACCTTGTAATCTATCAAATTCGACAAGTGATTAATTTCTTTATGAAAATCTTAGGATGGCAGCGATAGAATTTTTTGATATGCCAACTAGGAAACTGGCAAATCGAGTGAGCCTGCTAATTATACATTGCAATCATATTAAAAATCAAGTTCTGTTCTTTCAAAAGGTTGCTTTTTCAAATTGTTACTTTCATAAAAAAAGCAAAAATGAATCGTTCGCTGAACTAACACCAATTAAAATGTTTTTTTATAGGGTAGTTCAGCAAACTTATGTTACGTTGTTTACTTTTAAACATATATTAAAATTAGTAACAAATTTCACCAGGAGGCTTTCCAGAGCAATTTCAAAAATTTTATTAAATTAATAAAAATGATTTTTAAAGCTGTAGTTTTCTAATTTTCAATCTACTGTTGTACTGTATCTTATTATAATTGATTAATAGAACTAATTGGAACATAACTCTAGTAGTAGAGTTAATCCTATTCAATTTTTTCTTAGGTCATTAAAGTGTTATTTAATTATTTATTTTATTGGTGCTTGTGATTCTTTGGAATCATTTTTTAAAGTAATTCTTTCAAATATGGTTTGGTTGGAATCATTTTTTAAAGTATTTCTTTCAAATTTAGTTCATAGAATTGACTTTGGAGTACTTTAACATCCTTGGGTAAATTACTGCCATTTGTGTTTGTAAACGAGCAACTTCCGTTCAACATATTGTTTTAGACTAAACGTTTTGAGACATATGTTTATACAAACTAATTTTCTTAAAATTAAGGACATTATAGATTATAGGACATACGTTGCACATCCTAGCTAATTTAATTTTGGGAAGTAACTTTTACAAAAAATATTAATTATCATAAAATTAGCTACTACGTATATAATTAGTGTTAAAAATGAATAGTAATAGATTCGATATTAATTTGTTATTATTTTTTTTCCCACCGGTTTGCTTTGCATTCTTTTAACCCACTCCGCTTCCGAGGCTGGCATTAGGATATACATTACTGTTTAATGGACTGTTCTAATAGTATTTTTCGATTTTTAGTAGTACCTTTTTCCCACTCTCAAACTGTTTTCTAATGCTTAATACCAACGATATATACCCGCTCGTTTTATTCTAGTTATATTTTGATTCTAAATCTTCGTTTAAAAATGAGGGTCTTACATGATGGGAGCATCTGCTCTAATCTCACGAAATGCACAGCAACACACTTTTGCATCGAAATTGAATCAATATTGACAGATTTTTTGTCCCAACTTGACTGTGTTCTTCGGAGACGACTTTAATGTCTATTCCACTAATAAAAATACTAATGCATATAAAATTTTATAAATAAACATAACTTTTATGGTAACAGAGCCAACTCGTGTAACAGATGGTACTAGTAGTAGCACTGTGCTAAATATAGTGCTTTCTTCTTCTCTAGATTCATTCGTCAAGACTGACTGCCATTGATATAACGGATGTGTTTGACTATTGTCCGGTCATTTGTCATTTTAAGATGCGTAAAGAAATTCCACCAATAAAGTAGCGAATTTTGCTTATAATTTGTTTATTAGTAATCTCTATAGTGTCCTGTGGGGGATATTTTAAGTCTGGGAAGCGCGACTCACATATTAAATACTTTTAATATTAATATTGGGTTTTTATTAAATATTCACGTTCCTGTTAAGACACACTAATGAACAATGATAAAGCCCCTCGTCTGGATAACATGTTCTCAGAGACATTCCGTAAACTCAGTAATGATAATTTAACAAAGCCTGTAACACTCTTTAACAACATTTATGATACTGGGAAAATACCGAAGGATTGGCTGCGTTCCACATTTATTACCCTTCCAAAAATAGCCAGTTCTAAACAATGTAAGGACTATCGCTTAATTAGTCTCATGAGCCATTTTCGCTCTCTCTTTTGCGCGTCATTCATACGAGACTACACAAGAAATGCGAAGAAATTAGGATTTAAAGGGGGGTTTTGGAAAGAGAAGCCATCTTGGGTCTCCAAATGCTGGTTCAGAATTGTCTGGATCAGACAAATGTATTCATATGCTTTATAGACTATAAGAAGACATTCGACAACATTAAACATGACCTCCTCATGAAATACCTACAACTAGGGCTAGATACTAAAGATATCAAAATCATTACCAACCTATATTGGAATCAATCAGCAGACGTAAGACTTCAGAATGGTTATACAACGGAAGATTTTGAAATAAGAAAGGGAGTGAGACAGACAGTCACCCATGCTGTTTAATTTATATGTCGAAAGAGCCTTCGTGGAGGCAGTATCGGAGAGTGATCTGGGTATCAAAGTAAACGGTATTCCGATAAACAACATCAAAAATGCAGATGACACTGCCATTCTGGCAGATAGCGTAGATACCCTTCAAGCATTATTGAAGGCTATATACAAGGCAGGAGAAAAATATTGGATTAAGCGTCACTATAAACAAAACAAAATTCATGATCGTCAGTAGAAATGTAATTCAAGACGTCCCAATTCATATAAATGGCGAGAGCAACAAGAACAAGTTCAAATACCTGGGATGTCTTGTGAACGACAAATGGGATCCGGACATGGAAATTAAAGCCAGAGTTGAGCAGCCAAGAGCAACTTTCATCAAGTTACGCAAATTCCTTGGTGGCAGTGTTGAAACATGAACACTGAAAATGTCATCTATTAATAAACTGGAGGTATTTAAAATGTGGGTACTGAGAAGAATGCTGAGTGTGTCTTAGGTTGATAGAGTGAGGAATGAGAAGGTGATCGAGAGAGCCAACCTGGAAGATCGCTAATTATTCTAAAACATAAAAAGGAGAAAGATGTCATACTTGGGTCATATTATCATAGGGAATGTTTTAGCTTTCAATGCCTTATACTACAGGGTAAAATTTAATGCAAAAGGGAAATGGGACGAAAACGACTATCATGGCTGCGCAATATTCGTCACTGCACAGGAATATCTGATTTTGGGTCTCCCCCACAGACTCATCTGTTGAGGAAGTTTGGTACAGACACCTACGCAGGAATCTGCACGGCACCTTAAGAAGAAGTGTACTAAGGCACCTGCACCCCGGTTGGAACCTGAACTAACCTTAAATATATGATTAAGCTGAGGAAGGGAACATTAACTAAATATATAAAAAAAACTAAAACTGATTCATCCAGAGATTACTATATGCAAATGAAAAATTTAGTATCAACGACTGTGCCCAACGAAAAGAAGATTTATAAAATTAGATCCCAACCCAACAGCTGTTGGCATACCTTAAAATATTTAAATCTTACTTCTGCGACTTAGAATTTACTCTACCATCTTAATGATCCCGATTTTTATAATAATTTCTTAGCTAATAGTATCCCTACTTTTAATATTTCTAATAATCCTTTAATCACTACCATATATTCAAATAAAATATGTGAAGGTTTTAGAGGCCAGCTTAATTTCGTCCCGGTTAGTGAGCGATTGAAGAAATTATAGCATATAGGATAAACAGGTTCTTCTAAGTACATTACCAGTGCTATTTGAGTTTAGCAAGAAATTTCTTCAAAAATTTACTTTAACTTTTGGTCCTCTACTCATTTTGATTGACCAGGGCATTCATCATTCTCAAATAAAATTTTCATGAGAATGGGAGAAACTTTTTACTTGTGTTATAGGTTATTCTTTTTACTCTTTAAGTTGAAATGCTAAAAGAAGTTTAAATGCTTGTTTTCAAACTACATCTTCGTGTTTACAACTGATTTTTTTAAGTTCTGTTCACAGTAAGATCAACTATTATACCTCATCTTGAAGTTAAAAGATGTCATTTTACCATAAAATTGCGGTAGAGTATCAAAAAAATCAAGTTAAATAAGTTCTGTGGCGGATAAAAGGCTAGGGGAATTAATTTGTACATTTATTATATACTCAAATCATTTTAAGGGGATATATCCCCCTACCATTGGATTAGCTTAAATCAGCCTTAATTAATTTTAAGTCTAAACCTAAGTTTATGTTCATGAAATATCTTAAGTTCAAATATCTTAAGTTTCCCCAATGTTCATGGAATATCTTAAGTTGAAATATTTTAAGTTCTCTCAAATATAACACGTAGGCTGAAAAGTTTTTGGTCTGACACATAAATGTCGCCCTTTTTAGGAAGTACCAACCTTCAAACGATTCATGTCAAAATTTCATGACATTTCGACGATTAGTTTACAAGTTACAGTGGTTTTAGTAACGCTACTTTTGATATTTTCAATACAATCGAGAAAATCGAATTTCGTGTGTTAATTAAACACTGTTTTTTGATGGGAAAAAAAAAATACCGTTCAAGCAAAGCAATGACTTGATAAGTGTTACGAGGACTCTGCCCCTGGAAAATCATTCATCGTTTTCTGGTATGTTGAATTTAAACGCGGTCGTACAGATACAAATAATGTTGCACCCTCTGGATGCCCAAATGAGGTGGTTACACCGGAAAACATAAAAAAAATCCACAAAATTTGTTGGTTATATTTTTCATGAACATTTGGGCATGAGAAAGTCTGTTCAAAATGGGTACCGCGTTTGCTTACAGTGGACCAAAACAACAACGTGTTGGTGATTCTGAGCGCTGTTTGGACCTGTTTAAGCCCAATAAGAAGGTTTTTTTCTTACGATATGTAACAATGGATGAAACAAGGATCCATCATTACACATCGGAATCAAATCGGCAGTTAGCTGAGTGGACAGCAGCCGGTCAAGCGGCCTGAAGCGACCAAAGACACAACAGTCGTCTGGGAAGGTTTTGGCCTCTGTATTTTGGGATGCGCATAGAGTAATTTTCATCGACTATATTGACAAGGGAAAAACCATCGATAGTGAATATTATATAAAGTTATTGGTGCGTTTCAAGGCAGAAATTGCAAAGAAACGGCCCCAAATGAACAAGTAAAAAGTGCTCTTTCATCAAGAAAATGCACCGTGTCACAAGTTAATTGTTACGATGGCAAACTTGTATGAATT
Organism: Pachyrhynchus sulphureomaculatus; assembly: GCA_019049505.1. Taxonomy (NCBI): domain Eukaryota; kingdom Metazoa; phylum Arthropoda; class Insecta; order Coleoptera; family Curculionidae; genus Pachyrhynchus; species Pachyrhynchus sulphureomaculatus. Next base: position 140,776,864 of record CM032447.1, read on the forward strand.
GACGTTCGAATTGCTTCCTCATCCACCGTATTCTCCAGATTTGGCCCCCAGCGACTATCATCTATTCGCAGACCTCAAAAAAATGCTCGAGGAAAAAAGATTTGGCTCCAATGAAGAAGTTATCGCCGAAACTGAGGCCTATTTTACCTAAAGGCAAAAACCAATCCTTCTGCAAGAAAGATATAGAAATATTAGAAAAGTGTTAGACTGAACGTATCGTTCTTGAAGAAGACTATATTGATGAATAAAGTCGAATTTTGCAAAAAAAAAAATTGTTTTAAATAGCCAGACCAAAACCTTTTCAGCCTATGTGTTATATATATAACTCCTTACCTATGCTAAGTTAGTTAGGTCCCTAACATGTATATATCTTAAGATCCAATATTAGGTTTCTATAACCAAATCATTGTAAAATAGTAATGGCGTAAAGCCTAGTTAATCAATAAATAGTAACCCAAAAAGTAGATTTTTGGATTTTACATTTTTTTTGAACATAATATCTCAAAAATATTTTCCGTAAGTTTCATAAGAACTTCTCTAACAAGGCAAAGGTTAATACAAATAAATTTATAGTAAGAAAGTATAAATACTTAATATTTACATGATTATGATTTAAATCGTTTCCAAAATGACTAGTACAAATAGGTTTAATATTTTAAAATAAATAAAAAAATTATTATAAACAACTAGAAAAAGTAATAAAAAATCCAGTTTAATTCCATTTAATTGGTACTCATTAATTAATCTCATAGAAAAGTCTGAACACAATATATATATAAAACGTAACAATTACTACTAATTAGTTTGCGTGACTTTTTAGAGGTTCATGACAGTTATGGTTATCATCAGGTTGTTTTGTTTTATAGTAGTGTTTAGGATTGTCAGAGTTATAGTATAGGTTTAATGAACTCAATACTTTTTTTATTTTGCGAGATAAAATGAACTGATCATTTCTAAAAAAAAAAGTCAACTTTTTGAGGAAAATCTACAAATTGCAGCATGTAATAACCATAATACCAAGTTAAATTATTTTTTAAATGATTAGGCGTGAATTATAAATCGTGGCCGAATTATAATAGCTTTAAAAAACATTTTCTTTGTCACTTAAGCCTAAAATTACAATGTATGAGAAAAGTGCAAATTTTAACAATCTTGAAATCGAATGTAGAGGAATGACTTAGTGGGTGTCATGAGAATCTAATCGATTGGCGATTTAACTCGTGAAAAATACCGGTAATACTGCAATAATAACATTAATACGGCGCTTACACGATATAACTTATTATAAATTTTGCTGACATCCGTCATTAAATGAAATTTGGAGGTCTAACATTAGACGATAAAGAGAAGTTGATAAATTTCATATTGCGTGCTTCTACAATTACCTGTTTTCAATTATATCTACCGCGCAACACTTGACCCTGCACGTCAGGTCCACATGTCGAGAGTGCGGCCTCTGTACGGTTAATAGTTTACATATATAATAAATTTATTCAAATTTATTTATTAATTTTTTTTATCAATTATTCTGAATTATCTGTAAATGTTATGTTCCTTGGATTTGTAACCTACATTAGTCTATAGTTGCAAATAATCTTAAAGAAATGTCGACTTAATTTTATTTTTATCTATTAATATCCAAATGCTATAACCTAATTACAAACTGAACGTTAATTATACAATATATGTAAAATAGCCTCAATACTTTTCGGTGTAATGAGCTTCTCATGTTATGAGACAACCACGAGTCTACACTTGGGGCGTGAAGAGTTGGCCCGTAGCTCCTAGCGTATGCGTAGAAAAAATTAAAATAAGTAATTTTAACAATATGCAGTTTTTACTTCACTTCATTAATTGTTCTTATTAATGGAGGTTATACTTCGAATTTACATATAATGTTGAGTATTTTGCCATAGGTGAAACATAAAATATAATTGCACAAGGTACTCTCAAAACTGAGATTATTTCAATCTCCGGAACCGGAGCAATAGAGCAATTCTGAATTCATTTTCTACAATTACCATGTCGGACAAAGGAATTAGACCAAAAGTAATAATTTGTCATATTGTGTTAGATATTTTATAGTTTGATTTTTCTGAAAGTCGTCTACACTTACGTCAGTTTTCAGTCTTCTCACTCTTAGTTATATCACGAATTAAATTGCACTGACACTTTTGAGCACCACATAAATAAATAAATATATCTGTCGTTTCTTTCAGATCAACCTAAATTTTCACTATGACGTAAGGGTAGAAGGCAGTTAGAAAAAGCATATGTGGTATGGTATATGGTGTAATATATGTAGGTACTAGATTTTTATTACGAGTACTTGGGAAAAACGAGAAAAATCAGTTCAGTGTTTCTTTTTTTTTATCGCTCACCTCCCCGCCTCAGTAGGGATTTTACCCCTTTTCCATATCCCAAGGATATCGGCAAGGATGTGGTAATACCCGTCAACGTTGTCCAAGTGCCGAAACATACATTTTTGTATTTCACAGCAGCCTTTAAACAACGCGGTAGTGCTGCCACGGACGTTATTTGCATTTCTGCAAACAACTACTACCTATGTATGTGGCCAGGCCAAATATACTTAAATAAATTAATAAACAAGTATACCGACCTGTGGGATTGAACCATCGACCTTCTGCACAGTAGCAAAGTACTACTCCACCGAGCCACGGCTAGCCACTAGTACTGATTTAAGTTGACGTTAGTGGCAGATTCCAAATAGAGTCTTAAAACTCAGATATTTTTTGTTAGAATTACGAAGTACATGAGTAATATTTATTCACCTCCTTAGTTTTCTAATAAGATGTCTGCATTTTCATAGTAAAAATGAAAACAATTCCGATAAAACTGCTGGTGCTAGAGAAAAACTTGGTTACTAAAAGAAAAGTACATAGATAAATAGATGTAAACGTTGAACTTTAAATGTATCTCGGGATGGATAATACAGTATAAAATTATTTGCCAAAAATAACAAATTAAAATATAGTTTTTTTTGATAACGTGATAAAAACTATTAAGACAAAAATATCCTTTTATTCCCTACATAAGTAATGACGAAGATTAAGTATATTTTGAAGTTTTTCCAATATTACTGAACTATTTCTTATAAGACATAAATGAGAACCTGACGGGATAGTAAGTAAAGATTACTTGAAGGAAAACTTTTGGAAACTAATTTTTCCTTCCTTTCTTAAGTTATAGGCGTACATGCGTTAAATTTTATGTATTTTGGAATCAAGTAAGAAATAATTTTGTTAAAATCACATAAAGTTCATATTCTCATTGAAATATATTCAGTAAAATTGGTATTTATTAACTCAGTAAATTAAAAATATAATTTTTGAATTCTGATAAATCTATGAAATACATGAAAGAGCACAATATCGTTATATATATATTAAGGATTTTCTACAGCTGACGCTATCTTCCTTCTCTCAGCCTTTGATTCCATCCGTTTCTATCTTCCCAGTCTCCATCTGTTAGACCCCTGTCCTCCATAGCCTCGTCCACATTGTCTCTCCATGATCGTCTGGGTCTTCCTCTTTCTTCTCCCTATAGGGCTCCACTCCGTTATTTTCTTTATCCACCTATTAACTTCGCTCCGTCTTACGTGTCCATACCATTTTAATCGTTTTTCTTCAATGGTGTTTATTGCGTTCTCTTTGATGTTCATTCAGCTTCTTATTTCTTCATTTGTTATTCTCTCTATACGTGTCACTCTACAACATCTTCTCCAATACTCCATCTCTACCGCGGTAATTTTAGATTTATTTCTTTTGTTGGTCGTCCATGTTTCTGACCCGTATATCATTATACTTTGTATTATTGATTTGTATATGCGGGTTTTGTTTCTCTTTGTAATGTGCTTGTCCCACAGGATCGAATTTAATTATCTTATGCATGTCCGCGTTTGTCCTAATCTAGCTTTAATCTCTTCTTCTGATGTTGCGTTTTTTGAGATGATGGTTCCTAAATATTTAAATCTATCTGCTCCTTTGATTATTGTTTCGTTATCTACTTCTAGATTCTCCACGTTTCCCTCCTTTGTTGTTAGATATTCCGTTTTACCAAAGTTTATTGCTAATCCTGCTTTAGTGTATTCTTCTTTCAGTTTTCTTACCATATAACTAAGGTCTTCCTCATCTTGCGCTATGATTACTTGGTCGTCTGCGAAGCTTAGAGTATATAAGTAATCTTCTCGTATTGGGACTCCCATTCCACTACATTTTTGCTTCCATTTTTTTAATGTTTGTTCGAGGTATATTTTGAATAGTGTGGGGGATGTAGAGCATCCTTGTAATAAGCCTTTTGATGTTTGGAGTCTCTTCCCTATTTTATGTCCTATTTTTATGTTCACTATGTTGTTTTCGTAGAGAGCTTTTACTGCGTATATTAGTTCTTTGTCAATGCCTATTTCTTTCATTGCGTTCCCTAATCTTTGTCTTGGTACTGAGTCATAGGCCTTTCTTATGTCTATGGAGGCTAAATGAACTTCTCTCTTCTTTGCCAGTTTTTTTTCCATTGTTTGTTTTATAGTGTATATGTGGTCTATACATGATTTTCCCGCCGTAAAGCCTACTTGGTCTTCTCCAATTTTTCCTTTTATATTTTCCTCTATGATATTTTTAATAATTTTTCCATACAAACGTCCCATACTCGATATTATGCTTAGGCCTCTATAGTTTGTGCATTTTCTGCGGTCTCCCTTTTTAAATATAGATACTATATAGGCTTTTGACCATTCCTCTGGTATTTTTTCTTCATTTATCGCTCTGTGGAACATGTTTCTCAGCATTCGATGTAATTTATTAGACCCGTACTTTTTTACCACACCCCCAGGCCCTGCAGATTTATTATTTTTGAGTTTTTTTTTTATTGTCATCTTTACTTCTTCATGGTTTAGTTCTATCTCCTTTTTTTCCTTATTCTGTTCTTCTTCAGGGTTCTCTTCCTGGAATTCTTGTCTGTCTTCTGTTAGCAGCTTCTTATAATATTCTTCCCACTCGCTTTCTGGGATATACTCTATATACATCTTCTCTCTATTGTTGGTCCTTAATGCTTTAATTATTCTCCATGACTCTGTGCTTCTAGTTCCTCCTATATACTGTACATATTCGCACGATTTTTCCCATCTCTCGTTCTTTTCTTTGTTTATCATCCTCCTCGTTTCTGCATTTTTCTCTTTATATTTCTGCAGATTTTCTTCTGATTTTGTATTCAGCCATTTTTCGTATAGTCTTTTTTTCTCCTTTGTAGAGTCTTTGGTTTTTTCACGGATTGTAATTTTATGTTTCTTATTCTCGTTGTCTTCTTTACTTAATGCTTCTAAGGCCGCCTGTTTGATGCATTCTTTTATGTGGTCATACATCTGTTGGAGGTTGCCGTAGTTAAATTCATTTAATTTTTGATCTAATCGTCGTCTGTATAGGTCTCTTATCGTTTCGTCTTGCAGTAAGTGTATTTTGTATTTTATTTCTTTGTCTGCTTTTTCTGTTATCTCATTAGTATTTCTGTTTTCTTTATCTATTGTTCGTTTTTACGTTATTGTCTTGTACCACGGTACTTTTATATTTGCTATTAATAGTCTATGGTCTGTTCCACATTCTGCCCTCTCTCTTTACTCTTACGTCTTTTATTTTGATAGTAGTATCGTTTTTAATTATAATGTAGTCTATTATTGATTTTAAGTTTCGTGTTTCTTGCATCCCAGTATATTTGTGGATGTCTTTGTGTTTGTAGAATCCGTTTGTTATTTTGAGGCCGTTTAGTTTACACAGCTCTATTAGTCTCTCTCCGTTGTCGTTGGTAATGTCTTCCCCGAATGGTCCTACTTTTTGTATTTCTATTTCTAGTGTTTCCATGAAGTTATCTTTTTCTCTTATAGTGCTGTCTTCTGTTGGGCCGTATACTCCTAATATTACCATGTCTTTTCCTAGCATTATTATATTTAGTTTTATGATTCTTTCATTGATGGGTTCCCAAGATGTTATTTTCTTTTTCCACTTCTTTTTTACTAATATTCCAACTCCGGCCTTTGCTCTTTCTTCCTTCTTTACTCCACTCCAACAATATATCACTTTATCTATTTCTTCTATTCCACTATATATATATATATATATATATATATATATATATATATATATATATATATATATATATATATATATATATATATATATATATATATATATATATATATATATATATATATATATATATATATATATATATATATAAGCATATTTGTATAAATATAAACTTTAGATTTTATTTACAGGATAGAGTAACATATAAACGAAATAATTGTATTTTGCTAAAAAGTACAGATTGAAGAGTTTATTGTGATAAATTAATTAAAAAACACAAAAAATAATTCTCTTATATTTGTTTCGTAATTCTGAAATTTTTTTCAAATTAGTCTAAAATACTCAGATTAATAAACTATCATTGGAGTGGCCATATACAACCATGGACTTTATATTATCCTGAGCCAAATAAAATTACCAATTCCATTGAAATAATTTCCATGTGATTTTCGTTTATGAAATCAACTAGCAACCGTCCGCGGCTTCGTTCGCGTGGAAGCGTTATTTTTTTCAAACGTTTTCTTTTTTTAGTTTAGGCCCCTATGTTAATTAGTTAGAGCTTCTTTGTATATTAAGTTTAAGGTTTTATTCTTTTCTAGTAAAATATATTGGTTTTGGAGTTCTGACTCTTGATAACCTTTCCAGCGAGAAAAAGATTCCTGTCTCAAATCGATTCCCTAGAGTTTGTCCCTGGGACTTGTTCATTGTCAGAGTAAACGATCCTTTCACCGGAAACTGCAACTGTTTTAAATGAATCGGTAGATCCGTTGGGACCATGAAAATATAAGGAATAGACGCTATAGTTCTCAAATTTTGCATATCAGGCCCCTGTGAGCGTTCAGCGGTAGACTTGACGTTTTCTATCCGCCCTCACCTCAAAGGTATTTCGAGAAAGCGATTTTCTTTTTGACCTGATTTTGTCTTTAGATACTATTTAATCTTTAATAGCTGCCACTTATGCACAGATTCCTAAAAGTAAAAAAAAAACAGTGTAAGTTAGATTTGAACAATTATTATTGTTCCGTACCGTGATTGCCTTTAAACTAAAGTAAAGTCCTTATCTGGGCTAAGTTAATTAGGCCCCTGACATTTAAGACCTAATATATATTTTCATGTTTTTTCTTAGTTAATAATGTATAATCTTAGCTACCTAATAGCAAGTAAATCAATCTAGCTTAATCTAGAATCTAGTAGTAAAAGTGTAAAACAAATATTTACTACCTAAATATTTGTTTAATTTTAAACAAACCATAAAATAATTTTTCTGGGTACAGCAACGGGCGATGAGATATCAGTAATATACTGAGAACTTTTTTATTCCAGATAAATTTTCAAATGTAATGCACTCGTCTTAATTTTTGCTCAATCTACAATTTATAAAGACTATTCCAGCATTTTTTCAAAATTTTTTGGTCAGTACTTTTCAAGATAAAGTAGGGGGATAAAGATTTCTCAACATTTTTTACAAATTATACACAGAAAAGTGTGCACAAGTATTACATCATACCCATTTTTGAACTCGTGTTTTCATAAGCTTTCATTTTACACCTCACTCGATGACTTGGTAACTTTTTATTTCACTTTCGATTTCACCCCCTAAAACTAACCCCTTAAGTCAAAATTTAACTCACAAAACTATAAGGCTCTTGAGCCAACAATTCCTATATTTGTTCCAAATTTCAACTTTCTATGTTAAATAGTTTTGGAGAAAATCGGGTGTGACAGATAGACAGACAAACACAGAAGTAATCCCTTAAGCGTTTCGTACAGAACACTAAAAAATGATTTAATAATAATTAAACACACCTCAACTTGAAATTAACTACATAACAATTGTAAAAGAAAGTGTAATAATTCCACACAATTTTTAGTAGATATTTCAGAACACGCTTACTAAATAGCAGAGAATTCAAAACTAAATGGTAGGTATACCTAAATTAAGGAAGGTTACTAAAATAATATTTGTTGTCTAAACTTATCTCACACTATTAGGTACTTATTGAACAAAAATACGCTAGTAACAATAAATAAATGTTTTTATCGTTATTTAGTACCTATTGATACCAACAAAGTACCTACAATGAACCTACAAAAAGAATAAAAGAATCTTAAAACTACGAATGATAAAACAACAAACCTTTTTGTCTCCAAAAAGATAACATCACTTATTGTGTCACTAAACTTCTAGAAAATCAAATTATAGACTGGGACTGTAACTGCAAGACAAACACAACACTCCGCTAGCGCTTGTTTGTCGATCGCCGTTTCCCACCAGGCCAGCCTGCGCATGCTTGTGGCAAGTTTCTGTTCCTACCTCGTCAGCTTTCTTTTGCCACAACCTTATAAAATGTAGCTTATGTTCACTCCAAAAGTCCAGACTACATACGACTAAAAAAAAATTTAATCGGATTGGTAGTTTCAGAGATTACCTCTGAAAAACAAACATACAAACTTTACTTCTTTATTATGTTAATATAGAATATAGATAAAAAAGTTTTTTAAATTGATTTTCGAATATAATAAATTTTCATGATATAAGTAAAACTTCTATTATGTAAACTATTAATAATAAGATGATAAAAGGTAATTTAAACAAAGGACTTTTTACAGTATTCGTCATGCTTGATCAATTTCATTTTAATGAGAACTTATGGGAAACATATAACACAAATATTCTTGGCTCTGGATTAATCGGAAATTATCACATAATTTTCTTTAGCAAATGTAAAATTTTATTAATGTAAGCTATATATCTAATTAATTTCAACTTATGTGTTTGTATTATAGGATAGCCTGTTGATTTAATAACGCGCCCACTTCTTTTTCGTAATTGGCTTGCGTGATTATTAGAAAATTTTAGGAAAATCATTGTTATCTTCAGAGTGTTTTATTTTATTGGCATCGTTTCCTTTAGTTAAAATCACACAAAGATAAAATATAGGCATTTCACATGACAATGTAATTCATCAAACAATAATTATATTATTGTGCATATAGGACGAATGCCATGTGCTTTATAATTAATGGATGGAATCATCAAAGCATGTAAGCTGTAGGTGCCTAGTGTTTTGCATAGTTACAGAGAAGTAATTGGTTACGTTAATAAAATTATTTGTTTTTAATAAACGATCAAACAGCAAAGTTTATTAGACTGACTAAAAATATAATGTTCCATATAACAACAGTTTAAAAAATCTTTTAAAAATGACGTAAAACATTTGAAATTTTAAACTATCTTCTGACAATTCTATTATACCAGAAAGCAATCTTTTAAAAGTGTGTCCAGTATTATAGATGTTGATAGATAGTAAGTTTTTCTTCTGCGACGATAAATGATCACACAACAATAGCTTGAATTATTAAAAAACACAAAAGTGCGTTCTAAGAATACCAGAGAAGACCATATTCTATTTTAGTCGTATTTGGTCCCTATCCCCCAAAGTTACCTTTAGTCTTTTTAATAAAACGCCCTTGAGATATATTTCTATTATAATGAATTTTAATAAAATTTAAGTAAAATAAGACCTGATAGGTCTAGTCAGAAAAAGTACCAATTTAGTTTTGCATTTCCGTCGGCTTATATGACTGTCTGTCCATCTATTGATTGGGTAGAACCTTAACTCTAATTAATTATATCAACCTCAAATTTATTTTATAAATGTTTGAACTACTACAACAAACTTATAGTTTTTGAGCGATATCGTTTCAAGTAAAGAATATGAAAGGCGTAGACCTTGATAAATTTTTAACTCTTAGAAGCATTTTTTTCTAATTTCTTGTCATGATAAGGAACAAATTTGAGCATGACAGGGGACAGAAAGTGTATCTAGATGTCAGTTTTCAATTATAAATACATCTGCTAGATGGGAAATTATGTCTTTATTTTATTTTTTTCATTTTACTCCATTTAAAAATTTAATATAACTTGCTTCACTTGGACAGTGGAGACAAACATTATGAGATTTCATTTAAATCCGGTTATGTTAAGTCGTTTAGACTGTAGACGATACAAATTCGTACGAGTATTGTTTGATATTAGTATAACTGGTGTGAATTAATCTCTAACGGGCATTTTTTCTTCAAAGAACATATCTTGTGTCATTTCCGGACCACGTGACGTTGTCAATTACATTAACGAGTTGTTTCCGACTTTCACCCAAGTAAAACAACTATCCTGCGTTTTGTATTCCCGTCTACTGACGGATTTTCCTCATCCGAGAGTATTGTTTTCGTTCAACTGTTCTACGACCCCTCATTATAAGTTGTAAGATTTTATACTGACCTGTTCTAAAAGTATGTCCAAGATATGGAAGCTTTCTGCATTTAACTGTAGTTAGCAGTTTGCGAGCGGGGCTTCCTCTAGTTTTTTTTTTATGGATCTAGCACACGTGCTACAGGGAAGTCCCTAAAGCGTTCCAGGAGAGGCATGAGTGCGGAAAAAGCGATTCACGTTGTTCTTGAATCGCTGTAAATTGTACTCGGAGGGAAACACAGCGCTGGGCAAATTATTCCAAAGGAATGATGTTCTCTATATAAAAGACTGCTTGAAAAGCGTTGTACGCGGAGCTGAACCTCATACGGATGTGAAGCATTAGCGCGACGTGTATTTCTAACATACACCGCTCTAGGAGGAATTAAGGCTTCATCCTTCGAACACTTTCCACGAAAATACTTGTAGAACAGGCTCAAGTCGCCAACCGTGCAGTGTGTGTTTGGGAGCGGAGCCCCAAACGTGGGAGTAGTATTCCATGATTGGTCGAATTTGAGCTTTGTAAAGAATTAGCCGTTGTTGTGGAGTGTAAAGCTTTCTGGTTCGAAATAATATTCCCAACTTTTGAGAAGCTCTCCTTGCTATACCTGCAACATGTTCGTGCCAGGACATATTTGCTCCTAAATTAACACCCAACAAATTGAGTGACGATGCTAGGAGAATGGAATGCCCCGACATGACTATGTCGGGTTTAGCAACGTTAACTTTTTTAGAAAAAATTGCCCCCTGGGTTTTTGTAGCGTTAAATTCCACTTGGTTACTGTCACCCCAAGATAGAATTTCTTCTAGGTCTTTGTTAAGTTGCACAACTTCCCGCTGTCTGCGGACACTCGCCTGAGCAGCCGATGTCCGAGCGTTCAAAGTGAATGAAGAGATAAGCGTACTGTCATCTGCAAAGCTGTAGATTGGACTTCCGGTCTTTTCCAGCAGATCGTTAATGTAAATGAGAAAGAGAGTAGGAGACAGTATGGAGCCGTGGGGAGACCGGCGTTGATAGTGAAGGTATTAAAAGGAAATCCGTCGACCGCCACTCGTAAAAAACGCTCTCGGAGGAAACAAGAGAGCTACAAACAGAACTTTTCAGACATACCATAAGAGCGTAGTTTAGCCAACAGTCTATCGTGCCAAACACGGTCGAATGCCTTGGATATGTCAAGAGCAACCGCTCGAGATTCTCCAAAGTGTTCAATTGCGTTGTTCCAAACATGTGTTACATAAGTCAGAAGATCCCCTGTTGATTTATGTTTACGAAAGCCATTTTGATGATCGCTAATAATGTTGAATCCTTTAAGGTATTTTAGAAGATGCTAATTAATAACCTTTTCCATGACTTTCGATATTATTGAAAGCAGTGCAACTGGTCGGTAGTTATTTGGCAAGGTCTTCTTACCTTTTTTAGGTATCGACTGAACTGTGGCACATTTCCAGTAGGAAGGAAATATTCCCTTTCTGTAGGATGATGCCCTCTATTTTAAACTGCTTTATTAACTACCAGCTAGTTTGAAGTGAAACATCGAGATACGTTTCTTGGTTAAAGACCATAAATTTTGATTTACTGGCATTGACATTCATTGTATTTAAAGAATTTTTAAAAATGTTGGAGACTTTGGAGTTTATCACTTAAAATGATGGTATGATCGGCATATCTGATGATATTTTCACCATTACTCTTAACCCTAAATTCTAGGTCTTGTAACGCCTGTCCAAATATATGTTAAAATGTAACGGTTATAAAACGCATACTGGTCTGATGTCTCGTTGGACCTGACAGTCATCTATTAACTATCCATTGACTTGAACCACTGCAGCAAAAAGTTTCTTATAATCCACACGTCCGTGCCGTTAATTACTGTGTTTCTCAAATTATCTACGGATGTTGTTGTATTACGTTGTACCCCATCAAACACTTATTCGTCGTCGATGAAACATACAAAAATGTCTATTTCAGTTACGACATTTTTAGAAAAGTATAGTCAGAGCAAACAGTACTTTTCTAGTTCCAAGTACATCTCTAAAACCAAACTGGGTGTCATCTAGCTCTGCTTCACCTTTATGTCGTATTCCTTCATGTATAATGTAGAGGAAACAGTTTAAAGTGAGGCTCATAAGTTTTATCAACCAGCACTATCTGTATTCTTGCCCTTTATTTTTCAGTATTGTACAGATTTCAGACATTTTTTTGGCACTTTTCTAGTAGTATATATGGCATCAATGTACAAATGTTATCTTCATGCAGCATTTTTATGAGCGCTACTGGTATATTATCATTGTGTTTTTGTAGATTTTATGGCATATAGAACTTTGAATTTTAAAATTTCTGATTCTATGTCTGTATACATATTGTCTGGCTTATCTGGTCTGTTATCTTCAAATAGCATTTAACGTATTATTGAGGAAACAGAGTCAACTTTATGAGCCAGTGTAATAGAAAATTTCACCAAATGAATGACATCGTTAAGATGAGTCGTATTGTCTAAATTTTAATTTGAAGCGTTTTTTTTTTAATTATATTTTTTCTTTCACAAAACAAATCCTAATGTTCCAATTGAAACACAGTGTATATACATTATATCATACTTATATTTTGAACATTACCAATACAATTTATTGGCAATATTCTAAATAGTAGTATGTTGGGCTTATTTTAATTTCCTCTATGCTCAGTTAAACTGGACGGAGTCTTATTTGCACAAAATAATTTTTTACTTCAGTTTTAGACAAATAGGATTAAAAGAAAATAGGAAAAATTGCTATTATTTAGCGGTGTGCTCTAGCCGATGCCCTTTCCTAGTTTTATTACAATTAAGAAGTTGCCCATGCCGACAAGGCTGATCAGACACATTATTGAAATTTAATTTTTCATATATTTTCGATAAACATACGATGTTCATTTGTTCATCTTCATTCGTTGAGGTATGTTTAAGGTTGAGGCTGTAATTCAATATATTGTTTTAGTATTGTTTTATTATTTTCTTCCGAATTAGAAAAGTAATATATCAGCGACACTACGTCGAATTTTAGCAGTAAAACACGTACATTAAAAGAAAAGTAAAAGTAAGAGGAAAATGTTACATTTCTTTTAATATACGTGTCTTACTGCCAAAATCCAACGCAGTGTCGCTGATATATTACTTTTCTAATTCGGTAGAAAATAATAAAACAATACTAAAACATCATATTGAATTACAGCCTCAACCTTAAAAATACGTCAACGAATGCAGATCAACAAATGAACATCGTATGTATTTCGACAATTTTAATTATTGTTGTCTAATCCTATAAGTTCCAGCTATATGAAAAATAAAATTACCATAATGTGTCTGATCAGCCTTGTCGGCGTGGGCAAGTTCTTAATTATAATAAAATTACTGAGGAAGGGCATCGGCTAGAGCACACCGCTAAACAATAGCAATTTTCCTGATTTTCTTTTAATCCTAATTATCTAAAATTGAAATAAAAATTATTTTGTGCAAATAAGCCTCCGTCCAGTTTAATTGAGAATAGAGGAAATTAAAATAAGCCCAACATACTACTATTTAGAATATTGCCAATAAATTGTATTGGTAATCTTCAAAACATATGTAAGATACAAATATACAGTGTGTTTCAATTGGAACTTTAGGATTTCTTTTGTGAAAGAAAAAAAAATTAATTAAAAAAAAAATTGTTTCAAAATAAAATTTAGACAATACGTCTCCTCTTAACGATGTCATTGAATGGTGAAATTTTCCATTACACTGGTCATAATGTTGACTCTGTTTCCTCAGTAATACGTTAAATGTTGGATTTAAGGTTAATAATTGTTGCTGGTTGATTATCATGTATTTATACCACTAAACAATCTTAAAGGAATGGTGTTAAATCAAGTAATCTAGCAGGACAATTAATATCAGCACTTCCGGAGACACGGTTATTATTGAAAAAAAAATACCAGAGACAGTTTAAAACTGTTTCTGCTAATACTTTCTTTAAAGATCTAGGTTGTTAAAAAAGTCAGATTAAACGCTAATAAAAATGAAGAAACAGACACAAGAACTTCCCAGTAGAGAAAAATTGTGCCTACAAAAGCGAAAGAATTACGTACAATGAAGGTTTAGACTTAAAAAAAGTTGGGATGGATGACCAAGAAATATATTCTACCTGCGCACAGTGGGGAAAAACGAAAAATCGTGTTTCAAAATTGTCTAGAGCCTTCAATTTTGGTTCGATTTGGACGATTTTTTTTTTAAATTGAAGCTTATTAAATTCCGAACAAAGTTGTCGGAGCCGATTTTGCAATTAAACTTTTGTTTCAAAATGGCGGACGTCTTCAAAATGGCGGTTTCTGATTATATAGCTACTGAGACACAGAAAATGCTTACAGTTTCAAACGAAGTTGTGCTAAAATGCGTGTATGTATCTTTTTTTATGTCGCAGATAATATATCTAATATCACAGTTACAAGATTAATAATAATGAACCCAAAATGGCTGCCATGAACAATAAAAGTATTATAAATATGAATAAACGTACCATTATTATTTTATATCCATAACATTTGCATAAATAATTTCTTTAAGGTTGTTAATTATAAATATGTTTCAACAATTGACTTAAAATGACAAATCAAGTATGGCGGATGCCAAAATTGATTCGAGCAAGAAAGTTTCTCTGTGGCATTTAGACTGTGGCAGTCAGATCATTCAAGTTATTCAAGTTTAGTTGCGGGATTTAAATTTTCATGCAGTTATTGCTGGAATATTGCTGCTGTAAATTTTAAGTATCGTAGACAATTTTCTAGCAGATACAAAAAACAGCGATACACGCAGAAAAGGACAGCTCACACAGCTAGAAAATGGATACAACATAAAATAGGGACAGCTAAATATTTTGCTGTACTAGCCACATTGTTTGCTGTTGTAGCAAAAAAGTGGCTGCTATTGCTAAACAGTGGCACAACTTGGTTTGAAACTGTAAGCGTTTTCTGTGTCTCAGTCGCTATATAATCAGAAACCAACGTCCGCCATTTTGAAACAAAAGTTTAATTGAAAAATCGACTCCGACAACTTTGTTCAGAATTTAATAAGCTTCAATTTAAAAAAAAATCGTCCAAATCGAACCAAAATTGAAGGCTCTAGACAATTTTGAAACACGATTTTTCGTTTTTTCCCCACTGTGCTGCGTACGCTTTCATCCTCTTTGAATAATTAGGAATAAATGATTTGGCTACTTTGTTGTCCATAATGCGACTTAAAAATTCAGTTATTTTTTAGATATATATTAACATTATCATCATCAACATCCTTAGCTTATTCCATCCATCGTCGGATGTAAGCCGCTCCAAGTTGTCTCCAATGAGCTTTGTTGTTTGCTTTTTGCATTTAATCCTGTCCTACTAATCTTTTTATATCGTCTGTTCATCTTGTCTGTGGTCTACCTCTGCATCTCTTGTGTTCTCTAGGTCTCCATTCAACTATACGACTTGTCCATCTGTTATCATTCAGCCTAGCGATACGCCCTGCCCAATTTCACCATAATATACATATTCGTTGTATTACATCTGTGACTTTTGATCTCCTTCATATCTCGATGTTAGGAATACGATCTTGGTGTCTAATATTTAGCATTCACCTCTCCATTGCTCTTTGGGTTACCTGGAGTTTATTTATTATACTTTTATTTAAAGCCCACGTTTCAGTGCCATATGTTGTTATCGGCAGTACATACTGATCGAATACTCTGGCTACTTATTGTATTTGGGATGTCCAGTTTAAATATAGATTGTAACCTTCAGAATGCAGACCAAGTTAACGAGACTTATTATTTATTCTGGTAATTCCTTTTTGTATTGGCGATCAGAGTGATATCATCTGCAAAGCTTAAGTAGTTTAATCATTCACTGTCCATTAGTATTCCTTTATTTTCCCACTTTAGATACATATTATGCCACCATATATATATATATATATATATATATATATATATATATATATATATATATATAAATATATATATATATATATATATATATATATATATATATATATATATATATATATATATATATATATATATATGTATATATATGTATGTATAAATTTATATATATATATATATATATATATATATATATATATATATATATATATATATATATATATATATATATATATATAGATATGTATTGTAACACTAATTTTTTCCTAGATTTAGATTTTAAGATCATGTTATGACACTGTTTTTTCTCCCTATAATTTATATTTTATTACAATTTTATATTTATTGCAGTGATTTCAATTTTTGAGCAGTGTAGCTTAAAACAGTATTTTAAATCTTTGAGCAGTTAAATTTAAACCGGCAGTGTGTAACGCTTGTTGCCGAGTTGAATTATTTAGTTTGCATTAATTTTTTGCCCGGAAGTAAGCCATTTTAAAGACGTCACTTTAAGGAAAGGACGAAGATATTTAAGCAGCCATTTCGAATTTTGAAGGGCTTTTTTCCAATATGAAATAGTAGTGGCTATTTTCGTCAGTAGGCCGTAGTGGCTTTCTTCTCCAGCACGCCAGAGTGTGTGCAGTAACGGTTTCTAGCTCTCCAGTTTAAGGCCTTTTTCCTTTCTTGAAATATCTTGCTCATCCTCAGGTATTTCGGGTCAAAAGGTGTTTAGCAGCCCAAATGAAACTAGGATGGTAATGGCTGAGAAAATATTTTTATAAGAATCTCACCAGGAAAGGCCAAAAGTAACTTATGGAAAACCCAAGAGGAGAAACTAATCGTGAGTCATAAGCACACCAGTCTAAATATCTCACTTCCTGTCTACAAGTGCGTTTCCAACGACTACTCAACACGTGTAATTCGCGGAGTTAATTTCACGAACTTTTAAAATCATGTTTTATCAAGCCTTTTATTAAAAACTTAATAATCCTAACTTAAAGACTCTATGCCATAGTGTACACTCTTCTAGCTTAAGGAGTTTTATTTAGTAGAAGTAAGTTTAAGAGTGTAATAAGGCAGGAATTTTTATTTTGTTAATAATTATACCCTTTTTTATTTAAATGTGTAGTGTCTCACTAAACTCCTGCTCTTTCTTTCAGCATGCAACGGTTGTACGTAAATTAATTTTCATAACTCTTCAGTATTTTTTTGAGCTGAACTTAGATTATTTTTATTCTAAAATGAATGGTGCCCAAAAACAGTACAACTAAATTTTAAACAGCTATAGAAACTATTTTCAAATGGTGTACAAAAATTACCTCGCTCTCCATGTACTCTACCAGTAAAAAACGAGCGAGCTGATGTCTTAATTCTGTCCTCTATCAGTATTAATATCCACTCAATCCATTCTCAAAATTAAGATATACATAAGGGGAAAATAACAGCTTCTATTTAATAAATAAAATGTTTATTAAAAGTAAAGAAAGTCAAGACGTTTCAATATATATATATATATATATATATATATATATATATATATATATATATATATATATATATATATATATATATATATATATATATATATATATATATATATATATATATATATATATATATATATATATATATATTTTAGTAAATGTTCTCGACCGTTAAAATTTATAAGAAAGTGTAGAGATTTTGGGAAAGCGGTCTTGAATAAAATACTTATGTATGTATGTATATATATATATATATATATATATATATATATATATATATATATATATATATATACGTATATATATATATATATATATATATATATATATATATATATATATATATATATATATATATATATATATATATGTATATATATGTATATATATATATATATATATATATATATATATATATATATATATATATATATATATTTTAGTAAATGTTCTCGACCGTTAAAATTTATAAGAAAGTGTAGAGATTTTGGGAAAGCGGTCTTGAATAAAATACTTATTTGTTGTTAAAGAAAAACTCTATATTTCGCTGATATTTTTTCAGCTTCATCTGGAGTTAAAAACTAAAAAATGACAAAGCAGTCTTTTGGTAAGTTTATCATATTACAAAACGGAAAAACTCACCAACCAAAGTATTCCTCCATTGGAAGAGGTATCACAAAAAAATACATTCAATTTAAATATATATAACTAACAGAACAACGAACAGACAAGACGAAACAACATACTGTGGCTCTGGCTGCAATGACACTGTTGTTATTTATTGTGTTTATTTCTTCAGAAATCTGAACAGTGGTTCAGTATAGAAAATGTTATTTTGTACATTGTTAGTAAATAGGATATGACTATTAATTGTATGATGTTAAGTTATTTAAAATATTACAGTATATATTAGTCAAATTGTTGGTGTCTAACTTATAATTTATGGAATGTGTTTCTTTGTTAATGTGACACATCTCAAGGAACAAGCGTTTTTTATGATTGTTTTCTTGTTCCAGAATCTTTACATTCTTAAAATCCAATTGGTGTCCCGTTGATATATGGTGGTATTGAATCCGAAATAAGTGTTTTTAAAGATAAATGTGATTAATTTTAAAAAATTGTTTTTTGATAAACTAGTATGTATCTTTATAAGATCCCACTTATTGCCCAAGATTTCAATTACCAATTCAAGTGGTATGTTCGTAAACAACGATATTACATCCAATGAGAGCAACACATAATCTGTTGGTACTTGCAAACCATTGACTGCATTTACAAAGGAAAATGTATCTTTAATATTATAGTCAGTAGTATTTCCAAGTGCGGTACTCAGAATATCTGATAGATACTTCGATAATTCATATGTGGTAGCGTTCACCGAACTAACAATAGGTCTTAATGGAATGTCTGTTTTGTGTATTTTAGGTAGACAGTATAACCTTGGGAAAGTTGAATTATAAATAGTAAGTTTCTTGGCATCCTGTTCAGTTATTTCTCCATTTTGTTTAAGACTTTTTATTAGAAGATTAAAATTTGTTTGCACTGTAGTGGTGGGGTCCCGATTTAATTGAATGTAAGTTGATGTATCACGTAAAAGCGTTTCAGTTTTGTTCATATATTCGGTCTTATCCATCACAACAGTGCATCCACCCTTATCTGCTTGCAATATATAGATTTCGGAATGGCCTTTCAAAAAATTTTTAGTTTTATTAAATAGCGAATTCAGATATGATAATTTATTATTTTTTTTGTACATTGCAAGTAATTAGTAACTACATTGGCTGTTTGGGCTCTTAATATATCTCTCTGTTCATTAGGTGTTTGATCTATGATATTTTCAACATCTGCCAAGAAATGGGCCACCTTAAAGTCACTACGTTGAGTTGGGACACTAAACTTAGGAAATTGAATGTATTTTTTTGTGATACCTCTTCCAATGGAGGAATACTTTGGTTGGTGAGTTTTTCCGTTTTGTAATATGATAAACTTACCAAAAGACTGCTTTGTCATTTTTTAGTTTTTAACTCCAGATGAAGCTGAAAAAATATCAGCGAAATATAGAGTTTTTCTTTAACAACAAATAAGTATTTTATTCAAGACCGCTTTCCCGAAATCTCTACACTTTCTTATAAATTTTAACGGTCGAGAACATTTACTAAAATTAATCAACAATGGGTTTTTTATCAAGATATGAGAAATATATATGGTATTCATACTACAACTTTAATGAAGCAGTGGGCTAACATGAATCGAAGATTAGCAAAGAACGTAAATAGGCGAAATTTCTTACTTAGATGTAGAAGTACAAAGTTATTGCCAAGACATACGAATGATGGCATGAAAAGTATACAATGTCTGCTTTTTACTGGAAATAATAACAATATAATTAATATAATAGATAGGTTTGTCTGTAATCTTAGCTTTAAGGTTTTGTCCTTAGAAATAAGGATAACGTGTGACACTATCTCGGGGACACGGCGAGTTATTGGTTCATTGCAAAATCAATTAAAAAACCTCATTCCCGAAGACGTATTTATCCAATATCATAATACGTTACAACATAATTATGACAAGTTGTTTAAGAAAATAAAACAAAAAAATATTAACAAATATAACAAGTTATCCAAAAAAACACCAACTAATTTCGGTTTATTTCTAAATAATCAAAGTTGGTTTAAGAATATCTCTAATACAGTTATTCCAAAAGAGATTTTTGACTTTCTATCTCTCGGTCCTAAGTTTAGTGTCCCAACTCAACGTAGTGACTTTAAGGTGGCCCATTTCTTGGCAGATGTTGAAAATATCATAGATCAAACACCTAATGAACAGAGAGATATATTAAGAGCCCAAACAGCCAATGTAGTTACTAATTACTTGCAATGTACAAAAAATAATAAATTATCATATCTGAATTCGCTATTTAATAAAACTAAAAATTTTTTGAAAGGCCATTTCGAAATCTATGTATGGCAAGCAGATAAGGGTGGATGCACTGTTGTGATGGATAAGACCGAATATATGAACAAAAACTGAAACGCTTTTACGTGATACATCAACTTACATTCAATTAAATCGGGACCCCACCACTACAGTGCAAACAAATTTTAATCTTCTAATAAAAAGTCTTAAACAAAATGGAGAAATAACTGAACAGGATGCCAAGAAACTTACTATTTATAATTCAACTTTCCCAAGGTTATACTGTCTACCTAAAATACACAAAACAGACATTCCATTAAGACCTATTGTTAGTTCGGTGAACGCTTCCACATATGAATTATCGAAGTATCTATCAGATATTCTGAGTACCGCACTTGGAAATACTACTGACTATAATATTAAAGATACATTTTCCTTTGTAAATGCAGTCAATGGTTTGCAAGTACCAACAGATTATGTGTTGCTCTCATTGGATGTAATATCGTTGTTTACGAACATACCACTTGAATTGGTAATTGAAATCTTGGGCAATAAGTGGGATCTTATAAAGATACATACTAGTTTATCAAAAAACAATTTTTTAAAATTAATCACATTTATCTTTAAAAACACTTATTTCGGATTCAATAATAAATTTTATAGTCAAATATTTGGTACACCGATGGGCTCACCTATTAGTCCAATCTTAGCCACCATAGTTTTAGACCATTTGCTTGACTGTGTGTTACCGAAGTTACCGTTTGGAATCCCTTTTATGTACAAATATGTGGATGATATTATATGTTCCGTACCTGCTAACTGCACTCAAGTAATTTTGGACATTTTTAACTCTTTTCATAATAAACTACAATTTACAGTGGAAACTGAAAAATATCACAGTGTACCTTTTCTAGACACAAAAGTTATAAGAAATTCAGATAATAAAATCATTTTAGACTGGTTCCAAAAACCCTCGGCATCAAACAGATTTATCAACTTCTTTTCCAACCATCCCTCTAACCAAAAATTTAATACAGTTACAGCTATGAGAAACAGAATAACTCACATCAGTGACGAAAGCTTTTTAGACACAAACTTAAAAAAAACTTTTTAATATCTTTCTCAATAACGGATTTCCAAAACACATTCTAAAAAGGATTATTTACAACTCCAATATTTATGATGGGCCCTTAGATGACAACAGTCACGAACCTAAATATATCAAACTACCATTTATACCCGAATTAACTAACAAAATAGTAAAAATTTTTAAAAAAGTTCCTCACCTAAGGATTGCAAAATATAATTCCCTGAGTAATTGGACCCTGTTCAGTAAAGTTAAACAAAAAACTCCTCTTTTTTATAACAACAATATAGTATACAAGATATCCTGTCTAGATTGTAATGGTGTCTACATTGGACAAACATCTCAATGGCTCAAGCAGAGAGTAACACAGCACAGGAGTGATTGCTTAATAGGAAAGAACTCTTGTGCTGCAACGAACCATCATATATCAACGGGACACCAATTGGATTTTAAGAATGTAAAGATTCTGGAACAAGAAAACAATCATAAAAAACGCTTGTTCCTTGAGATGTGTCACATTAACAAAGAAACACATTCCATAAATTATAAGTTAGACACCAACAATTTGACTAATATATACTGTAATATTTTAAATAACTTAACATCATACAATTAATAGTCATATCCTATTTACTAACAATGTACAAAATAACATTTTCTATACTGAACCACTGTTCAGATTTCTGAAGAAATAAACACAATAAATAACAACAGTGTCATTGCAGCCAGAGCCACAGTATGTTGTTTCGTCTTGTCTGTTCGTTGTTCTGTTAGTTATATATATTTAAATTGAATGTATTTTTTTGTGATACCTCTTCCAATGGAGGAATACTTTGGTTGGTGAGTTTTTCCGTTTTGTAATATGATAAACTTACCAAAAGACTGCTTTGTCATTTTTTAGTTTTTAACTCCAGATGAAGCTGAAAAAATATCAGCGAAATATAGAGTTTTTCTTTAACAACAAATAAGTATTTTATTCAAGACCGCTTTCCCGAAATCTCTACACTTTCTTATATATATATATATATATATATATATATATATATATATATATATATATATATATATATATATATATATATATATGATGAGTGACCGGATCTCATAGAGGGGGGAAAAAAATGTCGGAATCTTGTTCGTCTGGACCCCACAAAACGATTCCCCTTTCCAGATATTGAGATAGCCGAAATTTGAGCTCGATTAAACGACGTTAACCCGTGCCGCTCGTCGCTCAAAGTTTGAAAAAATCCAAATTTTTGGTCAAAAAGCTGACATATGGAGCCATAACTCCAGAACGGTAAATAATAGAAACACGCTTAATATCTCAAAAGAAAGCTAATGTTGTTCTTCAAAATTTATATACTATACATAATTTTTGTTATTTTAAGTCAAACGGAGTTACAACAGCCTTTAGCCCCAAAAAACGTGACCTGGTACCACTAGGAGCATACTTCGTATATTTTGTTATTAAGTGATAAATTTTGCTTTTTTTGGTATATTTTTGAGTTTAAAGTAGAAATATAATAAAAAAACAAGTAATACTGATAAGTCTAATGACATTTTTTATTTTAAAATGTAAAAATTAGGTATATAATACATACAAAACAGACACAGAAAAGATACAGACGTAGTACCTACATGAGTTGATAATTTTACATAGTTATCTAATCTATTCTAGAGCTTTTGTTAAAGTAGTTTTTGAAACGTCAGGATATAATGCTCGGCATTTACTTGCAGGACATATTGCTTTTGGTCTTCATCTTTTGTCAGAAGGTCGTTAAAGTCGGTTATTAATTTAACACCACGCTCAGCCATATCATTAACTACTTTTAATGTTTTGACAATTTTCAATCCTTCTTGGAAGTCATTATTTTGAGGCCACGTGTTTGGATGTTGTCTTAGGAAATCTGTTTTTATATTAAATTGGTCAAAGAATGTAAACGTTTCTTTGGTAAGTAAATTTACCAATCCTCCATCAACTACCTTTTTTAAGTTTTCTTTCCTAACTTTTGGATTTACAACCCTAGCGTGCTGTGATGATTCATCTGTGCTACTGAGCAATTTATTAGCCATTAACAACTTTTCATCGTCTGTAATGGTGGGATCAAAAAACGATAATCCCACCAACTTTGCATTCAAATACCACAAATGGTTCGAAAATTTGGTCAGGGCTATTTCTGCAATGTCGTTGTCATATTCTTTATAGTCTAACAGACTAGGCAAAATACCTAAGTCTTGCTTTGGTGTAAGATGAGCTTTTGGAGCATTGAACCAAGCTTTACAATAAATTTTAAATAGGAAAACAGAAATGGCACGCACAGAACTTTCTTCTTCTTTCGACATCTTAAATTGACGACGAAAAATTAACATTTTTAAGCAGTAAATAGCCTTTGCCATCCACCTAGCGTGATGAATGGCTCCTGGAGTTCTAAAACCCACAACATTGCCGTCTCGTGATCCAACAAATACGAGAACCAACTGCAATAGCTCCTTGTAGTCATCTCTGGGGTGGCTCTCAGTTAATTTGGTCTCGAATTCAGCAGTAACATTTGCAATTACTTCTGGAGTTAGCTGCTTTTGTATTAGATTGTCACTGATACCTGTGTCGTATTTTCCTTTGTCTATCTTGGGCCACGCAGTGAAGAATCTCTTGAAAATGTCTGGATGAGGTCCAGTGGTTGATCCCATTTTTGTGTCGAATACGCCTCTTAACAGAATTTCCAAGATATGGTGACGGCAAGCTAGGTATAACAATTCTCTTCCTAACATTTGCTCCAATATGACGCATGCTCCTTTGAGTCTTCCCGTGTTGGATGCTGTAGTGTCGAAGCACATCGCCTTGACGGTGTTGAGAAGACCCCATTCATGTAGGCATTCATATACGGCTACGGCTTGCTCCTCTCCAGAGCTGTTTGCTGTTACAGGAACCCCAGCAGCTGTTCTTTTTCGCCATATGAAATAGCTATAGCTATTCGCTCACATTGTTCATTTTTTAAAACACCCGGTAAAAGTTTACCGTCTCTTTTTCAGGAATGCTTACTTTATCAAAAATTTTTTTATTATATTGTTCTCTGAACATTTGCCTTCTATCATGTAATAAAGTTTTCGAGACTTTGTACTCAAGAGGGTCAAGGTTTAGTGCTTCTAGAGTAGCTATTAAAATTCTTGTGGCATTTCTGTCGGATACCTTACATCGATCTAATAAAATGGACAATTTCATGTTTAAAATCTCTTTAACGCCCCTTGCAAATGAAACTTTCATCCTCTTGCTCTCAGATGGTCCTGGATCTTCTGCAGCTTCTTCAGGGATGTCCATTTCCTCCAAGCTCTCAAGTTCCTGGTAGATGCTGTCCTCTTCAGTGTCTTAAAATATCTTCACTAGATAATTGTTCGATCTAACCAGCTCAAAGGCACTTTAGAAACTAAACTGAATAAATAAAAGGTCGGTTGTACGCTGAAGTAAAATCACCATCCCTAAAATAGAAATTAGATTCACCCTCCTTTTTACCTGTCAAACGGGTCTTTCTTTGGTAAACTAGTCAGGTAATCCCCATATAATAAAAGATTAAATTTGAACAAAAGGCTCTTTATGTTTGAAAATTGAGTTCCAAAATACTTTTTAACAAAAAAATGTTAATTCCGAGACACATTATGTAAAAACCCGTAAAATTCTTAGAATACTCCCAAACTGGCTCCTACTGGTACCAGGTCACGTTTTTGGGGCTAAAGGCTGTTGTAACTGGGTTTGACTTAAAATAACAACAATTATGTATAGAATATAAATTTTGAAGAACAACATTAGGTTTCTTTTGAGATATTAAGCGTGTTTCTATTATTTACCGTTCTGGAGTTATGGCTCCATATGTCAGCTTTTTGGCCAAAAATTTGGATTTTTTCAAACTTTGAGCGACGAGCGGCACGGGTTAACGTCGTTTAATCGAGCTCAAATTTCGGCTATCTCAATATCTGGAAAGGGGAATCGTTTTGTGGGGTCCAGACGAACAAAATTCCGACATCGATTTTTTGCGGTCACCCTAATATATATATACATATATATATATATATATATATATATATATATATATATATATATATATATATATATATATATATATATATATATATATATATACATATATATACAATTATATATATATATATATATATATATATATATATATATATATATATATATATATATATATATATATATATATATATATATATATATATATATATATACATATATACATATATATATATATATATATATATATATATATATATATATATATATATATATATATATATATCTGTAAAAAAAATTCGAAATAAGGAATGTTGTTTTACTTAATATACGAAATTAAATAATGATCACGTTCTTCTCAATTATTTTCTTTTTTCAGGCACGATAGATGACGCCTCTTGGTCGATGTGCAAAGAATGGACTCCAGCACAGCACAGCCTATTCCAGACAGCCAACTTTTTTTTCGCTGCTGCATTTTTAGTTCCTGGTAGTTTTAAACAAAGTGTTCTATTAGTAAGGTAAGTTTCTTTTCAAAAATTTTCTCAGTGTGTTTAAAGGTTCTTGTTTATTTGTGGGTGTGAGCCAATAATGTCATCAGTCAAAATAAAAATATGTAAGATCATCACTGTTATTGGATCTTATTAATAATACTAGGCATAATATATTATATAAAAATAAGATCCAGCCTAGAAGAACAACCTAAATAGATAATATCGACGTTATCTCGAATTATATATATATATATATATATATATATATATATATATATATATATATATATATATATATATATATATATATATATATATGTATATATATATATATATATATATATATATATATATGTATATATATATATATATATATATATATATATATATATATATATATATATATATATATATATATATATATATATATATATATATATATATATATATATATATATATATATATATATATATATATATATATATATATAGTAATCCCAGTGAATAAGTGGTTAAGTCGAATTTCGGCCAAAATGAGTTAAGTGGCCTAAAGAAGCCGGGAGTTGTTTTCTTCGTAGTGTTTAAGTGGCTAAGTCAGATGCTAGCGTTTTAAGTAGTTATGGCGATGTGCGTTTCAATGATTTACTACAAAATCCTGATTTTATACTACAGTCCAAAGGTTAAAAGTCGTCCCCTGAATTCGACTTAGCCACATATTCACTGGGGTAACAGATATATATATATATATATATATATATATATATATATATATATATATATATATATATATATATATATATATATATATATATATATATAATATATATATATTTATGATTGACATTTGTAAGTGCAAATTTGATTATACTCGTTATTAAATGCAAATATTAAACAAAGTAAAATTATAAAATATGCATTAATTTTTATTATGTACGTATGTTTCTCACATAGTACAACGAATGAGGTCTTTTAATTATAAAAATTTTAATAAAATTTAAAGTAATTTCAGTAATTTAATTAAAATTTCGATGAAAATACGAATATGAGGAGTTTTCGGAGAACATTACATATTTCTGTTTTAATTTAAAATTATTGGTCCAATCTGCCACAAATTAGACTACTTCAGAATAAGTATTGAGCACTTTTTAGTATCAAAGATTACAAAATGTCAACAAATTTTGTAATTTTGGTGGCTTCGTTCTGATTGTAATTTTATTTTTTCAAATAAATATTGTGTTATTCCAATTTCCTGAGATTTTAGATTTCAAAAGTTGTTAATAAAAAAATTATCTTCCCTATAAATACGAGTCATTTTTTTTCAGACCAAGGTTAGTATAAGTATGGTTTGATTGTATTCAAGGACGATATTCTCAGAATCAACAGTTTCACGGTATTTTTTATCTTGAGCGGTGAAATTTATGACATTTCTAGTTGTCAACACATAAGGGATTATGATTAATATTTTATTATTATTCAGTACCGGCACGCTTACGTTCAAAGTCTTCTTACCATACTTTCGAATGCATGATAAGTCTTTTATGGTAATTATAATAGCGCATATTTAAATAAATTTCCCCTGAACACAACCTACGTGAATCAGCCGCTTTTGCAGAGATTTAGAAATTTCACTGTGCTGTGCCCATAAAACATGAAATTTTTGCTTCCTAAAAAGCATTAACAGAATTGTATATACCGTTGGATTTTAACTTACTGACCGACCATAAAAACCTAGAATAGTTGAGATAAGCCACAACTTTGCTTTTAATGTTTGTGCGCCTCCTTGGTTTCGTCGAATATTTGTTTACATTTGTTACGATTTATGAGGTTAGGATTCTCAAGTTATTTTTGGTAGGTGAGATGTTTAGAAGCTGCTTTGCACTTTCATTCGAAACAAAGCTTGCCTTGGGAAGAGTATTTCTTCGAAGAGAATGTAAGCTTCCATGTCAACCAAAAGGACATCGGAAACCTCCTTATTATTATGATTATAATAAATGAAGTTGGAAAGAAACTTACATTTTAGTTTTTGAGCTATATCTATCTATATATTTTTTAGGACTTTACTAATATTTGTTCTACAGATAAGTGATAGCACAAGGATGAGACAAATAGGGTTGTCTGGAAAGCGGCGTATCATTTTTACGATCAGAGCCATCTTCGAATTTGTATATGAAAAACTATTAAGAAAAAATAAACAAAATAATTTTAGTATGATCTAAGCTTTAATTTCTCATTTCTAGGGCCTTATTGTCATTTGGATATTTCTTTCTCGCCATATGGGGTGGAATTGAAGTTTGTGCTCCAGATATATTGCTTTGGAACTCCATAATAGTTTTATTAAATTGCACACATACTGCCTTGTTGACTTGGCGGTTTCTTCCTCCCACGTTAAGTTTGGAATTAACTGAACTTTATATCAAAGTACGTATACGTTTTATTATAATTACATTTTATTAAAGTAAGTTTATGTTGTACAAGGTTAGCAAATAGGTTTAAACATGATTTTAATCAATTTATTAGTAGGTTAACATAAATTTGCAGAATTATTTTTTGAAAGTATTTGAAATAAGGGAAAGTATCAATAAAGTAACACCAAATATCTAATCAGGAGTACAGAAAAAGTAAAAAATATTTATTTTAAAAAATTGTTGAATAAATTTTGAGTCATTACTACATTATTAGTAACTGACTTTGATTTTACCTCGATTAATAAACTTCGCGGCAACATCTCAAGTATACGCATTTAGCAACCATTCTGAACTTCATATTGTACTTTCTACAGAAAATATAACTCATTTCATATACTTCTGGTCGGTCATATACCTAAAAAGGTACAGCAGATATATCATGCATTTTTATTCCATTGACATAACCTGAAATGATCATCATCATTATCTTTAGCTTATTTCATCCATAGTCAGATGTAAGCCTGCCCAAGTTGTATCCATTGAACTCTATGGTTTGCCTTTTGCATCCAAGTGTGCCACGCTAATCTTTTAATGTCGTCTGTCCATTTTGTCTGTGGTCTACCGCTGCATCTTTTATATTCTCTAGGCCTCCATTCAACCATACGGCATTCTTTTGATATGTCCAGCCGAATTCCACTTTAATATACATATTCGTCGTATTACATCTGTCATTTTTGATCTTCTTCGTATCTCGATGTTAGGAATACGATCTTGGAGTCTAATATTTAGCATTCTCCTCTGTATTACTCTTTAGGTTACCTGGAGTTTACATATTATATTTTTATTTAAAACCCACGTTTCACTGCCATATGTTAATACCGATATTGATCGAATACTTTGGCTTTTATTGTATTTGGGATGTCCAATTTATATGTGGATTGTAATCTTCCGACCGCAGGCCAAGCTAACGAGACTCTTCTATCCAAGGCAGTCTTCAAATTATTTTTTGATATTTCGATTTTTTGTCCTAAATATATGATTTTTATATCTTTCCTATTATTTCACCTTCTATTAACAGTTCCTGGCTGTTATCCTCAGTTTCGTTGTTCAAATATTTGGTTTTGGTGAAGTTTATTTTTAGACCTATTTCTCGAGAGTTGTTATTTAATTCTATCAGCATTTCTTCTAATTCTTCTTTTGTGTTGGCGATCAGAGTGACATGATCTGCCAAACTTAATTGATTTAATCGTTCACCGTCTATTAGTATTCCTTTTTTTAATTTCTGACCTGAAATACTACATGCGAATTGTACGCAGTGCGTTGTAAACTATTGCATTCAGTAAATTAATTTATTTTTAACAATTTCTTTATAATTCTGATTCTAAATATCAGCTACATAATTTTGAAACAATTTTACAGTGGCCATATATTTTATAAATAATTATAACAATAGTTGTGAGAAATTTGTACCAATACCGCCATACTTTGCACAAAATGCAATAGAATAATTTAAAAATGTGTATATATTTTTATACAATTGAGTTATCAATAGGAATACTGAATTAGCCCTCTTTCAGGTTGGTAAATAGGAATATTTTCAAGGAATTTAAAATTACAGAGAATTAATTAATTCAGTTTGTGTGAAACAAAATTTTTTTATTGGTACATTCTATCTATTTCTTTCAATGAAGTTTTTTCGGACTAGATTTCATAAAGTAAAGGTCTGTCTTTTACAAGTGTTTATTGTCAAATATGGAAGATAGAGATAGTAGCTTAAAACTAATTAATTATTCTATCCTCGCATTATTAGGTTCTTGACATAATTTATCACGAATGGGATAGAAAGTAGACCTAGTCAACTTCAAATCGCTAAATCGTTGATACCAAAGAACTTTATTTGTGTTCTCCGGATGACATTTTCTTTGCCGATTCAGGTCTATCCTAGTGTTAATATTCTAACCACTATACCCGGGATAGTGCACGATTTAGGTGTGTTTAGGTTGCAGGTAATATCATTTTTATATTCAGGGAAGGACCGAATGACAACATACATAATTTATTGCATACATTATAACTATATAACTTTATTCAGATGGTAATGAATTATAAACTAGAGTATGATTTGCATATATTGAATAAAATAAATTCATATTGCATATTACAAAGCACTAAAATAATTTCCGTTCTATAACCTTTTATTAGTAATTCTTATTATTACTACTACTTATTTAGCAAAATAAAATGTGTATAAAATTTTATTATTTTCAGTTGTTTCATTAAAAAATAATTTATTATGACAATACTTCGGTTTACTACTTATAACAAATATTGTATTAGAGTAATTCTATACAGATTAATTTTTAAAATATTTGTGACTGTGACGTCCATTAGTTATAAAGAACCGTTTTTGTTATTTATTTATCCAAAATTTGTTCCTGTAATTAATACGCTTCTTGCCAAAACTATTTACTATGTTGAGAAAATTGGAATAGAGATAGTACTTGGTATATTTATATTTATTAGGGTAGTTTTTAAGAAATTATAAACAACATCAAACTATAGAGTGAAAAGACCTATAATTAATTTTAAAAAATTAGTGATTATTTGAATTAAAAACGCCTATAAGGGTTTTAATATTTAAAAAAAAAGAGTGTTTGAAAATATCAAAAAATCTTTATATGCTGAGGAAAATAAAAATTTAGAAACAGTTACGATACTCGAAAAAAACATATTTTACCTGAAATCCTAGGCGTTGATTTTTAAAAATTTTTATAAATATTACTTAGATCTATATATTTCTAATAAATCTCGTAAAAATAATCCTAACAAGAAAAACTGCAATAGTACTGTACTGTAAAGAAAAAGACAGCAAATCATAACCAATTTTTGTTCAATTTTCAATCAAGGGGACAATTGGAATTGGAATCAAAAATGACGTATTAATAAAAATTATCCTAATCACAGTTACAAGAAGAAACTAATAAATTATTTCTAATAATATAGAAACAATTTCAAAGATGTTTAAAATTTAGCAATAATAATAAATAGATACATAAATTTTACTAATAATAAATTTTTAAAACAAAAAGTAAACAATGTTGAGAAAATACGACGAAACTATAGAAATAAGAGTAGTTACTAAAACAAGGATTTATAGAAAAAGTAATTAATTATATTTTGTAATACATACTTATAGAAAAACGTGATAATAAACTACCCTACGTTGCAACTAAAATAAATTCACCAATTATATTTTCAGAATATTGTCAGTAAACGGTCAATCTTGTTTAATATATAGCACCAAGAAATTGAGCAACACGAATCTTGATATTTTACCAGATAATATTGTCATGATAAGGGTTTTAGATATCTACCCACCAGTCCAGTTAAAAAACAAGGCTTGACTGACAGCTTGATTTCATAAAAGCAAGTGGATCTGGCAATATCTTTAATTAAATTTTAAATTGGTCTTATATTTAGTTCTGTCTGTTTAGCAAAACTATTTTTGAGAACAGAAATTTTTGGTGAAAAAATGGAAGTTTCAAAAGTTTCAACGATTTCTAAAATGAGCTAAGAAACATTTAAAATTTCTCTCAAAATATTAGAGAAAGTCGAAACTAGTAAATTTAGCTATTATAAAAATAAATACAAAAATTTTATGAAGAACTATATATATATATATATATATATATATATATATATATATATATATATATATATATATAAATATATATATATATATATATATATATATATATATATATATATATATATATATATATATATATATATATATATAGGGTGCGCCATAGGTATGGAATAATGATTTCACAGCATATATTAACAGTGTATTAAAAAAATGTTTAAATAAAAGTTATACGGCGCACATGCTGACATTGAGAATAAAATGATTTGAACTGTAAGTTCGAAGAAATTACGCCATCTTATTTTTTTTTAAATGGAAAGCTCTGTATATTATTTTATTTTTGAGTCCTACTAAAAATTCTAGATATTATTTGTCTAAGATACCATATGACTAAATTGAATTGTTTTGGAATTATTGTTATTTGAAATTAAGCAGATCAAATTTAAAAAAAAAATTAAGCTGACTTGTGTCAAACATTTAATGTCACGTAACGATGCGTCAAAAAATGATTTATTGACGAACACATTTATTACTGCATTGTGTGAAACTGAAATTTGAACGTAATATCATAATGGTATATTTACCAGAAACTGAAAAAATCACTTTGTTAATGATGGTTGTTTACGGAGACTGTAGGAGAACACAACAGGTGGTGTGTGACCTTTTTAACGCAGAATATCTGAATCGAGAACCTATTACCCAATCTGTAGTTAGCAAAACATTAAAACGATTTAGACAGTCGGGTCATGTTAAGTATCGTCCTAAATCTGGACCTCCAAAAGTTAAAACAAGCGATAATAAAAAGTGTGTTTTACTGGAAATTACAAAAAATCCCCATACAGCCACTCGTCAACTTTGCCTCGACCACAACATAAGTAAAGGTACCTTATAAAAGTATACTGAATGAAGAAAAATTGCATCCATACAAACCCATTCTATTACAAGAATTATTTAAAGATGACTACGATAGACGCGTTGAATTTTGCGAGGTCATGATGGAACGAATCAATAATGATCCTAACTTAGTTCATAATATTGTTTTTGCTGACGAGGCCACATTTTGTCTTAACGGAAGAGTTAACAGGCATAACAGCCGGTATTGGTCTACTGAGAATCCCCACTGGATAATCGACAGTCATTCTCAAAGACCACAAAAGATAAAGGTGTGGGCAGGAATTTGTGGACGTCATATCATTGGTCCCTTTTTTATCGATGGAAATCTTACAGGACAGCTGTATTTACAGTTACTCCAAGAGCAAGTTATTCCAACTTGTGCAGGTCTTTTTCTCGATGAAAATAATTTGGATACCCCTAACAGGAAACTATGGTATCTACAGGACGGAGCACCTTCCCATTATGAAATCATTTGGATGCGATTTTTCCTAACCGATGGATAGGCAGAAGAGGTGCTGTAGAATGACAGCTGCAAGGAGTCTCGACCTTACGCCACTCGATTTTTTTAATGGGGTCATTTGAAAACCAAAGTTTACCGAAGTCGACCTGAAACTGTAAAAGATTTTCAACAAAGAATTCAATATGAAGTAGCACAGATCACCCCGGATTCTCTGCAAAACTCTGTTCAGGCTGTTTATGACAGACTGGGTTATTATCTCGCTGTTAGCGGTAGATATTTTGAGCAATCGTTACCTTAAAAATAAGCCTAGAGTATTTATTAATAGTTTTTTTTTGTCTTTTTTTACTTTAAATATCAAACGACAATAATTCCAAAACAGTTCAATTTAGACATATGGTATGTTAAACAAATAATATCTAGAATTTTTAGTAGGACTCAAAAATAAAATAATATATAGGGCGTTCCATTTAAAAAAAATCAAAACGGCGTAAGTTCTTCGAACTGACACTTCAAAACATTTTATTGTCAACGTCAGCAACACCCTATAACTTTTATTTAAACATTTTTTTGATACACTGATTAATAAATGCTGTGGAATCATTATTCTATTATTCCATACATATAGAGCATATATATGTATATATATATATATATATATATATATATATATATATATATATATATATATATATATATATATATTTGTAAAGAACGAAATGAACAAAGAAGAAATGGTAATACAGGGAATGATACATAAGAACGCAAAGGAAGAAAAAAAGAATGACAAAAGTGTTAAGATAAGCATCCAGAAATTAATTAAAGATGATGTGGTCTGGGTATGGAATAAGGACAAACCGGAGCTTGAAAAGCGATAAAACAGCATCACTTACAAAAAAAAAACAACTAGACTTAATCGCTAAAACAAAACAAGCGACCCAGGCAAGGAGTAGGCAAATAACTACGGTAATGAAAAGGGCGGAAACAGAAAAGATATCAAAACTAGCAATGGATTTGAACCGAAAAAAAGAAAAAAAGAAATGTTTACAGATTATAACCTGGAATGTAAGGCGAAGATATTATAAGGGACTTTCAAGGATTTGGAAAACAAAGCAAAGGTATATAATATAGACATAACGGCAATATATGAGACAAAATAAAATAGAACAATCAACAAAATTATAAAACATTGAAAAATATTTAAAACTGTTAAACTTTCATGTAAACATTTTTCCTCCTATAATTCATGGGAATTTTTAAAGTGCTATGTTACTATTGATATGCTTAAATATGTACGTCATAAAAATTTATTAACAGAATAATTTGCCAAGAAATAACCGTTTAAAAAATATTTGGCTTTAATTAAGTATAACTGTCGCGAATAAGGAATATTCGAAGTCTAATTTAGTTTTGCGACTGGTTTTTTGCATTCGCGCTATTTTTATTTCTACAAGTCTTTTTATTGAAAAAAATCTATACAATATTCGGTAAAACTTGGCCAATTTTTAGCCCAAAATAGTGTATGCAAACGGAACATTATAGATAAATTAATTAAAGATAAGAGCTAGACACAATAATTGAAATTCTTTTATTAAAATCTGCAAAATCAAGTTTCTGAAAGCTGACACATTAATAATCATGTTGGTTTACTAGGCACCAAAATCACGAATCAGTTAAGGAACTTAAATATTAATGTATTTACATTCAACAGATACAATTTGAATTCGATCCTAGAGAATAATGAAATAAAAAAATATATGATAAATCACGCGTCATTGAAATTAAATGTAATATTTGTGATGCAATATACATTAGGCAAGTTGGTAGATTAATACATCAAAGA
Source organism: Pachyrhynchus sulphureomaculatus (assembly GCA_019049505.1). Lineage (NCBI taxonomy): Eukaryota > Metazoa > Arthropoda > Insecta > Coleoptera > Curculionidae > Pachyrhynchus > Pachyrhynchus sulphureomaculatus. Next base: position 140,812,395 of record CM032447.1, read on the forward strand.
CTAATAGAAATAAAAATTAAACTATACACGTTCAAAGGAAAATAAGGTGCAAGTATAATATAGATTTGAACCACTTTTGCAATAATAAAGCTACAAAACCACTTCATAACGACAGAAAAGATAAAATATTGCATTATCTGAATATTATAGAAATTAAAAATGGCCTAAAAATTTTGTGTCACTAACACCCATTTAGTTTTTAGAAACTTCCTAGATACTAAATTTTACACTTAAGGTAGTTCACTCGCAAATCCACATTTCTTAAGAATTTGATGAAATTGAAATACGATGTTAATCTAAATGTTTTTCATTTAATTAAAAAAAAAATTTTGACCGATTCTGAAGCGAGATATTCATAATTAAAGTGCATACAATACAATAGGCCAATGAAGTATAGAAAAAGGCATAGTTTCGTGTATATCTTAAAAACTTTTCTTACGAATTTTTTAAAAAACTAACATTTAGTAAAAAAAATAGAAAAATTTTGAAGCAAAAATATTTTTTTTATCGATTTGTTAAAAAGATATATATATATATATATATATATATATATATATATAAAGTTGCTATTTTTTAAAAGAATAACCGTGTAGTGAGGGACAGATATCATAATTTGGCAACGCTGTATGTCGTCATATTTTACGCGCCAACATTCAAACAGCATTTATAAATAAAAATATTAAATGTATTAATTAAAAATTTGAATTTGTATCTTGATATTTATTATTTTTTTCTTTATTATTTAAAAGATTTATATTTAACAAAAATATGTTTGTAGGTTCAACAATTTTTCAGTATTTTAAGTTAATATTATCTTTATTTATCAACATTATTACCTATCAATTGATAACAATATTAAATATATATAAAAAAAAAACGGTTTTAAATAAATTGTAATATAATATAATAATAATAATAATAATAATATCACAGACAACAACATGAATCACTCGCCACCCTCAACGACATCCACACAACATCACCCCGAATCACCTCTCATACAAACACTTAAAGCAAAAATGGAGTCACATCTAGCTCGATGGTCAGGCACCGACCCCACAACAAGAAATCCCATCCCTCGTTTAATCTTCAGACAGAGCACGCAACCAATCCTCAGCACACTAAACAAGCACATAATACCTCAGTATATAACAGACTCAAGCACAATCGAAGACATTCACACAATAATATACGCAGCTGCAATCACCACTCTAACACAAAATAATCAAAAACTCCCTCAACGACAAGGAAACCCCAACAGGACAAAACCAAAATTCAAATGGCAAATAAGAATAGAAAACAAAATCAACAACATCAGGAGAGATCTAGGACATCTTACCCAGTTTATAAGCGGGAACGCGTCCAAACGTGTCACACAGGGGGCAAACAAGATCAAATCTAAGTCTCCCAACAGAACACTGCCAGAAATCCTTGATACCTTGAAACAAAAACTATCTGTATATGCCGCAAGACTCCGTAGATACAAAGAATCAAATGAGAGGAAAGACACCAACAACCTCTTCCGAAGAAGCGAAAAACAGTTCTACCGGAAAACTATGTACAACAAACAGATAGCAGTGACTGAACCACCAAACAAACAAGAACTCACAGATTATTGGAAAAGTATCTGGTCAGAACCCAAACAACACAATAATAACACCCCCTGGATCAAAGCCGAAGAAGACAAACATAAACATGTGACAGAACAAGAAAATACCACATTTAATACACAAGAAATTACAGAAACTATCAAACACACACACAACTGGAAATGTCCTGGAATAGACAATATACAAAACTTCTGGTACAAACAGTTTACCACCACACACGAAGCACTCACACACCAAATCAACAAAGCCATTCTACAACCACACACATTTCCCACTTTCCTCACACAAGGAATAACATACGTTAAACCCAAAAGCTCAGACACCACAAATCCGTCAAACTACCGACCTATCACCTGTCTTCCAACCCTATACAAGATCATCACAGCCACAATATCGAAGAAAATAGAACAACACCTAACAGACAACAATATCCTCACAGAAGAGCAGAAGGGATGCAGGAAAAATAGTCGAGGATGCAAAGAGCAGCTGATTATAGATAGCGTGATTATGGGACAAACCAGAAAAGAACACAGAAACCTTCACATCGGTTACATAGACTATAAAAAAGCCTTCGACTCCATACCCCACAGCTGGTTAATCAGGGCCCTAGAAATCTATAAAATCAACCAACACCTCAGGCAGTTTCTTGCGCAAATTATGAAAACATGGAAAACCAAAATACGCCTAGAAACACAAACCGAACGGATCCAAACAGAAGAGCTGTACATCAGACGGGGTATATTTCAGGGGGACTCGCTCAGTGCACTATGGTTTTGCCTCTGTCTCAATCCACTCTCAAATATACTAAACAGAACAGAGCATGGCTTCAATATCAGACACCAAAAAGAGAATCAACATAAAATAAACCACCTCCTATATATGGACGACATAAAACTCTACGCTGCCACACAAACACAGCTGAAAGAACTCCTCAAAATCACAGAAATATTCACCTTAGATGTCAATATGGAATTTGGTATAAGTAAATGCAAAGTGCTCCACATCAACAAAGGCCAATGGAAGCACCACCATGAGACAGAAACCATCAACAATGAAACGCTCGATAACATGTTCGATAAAGAAACATACAAATATCTAGGCTTCCAACAAAGCACCAAACTCAACCACACCCACATCAAAACAGAGCGCAGAACCGAATTCAAAAACAGACTGACGAAACTTTTGCAAACAAAACTCAGCAAGCAAAGCAGCCTCCACACAGCGACAGTGAAAGCAGACAAAAACTACACACCTCTCGACTTAGCCCGGGCAGACCACTCAGCAGACACACACAGTCACACCCAATTACAACAGGAAAAGATGAAAACGTGGTCAGAGAAAACACTCCACGGAAACCACAGATACCACATAGAACAAGACCACGTAAATAAAAAACAATCATACACCTGGTTACGGGATGGGCAGCTATTCCCTGAGACTGAAGGCTTCTTACTTGCCATCCAGGATAAAGTCATATTAACCAGAAACTACCAAAAGCATATCATCAAAGACCCGACTATTGCAGAGGACAGATGTAGGAAATGCCACCAGCAGAAAGAAACGATCGAACACATAACGAGCGGATGTAAAATATTGGCCGGAACGGAGTACACAGCCAGGCATGATTCAGCTGCCAAAGTGGTTCACCAAGCACTAGCCACAACATACAGACTCATAGAAAACACAGATCCCTACTACAAATACACGCCAACATCCATACTTGAAAATGAAGATTACAAGCTCTACTGGGATATCGGTATCCATACAGATAAAACAGTCTCCGCCAATAGGCCCGATATTACTTTTCAGTGCAAAAAAGGAAAAGTCGCCTATCTGATTGACATAGCTGTCCCCAACGACACAAACATCCAAGCGAAATACACAGAAAAAATTTCCAAATACACAGACCTTGCAACGGAAATAAAAAGGCTATGGAGACAGGAAAAAGTCATCATTGTCCCCCTCATTATATCAGCCACAGGCCTTACACCAATAACATTCACACCACATTTAGTGCAATTGGGACTCAACACGGACATACACAGAAACATTCAGAAGTCAGTGATTTTGAAAACATGTAACATTGTCAGGTCATTCCTTAATACGGAATGGTAATAGCATTTGTGCTGACTTGGTTTTGGCCCGTCAGCCAAACATGGAACCACATTGATCAAATGTGAGAAAGAAGAACTTTTTGTAATAAAAATAATAATAAGTCATCATTGTCCCCCTCATTATATCAGCCACAGGCCTTACACCAATAACATTCACACCACATTTAGTGCAATTAGGACTCAACACAGACATACACAGAAACATTCAGAAGTCAGTGATTTTGAAAACATGTAACATTGTCAGGTCATTCCTTAATACGGAGTGGTAATAGCGTTTGTGCTGACTTGGTTTTGGCCCGTCAGCCAAACATGGAACCACATTGATCAAATGTGAGAAAGAAGAACTTTTTGTAATAATAATAATAACCCCTCAGGGGCTAGGGGAATCCCAGGATTCTCCTAGTACGGGCATTGACAATCCCGAGGTACCTGAGTCATGTTGTGCTGTCTTGTGTTGTCCAGATTATGTGTAACAAAAACGCAATCTTAAGGTGTTTACCGTGCCGAGAAGATGAATGGCTCAGCGTTTATGAGTCGCGAATGGTTCCCCCGGATACCGGGCGCCCTCCGGGAGTAAGTAGCCTTGCTGTGGCATCCAGGCTCTGCCGCAGTCGACCCCTCTTTCCTAGGATACTCGTGGGAATACTATGACAAAGAATAATAATTATAGTAATGATAATGGAAGGGTGTTGCGGAGGCGGACCCCGGTCGTACAAAAAGCTATAGCAACACCACAACAACAACAACCACAGACGACCCAAACAACCGCCTCAGCCGAAACTACTCCCGATAGTTTTACCAGATCCGACATTGTAGGTGATGGAAATTGCCTTTTCCGTGCAGTTAGCTTACACTTGTATGGCCACCAAAACCATCATGAGAAACTCCGAGAGGTTGCTCTAAGATATTTACAACAAAACTGGTCGGAACTTTACACATTTTCATTAATTGAAGTCGGCGATATAAAAGACTTCAATAACTACTATAATTATATGAGGAAAAATGGCACCTATGGAACGAGCCTAGAGATACTTGCCCTCTCGGAAACACAAAATAGCAACTTTCATATCTTCTCAAAACAACGAAGAACAAGACATACAAAAATAACTTTTACGGGCAGACCAACAATAATAAGCACGGGAAAATTCAAGGAAACTATTTACCTTCTACTAACAGGCAACCCCATGTCGGGACGCTTTGAGCTTCTGACACCACAAAACATTGAGAACATTCCAGACAACAGCAGACCAATAAAAGAAGCATCGGGCGAGCGACGTAACGGTCGAGGACGTCGCGGGAAATGGCAGCTCGACCAAAACGATGAAGACCGGGCAACCGAAAATGGACCTGCCAAAAGTGTTGTGCCGGCGAGTAAGCCGACACCCACCAAGGCGGGAAAGTCACAGCAACGCATGAGTTGCACCACAGGAATCAATGAACACGCCATGCGTTGCTGTAATGAAATCACACCTGACAAAGAAATCACTGACAAGAGAATCACTCGCCGCTTGGACCCACCACCACCAATCCCAAGCGCAACCGACGTAGATGCGGGACAAATACAACCACCAAAGCCAGGCCAAACCGCGTATGTTTTGCAAGGACAACATGCAACTACCAAGGCTGGCAAACCAAGACAGCGGTTAAAGTGGACAGATGAAATGAATAGAACAGTGATGCGCTGTTACTACACCGCCACCAAACTAGAAACAGTGACATCAGGCTACAGACTGGAACTACACAGACTTTTCTTGACCGAATATCCACATCTGCAATTACTTGTTACAGAACAGAGAGTAATTGACCAAAAAAGAGTTATTACCAAGAACAATCGCCTCACACCTTTCGAATTGCAAACCATCAAAGACACAGTAGCTGCTGAACTGAACACAGACCAAGTAGCTGCTGAACTGAACACAGACCAACCAAACAATAGAAACAGTAGAGCAGATACCGAACCAATCTCACACACACAACCACCCAGTCGAAAAGAACAAGACCCACCACCCAGCAGGAGCATAACTCAAAATAATATTTCAAAGCAAATAGCAAGCACCACACGACACCATATCACAGACGACAAAATGAATGACTCACCACCCTCAACAACATCTACACAACATCACCCCGAATCACCTCTCATACAAACACTCAAAGCAGAAATGCAGTCACATCTAGCTCGATGGTCAGGCACCGACCCTACAACAAGAAATCCCATCCCTCGTTTAATTTTCAAACAGAACACACAAATAATCCTCAACACAGTAAACAAGCACATAATACCACAGTATATAACAGACTTAAGCACGATCGAAGACATTCACACAATAATATATGCAGCAGCAATCACCACTATAACACAAAATAATCAAAAACTCCCGCAACGACAAAGAGACCCCAACAGCAGAAAACCTAAATTTAAATGGCAAATAAGAATAGAAAACAAAATCAACAACATCAGAAGAGATCTGGGACACCTTACCCAGTTTATGAACGGGAACGCATCCAAACGTGTCACACAGGGTGTAGACAAGATCAAATGTAAATCTCTCAACCGAACACTGCCAGAAATCGTTGATACTTTGAAACAAAAACTATCCGTATATGCTGCAAGACTCCGTAGATACAAAGAATCAAACGAGAGGAAAGACACCAACAACCTCTTCCGAAGAAGCGAAAAACAGTTCTACCGAAAAACTATGTACAACGAGCAGACAGTAGTAACTGAACCACCAAACAAACAAGAACTCGCAGATTATTGGAAAACTGTCTGGTCAGACCCCAAACTACATAATAATAACACCCCCTGGATTAAAGCCGAAGAAGATAAACACAAACGTGTGACAGAACAAGAAAATTCCACACTAACTACAGAAGAAATTACAGAAACAATCAAACACACACACAACTGGAAATGTCCTGGAATAGACAATATACAAAACTTCTGGTACAAACAGTTTACCACCACACACGAAGCACTCACACACCAAATCAACGAAGCCATTCTACAACCACACACATTTCCCACTTTCCTTACACAAGGAATAACATACGTTAAACCCAAAAGCTCAGACACCACAAACCCGTCAAACTACCGACCAATCACATGTCTTCCAACCCTATACAAGATCATCACAGCCGCAATTTCCAAGAAAATAGAACAACACCTAACAGACAACAATATTATCACAGAAGAGCAGAAGGGATGCAGGAAAAATAGTCAAGGATGCAAAGAGCAGCTGATCATAGATAGCGTGATTATGGGACAAACCAGAAAAGAACACAGAAACCTTCACATCGGTTACATAGACTATAAAAAAGCCTTTGACTCCATACCCCACAGCTGGTTAATTAGAGCCTTAGAAATCTATAAAATCAACCAACACCTCAGGCAATTTCTCGCGCAAATTATGAAAACATGGAAAACCAAAATACGCCTAGAAACACAAACCGAACGCATCCAAACAGAAGAGCTGTACATCAGACGGGGTATATTTCAGGGAGACTCGCTCAGCGCTCTGTGGTTTTGCCTCTGTCTCAATCCACTCTCAAATATACTAAACAGAACAGAGCATGGCTTCAATATCAGACACCAAAAAGTGAATCAACATAAAATAAACCACCTCATATACATGGACGACATAAAACTCTACGCTGCCACACAAACACAGCTGAAAGAACTCCTCAAAATCACAGAAATATTCACCTTAGATGTCAATATGGAATTTGGTATAAGTAAATGCAAAGTGCTCCACATCAACAAAGGCCAATGGAAGTGCCACCATGAGACAGAAACCATCAACAATGAAACACTCGATAACATGTTCGACAAAGAAACATACAAATATCTAGGCTTCCAACAAAGCACCAAACTCAACCACACTCACATCAAAACAGAGCTCAGAACCGAATTCAAAAACAGACTGACGAAACTTTTGCAAACAAAACTCAACTCTAAGAATCTCACTAAAGCCATCAACACGTTCGCTATACCTATACTCACATATTCATTTGGTATCATCAAATGGTCACAAACAGACATAGAAAATATTCACATCCTTATACGATCTCAATTCACCAAATACAGGAAATTACACCCCAACGCATGCAAAGAGAGACTTACCATCGAGAGGAAGGCAGGAGGAAGAGGAATTATAGACATCAGATCACTACACGCAAAACAAATACAAACACTTAGGAAATTCTTTCACAGCAAGCAAACCAGCCTCCACACAGCGACAGTGAAAGCAGACAAAAACTACACACCTCTCGACTTAGCCCGGGCAGACCACTCAGCAGACACACACAGTCACACCCAATTACAACAGGAAAAGATGAAAACGTGGTCAGAGAAAACACTCCACGGAAAACACAGATACCACATAGAACAAGACCACGTAAATAAAAAACAATCATACACCTGGTTACAGGATGGGCAGCTATTCCCTGAGACTGAAGGCTTCTTACTTGCCATCCAGGATAAAGTCATATTAACCAGAAACTACCAAAAGCATATCATCAAAGACCCGACTATTGCAGAGGACAGATGTAGGAAATGCCACCAGCAGAAAGAAACTATCGAACACATAACGAGCGGGTGTAAAATATTGGCCGGAACAGAGTACACAGCCAGACATGATTCAGCTGCCAAAGTAGTTCACCAAGCACTAGCCACAACATGCAAACTCATAGAAAACACAGATCCCTACTACAAATACACGCCAACATCCATACTTGAAAATGAAGATTACAAGCTCTACTGGGACATCGGTATCCATACAGATAAAACAGTCTCTGCCCATAGACCCGATATTACTTTTCAGTGCAAAAAAGGAAAAGTCACCTATCTAATTGACATAGCTGTCCCCAACGACACAAACATCCAAACGAAATACACAGAAAAAATTTCCAAATACACAGACCTTGCAACGGAAATAAAAAGGCTATGGAGACAAGAAAAAGTCATCATTGTCCCCCTCATTATATCAGCAACAGGACTTACACCAATAACATTCACACCACATTTAGTGCAATTGGGACTCAACACAGACATACACAGAAACATTCAGAAGTCAGTGATTTTGAAAACATGTAACATTGTCAGGTCATTCCTTAATACGGAATGGTAATAGCGTTTGTGCTGACTTGGTTTTGGCCCGTCAGCCAAACATGGAACCACATTGATCAAATGTGAGAAAGAAGAACTTTTTGTAATAATAATAATAATTGATGTGAGTGTGGTTGAGTTTGATGCTTTGTTGGAAGCCTAGATATTTGTATGTTTCTTTATCGAACATGTTATCGAGCGTTTCATTGTTGATGGTTTCTGTCTCATGGTGGCCCTTCCATTGGCCTTTGTTGATGTGGAGCACTTTGCATTTACTTATACCAAATTCCATATTGACATCTAAGGTGAATATTTCTGTGATTTTGAGGAGTTCTTTCAGCTGTGTTTGTGTGGCAGCGTAGAGTTTTATGTCGTCCATATATAGGAGGTGGTTTATTTTATGTTGATTCACTTTTTGGTGTCTGATATTGAAGCCATGCTCTGTTCTGCTTAGTATATTTGAGAGTGGATTGAGACAGAAGCAAAACCATAGAGCACTGAGCGAGTCTCCCTGAAATATACCCCGTCTGATGTACAGCTCTTCTGTTTGGATCCGTTCGGTTTGTGTTTCTAGGCGTATTTTGGTTTTCCATGTTTTCATAATTTGCGCGAGAAACTGCCTGAGGTGTTGGTTGATTTTATAGATTTCTAGGGCCCTAATTAACCAGCTGTGGGGTATGGAGTCGAAGGCTTTTTTATAGTCTATGTAACCGATGTGAAGGTTTCTGTGTTCTTTTCTGGTTTGTCCCATAATCACGCTATCTATAATCAGCTGCTCTTTGCATCCTCGACTATTTTTCCTGCATCCCTTCTCCTCTTCTGTGAGGATATTGTTGTCTGTTAGGTGTTGTTCTATTTTCTTCGAAATTGTGGCTGTGATGATCTTGTATAGGGTTGGAAGACAGGTGATAGGTCGGTAGTTTGACGGGTTTGTGGTGTCTGAGCTTTTGGGTTTAACGTATGTTATTCCTTGTGTGAGGAAAGTGGGAAATGTGTGTGGTTGTAGAATGGCTTTGTTGATTTGGTGTGTGAGTGCTTCGTGTGTGGTGGTAAACTGTTTGTACCAGAAGTTTTGTATATTGTCTATTCCAGGACATTTCCAGTTGTGTGTGTGTTTGATAGTTTCTGTAATTTCTTGTGTATTAAATATGGTATCTTCTTGTTCTGTCACATGTTTATGTTTGTCTTCTTCGGCTTTGATCCAGAGGGTGTTATTATTGTGTAGTTTGGGTTCTGACCAGATACTTTTCCAATAATCTGTGAGTTCTTGTTTGTTTGGTGGTTCAGTCACTGCTATCTGTTTGTTGTACATAGTTTTCCGGTAGAACTGTTTTTCGCTTCTTCGGAAGAGTTTGTTGGTGTCTTTCCTCTCATTTGATTCTTTGTATCTACGGAGTCTTGCGGCATATACAGATAGTACAGAGCTCAGAACCGAATTCAAAAACAGACTGACGAAACTTTTGCAAACAAAACTCAACTCTAAGAATCTCACTAAAGTCATCAACACGTTCGCTATACCTATACTCACATATTCATTTGGTATCATCAAATGGTCACAAACAGACATAGAAAATATTCACATCCTTATACGATCTCAATTCACCAAATACAGGAAATTACACCCCAACGCATGCAAAGAAAGACTTACCATCGAGAGGAAGGCAGGAGGAAGAGGAATTATAGATATCAGATCATTACACGCAAAACAAATACGAACACTTAGGAAATTCTTTCACAGCAAGCAAACCAGCCTCCATACAGCGACAGTGAAAGCAGACAAAAACTACACACCTCTCGACTTAGCCCGGGCAGACCACTCAGCAGATACCCACAGTCACACCCAATTACAACAGGAAAAGATAAAAACGTGGTCAGAGAAAACACTCCACGGAAAACACAGATACCACATAGAACAAGACCACGTAAATAAAAAACAATCATACACCTGGTTACGGGATGGGCAGCTATTCCCTGAGACTGAAGGCTTCTTACTTGCCATCCAGGATAAAGTCATATTAACCAGAAACTACCAAAAGTATATCATCAAAGACCCGACTATTGCAGAGGACAGATGTAGGAAATGCCACCAGCAGAAAGAAACGATCGAACACATAACGAGCGGATGTAAAATATTGGCCGGAACGGAGTACACAGCCAGGCATGATTCAGCTGCCAAAGTGGTTCACCAAGCACTAGCCACAACATACAGACTCATAGAAAACACAGATCCCTCCTACAAATACACCCCAACATCCATACTTGAAAATGAAGATTACAAGCTCTACTGGGATATCGGTATCCATACAGATAAAACAGTCTCCGCCAATAGACCCGATATTACTTTTCAGTGCAAAAAAGGAAAAGTCACCTATCTGATTGACATAGCTGTCCCCAACGACACAAACATCCAAGCGAAATACACAGAAAAAATTTCCAAATACACAGACCTTGCAACGGAAATAAAAAGGCTATGGAGACAGGAAAAAGTCATCATTGTCCCCCTCATTATATCAGCCACAGGCCTTACACCAATAACATTCACACCACATTTAGTGCAATTGGGACTCAACACAGACATACACAGAAACATTCAGAAGTCAGTGATTTTGAAAACATGTAACATTGTCAGGTCATTCCTTAATACGGAATAGTAATAGCGTTTGTGCTGACTTGGTTTTGGCCCGTCAGCCAAACATGGAACCACATTGATCAAATGTGAGAAAGAAGAACTTTTTGTAATAATAATAATAAATAAATAATTAATGATATTAATGATTAATAAATAAAGTATAATAAACTATTTGTAAAGTAATTAATTACTTTATTTACTACTTGCGTATCTTTGGTTACACGTGGTTTGCCATTGTCTATTCGACTAGATAATAATTGCACTATTCCTGTAGAACTCAATTTATCATAAGAACTTTGAAAGATCTACTTCCAAAGTTATGCATTCAGATGCAATTTTTTTAATCATTAGATCGGAAATAACACTTTTAAAAGGCATTAAATTGTATTAATTTTTTCATGACGCACTCCTTATACAATATGTAATTTGTAATTAAATATTCTCGCTTCAAAAACTCATTTGCCAAATTCGCAAGGATTTCAACGTCATATATCGCCTCATGGAATTTTTCGTTTGGTGCTATTTGCAATAAATCATGCACTAACTTTCCGAGCTTAAACCGAGCCTTTTCGGTCGGGAAAGCGTTTTTTAAAAAGACTTACTGTGTCCGAAAAACCAGCAATACTTTTAAAATCCTCTATCATTGCAAAATTAATTATGCCTTGAAATAAATGGTACGAATCAAAATGTGCTCTGAGGGCAACAAGTATGCTAGGTTTTGGAGAAAAATTCAAAAACTGTTGGAATGAAATTAATGCGTCCTTCAGAGTGATTGTTTTGACAGGTTTACCATATACAGGTCGCCATTAATATTTTCTAAGCCCATAACTTTGAAAGCGTGGTTATTAATCTGTTACGTAGGCCTAATATAAACATTGAATGTTTTATCCCGATATTTCGCCGCTATTTGCAAAGCCACAGCCCTCGGACGTAATTGAAACATTATTCAATATATTAGTTAACGCTTGAAGATTAATAATGTAACCGGTATGATAAACGTCCATCTGCAGTCCACAGTTTGCTTGATACTGTACCCCTTCATGTTTTTCTTTATTTTTTCTCGTTGCCTCTTTATTTCTAACCAATAAATTTCTACGTTTTTTCGTTGTAGGCAATTTAACTTTTGATGCTCTTTATTTTCTTATTTCATTTTTTCTTCCCATATAAGATCTTGTATTTTTCCCAGGAGGCACTGACAAAATCTCATTTACATTTAATAAATGACTGTCACCTTCATTTTTTGTTGCAACAGCATTTGCTACTCTGTAACTATAAGATTCACTTAGGCTGTAACAATTATTTTTGGGAGTTTTACGGGCAACAATGTTATTAAAGCTCCCATTAGCCTGACTTGAAGCTGCAACAGCAAATTTAGCCGCATTTTTAGCAAACTTTTCAAAAAGCTCTTTCATTTGATTATATAGTTCGTTATCATATATTTTTAATGTATGGGGCTTGGAACCAATTCCAGCATCAGTTCGACACCAAACACCACAATTTTCGTGATGGTCAAAGAAATGATCTAGAATAGATCGAAGAGTATTTGTTAGTACAGTTGTATTTCCAACATATTTTTTCACAGCATGCCCAAAACACCATTTTGGGCATGCTGCGGGTTAGTTTCGGCTGCTCTCCACTCTTTGAATTTATTTTTCATAATAATTAAAGACACATTAAAATGTTTGTATACCATACGTGATTAGTGTCTACCAACTTATAAATATCAGCTTCGCATCCATGGCGAACTGCTGCTATTGTAGAGCTATGTTCATCACCCATTAAAACTCGTACTCTGAGCCCTGTCTCTTTCAAAATCTCACTACGGTTTATCAACTCTACACCAACGCTTGGTTCCATGGCTTTTGCTCTGCCTTCGTGATTTTTTCGGCAGTCATGATCTTCTCGCGAATATCCTTTATCGCAGAGCTTACATTTATGATTACGAACACCATAATCTAAAATTTTCCCACTTATAAATCCAATAAAAGATCCATAACCATTTAAGCTATTATAGCTTTTACCATTGCCCCAAAACCCATACCATAAAAAACTATAATATCGAAAATTTCTCCTATTGCTAAATCAAACTCTTCTAGAGTTTGATTGGGTAAAGATCTTCTAATAAATCTCGAGGCCTAAATGAGAAGTAAAGAAAAAAAAACTAAATGAATAGCAAATTTTAGGATTTGACAATATAATAATATTTAAATCAGTTTTATTTTTATATGATACCTTTATTGTTTACAAATTTTTTTCAATCGATATGGCATCATAAAAGTCAAATCAAAAATAGATCACAGAGAGAAAAAATAAAAACATTTGTAAACTTTATTTTTGTACAATTCTATGGAGATTAATTATTTAATTAATATCTTTAATTAAATTGGATATAATATTGATTATTTCAATTAAGTATAAAATATTTACAATTGATTAGAAAATAGATTTATCAACTTTTGCAAAGCCTTAGTCAATTAACTGTAGAAATAAAAAAAAAATTACAGTATATTTTACGAACATTCTGTAATTTTTGAGGAGTATTTAATTTAATTTTCATTTATTTCTCAGCGATACCATTTTCCATCTAGATGTCAGTTTTTCCTTCAATTCATCAATTTTATTAATAATTAATTGACGCTTTTCTTGTGCACTACGCCTACAACTGTCTTTGGCAGCTTCTATTGCTGCACTAATTTCACGTTCATATCTTTTATATAAATTCCATGATATTGAAGGTATATTCATTAAAACCAGTAGTTTGTTTAATGCAGTGCACCTGAAACCCGAATGAACAGCACCTTCAAAAGTAACAAATAACATATAAATATTTACCTAGAACAGCCTTGGTGTTGACATCCGAATGTTTAACCTTATTATTTGTAAAATGCATTTTACCAGTTGGTACTTTCGTTATAACATAACATTCATCACAAGAAATATCTAATATTGTATTAAGACCTAAACGTTTCTCATGAGTTATCTTTTCTAGTGAAAGGACTTTTTTTACACAGACACTTTAAATTTTTTCCTAATTCAACTATCCGTCGACCACTACACAAGTTAGGCTCTTCAGTTTTTATTTTTTTAGCATCATTCATTTGCCAAACTGCTTTTTTTGCGTTTATTGATGAGCATTTCCTTTGCAAATTTGCCTTTATGTCGCAACTGATTATAATCAAAAAGCATTTTTTATTTACTTATATGTTTTTTATTGTAAATATACACAAAGTATAACCTATATAAACGTCACTTCTACAGAGCATTTGGTATACACATTAGCAGTGTTGTCACATTTATTTTCATTAAAAGTGTGTGTCAGCATATGAAAGTTTCCACTTATCGAATACAGTCTCCGACAAAAATTAGATACTTTGCCATTGAGTATTTTAAACTTTTTGAATTAACTATTGGACTATACTTTTGGCTCCGATTGTTACGAGGGAACTACCTTAAGTACTCGTAGAAGCACTTTTGTTGTTAAAAAAGTTCTACTGAAGATGGTCACATGGACTGAAAAAGTCAGAGAAAGACTAATAAATTGTGAAATAATATCAAGCGCTGTTTTAGTTTCTTAGTATTATAATATTTCATCAAAACCAACTATGAAATTTAATTTTGTTTATAAAAACAGATTCGAGCATTAGTTAATACACTGGTGAGCAAAAAAATCGACTCAAACGATTTCGCTTCATTTAGACGGATCCTAGAATTTAGGGGATAGCTATGCGCAGTGCTGCATTACTGAAATGGTAAAAAGGATCACCTGCTTCATGAAAAACCGACTGAAAGCAGTAATAGAGGGGCTAGAGGCGGTAATACAAAATATTTATTTTGGTTTTTATCATTAAATTTAATTGTTAAACTCAAAATTTGTTTAATTTTTTTCTTTTTCTTACCACTATTTCAATCCTTGCTCTCCTTGTTTCTCCTTTCAATCATTTTAATCTGTAAAAAGAATGAGGTATGCTATGCAATTTGGTATCATTAGAAAAAGAATAGAATAGGCTTTCAAATGACACTAAAATCCGTAAAAATTTATGAACACTAGGATCCGTGCTAAATGAAGCCAAATAATATGAGTCGATTTTTTTCTCACCGGTCTATTTAATACTATAGAATATTTATGGGCTTATGGTATAACGTCAATTCTATATTACATGGGAAGCTCATGCGTAATATTTTGGTCAAAGCTAGTTTTGATCTCAAATAACCATTTACGAAAAAGAATTTTCGCTCTTTAAATAATAATGCAGAATATTGTTCATTGTCTAAACCACATCACTGACCTATTCTTAGCATAAATACCATATTCTATTCTTATAATAAAATGAGCAACATTAGCAAGGTTTTCGGCCTACTAACTTTTTTTGTGATTTTCGGCACCTCTATATTCAATACCTTAACCAGTGCAAACTGAAAACAACTCTAATATAAAATACTATAATTTTGTTAATATTTGAATATCACAGTTCCCGTACTTAAAACTAATGGCGTTTCATGTTTCTGGCAAATTATAACCAACCTAATAATCGGTGTATATTTGATTTGATAAACTTTTTCGTTTTGTAAAAAAATTCTTTATTTTCCAAGACTTTTTACCAGATGAAAATAGTAATAATCCATTATTTCAATTGCAATTAATTTGTAATTTAGCGTGACTATGTCTGATGGTAACCTAACTATTTGCAACAGTAGCATGGATCGTATTAAATTAAGGTATTTTCGACTAGTAGACGGTATATTAAAGTTTTAACAGTTTACATTTAAAATACCACGGTAACCTTTGTTTAATGTTAAGAATTCAGAATCTTTAAATGACGTGCAAAAATTTCATTGTATTCGTCAAACAAAACTGTTATTTCTAGACGCATAAAATAAAAATAAACTTTTTTTTATATATCACATCCTATTTTTAATACATTTTTCAGAAAACTAACGTATACAGACAAGTTTCTTGTTATGAAGATACCAAACCCAAACAAATAGAAGGCTTGTGAGGCTGGTATAAAATTCCATATAATAACGTATGTGTTTGGTAAAATGTTGGACTAATAGCTACTGAATTTAAATAACACAAGAATTGAATTAAAAACACATAATTCCATATTTGTCGTAGCCATCCGAATACCAGAACATCATAACACTCACTAGTGCAAACAAATTTTTGTATTGCTATCTCTGGTCATTCTAAATAGAAGTTATCGCAATGAATAAGAACCTAGACCTTAAAGTTATTTTCAGTTATTAAAGAGTAATTTTTAATCAAAAGGAGATAACCTAACGTATATAACTAGAAGTTTTGGAACTGTATTACCCCATAAATAAATATAATTTCATTCACCAAATATTTTCTGCTCTTGCTATTATACATTCTAATGCAATTATTATATTTTCAAGTTAATCAACTTAAAAACTAATTTGAAACTTTTATTTCAAAAAGTTTATTTTACAACCAAACATTTTTTTTTTCTTTTTAGGAATTCTAGTCAGCATTCTTTTAAAAATTATTTTCAGCTCAATTATATATATATATATATATATATATATATATATATATATATATATATATATATATATATATATACATATATATAAATAAAAATATATATATATATATATATATATATATATATATATATATATATATATATATATATAAATATATATATATATATATATATATATATATATATATATATATATATATATATATATATAATATATAAATATATAAATATATATATATATATATATATATATATATATATATATATATATATATATATATATATATATATATATATATATATATATGCTCAAAATGTTATCAGGTTTTAATTTGTAAATTGAGGAATTTCGCAGATTGCCTATAACACACGAGTAACGATCTATGTATTGAAAGTTGTACATAGGGCCTTTCTAAAGCCACCATTAACTGTCCCGCAAAGATGCAGAATTAATGTTAGTAAAATAGTTTCACTTTAACTGTAACCAAAATCCAATTTGAGCTCTAACTGCTCTAAACTATAGTATCCACTGAAATCCAAATGAAAAGGCCTAAGCATATTTATCTTTAGGACTGTATATAGACTAAATTTCTCCTTCAATTAATTAGCAGTTTTTCTGCAATTTTCGTTGTGTATTTTTTGCATCGTAATTTATTAAAGTTTTAAATAACTGTTCAAACTTCAAGTATTGATTTAATTGTACATTCACTTTATTGACCTGTTAATACTTCCCTATATAATGACACCGGAAAATAAATTAATAAGAATAACAAAAATCTAATTCTAATCAACATACTATGCAAGAAACTATCTTCCAAGTGTTATATTTTCAAAAATCTATAGAATTTTATCAAAACAAGTAGCATAGTTATATTATTATGCACAAACATATTCAATGTGTAATTATTTGGATGAATTATTTAGGCACTAAAGATATTTTAGTGGTACAAAAATGTATTATACCCATAATGCCCAAGAAGAATCTACAGAGACAATTTTTAGGCAGTGACACATCCTAACTGTTTCGTCACTGTATATTTTATCTGGAACGGAATATATTGTTACATGTTCTGGCAGAGATGACCCTGGAAATTTAAGATATGCATCTAATATTCTGATTATATCACCTAGTACTTGCATTCTGAAGTTGCATCATTATACCCTTAAACTTATAAAATCATCTGCCCTAGGAAATAAAAATCATTAAGAGTACTTCAGTCCTAAAGATAGGGGTAAAAAAAATTTTACTTAGGGATTATTTTTACTATGTAGACGGATATTTGATTTAGAATAATTTGTGACTTTTACAAATAATGGAGGAATGTAATTTGTAAATATTTACAAATAGTATATTTCTTTTTTCTTGACTAATTTCAATTATACAATTATAGTTTTTATCAATAAATTTTGTTGTATTATGTTTTTTAGACATGTATTTCATGTACAAATAAATATATATGTTTGTGTTTGGGTTGTCTTTTATCCTCTTAACTTCTTAACCAAAACTTAAATATACCATTAGACCCCTTTCGTTTATAAACTTTAATGGATATATTATATTTTACATATTACAAACTAAAATTGCTAAAATTCCCCAGTGTCAAGTTTAATATGCTAACAAAAGCTATTTTTAGATAATCATTCTTCCGCTTATTGTTTGATTTAAGTTGTGCTAAAGTTTAAAAGGTTATCAAGGTCTTAACAAAACTTTTAATTCATTTTGAAGCTTTCATTGTTTCGAGTGAGTGTTTTCAGGGTGTACGTTGGTTGATGTTAACATGAAAGTTCAGTGGGTCAGATATTTTTGAATGATCACGAATTTAAATAAATACTTTATCAATTTAACAGTAGAAGAAAAAATAAAATGTTGTCAAACCAGCAAGCAATTTTGAAGGGACAACTATGGTAATCTACGAGTCCCACAAACTAGTGGGTATGACTTTTCCAAATTTTTCTGGCAATATTTGCGTTATACAGTAACAAGTCGGGTAAGAGGAATAGACGAAAGAAAGGAACCATATTTAAGACTATTAGTTTATTAAGATCCGTATTTCCTTTCATTCGGATATTTTGTCGTCATAAAAGAGTGAACTTACAACCCGAATGTCCTGGGTTTAAATCTTTTTGATGTTAAGAACATTTCTTAATTTTTTAACATTCGCGGGAATATAGTTAAAATATCTTGATTACTCTTAAATCAATTACAAATGCTAAAAGCAACTATTGGCAACTTTTTGATCATAAAGCCTGATGTTTGTGTATTTCAGTACACTTTTTCTGTAAAGGTATAGAAACAAATTTTAATTTTATAAATAAAATAATATAGAAAAAACTAGGGACATAATATTAATTTGTATCCAGCAAAAATATTAGCGCGTACTTCCTTACGTTGCTTGCTTGTTGTATTGTTTCAAGTTGATACATTTCTTGTTCTTTAAAATTTTGCCAAAATAGTTTGAAATTTCAACAGTTAGACCCGATTTATAAATTTCCAAATACACAGATTTATAGATAATTTTATTAGCAAACGAGAATAGGTAATGAATCGTGTATTACAGATTTAAGACAAAGTTAAAAGTTAGGTTTCACCGGAAAATAAATAAAAGTGTTCCAAAAAGCAAAAACTTTTAAGTTTTCCCAGGTTCGTAAAAAACTTATTTTTGTGTCTTCTGGTTAATTTATTATATTATTGTTTTGCTTCAAAACAAGTTTGGGCGCTTGAGTCCATTCTCACTGTTTTTACAGGTGGTCATTTTATCGGTAGTAATATTTGATATAAATTTGGTGTGTGTGAATTTTGTTAGTTGTTCTGGTTAGTTCAGGTTTCATAGAAAACATACAAGAAAGGTATTTTTATTAACGACGTTTTGCACAATATGTGTTACTTTCTCCAGTTTCTATTTTTTGCAGTTTCTGTTCGCACAAAATAATCTCTCGGGCTTCGCAATAATGTGATGTATTTTTATATTTTTCAATCTTGTATAGCCTGTTTTATGCTGCACCTTTAAGACTATTGGGACTTAGTTGTAACACATATATATCACTTATAAAGTAACAAGATGATAAATATTTTTCCTTGTATATGGCGCACCCAATGGATTTGTTTATAATCTGCAGTTAAGTTTTTCTCTTTTGGAAGTGATCTATTCTCTCTTAAGACATTTTCAAATGCATTTAATGATTTTAAGTCAACAATATGAAATTCCGCTTTAGGACTGTTAAAGATGACAGTATGGTATACACTTTTCAATATCATTTATATAAATAAAATTTTCCAGTATAAAAAAATTAAACCTCACATTAAAAATAATGGTCTGTTATTGAGATACATCTAGTACATTATTTCAATAAGTAGTAACTGTAACCTATAATATTTTGTGTCATTTATATTCTAATAATTTTCTATACTGTTAAAATACTGCTCCCATATTTGGAGCTCTGCTTCTAAGCAAACACAATTGTTAGATTTTCTCCCCTGAATAGAGTCTAACAATTGTAGCGTTTGTTTGGAAGCAGAGCTCCAAATATGGGAGCAGTATTTTCATCGGAATAGAAAATTATTTAGAAGTGTCATGCAAGCCAATACCCAAGGAAATATGAAGAACGCACTAGAAAGATTATTACTTGAAAATAACGAAGAAGATCCAAACATTATTTAATCAATACACATACATACTGAAATAGCTACTGAAACTATGCTAGGCCATGCAGAACGAAAAAGATCATGGATGACGGAAGAGATCTTAGATTTGATGGAACAACGCCGACTTCTTAAAAACCGAGCAGAGGAATATAATAGTTTGAATCGCATCTGGATAATAAATTAATGCGAAGTAGCGGAAAAGCGGCAAAAACTTCATAACAGTTTCAATTTCCATAAAATACTTAAACAAGTGACTGGATTAGGCCATAAAACACTAACAGCCCTCAAAGATGAGAATGGAAGGCTTACCTTAGACCACAATAAATTTCAGAATGTGTGGAGGAGCTATGCAGAAACCCTCTTCAGACATGAACGCGAAGGACGCGATGTGACCAACGCTATTAGTTGCCCGGAAATTTTAGAATCGGAAGTGAAACGGGCAGATAAGAAATGGAAAAAGCCCAGGCCCTGATAAAGTATACGCGGAAGCTCTTAAACTAGCTAATACCAAACACCTCACTTACTTATTTAATACGATATACAACATTGGGCAAATTGCCCGCGAATGGCTGAAATCAACGTTTGTATCTATTCCCAAAATTGCCAACCCTAGCCAGTATGAAGATTTCAGACTCACAGTTTTGATGAGTCATGCTCTTAAAGCATTCTTGCGCATAATTCACGCCAGAATATCCAGTAAATGCGAAGAAAAAGGTGGAGAGACCCAGTTTGGTTTCATCAAAGGTTTGGGGACCAGAGAAGTTTCTAATACAAAAAATACTACGATCAACGTCGAGACGTGTTCATCTCCTTTATAGATTACCAACGTGCATTTTATAATGCTAAACCTGACCTCTTGATGAAGAGACTTGCGGAAATCGGAGTAGATGATAAGGTCACACGAATAATAAATCATCTTTACTTAAATCAAGAGGCTGAAATCAGAATCAATAACGACTTGACGACCAAAACATTTAGCACCCTAAAAGGGCCCGACAGCGGTACATTCTATCTCTAATACCATTTTTATATATATGTTAAGAAAATATTTCAATTAGCACTAGAGGACGAAACTAGGGGCATAAATGTAAATGAAAGCCCATTAATAACATAAGATATGCAATGACACTGCAATCGTGGCTAATAATCTGCTAGATCTGCAATATATCCCTGACAGGATAAACTGGTATGGAGAACAGTATAGTCTAAGAATCAACATTAGGAAAATAAAGATGATGATAGTTAGCAGACAACATGCTAACGACTCACTCACGATAAATAATGATTTAATCGAATGAGTCTCCAAATTTAAATATCTTGATTCAGTCTTAAACGAGAAAGGGGACTGTGACTAGGAGATCAAAACACGAATACGCATTGCAAAACAACCTTCAACAAGATCAAAAATGTATAGTACTATGCCAACAACGTATGCCGCTCGATCTGCGTCTCCGGATCATTAAATGTCATGTTTAAGTTGGTTTGTTCTATGGTGCCGAAACTTGGTCATTGAAAATCAGGTCACTGAACCGCATTGAAGCTTTTGGGATGTGGACTCTTCGAAGGTTGCTGCGTATACCCTGGACTAACCGCCTCTCTAATGAGCAAGTACTGCAAAGAGCAGGTGCCGAAAGGGAATTACTAAACCTCGTTAGAAGAAGAAAGATCTCGTATCTGGGTCACGTACTCAGAGGGTCCCGATATTACATTCCTAAATTAATTCTTCAGGGAAAAATTGCGGGTAGGCGTGTGCCTGGAAGAAAACAGCACTCTTGACTCCGGAATATCAGAGACTGATGTGGAATATAGGATGTGGCCACAATCTTCCGGCAAGCACAGGAAAATGAGCTCTTAATATTATAGAAGATAATGGGACATGACACCAAGGTGCTGTGTGCACTTGGGACTGGAAAAAGAAGAAAATTATTTATAATAATAATTATTCGCCTATTAAAGACTCACAACTTACCCGTAACCTTGATTCATTAAAACGCGAACTACGGGTCTAGTTGGCTTAATTATTCTAAGAATGATACACGTCAGGATTATACGTAGTGCTAATACATTACATCCGTATGAGATGCACCTTGTCACTCCTCGTACTACCCTCTTCAAAATTTTTTTTATATGGAACACCCAATCCCTTTGTAATGAATTGTCCAGGACTATGTTTCTTGCCTAGTAAAATTTGCAACGATATAAGATCAACGTGAATCGCTTTTTCTGCAAACTCATGACGCCTGCAGCTTTTTATGGATTTCCCTGCAACACGTGTGCTGTACCGTTAAAAAAATTCGCATATGTATGATCTATTGATTTAGTTGTTAGTTTAGTAACAGTGTAATTAAAATTTATTTCTTGCTTTTAGGTATTTAAACCTCTTCGAGTTAGTAAAAAGCACTTTAAAGAGTTAGTTAAAGAAGCCAAAGTTATGTCATTAGATGGTGGTGATATATACGCTGTAGAAGATATCAGTCCTGCAGATGAAAGACTATCAATTTTGCTCAAAGGGAGGTAAGCGACATTATTTTTTAAGAGAGTAGAAAAAAGGATTATATTCTTTTAATATTATTGAATTAATATTTTAATTAGAATTAATATTTTCAGTATTGTAGTGAATAATAAAAATTCACTGGCATATCAATAACATATTCACAGAATTCTCTTTCTTCTTAAAAATCATATAGTTTGTTTTACATATCCGCCTTTTAGAGGTGCTTATGACAGAACGATCTATAACTGCGTATGTTTCCAGCAAGGATATATTTCAATCTGCACGCGCTATTGAAGTTACAACAAATATCGAGCTCTCCTGTCGCTCACGTTACGGCCTTAATAGGGATTCATCCTGTCATGTTGTGATAACTGTCAACGTTGGTATTTCATGTCACTTAAATAACGCCGTGGCGCTTATACGGCGTGATCGTATTTCTATGATCTATCCGGTCATTACCAATTCACAAATATAGCCGGGGGGCTTAGCTACCTTACCTTTACCTAAACACTACATATACTGGTATGAGGAATATATAGAACAAAAACCGCAACACCCTTAAGTATTACGGTAGAAATTAGCAGTTAGTACGTTTTAACATTATTTGCTAAAGAAAAGGAGATATTGCTTCTTGCAAAAGTCTGGTTTCGCGATGTTTGCATTTTTTTTATATTGACGGTTCCCACATCACGAAATTTTCATTTTTCATTCAGTTTTTATTTCAATTGGTCGGTTTGTGTACTGGCATTAAAACTCTCGAGCGAAATGAGATACCGATTTTAAATTTATTGTACAGATAGAGTAAAGTTCATTATCTCATTTGTTCCGGAGATCACGAAAAAATGTTAAATACAATAGTTTTAGGGAATGTTAAGGTACACAGTTTAAAATTATTTTTGAGTATACAGGGTACTTCAAAAAAGCCGATATAACCTATGTTTTTTTTTTTAAATAGAACATCCTATTTTCTAATTTATTTTTAAATTCTGCGTAACATTTTATAATTTTTTTTATTTACAACAACCAATACCTAAACCTAGTAGTTTTTCTAATATTTCAATTTTTTTTAAAAAATACTAGTTTTCAGTTTTGTAAAAAATTGCCAGTAGCGCCATTGTTTTTGAAGGTGGAATACTCATAATTGGTAAAAGCGTTCTATAGAGATGAAAAAAGATACATGTAAAGAAATTTGAGTTAAATGCTACAGGGTGTTCAAAATAAATTTATACATTTCGACTATTTTAAATTGAAAAATCTCATAAACGTATACCACCTAGAAAATCTTTTTAGTGCTTAATGGAACGGTTTGATGGTAGTGGTAGCGTTAAAAATACGAAACGAAAGGAGTAAACCAGAATGCTACCAATGAGGAAAAAGAAATGGAGATTTTACTTCATGTTGAAGATAATCCCCAGGTCAGCAGCCGTCAACTAGCTGACTTATCTGACCCATCCCAATCTACGGCTAATCGCACCACGAGAAAATACAAGTATCATCCCTTTCATATGAAACTACACCAAGAACTTCAAGACCGTGATTTTGAACGACGAGTAAACTTTTGTACCACTATGAATGGAGCAGTAGAGGCCGATCCAAATTTCTTATCCAAAATAATGTTTTCTGATGAAGCTACATTTCGCAGTAATGGAGCAGTTAACGGCCATAACATGCATTATTATTCAACAGTTAATCCATTTTGGGTCCAGGAAGTTCAAAACCAAAACCATTGGCCACTTAATGTCCATACATTAAGCGGCCAATGGTTTTGGTTTTGAACTTCCAGGATCCAAAATGGATTAACTGTTGAATAATAATAATAAAATTTAATATTCCACACCATTGTGGAATATTAAATTTTCGAATTATTGGTCCATATTTTTTCCGCGAACCGCTTAACGGGCCTAGATTTGTAATTTTTTTGTTCAAAACGAATTACCTCAGCTTCTTAAAGAAGTTGATAACTTTGAAAGGGAACAAATATGGATTCAACAAGACGGAGCTCTTGCTCATTACCGCCGGGAATTTCGGGAATTTTTAAACGATCGTTACCTACAAAAATGGATCGGTAGAGATAGACTCATTCAGTGGCCCCCTCGATCATGTGACTTAACACCTTTAGACTTCTTTTTGTGGGGCTACACACAAGATCGTGTTTATGTGAATCCCCCGACAGCACCAGTAGATATCGAAAATAGGATACGGGATGCATGCAGGACAATAACGCCCTTTATGCTAAGGAAAGTAAAGGAAAATATAGTAAAACGACTAAACATGTGTATTCAAGAAGATGGACATATTTTTGAACATTTATTAAGTCATAATAATTAATCATTAGATAAGTTAAACTATATTAAAATTATTATTAACTATTTGTTTATATTTTCACAATAGCGTAAGTGTATGCAGATGACACTACGCTTGTCTCTTCATTCCCCTTGAACGCTCGGACATCGGCTGCTCAGGCGAATATCCGCAGACAGCAGGAGGTCGTTCAACTTAACAAAGTTCTGAAATAAATTCTATCTTGGGGTGACAGTAACCAAGTGGAATTTAACGCTACAAAAACCCAGGCGGCAGTTTTTTCTAAAAAAGTTAACGTTGCTGAACCCGACATAGTTATGTCGGGGCACTCCATTCCCCTAGCATCGTCGCTCAATTTGTTGGGCGTTAGTTTGGAAGCAAATATGTCCTGGCATGAACATGTTGCAGGCATAGCAAGGAGAGCTTCTCAAAAGTTGGGAATATTATTTAGAACCAGAAACCTTTACACCCCACAACTGTTAATTCTTTACAAAGTCCAAATCGACCAACTATGGAATACTGGTCCCACGTTTGGGGCTCCGCTCCCAAACATACACTGCATTTGTTGGATTCTGTTCAGAGAAGAGCGGTCCGTCTGGTTGGGGACCCGGAATTGACCGGCGGCCTTGATTTGCTGGAACATCGAAGAACGGTTGGCGACTTAAGTCTGTTCTACAAGTATTTTCATGGAAAGTGTTCGAAGGATGTAGCCCGCTTAATTCCTCCCAAAGCGGTGCATGTTAGAAATACACGTCGCGCTGGTGCTTCACATCCGTATGAGGTTCAGCTTGTTACTCTGCGTACAACGCTTTTCAAGCAATCTTTTATATGGAGAACGTCATCCCTTTGGAATAATTTGCCCAGTGCTGTGTTTCCCACCACGTACAATTTACAGCGATTCAAGAACAACGTGAATGGCTTTTTCCGCACTCATGCCGCTCCTGGAGCGCTTTAGAGACTTCCCTGCAGCACGTGTGCTAGACCCATAAAAAAAAATTAATTAAAAACAAAGGTAAAAATTGAAAAATTCAAAATAAATCGAAAACTATTAGAAATAGGTATATGATATACTTAATAAAAGTTGAAGGGTTTTGTAAAATCTATCAGAAAAAATAATAATATACAGGGTGTATTTTGAACTCAAATTTTTTTACATATATCCTTTTTTTCATCTCTATAGAACGCTTGTACCAATTATGAGTATTCCACCTACAGAAACAATGGCGCTACTGGCATTTTTTTTACAAAACTGAGAACTAGGGTTTTTTTTTTAAATTAAAATATTAGTAAAACTACTAGGTTTAGATATATAACATTATTAATAAAAAAGTTATAAAATTTTTCGCAGAATTTAAAAATAAATTAGAAAATAGGATGTTCTATTTAAAAAACAAATATTATCGGACACACTTTTTTGAGGTACACTGTATACTCAAAAATAATTTTAAACTGTGCACCTTAACATTCCCTAAAACTATTATATTTAATATTTTTTCGTAATTTCCGAAACAAATGAGATAATGAACTCTACTCTATCGTTGACTCACCCTGTACATATAATAATTGCAGTACGAATGGAACTTATAGTTTTTGAGTGAAACGGTTTTTTAGGAGGAGCAGGGATGAAAAAGATGGAACTACATTAATTTTGTATACTCTCAATATCATTATAAGATTTTTTCTTGACTTTTGGTTAAGTAATGGACAAATTTCATGGATAAAGAAAGTTCCAAGCCATTTCAGGTGTAACCAGAAAAATATGTATACTACCAAGTTACCGACCCTATTCAAATTTCGAGTTAAATTGTGTTTAAAAAAAACAAAATCATTGTACCTTGTACCGTGCTTTCGTAGTCACCCGATATATCGCTATTAGTATATTCCATACTTAATGTGCCAGGGATATCGTAAGTAGGGGACTTTTTGTGCATTTTTGTATATTTTTCTAATAATTAATTCCAAATTCATAAATTTAAAATAAAATCTAATTACAGACTTCATGTAACCTGCGACGATACCCACCTGCATTTCATCAACCAGCACCAATTTATAGACTCACCAGAATGGGAAGCAAACCACGAACAATCCGACGATGTTTTCCAAGTAACAATTACTGCAGATGACGATAGTGCTTATTTATGTTGGTCTAGGATGAAATTGGAGAGAGTTTTAAGACACAGGCCGATGCTCAAAACTGTTTTGGATGCTATTATAGGTGGGTCTACTTAGGACTCCTAATAAATGTTTGCATTTCTTTAAGGTTCTGCGTTTCTAGATCAAAAATAAACAGTTTCCCATCCCAGTCTGCTTATCTATAGCTCAATCTGTTGGCACGATAACTCTTTTAAATTTGATACATACGTGATACCTGAAGTAGGAAAGCAACTATAGCTATATATTATAATTTTCGAGTTATATTGCCTTAGAAAAAGGAATTACTAAATATCGTATAGTTTCAAAACTGTTTTACAATTTTTCTTAATTTTCGAAGGAGAAAACAGATAAATTTTAAGCTTTTCTAGTCGAAAATATATATAAATATTTGTATACAGAAACAATATTTTTCGACACGTGATATGGAAGCTGTGCAGTTTGTTTTACAAGGCCGCGAACATAAATTTCTGATGAACATGACTTTTGAAAATATATTTTATTTGAGAGAACAATAAAAAGTTAATTTCATGGTTACACTATGTTACGCTGAATATGGGAATTCTTGTCAGAATATATATTTTTGGGGTATAGGAGATAAATCTTAGTTTCTAGGATGTTTTATGTTGTTTTTCTATTTAATTATTTTAATCTTTTGCAGAATATACCGTCCTTTCTTTGTAATGTTCCGTACAGAACACTTATGGGATCACTTCAGTGTCTGTCCGTCTATCTGTTACATCCGATTTTCTCCGAAACTATTTGACATGGAAAGTTGAAATTTGACACAAATATAGGAATTGATAGCCCATCAGAGTTGTGCGGTTTTGAAAGTTATATTTTGACTCAAGGGGTTAGTTTTGGGGGGTGAAATCGGAAAGTGACAAAAAAACATTTTTTTACCGAGTCATCGAGTGGGATGTCAGATGAAAGCTTGTGAAAACACGAGTTCAAAAATGTATTCATTTTTGAGTAATTTTAAAAAATTGCCAAAAATCACTGTCCTCTCCCTATCTTGAAAAATACTGAACAAACAAATTTGACTGACTTGATAATATGGTGGAGCTTCTTTTAACATAATTATATTTATTTATATATATATATATATATATATATATATATATATACATATTTATATATATATATATTTATTTTATATATAAATATGATATATATATATATATATATATATAAATATATATAATATACATAATTTATTTATTTATATATATATATATATATATATAAATATATATATATCAATAATATATATTTATATATATATATATAAATATATATATACATGGGATCTATGTGGGTTGGGGTGTGTGTTGTGTGTGTGTTTTTGTGTTTTGTGTGTTGTGTTTGTGTGTTTGTGTGTATGTGGGTTGGCGGGGTATATATACACTATATTTTATATATATTTATATATATACTATCGGTCACGTATATATATATATATATATATATATATATATATATATATATATATATATATATATAAATATATATATATATATACATATTTATTTATTTATATATATATATATATATATATATATATATATATATATATATATATATATATATATATATATATATATATATATATATATATATATATATATATATATATATATATATACATATATATACATATATATATATATATATATATATATATATATATATATATATATATATATATATATATATATATATATATATATATATATATATATATATATATATATATATATATATATATATATATATATACATATATGTATATATATATATATATATATATATATATATATATATATATATATATATATATATATATATATATATATGTAATATGTTTTTGCTGGAAAAGACATATTTCAAATTTATTCAATAAAATATTTTTGTTACATACTATGAATATGAGTTTTCGAAATAAATTGTCCTTGTTCTTTATTATGTTGGGTTCGTCGATATCTGTTCGGTCATTTTTGTGTAGTACAAAATGTTTATAAAGTTTGTAATTTCTGAGAGTTAAAATAATGGTAGAGTGATTTGCCCAGTAGTTCCCTTACGACAGAAAGTTTTAAAATAAGTACTAAAGTTGACTTTCTTATACTTCAAAATAACAAAATTCAAATACTGCGATACTCGTACTTTAAATGATCGATATTTAGAGACAGATATTAATCACAAAAAGAAGCCTCACAAACAAAATAATTTAAATATGGTTACAACGAAAACCTGTTTTTTTTCTCTACACACTATTTCTATTAAAATTTAACATAACAATTCTCAGTTTCCTCGATTCAAAAAACTTTAAAAAAACACGTAGGTACGAAGCAACCTCTTTAACCCCTTTCCTCAATGTATTAACTCCTGACATATTTAACCCTATATAATTTAAAGTAATGAAGGAAAGTAGTGAAAGTTTTACATTCATCAACTCCAAGAATCCTGTAAAAAACGTATAACATGATATATACGAAGCAACCCCTCTAACATCTTTCCCCACCCTTGTAACCCCGTACATGTCTGACTATAAATAATTATTCTTAAAATTTTTTAAATAGATAAATTTAAAATCAAGAAAAATTCATAAAGTAAACAAAAAATTAACAAAATTTATCAAATCACACCTTTCACCTTCATCCCCTTCAGCGATATTGCCCAAAACTATGGGTTTCACTCTTATTTTGAGTATTAACATATATCTGTCCCACATTTGAAATCGATGTTTCATTTCGTTCGAGAGTTATCGTGCCAAGAGACAGACAGAGACGCCAACAGTAATGCAGGACTATGTTTTTCTTAATCTGAAAACCATAAAAAATGAATAAATGCAAAAATCTCGTACGGTAAATTTTTTACGAATATAATACCTTAAGCAAGGGAAGTGCAAAAGTGAAAACTCATATTCTTACCGAACTATCACATTGGTTTATATTGTATCAAATTTTTATTATGGGATATTTTTTAACACAATAATAACTTTTACACATCACGTGTTTAACGTATTTACTAATTGCATTGATAAAATTTTAACATTTTATATCATTTTTTTATAGCTGACTTCAAATTAACTAACCTAAGGGTATTTAAAATAACATTATTTGTTATAACTTTCTCGTTATGTAGCCTTGAACAAGGCTCTACCTACTCTAGGAAGTAAAACAAGACAAAAAATTTAGTTGATTTTAAACACCAAAATTTTACGAAAACATGGTGGTCTCTTGAAGTAAGTCCTGATCCTACTGATTAATTAAATTAAAAAATTTGTTGAATTTAGATTCCATGGAAATGTGGAAGTATGTGAAAGTTATTTTAAATGGAAACAAGTGATCACGAATATTTCTAATGAACAATCAAAATTTGTGCTTTTTCTTGGAATTTAGGTGGCCCATATTTCTTAATGAAATATATTTTTTTTTTAAATAAAAATAACTTTCGTACTCTCTTATCAATTTTCAAACTACCATCAGAAAATTTTAATATTTTGTTTTTTTTTGCTCGATTTACTTTAAAAATGTCCTAAAAACGGTCAGATTTTCTGCTCGGCGTCCCCTCTTAAATTTTGCTTTTAGACATACTTCACAGACATACTTCATAGCACTTTCTAATAACGGTATTTATTGCCTAAAAACTAGTTTATTTAACTATATCCTTAATATATTTTACTTTGCCACTGTTACTCTATTCTCCGTTATATTATTTATTTTTATTATTTTTCTGTACTTTACAATATAGTCAGGAATTTCACAGCCACGTTTGTTCTTTTGGTACGCGTCAAAGCTGCCTGTGATAAAAATACGCTCACGTGTTTGTATTATTCTAAACTGATAGAGAAACAATATATTGATTTTTTAGGAAAAGATATCACACAAAAGTTATATGCACTCAATGAACACCTAAGCGGTTTAAGTGATGAAAGAAATAGAGGAAAACGGAACGAAATATGGGCCAAGGCACATTGCAGAAGTATGTCTATGGACGCCGTAAATACTGGAACTACGGGATTAGTGAGGTCGCAAGCCTATAAAACTGCGTTAAAGAATAATACTCCTTTTAGTCCAACAAACTGTAAGTAGATATATTTAAGAAAATATTTAAGAGAAATAATCGAATAGAGGGTATCAATGACCTATTGATTTTGAATAGGTGAAATATATGAATTAATGTCAAACAACTGAAAACAAATCAGAGCCCATATTTCAGCAATCTACCCACTCTTCTCTTATTTGCCAATCTATCCCGAGACGCGTTTCACCAAATCTCGGCTCATCAGTTGGGCTAGGATCGACAAACAAGAGAACAAAATTTATAATACTTTATCCAGGTACTTACGGAACATAATGGTAAGATACAACGAATTGTACCAAATTTGAAACGCATACTTTGTACTCCATTGGAGGCTGATTACAGCTCTAGCCGAGAGAGTGGTTGGAACACAGCCAACCTCACCGCAGGCAGCAACTTTTAGAGGGTTCCCCCTTAGATATATGTGAAGTTGGTACGCTGAATTTATGTTCGAGTATAAACCTTGTATGTGACAAAAATCTATTTACAAATTGCAATCTCCACATGTTGACTCAACCAAATCAGCCCTCACCCGGAGATCCGCATGGGAGCTACTTCACCTCCAAAATTTTTTGATCCTAGGGAGGCAACGACAGTAAAAATTCATAAGCAATGTGCAGGTTTTTGTATTCAGAAACATACATTCTGTACTCAACTAATAAGGTATAGGCACAACTGAGACAATGATTATATTTTTTTGATTTCTCGTTGTCGACACCTGAACTTTGATATTCCCTCGATTAATTTTCGCTTTCCATTTCCAAAGATGATCATCACAAGAAAATAAATCATTATCTTATTCTCCAACTTTTTCTTTATAATAAACATTTCCCAACGTCCGTAATGAAAGCCGCGAGAAAAACAAAGCAATCGTCGAAAGTTCGTCATGAACTTCTTCTTTGTCGGTTTTTTGAGTTCACAATTTTTGTCGAGCGCGGGCTTCGGTAAGCCGTTTTTCATAATAGCTTTGAAATTTTTCGGATTGAAACACTCTACATCGCTATAGAACGCTTTATGTTTTTCGATTTTGAATCATCTTATTTCAAAATTTTTGCTGTACTACTATTTTCATTTTTAGATTTCCGCTGCTCTAGAATCTTTGTTTCTATCTCAATATCATAAGCTTCGAGTTTATTATTCACGGCTTCTACGAATTTGTCAGCACTTTTAAATAAAATTTTGAAACTTGCAGGGTCATTTCGAAAATTTTTAAATTGATGCATGATTCCTCATTTTCGGATTAAAGGTTTTCTTTTTTTGAAATGATATTCAAACTGATGACTACATTCACGAAAACGGCTTTAGAATACTCAACCGCGTTTTTTCATATTTGAAAATGTTTAAATACTTTTAACAAATCATGTTTGAACGACCATCTCGTTTGCTCAATAAAGCTTAATTTGATTTGAAGATTTATTTTTTCATATTCAAGCATTTTTTATATGATTTTTTAAAGAAAACAGTTAATTCTTGTAGTATTCCAAATAATGAGATGGCAAAGACCGTAGATTGAGCAGTATCACATATATACGTCTGCATGACACCAAGTGCATACATGTTTAGAATTGATTTGTTTCAAATGTGCCGAAACTCCGTTGTATTTACCAAGCATACAATTTTTCATATCAAGACCACATTCATTTAAAGACGCTTGCAAGAAATGACATAATTGTTGCACTTTGCTAGAAATGACTCTTTTCACAGCGATAAGATGTTTAACTACTTAATTA
Organism: Pachyrhynchus sulphureomaculatus; assembly: GCA_019049505.1. Taxonomy (NCBI): domain Eukaryota; kingdom Metazoa; phylum Arthropoda; class Insecta; order Coleoptera; family Curculionidae; genus Pachyrhynchus; species Pachyrhynchus sulphureomaculatus. Next base: position 140,845,764 of record CM032447.1, read on the forward strand.
TGTATGTTACATTTATGAATCTGACAATGAAAACACACTCCCAAGAACAAATATCAGTGCTTGAATCCATCATTATGGCAAAAATTCCAACGATCCTCCCGGAACGTGCTATCGTACAAACTACTTTTTATTTTTATTAGCATAATGATTTTATTTAAAATTTCGTTGCTTAGAAATGATTAAAAACGTCCGTAAGAAGCACGACATTTTCGGAAAGCTCTTTTTCTCATAACTGCAAACTTTTCAGCTGATTTTCAAGATGTTTATTTAAAGTAGGATAGGCGTTGCTAGGGCGCCGTCCTCTTCCATTCTCTCGTGCGAGCTTACACATAATAAATTATGTTTATATACGAATAATTCTAGATTAACGCAGGATTATGAATGTCTAATTTTGGATACTACCTAGACATATGAAACATTTTCGTGGTTCTTTTGCATGCACTTATTAAGTTTGAGGATGGCGCCCCTAAGGCTTGACGTCCCGAGAAAATTCCCGTTGTCCCGGTGGGCCAGCACGCCCCTGTACCGTAAGGAAGTCCAAGTACTTCAGCTAGGAATTTTCTATCACTGTGTTTAGTTTTTCCCTTGATTCCCAGTACATGAAACTGGCTAAAGACAAATACTGTTATGTAATAAAATCTAAATCTGTAATATGTTTATAACTGCACGTAACTCGAGATTTGTTATTGCAAAGGTAACAAAAAAAATGTTTTTGGTAGGTGTCCTTTACGTAAAGTTTATATTTCTTTAAAAATAATTATTCAACAAAAATAGCTTTTCCATAAGTGAATTCAATCAAAATTTCAGGGAAAACCCCATATTATTTACCAAAACTGCTTGTTAAGAAACGTCTCCGAGATTCAATATACTAAAAACCAGTAAATTAAATTCTAATTTTTTTTTTAATTTTTTATTATTTTTCGAGAAATTCAATTTTCAGCCAGTAACACTCTGCTTTATTGGAGATTCCTTTAAAATCCTAGACGATAAAAACAGGACCTACTATCAGCTGTGAGGCATCTTATTGTTATGTTGTGTAACTACCCCACTCAATGTTATATTTGCCCATGTGCCTTTCAAACTGGTTAAAATAAAATACTTTCTTATTTCTGTGATTAAAAATATAGCAGCTAATGTAATAGTTTTAGGAAAAGTTAATTATGATTACAATAAGTTACTAATGTGAAATATAGAAATATATGTTATTGGTTAAAATAGTTGGTACTTTCCTACTAGAGTGATTGTGTGGTTATCTAATAACTGTTCGCTGTTTCCTAAATAAAAAAATTTCAATACTGGGCAAAGTGATAAATTGTGATTTTTATTCTATGATATCCTGTTTCTATAAACAGGTTCTCTGTGTCAGGTCTTAAATTTTCTTGCAACAGATCAATTCGCAAATTATTTTAGGTATAAAACATAAAAATAAATCAGAGTTTGTTTTTTTTTTAATTAAAAGAAAACGGTAATCCCTGTAAAAAGCATTTGCGGTTTTTTTTATTCTTGAGGACTCAAACTTAAGAAAAATAATCATAAAAAAAGTTAAATTTCAAAACAATGTTTCATTATTTCAGAAACTGTTGAGTATTATTCAATAATTTTATTGTAAACTCATTTTTAAAAATATATATTATAATAATAAATACAACGAAAAAATTACATGCAAAAACAACACTCTATCTTCCCAGGCAAAACCCCTAGTTCACACAAAGTAGTAATATGGTTGACTTCGATGCATCCTTTTGAAATTATATTACAAATAATAATGCGGGTTTAATAACTTTGAGGGCAACATTAATGGAAGTATATAAACACGAACGAGAAGTTGTTATTAGATATATTAAATGTCCCATTACGATAAAAAAAAATCGGAAATTGGGTAGATCATTTCTCTTTAAGACGCCAAATATTTTATTAAAAATTTCTTCAATTTATTAGTTATCCTCTATTCTTAAGTATAATATCAACAGCATGATTTTAACATAGGTTAACTCTCGGGATAAGCATAATTTAATAATAACCCTTCTTCTGTATTTTTTTGTATATAAATAATTATATCAATATACAATCTGTTTCGAGACCCCTGGGTTGTTATAATATATTTAACATTATTGAAAATATTTCTTGTTGTCCAAAATGACGGTGCTAAATTTCTCACTTTGGACATATTTCACTGCATATTTTATTAGTGTAAAGTCTAACAAAACGGACTGTAAATAATAATTTATAAAACCAAAAACTTTGGAAATGGAATTTTGGAAATTTAAAAATGTTTTTTTTTTTCGTAAAATAGTGCACATTTTTTGTAGATAAAGTTGTTAAAAGATGTGTCTTTTTGATTCAACAGTAATGTGACGTCACTCTTTATTGATCAAGTTTGGCTGTTCAGACCAATTCTTGAGAAAATTAACTCGTCGAACTCAAGGGAGGAAACAAGTTACTAATTAATTGTATAATTGGGGTGTCCGTTACATTATAAATTTCTGAATTGAAATGAAACGAATTACTTAGTTATTTGTCACTTATTTTTTATTTATCTGCTTCTTCAGTTTCGGAGGTTTTCTGCATTATCAAACTTAATACTACAAACAAAGGTGGTTTATTTATGATTTATAACAAATTTCCAGGAACAATTTGGAATTACCCATCATTAAATTACAATGAACTTAAATTCATTTATTACAGAGGATTAAATGACATTATTGTTTAAAATTTGAAGAAATACTTTTCAATAATTTCTTAAAACTGTTTACAAAAATTCCTTCTTCAAAGATATATCTAAAAATTTTTTTAAAAAACGGCAAACAGGTTTGAATTCTGAACATTTGTTTAATTATTTAATGGAATTATATCCTTATTTCTATTGTGCTTGTAGATCTCCATAGCTTCTAAAATATTTAATTTTGTAGTAATTGTAATTTGTAGATTATTTATGTCTCGAAAAATATGGTTTGTTTGGTGGAAATGGTTGGCAAAGTTGGAGTTTTCTTTATTTAATCTAAAAGTTGTTTGATGTTTTTTAAATCTAGTATCGAATTCGATCGATTTTGAAAACAATTTTCTAGAGTAACAGCAGGCAAGGGATATAGTTTTATGGTGTCGGTATGTAGACGACATATTGGTCTGTTTTAAAGGAGACGACGAATCCCTCTAATCCATCCTAAATTCCTTGAATAGAATACATCCGAATATAAAATTCACATTAGAAACAGAAATAAATAACAAAATAAACTTCCTAGACCTCTCCATCACCAAAGATAACAATAAACTCTCATCCGATATTTTTAGAAAGCCCACATTTACAGACACCACTATTCCCAATAATTCATGCCACCCCAACTCACATAAACTCGCAGCCTATAGATCCATGATTCACAGAGCATTCTCCATCCCTTTAAATAAACAAAATTTAGAGAAGGAATTAGACACAATCAAGAATATTGCCCACAATAACGGATTTCAGAAAAAAAAACACAGATAACTTAATTAAAAATAAACAAAAACAACTAAATTTAAGGCTTATTTATCCACACGTTAAAAAAGATGAAAAAAAAACTTTTTCCTCATTGACATATTTCGGACCAATTTCTAATAAAATTGCATGTATACTCGCAAAAGACAACATAAATATCGCTTTTAAATTACCCTAAAAACTTTCCTCCTTCTTTTTCAATGTAAAAGACAAAACTGATAAATACAAAGACTCTGTAGTTTATAAACTGTCATGTAATGAATGTAATAGCTGTTATATAGGCCAAACAGGGAGAAATTTCGATACTAGATTTAAAGAACACCAAGCATCTTTTAGATTAAACAAAGAAAACTCCAACTTTTCCAACCACTTCCATCAAACAAATAATATTTTTCCAGACATAAATAATCTACAAATATAACATAAAGCACAAAAAGGAAGAAAATTAAATATTTTAGAAGCTATAGAGATCTATAAGCACGATAAAAATAAGGATATAATCCTATTAAATAATCAAACAGATGTTCAGAATTCAACCCTGTTTGGCATATTTTAAAATTTTTTTAGATATATCTTTAAAGAAGAAATTTTTGTAAAAAGTTTTAAGAAAATATTGAAAAGTATTTCTTCAAATTTTAAACAATAATGTCATTTAATCCTCTGTAATAACAAAAATGTAAGTTCATTGTAATTTAATGATGGGTAATTCCAAATTGTACCTGCAAATTTGTTATAAATCATAACTAAACCACCTTAGTTTTTAGTATTACGCTTGATAATGTAGGAAATCTACGAAACTGCAGTTGCAGATAAATAAAAAATAAGTGACAAATAACTAAGTAATTCATTTCATTTCAATTTAGAAATATAGTTATTAATTTATATTCATACGTTCAGGTCATTCAATTTACGTTCGAGGCTACATAAGTTTGCAAAGATAAATTATTTGTTTACTGATCGCACAGTTTATATTTCTTTTAATATACCAAAGTTTAATAAGTTTCCAGAAATACATTAAGTCGAAATTCCAGATATCAAGTGTTTTCCTCTCTTTACATTAATAAAATTTGATTAGAAAAGTTCGTAAGGAGTAGTAAATAAAATTGGGTAAAATTTCAATAACTTAATTCAAGCATTAAAGTTCGATATTTAGCCTAATAGAGTGAGTTATTAATTAAAAAGTTAAGAAGAGGCAGGGCTTTCAGATATTTATTTAGAAATAATGAAAAATAATATAATTTTCAGATTATTCGACTCTAAGAACCCTAAAATGGCCTTTTATTACCACATATCCACAACCGCTCATCAAAACCCCCACAGCATCGTTTTAACCTCCTATACTTTTTACTAACATTTTTATACATTATCCAGCCAAAAGCAAAAATAGTTCTCATAATATTATTAAAACTAAATAATATTTAACAATCTACACCTTTTTCACCTCCCTCCTGTTAAAATTGGAAATAATTTAATGATAAAATTTGCAGATTTATCTATTCCAAGAACAATCACAAGGACTCATGACACGATATACAGGAAAACATCTCCCTAACCCATTCCTTTATCATTTTAACTTCTTATTTGTTTTACTATAATATATTACATAAATACTCTTATATATTAATGTGTTTCAAATGTTGCCAGTATTCTAACCAATAACAATAAAAATTCGTATATTACTGTTGAAATTCAGAATAATAAGAAAATAATATTATGTTTAGAATTCTTGACTCTAAGAACCCTAAAATACGAAGGCACTCTTCTAACTTCCTTCCCAATTCCTTTAATCCCTCATATGTTTTACTAGAAATAATTAAGCTTTGCGTTGTCTTAACCAAAAACTTGAAAGAAGTATACTACTGAAATTATATATTCATATTATTTTGTTTTAGAATTATCATGAAACGGACGAAAATTAGTACGTTTTCTCTGATCTAAGGATCCTAAAACGATGAAAATGTCGGAGTGTAATATTTTCACCAATACAATGTTCCCCATAGCAACAGAAGTAATAACATAACTTTTAAATTCGTCGAATCTTAAATGGATGTATAATACAATATATTCTCAGAAACCGCTCTAACCCCTCTCTTACCTCTTGCATCTTTGACCAATTGAAAATATTTAAAAAAATAACACAATTTTCAGATTTCCTGACTCGAAGAATCCTGGAAAGGACTTATAATATGGCATATATGACTTATTTGTCTTATTAATCTCATGTATTCTGAAATGAAAAAATAACAAATTCCCCTCCCCCTCTGTTTTAACCAATTGCATGATTCACTATAAATAACCATCTTTAAATTTTGTTCACAATTGCTACCATATATCAAGAAAGAATATCATAATATTATTAAAACTATACAATATTTTTCATCCCTACACCTTTTCCTCCCTTTTCCTAAAGCTGTGTCGTTCAAAAACTATAGGTTCTATTTATACAATAATTATATGTGTGCTAAAAATTAAATAGATAGCTCATTTCGTTCGAGAGTTATTGTGCGAACAGAGTGACCGAAATGAGAGACTATGTTTTTCGTGATTTAGGAACCCCGAAACTCGAAAAATGCAAAAATCTCGGAGGGAGATTTTTTACAAATATAACATTTCCCTTTAGCAAGGGATCTACAACTAAGCTAAGGTAGTTCAGATCCATCCCTCAAACATCGAAGCTAATAAAAATATAATAAATACATCAGATTTGTCCCTAACTCTTGTAATCATTTTTAGTTTATTTTGAGTTTATTGCATTTTACCTTTCAATTAAATATTTCCAGTTGCTTATAAACATTGTGTTTAAACCTTTAAATGAGACAGAATATATAAGATTAACAAATTTCTACAACAATAGTACCATAAAAATATTATAACTTAACATACAATATCCATCACAAATTTATTTAAATTTATAGTATAACACATGAGCTGAAAAGTTTATGGTCTGGCACTTAGATGTAGCCCTTTTCAAAAAATCCATATGATTTTAAGGAAGTACCAACCTTCAAACGATACGTGTCAAAATTTCATGACATTTCGACGATTTCTTCACAAGTTACAGGGGTTTTAGTGACGCTACTTTTGATATTTTCAAAACAATGGGAAAAATCGAATTTCGTGTGTTGATTAAACACTGTTTTTTGATGGGAAACAAGACCGTTCAAGTAAAGCCATTACTTGATAAGTGTTACGGGGACTGGAAAATCACTCGTCATTTAATGGTATGCTGAATTTAAGCCTGGTCGTACAGATACAAATGATGCTGAACGCTCTGGACGCCCAAATAAGGTGGTTACACCGGAAAACATAAAAGAATCCCCAAAATTCTTTGGATGACCGTAAAGTGAAATTGCGTTAGATAGCTGACACCCTAAAAATATCAAAAGAACGTGTTGGTCGTATTTTGCATGGACATTTGGGCATGAGAAAGCTGTGTTCGAAATGGGTACCGCATTTGCTCACAATGGACCAAAAACAACAACGTGTTGATAATTTCATGCGATATGTGACAATGGATGAAGCATGGCTCCACCACTATACATCGGAATCAAATCGACAGTCAGCTGAGTGGACAGCGGCCGGCGGAAGCCGCCCGAAGCCACCAAAGACACAACATCGACTAGGAAGGTTTTGGCTTCTGTATTTTGGGATGCGCATGAAATGATTTTCATTAACTATGCTGAGAAGTGAAAAACCATCAATAGCGAATATTATATAAAGTTATTTGTGCGTTTGAAGACAGAAATCGCAAAGAAACGGCCCCAAATGAACAAGAAAAAAGTGCTTTTTTATCAAAACAATGCACCGTGTCACAAGTCGATGGTTACGATGGCAGAATTGCATGTAGTAAAGTTCTAATTGCTTCCTCATCCACCGAATTCTTCAGATTTGGCCCCCAGCGACTAATATCTATTCGCAAACCTCAAAAAAATGCTTACGGGAAAGAGATTTGGCTCCAATGAAGAAGTTATCGCCGAAACTGAGGTCTATTGTGAAGGCAAAATCTAATCCTTCTACAACAAAGGTACAGAAAATTTTTTTAAGTAGTTAGACCAAAAACTTTTCACCCTACGTGTTAGTATTTTGAATATGACTCTGTTAAGTTCGTTTTAATTGTAAAGGTTGCTTAGAAAGAATTCAGTTTTTAATTGATTTATGGTAATACCGAAAGAATATTCTGTTCCGAGAAAAAATAAAAAAAAGAAATAGTTAGACTACCTATTTTACACTTACAATGTTGTCACCTGCTAAAATGTTGACTAGCGCATTCGCCAGAATTCGCTTTAGTTGATTGACTCCTTAATGCCCTTAATCAAAAATTAAATTTGATTTTATTATTATTATTATTATAACTCTGTTTAATCCTTATTTTTAATAGTAGGTTCAACAGGAAAACTTCAGAACAATCAATATCAACAAAGCTGGGTTCCAATAGTTGCGAGTCAGTTTCCTACAACATCGCCATTTTTAATTAGAGATTCCTCTACAAGTCTTCGGATACCCGAAGTTCATAATACTCCACAACGGACTAGGTCTCTTAAGGGAGCGAAAAAAGATAGGGAAGTTAAATTTCAAGCGCCAAAATAGGGATTGTGGAGTGTCATTGGAAATATGCAAGACGTATGTTAGTTATCATAGACGAGAAATAATGAAATGCTATTTATTAGTGAGTATTTATTTATAAACTTAAAGGTTTCTACAGGTAAAGTAATCGAAAATTCCTGTCACACAAATATACAAGTAGCATTCTTCTCCACTTAAGTAACATCAAACATAATGTAAAATGTAAATTTGATAATGCTGCATTTTACTATGCATTATATATTTTGGTTTTAATTTAATCTAGTTTTTAAAGCTGAAGGGTTACTGGTTAGAATGTCAACCCTCCCTTTATTTTGCCTGAAGAAACAATAAAAGTATTAAAATAAAAAATTTTAGTATTAAACTGAAATAACTCGAATTTTTGTAATCTGACATTAACTTTTATTTTTTAATTTAGTCGAAATTCTAAACATACTGTATATACAGAGTATCCGGTGGTGAAAATATTTATTTTTTTATTGGAATAATCAATTTTTTATTATATTTTTTTATTTTTTGTTAAAAGTGTTGGTATTCACAGGTGGGTTTTGTTTTAATAGATATAATGACTCAATTCTTAGGAATTACACTTGAAAAACCCTTTTTATTTTTGAAAATATTATTACAAATGTTTTCGATTTTAATTCATGGAAATTATTATTGAGCATAAACTAAAAGGATTTATTTTTATTTCTCAGTTTTGATGAAACCTTAATTAAAAATATTTATCTTCACTTTATCAAAATACGGTCCAATTTTTAAAAAGAAAAACAAAAGAATATGGATATAATATAGACTACGCCTATCAAAGAAAAAAATGTTCTTGAACAATTGATTCATGCGAACACTGTTAATTTCCATAAATATGGATTTCTCGATGTAGCTAATACCTCTCTAATTTTTATAAAAATCAAAGGCTATCAATAAAGATTTTTATCATAATTATGTGTATACTAGAAGATTATCACTAAATTGCTGATTTTTATAATTATTGAATTTGGAAAAATAGGAGAAATATTAGTACTAATAGGAAATTAATATGCTCAGGCTCAGAAAAGTAAAAGAATTATTGAGATATGTAATCACTTTCTACTTAAAGAAAACATTAACTAATGCTAAACATCTTTAAAATAGTATTCGAGAACTTTCTTTTCTACGAATATAATGCAATGTTAAAAATAGAGTATTTTAACAAAGTATGTGAATACTGCGGTAAAAATATTTAGGGGAGATTCCAACACAAAAATTTATATTCGTATGTTATTGTTGCATGTTCCTTGTCGTTCAAATTATTTATAATTAAACGCACATTTTGTATTTTTTAAACACGTTAGATTCAAACTAGTATTTTCTACAAGACATATGATATTTCCATACATAAATTTTAGTTTTAATTTATACCTCCCAATATTAATCGATTGAAATTAGTGCTGACTCGTAATTTGGACTCTATTAATATAAGATCTAGTTAAAATCAATACATTTTATTTATTTTTTACTTAATAACATCATTATTTAGTTTATAAAATACTAGGTACCAATTTATAAAATATTTTTTACGAATCCTAAATAGAGGCCGTAGTATTATGTTTGTCAGAAAAGGATTTTTTTAAAAGATAACTATACATTTGCAAATAAATAACAAATAAAAACAAATCTGTTTAGCAGATAGATAAGGATCTAATATTTTTAGCTAATAAAACTGGATTTCTTCTAAAATTGTAATCAAAAAGCGCACAGTTTGCAATCATTGATGGATTAATCATAATCATAAATTGTGCAATCTAAATAATATTTACTGAAGGCCTAGAAGAGTTTGGCTACGAAATATTTGAATGTCAAAATCTTTAACGACTGATGTTAGCATTGTAATAAATGTTTAGATAATTTAGTTTCACCAAATTAAACAGAATTTTATAAAAAAAGTCTTGCGAGTCATCACAGAATATTTAAAAAAAACTACGTATATTTTTTGCTAATAAAAAAAATTATATATGTTTAGGCTAAGGTTAAGAGAGATTTTTACGTAAAACTAGATTCAAAATATTTTAATTGGCAAATGATTGTTTTCAGTCTCTCATATATACATTTATTTGATTTTGCCTAAAAGACCATGCATAAAATTGTGCCTTTGGTATGAAAACTTACATCCTAAATAACCTAACACAACCTATAAGTTTTTAAGTATAGCACAACTTCTCTGCTCTTATAAAAATTGTTTATTTTTTGTAGTTATATTCACCTAAATGTGTTATTTCATATACTCCTTGTGTAAAATATGCAAAGTATAAATATTAATAAGTTGAAGTATAATTATGTAATGTTGATACTCATAATCGAAATCAAAGAAATGAAATATTTCAGAAAATCAGCAACTACTACAGCTTTACCTATGACTGATAAATATGTAATACTTTAGTACTAAAATCAGATAATTTAAAATATATTTTTACTTTACCTTCTACAAAAAAAATTATTCGAAGAATTACATTAATATTTAATAATTGCTTATGAAAAACTATAAATTCGGGATACTTATGTAAATATAACTTAGAGTCTTTTAACCCGAATTATGGAAACAATTTAGAAAATAAAATTTTTTATTATGCCAACTGGAAAATTACTACATTCAAGAAATTTTATTTCAAAAACTTTCCAACATAACACCAAACAATGCATGAAATACATAGTCTGGTGCGACACACAATTTATAATTTTATGAATCGCATCTACAGATTTATGTCCAATTAGTATCCTAGATTTAGAAATTTAAACTAATTAAACGTTATTTTAAGTTAAGGTTTGTGGGTCATAATGAGTTTATTTTTTAGTTATTTGAAATAAAAATTAATATATAAAAAAAATATCAAACATTACTTGCCTTGTCTTGCTCAGGTTCGTGGGATGTCTCAAAATCAAAATCATGACAAAATCTCAGAGAATTTAAAAAATACTTCTAATTTTATTAATACTTGACATAAAAAATATTTGACAATTTAAGAGGAATTGCGATTTAAAAAGATCTAAGAAAACTCGTAGTTAAAAAGGCAAGGTGATATTAAAGACTTTCTAAATATCTTAGCCTGTCTGAACCACACAGTTTACTACTCTGGCAATGAAATATCGCAACACAGAAATGGAGTGGGAATTATGGTCTCTCCATGTATTAAACCGGCAGTTAAATCCGTCACGTCTCTTTCAGACCGAATGATACTAATACAGCTGCATGCAACTCTAATAAATTTTAACATAATAGAGATATACGCAGCAATTAGTGATAAAGACGAGGCAACCATTAAGGAATTTTACCAGGAACAGGAAACTCTAATCAAAATAACCAAAAACTACGAAATAACACTCATAATGGGCGACTTTAATGCTAAGGTTGGAAAAGGTAAGACAGCAGATATCGTAGGGAAATTCGGACTGGAAAAAAGAAATGATCGAGGAGATTATCTTATAAGTTTTTGCCAAGAACATAAACTCGTACGGAGCAACACCCTATTCAAACTTTCTCCTCGGCCAATTTATACCTGGAAATCTGTTCCAACAAGATTTAGAAATGCTATAAAATCAGTGAAAATATCTCCAGGCGCCGACGTTCCCTTAGACCATAACCCATTTGTCTGTAAACTAGATGCTTGAGAAAACGAGCTTCCAGTGAGAAAATGGATATAAGGAAGCTCTCAAATGGTACTATTAGATATCACTTTCAGGACTCTCTGAGTAAAGAAATAAAAAACCTCAATGAGGCTACATTTAGAGAACATGATAAATGGAACAAAACGAAAAAGGCGATTAATCAACATCGACAACATTATGAAAATGCGACTAAGCTAAAAGGAACGAATGGATAACAGAAGAGATGATCAATATGATGGAGAAGAGACGAAGATATAAAAATAAAAACACAGATAAATATCCGTGAATTCACCTCAAGACAAGGAAAAAAATTTGAGAAGCCAAAAGAAGTGGTTTGCCTGGAAACCAAGAAAATAAGCAAATCTCATCCAGCAGCAAGACAGCTTCGTTAAATAGCTAAATAATCAATTATTTTTATCCTGGGTACGACTTCTATTCCCGATTTAGGCGTAAATCCGCCGTTAGGTTCTTCCGACCATAAACTGCTTTCGACATCGAGTATCCTGCCAATCAGTGACAGAGAGGCGCCTAGGCCGCGCAAGATTTGGCACTACAAATCTGCTAAATGGAAGATCTCATGGAATACTTTCGAACTTTCCCTTGGATGGACGTTTGTTTTCGATCCGATAACCCATCTGATTGCGCCAGGGAGGTCCCCGATGTTATTTTGGCTGGTATGGAAGCTTACATCCCTTTTTCGAAGAAATGCTCCTCCAACGGCAAGCCTTGGTTCGACCGAAAATGCAAAGAAGCGGTTGCTTCTAAACATATTGCCTACCGACAATGGCGTGAAAATCCTAACACCATAAATCGTAACATCTTTGTTCGTGCCCGGAACAGATGCAAGGGAATTATCGACGAAACCAAGGAGGCACACAATCGACGAATTAGAAACAAACTTCTCGCTTGTCCCAACAATTCCAGGTCCTTTTGGGCAGTCGCTAAGGCAGTTAGTCAAAATTTTACCAAATCCACCATACCACCACTCACACGGCCAGATAATACCATTGCAACCACACCTGTTGAGAGAGCGATCTTGCTTCATATTCTACTGTCGATTTCCAAGGAAAAACACCACCTACTATTCCCATATTGCAGTCAAGGATGCCCAATGTTGTCTTCAGACAGCGCATCATAAAGCGTATTTTAATGAAGCTAGACACCAAGAAGGCTTCTGGCGCTGACGGAATACCTGCCATAGTTCTCAAAAACTGTGCAAGGGAACTAACACCAGTTTTCTGTAGACTTTTTAACCTATCCTACAGAAACGGAATAATTCCGTCCTGCTGGAAATGTGCCACGGTTCAGCCGATACCTAAAAAAGGCAAGAAGACCTTGCCAAATAACTACCGACCAGTTGCACTGCTTTCAATAATATCGAAAGTCATGGAAAAGGTTATCAATGAGCATCTTCTAAAATACCTTGAACGATTCAATATTATTAGCGATCACCAATATGGTTTTCGTAAACATAGATCAACAGGAGATCTTCTGACTTATGTAACACATGTTTGGAACAACGCAATTGAACACTTTGGAGAATCTCGAGCGGTTGCTCTTAACATATCCAAGGCATTCGACTGTGTTTGGCACGATGGACTCTTGGCTAAGTTACGCTTTTATGATATGTCTGAAAGGTTCTGTTTGTGGCTCTCATGTTTCCTCAGACAGCGTTCTTTACGAGTGGCGGTCGACGGATTTCTTTCTAACACCCTCACTATCAACGCCGGTGTGCCCCAGGGCTCCATACTGTCTCCTACTCTCTTTCTCATTTACATTAACGATCTGCTGGAAAAGACCTGGAATCCAATCTACAGCTTTGCAGATGCAGATGACAGTTACGGGCTTTTGTAATCTTCATTCACCTTGAAACAAGCTCGGACATTTCGGGAATTTTTAAACGATCGTTACTACAAAAATGGATCGGTAGAGATAGACAGGCGAATATGTCCGCAGACCAGCATGGCAGGACAATAACGCCCTTTATGCTAAGGAAAGTAAAGGAAAATATAAAAACTAAACAATTCAAGACCATGAAAATTAATCATTAGAAATTAAACTACAGTTTAATTTTCACCAAGTGGAATTTAACACTACAAGAACCCAGGCGGCAGTTTTTTGGAATTTAACTAAAAAAGTTAACGTTGCTGAACCTGACATAGTTATGTCGGGGCACTCCATTCCCCTAGCATCGTCGCTCAATTTGTTGGGCGTTAGTTTGGGAGCAAATATGTCCTGGCATGAACATGTTGCAGGCATAGCAAGGAGAGCTTCTCAAAAGTTGGGAATATTATTTAGAACCAGAAAGCTTTACACCCCACAACAGCTGTTAATTCTTTACAAAGCCCAAATTCGATCAACTATGGAATACTGCTCCCACGTTTGGGGCTCCGCTCCCAAACATACATTGCATTTGTTGGATTCTGTTCAGAGAAGAGCGGTCCGTCTGATTGGGGACCCGGAATTGACCGGCGGCCTTGATTCGCTGGAACATCGAAGAACGGTTGGCGACTTGAGTCTGTTCTACAAGTATTTTCATGAAAAGTGCTCGAAAGATGTAGCCCGCTTAATTCCTCCCAAAGCGGTGCATGTTAGAAATACACGTCGCGCTGGTGCTTCACATCCGTATGAGGTTCAGCTTGTTACTCCACGTACAACGCTTTTCAAGCAATCTTTTATATGGAGAACGTCATCCCTTTGGAATAATTTGCCCAGCGCTGTGTTTCCCACCGAGTACAATTTGCAGCAATTCAAGAACAACGTGAATCGCTTTTTTCGCACTCATGCCGCTCCTGGAGCGCTTTAGGGACTTCCCTGCAGCACGTGTGCTAGACCCATAAAAAAAAATCAAACTTATGGAATAAGGCCTGTGATTAATGCAAAATGGGACCAATCTGTCGAAATAAAGTCAAGAATCGAAAAAGCTCCAGCATCTTTTAACGGTATGAGAAGACTCTTTACATGCAATGATTTGTCACTCCGACTAAAAGTTAGATTAGCCGAATGCTACATATTTCCTGTTTTGCTATACGGTGTAGAATTGTGGATGATGACAGAAACACTAATGAAAAAAGTTGAAGTCTTTGAGATGTGGATTTACCATCGCATCCTGAAGATGGAAGATGAGGCAATGATAAAGAAATCGTACACACAATTAGAGGGCGAAGGCTTGAATAACTTGGCCACGTCATGAGATATAATAAATACTGTCACTTCCAGCCGGTAATACAGGGAAAAATAGACAGCAAACGAGGTCCAGGGAGAAGAAGATATTCTTGGCTGACAATGGTTCGGACTTACCTCTGTTCAACTGTTTCGAAGCGCCATCAATAGGGTCAAGATTGCCATGTTAATAGCCAAAGTCCGAAACGGATAGGGCACTTGAAGAAGAAGTCTGAACTTAAGACACAATATCATTTCAATTTCATAAATGATAATTTAAAAACATTTACGAAACAAAAAAATTAAGAGTCATAAAATTACAAATTTTGAAAAAAGACTTTAATAAACTTTTTTAAATTAAATCTTATATTGTAGAACTACAAACTTAAAATCAAAAATTAACTTGAAAATTGCCAAAACTAACTGTTCATCCTTTTATAAAAATTTTAATTTTATTAAATACTTTGCATACTTGCACAATTATAGACTATATTTATCTGTTAGATGTTCGGTAACAACTGTGTACACCGTTATCTCCAAAAATAATAAAGAAATAGATAATTTAGTATATATAAAATATTGTTGTATTTCTCTATTAAACGACATTTTCCTCTAAGGTCAATAAATATGATATATAAATTACCCCATTCAGACATTAATCTACTAGAAACGACAGTGACAATCTAATAAAAGCCATAGAAATATCAGTCCGACAATCTTTAAAAAGTGTACATTTCGATAAAAAAATTTTCCAATGTTACATTTAGATTTTAATAAAAATTTCATTTTAGTTGGTGACATTTTAAATATTTGATCATTGTGATTATTGTTGATCACCAATAAATATTTATTCGACGATTTTGGATCTTAGAACCGGGCTCGGATAAATAAATTTGAAAGATGTGCAACCTTTGCACAGTTGTCATTCAAAGGTTAGTTATTAAAATATAAAGAGGCTCCATAAATTAACTGAAACAAATTTATAATACTGATTATCGATAGAAATACCATAAAATATAATAAAAAGGTATTAATATGTAGGTAGGATAAAATTTTGAAATAATATCTCAGCTATGTAAATGTTAACAAACGTCGCTTGTAGCATTAAAAAATATATGCCTTTATACTTCTTATTTAAACGTTGTTCTCAAAACTTCTTCAGTTTAAGAATAAAAATAATTGGCATTATTCTCTATATATTTTATATACAATGTACTTTCGTAATTTAATAAAAAAAAAACCTTGCTTTACACGTCGTTCATATCATATCTCCTCCTTCTACTGTTTTATTCTTCATTATATGAAAATAAGCTAAAAATGAGGTTTTTATGAGTGATCTGTAATTATATCATGGAGTTCTCGATTTTCTATGTTTTGATTATATACTAAATTAAATTGGATGATAGTAATTGTTTATCTAAAAAAACGCTTCAACTGTCACTTTGATCGTCACCTACGTAAATCAGTATAAGTAATCTTTATGTTTCAAACTCAATCAATTTGGAAGTTATTAGTACCAAATGATGTTAAAAACCACAGCTTTTATTTATAGAAATTTCGAACATTTTAGCAAATTTTGCAATTTCTTCAAATTTTTTCACTCAGTTCTCCTAAAAGGAACCTGCTAATTAAAATTGTTACTTACATTGTTATAGATCAACTATTTCAGCAGTCAATTTAGCGGTGCCCACAGTTAGGACTGTCATAGAATAAGTCAAAGTAATATTATTCGATGTCATTACATTATAAGCAGTAATCATATAAAATAAATAAGATAAATAAATTTAAAATTCTAAACGATCAAAAAATTCCACAATTTGCCTTCCAAAAATAAATTCAATACATGGTGGTAACTGTTCAGGACGTAACCAAGAGGCGATAGCCCTAGCAGAAAAAATCAAATAATTTCTGAAATTCAGGGTGTTCAAATTTTTATATTACTTATCTTCTACATTTTGAATGATTTCAGGTTCAAATGTGACACATATTAATATATATTTTTTGGAGTATCTACAGAATCCTCGTATTAAAAAAAGAAACTAAATAAGATGATACATTTTTTTCTGGGATACGCTATATTGTATTACCTCACTTTTCAATTCTTTTCTAAACCAGTAGCATTCCAATTTTATTCTCTAACCCAGGGCTGTCAAGGTCATGCACAGTTCGAGCCAATTTCGGAGGTAACGCCTCCCGCTGCCCCCACCACTGCTGCTGCCGCCGTTCGCGCAGATTCAGGAGCGGCTATGAGAGACATAGGAGGAGTGCATTGTGTTTGGTAAGCGGCCGAGCCGCGATCAGCGGCTCGGCCGCTTAACGTCTAGCAGTGGTGGGGGCAGCGGGAGGCGTTACCTCCGAAATTGGCTCGAACTGTGCATGACCTTGACAGCCCTGCTCTAACCTATTAGTCCCCTGCATATTTACTTCAATCCGTAAAATTCATGAAAAAATTAACCTCCGAGATTTTTATATTTCTTCACTTTTCAAAGTTCCCAAATCACGAAACGCAGTTTCCCGTTTCTGACAGCATGTTAGTCTTTCTGTCGGTGTGTTAGCACGATAACTCTCAAACGAGACGATATATCGATTTAAATTTTTGTGCACATACATATATTACTTGAAGTAGGAAAGGAACCTGTTATGTGTATTTGAGCAATATCGCTTCAAGGGAAGGAAGTTGATAAATTTTGTATAACTGTCCAGATATTTACTTGAACTAATAAGAACATTGTCAGCATAACTACTTATAATTAAGCAATCAGGAGTTCAACGAGTGAGAACGCTGACAAGTGGAAGTTTTGTTTTAAGTGTGTCATGCCATGTGTCTTTTTAGAGTCCTTGGGTCGAGTAACCTGACTCATGTTATTTCTCATTACGTCAAATTTCAAGAGAATCCTTTCCGTGATTTACTATAATAATATCTGGGGTTCTAAAAAGGGGCGTAATCTCATAACCCTTCTTGTTAAGGGAGATATTCTAAAAATACTCTATTATTATTCTTCCATTGTTATGGTTCTTCTTTCTCACGTTTGGTCAATGTGGTTCCATGTTTGGCTGACGGGCCCAAGCCAAGTCAGCACAAACGCTATTACCATTGGGTATTAAGAAATGACCAATGTTACATGTTTTCAAAATCACTGACTTCTGGATGTATCAGTGTATGTTTGTGTTGAGTCCTAATTGTACTAAGTGTGGTGTGAATGTTATTGGTGTAAGGCCTGTGGCTGATATAATGAGGGGGACAATGATGACTGTTCCTTGTTTCCATAGCCTTTTTATTTCTGTTGCAAGGTCTGTGTATTTGGAGATTTTTTCTGTGTGTGTCGTTGGGGACAGCTATGTCAATTAGATAGGTGACCTTTCCTTTTTTGCACTGAAAAGTAATACCGGGTTTATTGGCGGTGACTGTTTTATCTGTATGGATACTGATATCCCAGTAGAGCTTGTAATTTTTATTTTCAAGTATGGATGTTGGTGTGTACTTGTAGTAGGGATCTGTGTTTTATATGAGTTTGTACATTGTAGCTAGTGCTTGGTGAACTACTTTTTCCGCTGAGTCATGTCTAGCTGTGTATTCAGTTCCGGCTAATATTTTACGTCCGCTTGTTATGTGTTCGATCGTTTCTTTCTGCTGGTGGCATTTCCTGCATCTGTCTTCTGTAATAGTTGGATCTTTGATGATATGCTTTTGGTAGTTTCTGCCTAATATGACTTTATCCTGGATGGCAAGTAAGAAGCCTTCTGTTTCAGGGAATAGCTCCCCATCCTGTAACCAGGTGTATGATTGTTTTTTATTTACATGGTCTTGTTCTATGTGGTATCTGTGTTTTCCATGGAGTGTTTTTTCTGACCACGTTTTAATCTTTTCCTGTTGTAATTGGGTGTGACTGTGTGTGTCTGCTGGGTGCTCTGCCAGGGATAAGTCGAGAGGTGTGTAGTTTTTGTCTGCGTTCACTATTGCTGTGTGAAGGCTGGTTTGCTTGGTGTGAAAGAAATTCCTAAGTGCTTGTATTTGTTTTGTGTGTAGTGATCTGATGTCTATAATTCCTCTTCCTCCTGCCTGCCTCTCGATGGTAATCTTTCTTTGCATGCGTTGGGGTGTAATTTCCTGTATTTGGTGAATTGAGAACGTATAAGGATATGAATGTTTTCTATGTCTGTGTGTGACCATTTGAAGATACCAAATGAATATGTGACTATAGGTATAGCGAACGTGTTGATGGCTTTAGTAAGATTCTTGGAGTTGAGTTTTGTTTGTAAAAGTTTCGTGAGTCTGTTTTTGAATTCGGTTCTGAGCTCTGTTTTGATGTGAGTGTGGTCGAGTTTGATGCTTTGTTGGAAGCCTAGATATTTGTATGTTTCTTTGTCGAGCATGTTATCAAGTGTTTCGTTGTTAATGGTTTCTTTCTCATAGGGGCCTTTCCATTGGCCTTTGTTGATGTGGAGCACTTTGCATTTACTTATACCAAATTCCATATTGATATCTAAGGTGAATATTTCTGTGATTTTGAGGAGTTCTTTCAGCTGTGTTTTTGCGGCAGCGTAGAGTTTTATGTCATCCATATATAGGAGGTGGTTTATTTTATGTTGATTCACTTTTTGGTGTCTGATGTTGAAGCCGTGTTCTGTTCTGTTTAGTGTATTTGAAAATGGATTGAGACAGAGGCAAAACCATAGAGCGCTGAGCGAGTCTCCCTGGAATATACCTCGTCTGATGTACAGCTCTTCTGTTTGGATGCGTTCGGTTTGTGTTTCTAGGCGTATTTTGGTTTTCCATATTTTCATAATTTGTGCGAGAAATTGCCAGAGGTTTTGGTTGATTTTGTAGATTTCTAGAGCTTTGATCAACTAGCTGTGGGGTATGGAGTCGAAGGCTTTTTTTATAGTCTATGTAACAGATGTGAAGGTTTCTGTGTTCTTTTCTGGTTTGTCCCATAATCGCGCTATCTATGATCAACTGCTCGTTGCATCCTCGACTATTTTTCCTGCATCCCTTCTGCTCTTCTGTGAGAACATTGTTGTCTATTAGGTGTTCTATTTTCTTGGAAATTGTGGCTGTGGTGAACTTGTATAGGGTTGGAAGACAGGTCTGAGCTTTTTGGTTTGACGTATGTTATTCCTTGTGTAAGGAAAGTGAGGAATGTGCGTAGTTGTAGAATGTCTTTGTTGATTTGGTGTGTGAGTGCTTCATGTGTGGTGGTAAACTGTTTGTACCAGAAGTTTTGTATATTGTCTATTCCAGGGCATTTCCAGTTGTGTGTGTGTTTGATTGTTTCTGTAATTTCTTGTGTAGTTAATGTGGGATTTTCTTGTTCTGTCACATGTTTATGTTTGTCTTCTTCGGCTTTGATCCAGGGAGTATTATTATGGTGTAGTTTGAGTTCTGACCAGATACTTTTCCAATAATCTGTGAGTTCTTGTTTGTTTGGTGGGTCAGTCACTGCTATCTGTTGTGCTTAAGTCTGTTATGTACTGGGGTATTGTGTGCTTGTTTATTGTGTTAAGGATTGGTTGCGTGCTCTGTTTGAAGATTAAACGAGGGATGGGATTTCTTGTTGTGAGGTCGGTGCCCGACCATCGAGCTAGATATGACTTTGTGTGAGAGGTGATTCGGGGTGATGTTATGTAGATGTTGTTGAGGGTGGCGAGTGATTGATTTTGTTGTCTGTGATATGGTGTTGCGCAGTAGTCGCTATTTGCCTTGTAATATTATTTTGAGTTATGCTTCTCCTGGGAGGTGGGTCATGTTCTATTCGACTAGGTGGTTGTGTGTGTGAGGCTGGTTCGGTATCTGCTTTATTGTTTCTATTGTTTGATTGGTCTATGTTCAGTTCAACAGCTACTGTATCGTTGATGGTTTGAAATTCGAACGGTGTGAGGCGATTGTTCTTGGTAATAACTCTTTTTTGGTCTATTACTCTCTGTTCTGAAACAAGTAATTGCAGATGTGGATATTCGGTCAAGAAAAGTCTGTGCAGTTCCAGTCTGTCTCCAGCCAGTCTCTACTATTATTAATATTAGTATTAGCAATTCAGAATTAAAATATGTATATTTATATGTTTAAAAATGTCTAAAGTAGGTAAGAAAGACTGAACACCCTATACCTCGTAAACTAAGTATCTCCGGTTTATATAATCACTTAATTGTATGAGTACCTACTATTGCCCGCTAAAATTGATCCAGGTATTGAATTAACTTTTTGTATATTTTAAAAATATTCTCCATGTATTTCAACTGATTTTTATATTAATAGTTACTATAATTGTACGTAAAAGACTATATGTTATTATTGTTTATATGTGTATATACCTATTTATATTTGTATGTTTATATCTATCAGGTTTATAATATAATACTTGTAAAGTAAATAAATTATAATTTATGAAAATAAGTTTAACTTTTGTTCTATTTTATTTATTTATTTATCCATTTAAGATTTACTATTTACTTGAAATAAGAAGCAAGGAATTTTAGAAATATATTTTCTAAATATCTGCTGCGTGATTCAGTGTCTTGATGCAGTAGATCATTGATATCTTGTTCTAAAGGCAGATATCTGGCTTTATAAGTCATTGAAATTACATCATTAATACTTCAAATCCTAGAACAAAGGAAAACGATAAGATGATATAAATGGTAAAATATAATAACAGCAATCATCATAAAGAAGTGCGTCAAAGGTCTAAAATACCAGGTGGGCTAAGACGTTTAAGAAAAAAAGACATCATTCAGTATGGCCGAAAGTTATATTTTTTGGACTTAATGCCTAAATAGTAACGTATTAAAAAAAGAAACTTATATGATTGATAAAGGTCTTAAGGTAATTAATAATGACTTTAAAACCTTTTAACTTTACAGTAGTAAAGTTTTTCATCTTATTTTATCCGTCACTTGCCACTAGTCATTTGTCTGTCTTATACCGTCTAGAAGCGGGGCCATTTTTATAGCCTCACGTTGGAGCGCTATTTTGTAACGTCTCGTTGCGGCGTTATTTTGTATAGCCCCAACTTTCTTTATTGTTAATAGATATTTTATTTATTAAATAGACGCCGCTATTTGTCCCTTATGTATATCTTAATTTTTGAGAATGAATTGAGTGGATATTAATACTGAAAGAACTAAAAAAATTAGATATAAGCTAGCTCGTTTTGTTTGGAAAGATTATGGATAATAGATAATTTTTGTACGTCTTTTGAAAATAGTCTCTATAGTTGTTTAAAACTCGATTGTAATGTTTGTTTTTTTTTGGGCACCATTTATTTTAGAATAAAAGAAATCTAATTTCAGCTCAAAAAATGAAGAAATACTGAAGAGTTATTTAGTTGTTAAAATAAGATTAAGTATATTACAACCTGTGCGTCCTGAAAGAAAGAGCAGGAGTTTAGTGAGACACTACACATTTAAATAAAGAAGGATATATTAACAAAATAAAAAGCCCTACTTTTATTACACTCTTAAAATTACATCTACTAAATAAAAACCCCTTATGTTATGAGAGTGTACACTATCGCATAGAGTCTTTAAGTTAGGATTATTAAGTTTTTAATAAAAGGCTTGATAAAACACGATATTAAAAGTTGGTGAAATTAACTCCGTGAGTTATACGTGTTGAGTAGTCGCTGGAAACACACTTGTAGACAGGAAGTGAGATATTTATACTGGTGTGCTTATGACTTACTGATTGGTTTCTCCTAGTGGGTTTTCCATAAGTTACTTGGCCTCTCCTGGTGAGATTCTCATAAAAATATTGTCTCAGCCAATACCATCCTAGTTTTATTTGGGGTGCTAAACACTTTTTGACCCGAAATACCTGAGGATGAGCAGGATATTTCAAGAAATAAAAAAGGCCTTAAACTTGAGAGCTAGAAACCGTTACTGCACTACTAAATCACTGAGAAAAAAAAAAAACATTCTGGCGTGCTGGAGAAGAAAGCCACTACGGCCTACTCGGAACAAAGCCGTTACTGCTTCATGGTGGAAAAAGCCCTTCAAAATTCGAAATGGCTGCTTAAATAGCTTTATCCCTTCCCGGCATACAAATCTCAACGCATTCAGTGCGAACTAAATAAAACAAGTCGGCACTGCCGGTTTAAATTAAACTGCTCAAAAATTTAAAACACTGTTTTAAGCTACATTGCTCAAAAATTAAAATCACTGCAATAAATATAAAAATGTAATAAAATATAAATTATAGGAAGAAAAACAGTGTCGTAACATGAATTTTACAATCTATCTATACGAATTTGATCAGAATGGCCTTGTCAAGCACTGCTTTGGTTAATTAAACTTCGGTAATTCGGTAAAAAGTTATATTTTACCATTTCGGCCTTATTGGATTTTTTTACAGGGCACACGCCTTACACACCCGCGTGTGCTTTAGCGTCAAAGAATTTAACAGGACATTTTACAGAAGTAAAAAAAGAATTGCTATAATAGCTACTACTAGTTATGAATTGTAAATAGGATTTTTTCTGTAAAATAAACCTATGAAGACGTTCCTTAAATGTTTCACCTTTAATAACAAAAGCTGGTCCATTAAAATTAAGTGTGGAGTGACCCAACGATATATGGTCTATAATCATATCATATTTTAAAAGAATCCCTAGAACTTGGTTACTTGGTTAAACAGGTTTTATAAAGTAAAAGTTTTTCATTTCTAATAATAATGTACAGGGTGGTCCAAATTGGACACTTTTAAAGGTAAACCCCTTTATCTAAAGAAGTTAGACGAAAACTGATGTCTGTGTCTGAGGCTCAATTTTTATGATAAACTCAATGGCAAAAACCGCATATCGATATCTAGTACCGTTCCAGATATACAGGGTGTTTTTCAAAAATTTGCATTTTGGAAAAATATTTGTAATTCTTTTCCTATTGAAAATTTTTGATTTCTGTAAAAACATTCTCAAAACACTTTTTCACGTGGATTTCAACAGGGTAAGTTACGTTTTTTTACAACTAATATTTTAATAGTTATTAAAGCAAAAATAACCTGAACTAACCTGAACTAATATTTTAATAGTTATTAACGCAAAAATATATTTTTTAAATGGAATACCCTGTATATTTTTCCGAATAGAGCTTTAAATTACCATTCTAAAAATATAGCACACTTTATATTTTGCTTAAATCTACTTCAAAATAGAAAGGTTTTCAGTTTGTACGCGAGTTTTAAATGCACATTTTGTGAAGTAGGCTTTGGACGGAGCGGAGCGGCAATATTAATTGTTTACCGATAGCAATCAAGTTGTAAAAAAAAATTCCCAGAAGTAACTCTAAGAGTCATAACTACAATGAAATTTACTAAATGCTATAGTACTTCAAACTATGTAAAAAATAAAACAAAACAACAATAAAACAATTGGTTCCGAGTAGAGCAAACTAAAACCAAACAATTTTCTATAAGGGATGTTCGAAATGTCGACCAGTTTCATTTACACATAGGCGGCACCATTTCTGGACACTTCTTACCGAGTTGATTAGTTCAAGAGGAGTGAGAGCTGCAAAACTTTGTATCAACTCAGTAAGAAGTGTCCAGAAAAGGTGCCGCCTATGTGTAAATAAAACTGGTCGACATCCCTTATAGAAAATTGTTTTGTTTTAGTTTGCTCTACTCGGAATAAATTGTTTTATTGCTGTTTTGTTTTATTTTCTACATAGTTTAAAGTACTATAGCATTTAGTAAATTTCATTGTAGTTATGACTCTTAGAGTTATTTCTGTGAATTTTTTTTACGATTTGACTGCTATCGGTAAACAACTGATATTGCCGCTCCATCCAAAGCTTACTTCACAAAAGGTGCATTTAAAACTCGTGTAAAAACAGAAAACCTTTATATTTTGAAGTAGATTTAAGCAAAATATAAAGTGAGCTATATTTCTGAAATGGTAATTTAAAGCTCTACTCGGATAAGGAAAAATATACAGGGTATCCCATTAAAAAAATATATTTTTTCGTTAATAACTATTAAAATATTAGTTGTAAAAAAATGTAACTTACACTGTTGAAATCCACGTGAAAAAGTGCTTTGAGAATGTTTTTACAAAAAATCAAAAATTTTCAATAGGAGAAGAATTACAAACATTTTTCCAAAACATCGATATGCGGTTTTCACCATTGAGTTTATCATAAAAATTGAGCCTCAGACACCGACATCAGTTTTCGTCTATATCTTCTAGATAAAGGTGCTTACCTTTAAAAGTGTCCAGTTTGGACCACCCTGTACAGTCACAAAGTAACGAACGCTTTAATAAAATATAATAAAGATAACAAATCCTATGATTCTTATTACTGGCATCATGATGAAAACCTCGCAAACACTCTCGTATTGGCTTGTGATATTAATTTATGTATTCATTAAATGATTTTTCAGTAATTTGATCAGAACTACTAACTAAATTAATTCAAGTTTATAGTCACATCAAAACCTCTCTTGATGATTATGTTCATAAATAATATTATCAACAAGTTCAGTTACACTGTCTTCTTTTCGCGCTTCATTTCTTTCCATATTTTGATAATCTCTGTATAATCCATCTTTTGTTGGTTTAAAATTGATGATAACATGTTTTCTTCGTCTCCGCTTTGATTTCTTTACGTCTTTTATTCATATGGTTAAGTGGTTTATTGTAAAAGAACTGAAAATAGACAAAGCCCATATTTCAGCATTCTACCCAGTATTCTCTTATTCGTCCATCCATATCGAGACGCATTTCGCCGTATCACGGCTCGTCAGTCGGGCTAGAATCAACAAACAAGAGAACAGAATTTCTAGTACTTATTCCGGTACTTACGGAACACGATGGTAAGATAGAACGAGTTGTACCAAATACGCATACCTAGTACTGACGCAGCAGCTGCTGTATCAGCTTCCGATTGAGTACCAGGTATGCGTATTTGGTACAATTGGTTGTATCTTACCATCATGTAGTTGAGTAATTCACTTCATTTTTAGGTATTTTTATGGGAATTATTATTTTTAGATAATATTTTTACTAGTAGTTTATAGGTACTTTGAATGGACTTGTTTTAAGTTTTATAATATTGCGTGTATGCTTATCTCTTGTCTTGGAATTGGCTACTTTATCCTGTTTGAACTAAAGATTTAGTCCTACGTTCAGTTTTCTTACATATTTCTCCCACCAACATTTGATTAGTTTTGTCAATTCAGGCTCCAACTTGTAGAACGAGCATTATAAAATATTCTTTTTACAACTTTTTAGGTAAAAAGTTTTGACTTTCTTGGTTATTTATTTTTTGATAATTCATTCTTGGGTTTACAGTCCGTAGATAACCAAAAACATTTATGTGCACATAATTTATTTACATTTCGACAATGGGCAAATATACTTAAAGACAAAAAAACCCACGTTAATAGCTTATATATCGAGCAGACTAGTCGCCATCTAAAGAATAGAGGAAATCGTCACAAATACGATAATAAAAATAAAATTGCTCTGATTCGTAGCGAAGAAAAACAACACTCTTCTTATTTTGAAAATGTCAAAATTCTAAATACAATAATTTTAAACAATAGAGAAATTTTGGAAATATCAGAAATTGAATAAAACAAAAACACGATTAATGCAACTTAGTAAAGCTTAGTAAAATGTATTAGGAAATCCTACAATAGAAACAAGACAGCACCTCATAGATTCACATTTCAAAATTTTAACACTTTAAAAATAAATCCCTGGAATAAATAATATTTAAAATGATCAAACTTCCACAAATTATAATTTCTAATTAATATTTATAAATAATACTAAAACAAAATTGATGAATTGGTCAAATTTCGTGGTGAAGTTATCACTCACATGCCACACAATATATTATATTGTATCAATGTAGTTTTGTAGTTAGTGTTATTAGTATTCTGTGTTTGTCTGATGTTGTGGGTTAATTCTATCATATTTTGTTCATCTTGATTTGGTTTTCCGCAGACTCTTTATTCGGAGTTTTACATTTTAGGGGGCACCCTAGTTTCTTTTACAAGTGTAGTAGAGTATTTAACATTATTTTTAGTTTTTTATCGAAGTTTTTAAAAGTGATGACAGTTCAGTGGTTTTCTAAATAATAAAAGTGGTGATAAGAACGTTAAAAGTGTAACAGCAGGAAATAAAAAGTGTCTAAAATTATTCGGATAGGCTTTCATGAAGAACCTAACTTTAACATTAGTATTTTTAACATAACTCATTTTCAGGGTATATATATATATATATATATATATATATATATATATATATATATATATATACATATATATATATATATATATATATATATATATATATATATATATATATTCTTCGTAAGGGAGATTGCTATTTGATTATTTTAATGAGTTAAAATTTTTTTTTTTTTTAAAAAAAGTAACTCAGGGATTGAAAATTAAAAATTTAAATATATATTTGAATTAAGCGAGAATTTTACGACCGAGTAAACAATGAATTTTGATTGGGCCTCATTGGAACTGCAATAAAATGCTGCACTTGAAAAGCATTACATCCGTGTTAAAAGCTAATAACTAAGTTAAAAAAAACCGGTCAAGTGCAAGTTGAACTTGCGCAATTAGTGTTTCGTACGTTGATTGCTTTTAAAATAAAAAATTTTGTTACGGAGGTATAAAATGATCAGTGACTTCACAAAACACACCCCAAATGAGTTTTCAACAAAGTTTGTTTCCAATCTTTACTGAAAACTGATGACCTCGAAATTTTTGTTTTTTTTTTATTTTAAAAATAAACACAGAGGTAATATTCTTGAGGTCCATGTTACTTTCGTGTTTATTTTTAATCACTTGACAAAACCCTACTGAGTTTAAAATGAAATTCATTAAAATTAAAAACAATTAGCATCTTCATCCTGAAGAAAGATGGGTGACTAACCAAAACAATAATACAAAAAATATATAATCGAATGGTCTAGAAGGAGTAAATACTAAAATATTACATATATATATATATATATATATATATATATATATATATATATATATATATATATATATATATATATATATATAGGTATATATACCTGGTGACACAGCCAACATGTAACACCCTGTAATTTTTTTATTTTGAAAGTTACATATTTGCATTTTTAGATACCAGAATGGAACATTATTAGACTTTTTTATCACTTAAGAAATATTTTTAACTACTTCCGTTTTGACCGGAAGTGACTGCAACTTTCTTATTTTTAATGGAACTCTATATATTTTTTATCATTTTCAATTCGCTTTGACACTCTCTTTCCAACGATGTCTCACAAGTTGACATTTGTTTAACAGGTGACCGGCAAAAACTGACTTAAACTCTTAGACAGTCGGCGATGGCGGATATACTAGCAATTGTTTTTGTTCATTTTATCTCACTTTGGAAAGAATTTAAGACTATTCATTTATCATGCCATTTTTGCGAGTCTAAGTGGCACACAAAATATTATGCTTTACATTTACACAATTTTCTCTTTAAATAATGATCACATATTTTTTATTTAACCTAGTTACACATTACAGGTTTTTTACCAACATACGACTAACAGAACTATCTAACGCCAATTGGATTTAATATTATTTTCAGAAAATAAACCGTTTTATTATGCAATAATGTGATATCAACAAGTTCCATTACGGACTTACAGGCTGTGATAAAACAGACGAACCGAAAATCATGGTTGCTGCGTGTTACCAAAATGGCCATTATTATTGTTTACTTTACGTCAAAAATAATTTTTCGTTAACAAAAATGTATTCAACGGATAAAAAAGCAGACATGTTATTAATTTATGGAGTCTGCAGAAAGAATAGCCGACAAGCCTCCGAGTTGTACATGGCAAGATATCCCGATAGGAGGCACCCACTCAACAATTATTTTTAGCAGTTTCGAAGGCAACCGATTGAACCTGCTGATGTATTTATTGGTGACGGAGAGTCAGAAATCAATGTATTGTCCATTGTTCAGGTAGATCCTACAATTTCTGTAAGATATATTAAAGAACAAACCGGTGTAAATTGTAAAAACCGCTCGCCGCATTTTAAGACAATATAAATTCAGGTCCTACAAATATCAAATAAATCAACATTTATTTCAAACAGATTACCAAAGAAGAATGGATTATTGTATCTGGTTTTTGCAAAGATACCACCTTCATAATCAATTTCATTACAACATTCTATTTTCGGATGAATCTAGAATTACCAATTTGGGTCTATTTAATCGTAACAATACTCGATATTGTGCCCAAGAAAATCCTAGAATTATGCGAGAAAGTGCCTATCAAGAAAGATTCGGCTTTAACGTGTGGTTGGCACAAGAATTATTGGTCCTATTATATTTGATGGTGCGTTAAATGGAGAAAAATAGTTGGAGTTCATTCAATACGATGTTGAAGATTTTTTATAAACTTTACCTTTAAATCGTGGTTATTTTCCAGCGGGATGGCGCTCCAGCCCACAATAGTAGAAATGTAGTAAACTACTTGAATCAAAGATTTGGTGCAAATTGGTAAGGTACCAATGGACCCAATAAGTGGCCTACAAGATCGCCAGATCTTACCACTCTTGATTTTTTTATATGGAACCATCTAAAAGAAAAGTTTACAAAAATCCACCAACAGACAGAAATGATTTAGAAATGCGCTTAAGAAGAGCAATAAATTAAATTACTGAAATTCAGTTGGAGAACGTTATGAGAGCCACGGGGAGAAAAACAAGATTGTGTAGGATTAACAACGGACAGCATTTTGAACATTTGGAATAAATACCTAGCAAATTTATATCTAGTATAAAATTGTTTTACCTATTTATTTTTATTGTGTTACTTAGTTAAAATATTACTTCTTTCTAATATTAATTAATTACAATTATCGGTTTTGTTGTGTTATTCTTATTATTAAATGTTTTGATTTTATTATTTGCATTTAAATATATATATAATAAATCGGTTTCTTATTTTCTGAAAATAATAATAAATCCAATTGGCGTTAGATAGTTCTGTAAGATGTATGTTAGCAAAAAAGCTGTAATGTGTAACTAAAAAATATATGTTCCTATCTTAATTTCGGTGATACTGATCATTATTTAAAGAGAAAGTTCTGTAACTGAATGTAAAGCATAAAATTTTGTAGGAGCCACTTAGACTTAAATTTTTTCCAAAGTGATAAAACGAATAAAAACAATTGCTAGTATATCTGCCATGGCCGCATAAGTCTGATTTTAAATCAGTTTTTGCCGATCACCTGTCAAACAAATGTCAACTTGTGATATATTGTTGGAAAGAGAATTTCAAGGCGAATTAAAATTGATAAAAAAATATAGAGGGTTCTATTAAAAATAAGAAACTTGCAGTCACTTCCGGTAAAACCGGAAGTAGTTAAAAATATTTGTTAAGTGATAAAAAATCCTAATAATTCTGGTATCTAAAGTATGTAACTTTCAAAATAAAAAAATTACAGGGTGTTACACGTTGGCTGTGTCACCCGGTATATATATATATATATATATATATATATATATATATATATATATATATATATATATATATATATATATATATATATATGGCGCATTGCAACCAAGGCAGATCAAAATCCGCACTTGGTAGTTTCCAAAAGTGTTCTCTGTATTTGCTAGACTAGATTCAACAAACACACAGAACACCGTTTCAGACCTTATCAGGGTAGTGACGGAAAACTATGTAGCGTATTTTGTCATATATATATACACATGCAGTTTTACAAATTATCAAAAGATCTAAAATTATTTATATTTTTACCAAAATCTATCTTACTGCCAATAGGTACTTGACACTTTAAGAAATCTTAGCTTTTAAAATTCATATTTTAAAATAAAGCTTATAAATTTCAAAAATTATTGCTGTTTAATTAAAATAATTTTCAAAATTTTTATTTCGTGTTTATCCCTATAAGAAGTATATTTGTATTATTTATTTCTTAAATAACTTGTTTCTTGAATCATATTTAATCCAGATCACTTCACTAGAACTCATAACTACCTCTAATCATGCATTCAAACATATCTTCGCAATTTTGTATTGTTACCAGTGAGATCCTAACCTGTAAATGTCTAATATTTGCATTTCAATTTTTGTGTGAAAATCAATTTTTACAGTAATTTTGGTAACGAACTAAGTGTTTTAACCTGCACTGATACCAAATGTACCTGAAAAGTGAATAGTCAAGCGGTGTTAGAAACATTCGAACCAGAAAAATTTTAACTGGTTTCGAATCAAATGCCAATTAACTTCGGAGGTTAATATTTATTAACTATTTATGACTTTGAATCAATACAAAATAATTGAGACTGTATTTTATCAAAATAAAATCTGAAAAACATTATCTGAAAAGGAATTTTTGTTTGACAGACAGTCTACCTGCTTTCTAAACTATTTTTCTGTTATGTTTAACTAATTAATTGGAACTATGAGAAAACATGTTTAAATTCATATTTGAAACTTAACCAACGAGGATTAGTATTAAAAACAACTACGGAATATTTTATTTAGCAGAACCTAAACAAAATTAATGTCAAAAAAGTCTCCATACACTTAATAATTACCAATAATAGTTTGACGGAGTTTAACGGAAAATAACAACTTCGTTTAAACTAATATTTAGTGGGACCGCCGTTGGCTTTGATAATCTCCTTTAGCCTTTTTGTCATGATTGCAACCAACTTTCTAGTAACTTCTGATGGCATGTTCTCCCATTTATTTAATATTCTGTTTTCTAATTCTTTTCTATTTGAAACATTATGTTTGTGAACACGCCGTTTCAGTTCCTCCCATAAATGCTGGATGGGGTTAACATCGGGTGATTGCGGAGGTGTATGAAACTGCTGTCGCACATTGTGGATCATCCTTTCTCGCACCAAGTTTGCGGTATGTTTCGGATCATTGTCCTGTTGGAAAATGTATCTTTTTTCGAGTGCTAATTTTTGGACACTTTCTCTTAAACTGCCTCTCAAAATGTTCAGATAAACATGCTGATCCATGGTACCATAAAATGTAAATTTCCAACCCCTCCAGCGGACATGCATCCCCAAAGCAGAACACTGCCACCACCTTGTCTCACCGTGGAACAAATGTTTTTAATATCGAATGCGGTATTCTTCTTTTTTCAAACTTTAGTTCTCCCATCAGACACAAAAAGGTTAATTTTGGTTTCATCACTAAAGATTACGGGTTCCCAAAATTCAGGAGGTTTAGTAACGTATTACCTAGCAAAAGCTGACAGCTTTTTGCAATTAGCTTCCGAAATTAACTTCCTCTTCCTGGCTGCACATTCCTTATAGCCTACCCTATGTAAACAATTTCTCACTGTTTATGAACAAACCTTTTTCGAAAATAATTCCCGTATTCTTTTAATTTTGATGCACTTTTCTTGGGACCTATAATTATTTGTCAGTATTCCTCTTCACGTGGAGTCTGTTTCTTGGGATGACCGGAGCGTGGTCGAATTTTTGCAGGAACCCGTTGATTTATACTGGTTTACAATGTACTGAACAGTAGCATGCGACTTTTTAACAATTTTTCCTATATTTTTGTACGATTTTCCATCTTTCCACAAATCAGTTATGATCTTTCGAACTTGAAATGGAATTTCACAATTTCTCTGGCTCATTTTTAATACTACTTTGAAAACCCACTGCAAAATTACTAGCGACAAGTGACAGATTATAAAGTATGGTCGAAAATTATTCATTTGTTTTCAGTTTAGCGGGCAACAGTAGCTTGATAAAATGCAGCTGATTATAACGTGTTTTTTTCAGTGCCGTTCTTGAGTGTATGGAGACTTTTTTGACATTAATTTTCTTCACATTTTTATAATAATTCTGTAACTTCTAAATAAAATGTTCCATAGTTGTTTTTAATACTAATCCTCGTTGGATAAATTTCAAATATTAATTTAAAAATGTTTTCTTATAGTTTCAATTAATTAGTTAAACATAACAGAAAAATAGTATAGACAGCAGGTGGTGTATGGAAACTTTTTGGACTGACTGTACGTATACAAATTACTAAAAAAAATGACTGTTCAAGAATAAATAATTTTACTTACCTGGAAGAATGAAATCTTCTTTTTTAAAATTTTTAAAACAACCCTTAGTATCAATTGGGATATTTCGTTCGATTCGGAGAACGTTTTTCCTCACTTTCAGTCCGTCAACTTTTTCCACTACATTTAAATCCTTTTGTAGGGGACTTTTACAATTGTATCTACAGTAGAACAGTTTTTTTTTGCACCTCAAGTTTAATTCCTGAAAAATCCGCGAATGGAATAGCGATCCCAAAAAATTTAAAAAAGATCGAATTTAGATCTGTGTTTTTATATTATTACGCTACAGTATAACTCTGCGTTTTTTCTTAATGTAGATCCGCCCTAACAAAGAGCGCCTACAATATTTAAGACCCAACGCCTAAGTAAAAAAAAATAATTAAGTATAAATTGATATTAACTATAACAAAAGTTTGAACTTGATGATATATGGTACTAACAATTTTTACATTCGAATATCCCTTAGGTTTTCATTTGGTCTGCACTTTCTTCAAACCACGTTAAAGGGAGAAGTAGCGTTTGAAAATGTTAGTAAACACCAAGATATGGGCCTCATAAATAAGCTTTTATGCTATTTAGATTGGCACTGTTCGCATTAATCATTTATCGTTATTTGTGAATATATAATAATATAATATACTTAGTGAAAATCAAATCAAAAGTAAGATGTTCCAAGTACCTTATAGCATATAGGGCAGATCAAACCAACACCCCTCGGGATTCATTTCATAACGAGAGAATTCGCCTTAGTTTCTGTTTCATCATTTGTCAGCTGTCAGTGTACCATAACCTCACTTTTCGATTTCCTTGTCTCCTAAAAAAATATAGAATTATAAACGTGTAACCGGCTTGCAGTTTTTAGATTTTTATTCGTTTTTGTCTAAAGAATTTCTTTGCTAGAAAATGCCATTTCGCGGAAAATTCAATAACAGAAAACGGGGTTTTAATCGAGGCAGGGGCGGGCGACATTTTAATACGAAAAGTGCACATAATAGGCCAAAATTGGAATATAGACACCAAGATCAATTTACAGAAAAAGAAGTAGGCATCACTGAATATATAAGTCCCTTAGAAGGTTTCCCTGGAGTTATTAAGGCAAGGTTTTCAGATTTTCAAGTAAATGAAATTAACTTTGATGGGCAAATGGCCAAACTTACAGATATATCTGAGCCAAAAAGTTTCATCATGCAGAAAAAAATATACTCTTATGAAGACATTATCGAAAGTCCTTTAGAAAAAATACCTCAAGATATTTGGGACGCTTTAAAAAATTTGGTTAAAAATGCTGACAGGGAACCGGTAATTTTGGATGCAGATAATTTTAGCAAAGATGAAAGAAAAGCTATACATATATGTGTTAAAAATCATTTTGGACAAGAAATTGTTGCATCTACCATTATAGAAAATGGTAAATCATTTTTAGAGTTTAAGAAATATAACAAAGGAGGTAAGTAAAGTAAAATTTGTTTCTCTTATGGTAGAGGTGAATCTTGAATGCATACTTTTTGATTTTTAATCCACTTTTTTTTATATGAAACTGTATAGTATTACCTACAAAAACTGTATTATCAGTGGTGTCTAAAATTAACACCATTGTACTACTTAAAATGTTTTTATTCTAAACCTAAATTTAAGAAAATATATATCATAATTTCTTGTACCTAGTACAATTCTTAGGGTAAGTAAAATTTATACAATACTTTAGGTTTGCTTTTAATAATTCAAGTATTGTATTGTGATAACATTGGGAATGACAAAAAAATGATATACTGCAATGTTTTGCAAATTAAAGTTACCTATCTAGTAGTAAGTTCAGTTCCTCATATACCCTACTATGCATTTAAAATATTTAGATTTCAAACATATTAATTTAATGTTAATTACCTATTTAAAAATTTTAGTGCTACTCTCCCATTTCTGATGAATTGTTACATTTTTATAAAATTTAAGTGTAAATAAATAAGTAAACCTGATTTGTTATTTGTCAATAACCATTGTGTCGCTTACTGTATATTTTTAAAATAAAACATAAAAATAATAAAATTTATAAAGTATTAAATCAAAATATTTTTATTAGTACTACGTACTAGAAAATATTATCTAATAAGGAGAATAAATTAGTTTTTAAACCCTATTCTTTCGTAAAGTATCAATAATTTTCAGTTTACCTTTTACCATTCCAAAAATTTTAACCTGCTATTACTAGCATTGCATAAAGATTGGGCATTTAGCTTACAAAATGAGCCACTCTTGTGTAATAATTCATAGGTAAACATGGTGTGTAAGTGGAATATATTAATATTTACTCGTATCTCTTTAATTTAGGCCAGATAGTTTATTTTTTGTTAATACACATAATATTTTTGCCTGACATTACAAATACACTACCACCAGAAAGTATTTGCCCACCTAATTATTTCAGTCAAAAGACAACAAAAACCCAGATAATATTTTTTTTTTTTTTTTTTAATGAATTATTATTTATTTTCACATTTTTTACAGTCTAGAAAATCAGAAAAATACTCATAATTTTCCAGGATTTTTCTCATCTATGTGACCTCCTTTGTTTTTAATTACAGCTT
>CM032447.1:140886280-140889507 GCA_019049505.1 Pachyrhynchus sulphureomaculatus
TATATATATATATATATATATATATATATATATATATATATATATATATATTATATATATATATAATTTATATACAGTCGACACTCTATATAGTGAAAGACCAAAATGTTCACCGAAATTTCACTATAGAGAGTTTTTCACTATATAAAGAGAAAATCCGTATATATTGCTATGTATGTAAGATATTCTAGGTCTTGAAAAAATTGCACTATAAAGAGTTTTTCACTATATAGAGTTTCACTATAAACAGTGTCGACTGTATTTATATATATATATATATATATATATATATATATATATATATATATATATATATATATATATATATATATATATATATATATATATATATATATATATAGATGCGTGTGTCTGATTATTGGGAATCGGTCTGGACTGTAAATAAAACTCTTTTCTTCTTTAATACTATTTTCATTATCATTTGATAACTTCTTCAGGAGTCACTATAATATTAATAAATGGATTAGATACATTAAACAATAACCGGTCAAGTGCAAGTTAAACTTGCGCAATTACTGTTCCGTACATTGATTGCTTTTACAATAAAAATTTTTGTTATGGCAGTATAAAATGATCAGTGACTTCACAAAACACACCCTAAATGAGTTTTCAACAAAGTTTGTTTCCAATCTTTACTGAATACTGAGTACCTTGAAGTTTTTGTTTTTTATATACCAGATAAATTATTAAAAGTAATGCACTCATGATAATTTTCATTCAATCTACATCCTGTGGAGAATATTCCAGAATTTTTTCAAAATTTTTTGATCAGTACTTTTCGAGATAAAGAGGGGGACAGCAATTTTTCATGATTTTTTTAAAAATAATATGAAGAAAAATGCGCGGAAGTATTACATTATATATTTTTTTTAATTGATGGGTCTAGCACACATGCTGCAGGGAAGTCCCTAAGGCGCTACAGGAGCGACACATGTGCGGAAAAAGCGATTCACGTTGTTCTTGAATCGCTGTAAATTGTACTCGGTGGGAAACACAGTCCTCGACAAATTATTCCTAAACGTATTTTAATGAAGCTAGACACCAAAAAAGCTTCTTACGCTGACGGAATACCTGCCATCGTTCTCAAAAACTGTACCAGGGAACTAACACCAGTTTTCTGTAGACTTTTCAACCTATCGTACAGAAAAGGCTATTAATCAGCATCTTCTAAAATATCTTGAAGGATTCAAAATTATTAACGATCACCAATATGGCTTTCGTCAACATAGATCAACAGGAGATCTTCTGACTTATGTAACACATGTTTGGAACAACACAATTGAACACTTTGGCGAACCTCGAGCGGTTACTCTTGACATATCCAAGGTATTCGACCGTGTTTGGCTAAGCTACGCTATTGTGGTATGTCTGAAAAATTCTGGCTCTCATGTTTCCTCAGACAGCTTTCTTTACGAGTGGCAGTCGACGGATTTCTTTCTCACACCTTCACTATCAACGCCGGAGTGCCCCAATGCTCCATACTATCTCCTACTCTCTTTCTTATTTACATTAACGATCTGCTGGAAAAGACCGGAAACCCAATCTACAGCTTTCCAGATGACAGTACACTTATCTCTTCATTCACTTTGAACGCTCAGACATCGGCTACTCAGACGAATATCCGCAGACACCGGGAAGTCGTTCAACTTAACAAAGACCTGGAAGAAATTCAACCTTGGGGTGACAATAACCAAGTGGAATTTAACGCTACAAAAATCCAGGCGGTAGTTTTTTCTAAAAAAGTTAACGTTGCTGAACCCGACAGAGTTATGGTGGGGCACTTTATTCCTCTAACATCGTCACTCAATTTGTTGGGCGTTAATTTGGGAGCAAATATGTCCTGGCACGAACATGTCGCAGGCATACAAGGGAAGCTTCTCAAAAGTTGGGAATATTATTTCGAACCAGAAAGCTTTACACTCCACAACAACTGTTAATTCTTTATAAAGCTCAAATTTGACCAACTATGGAATACTGCTCCCATGTTTGGGTTTCCGCAACCAAATATACATTGCATTTGTAGGATTCTATTCACAGAAGAGCTGTTCCTCTGATTGGAGACCCAGAACTGACCGGTGACCTTGATTCGCTGGAACATCGAAGAACGGTTGGCGACTTGAGCATATTCTACAAGTATTTTCATGGAAAGTGTTCAAAGGATGTAGCCCGCTTAATTCCTCCCAGAGCGGTGCATTTTAGAAATACACGTCGCACTAATACTTCACATCCGTAAGAGGTTCAGCTTGTTACTCTTAGTACAACGCTTTTCAGTCTTTTATATGGAGAACATCATCCCTTTGGAATAATTTGCCGAGGACTGTATTTCCCACCGAGTACAATTTACAGCGATTCAAGAACAACGTGAATCGCTTTTTCCGCACAGGTGTCGCTCCTGTAGCGCCTTAGGGACTTCCCTGCAGCATGTGTGCTAGACCCATCAATTAAAAAAAAATATATAATGTAATACTTCCGCGCATTTTTCTTCGTATTATTTTTAAAAAATCATGAAAAATTGCTGTCCCCCTCTTTATCTCGAAAAGTACTGATCAAAAAATTTTGAAAAAATTGTGGAATATTCTCCACAGGATGTAGATTGAATGAAAATTATCATGAGTGCATTACTTTTAATAATTTATCTGGTATATAAAAAACAAAAACTTCAAGGTCTTCAGTTTTCAGTAAAGATTGGAAACAAACTTTGTTGAAAACTCATTTAGGGTGTGTTTTGTGAAGTCACTGATCATTTTATACTGTCATAACAAAAATTTTTATTTTAAAAGCAATCAATGTACGGAACAGTAATTGCGCAAGTTTAACTTGCACTTGACCGGTTATTGTTTAATGTATCTAATCCATTTATTAATATTATAGTGACTCCTGAAGAAGTTATCAAATGATAATGAAAATAGTATTAAAGAAGAAAAGAATTTTATTTACAGTCCAGACCGATTCCCAATAATCAGACACACGCATCTATATATCTATATATA
Organism: Pachyrhynchus sulphureomaculatus; assembly: GCA_019049505.1. Classification (NCBI taxonomy): domain Eukaryota; kingdom Metazoa; phylum Arthropoda; class Insecta; order Coleoptera; family Curculionidae; genus Pachyrhynchus; species Pachyrhynchus sulphureomaculatus. The sequence goes on from CM032447.1 coordinate 140,889,292, forward strand.
TATATATATATATATATATATATATATATATATATATATATATATATATATATATATATATATATATGTATATATAAATACAGTCGACACTGTTTATAGTGAAACTCTATATAGTGAAAAACTCTTTATAGTGCAATTTTTTCAAGACCTAGAATATCTTACATACATAGCAATATATACGCATTTTCTCTTTATATAGTGAAAAACTCTCTATAG
>CM032447.1:140889607-140922107 GCA_019049505.1 Pachyrhynchus sulphureomaculatus
GTATTGTTTGTGAAATTTTATTAAATAGGGTTAAAATGATAATGATATTTTTGAAAGTGACTTCTTCAGTTTATATTTCTCTGTGTGAGATAAAAAAAATAAAATCCTCAAAACACAAAATAAATCCATTTCGAAAAATGGTACTTCCATTATTGTTGAATGGCTAAGTATCGATGTATGTCGAATGAAAAAAAAAGATTTTTCCTACCCGTTTAATATTCCATGTGTATTTTTATAACATTGTACTATATATCCCTAAAGTTATGTCATAAAAGATGGCCTTTTAGCTTTATTGATATCAAAAAAGCCATAATAACAGCAGTGTCCTTTTTTTGGCCTTGGACTTTCTATAGAAGGCCAATAAAGGGCCAGCGACCTCAAAAAGCTTATGACAGCTTGGCTTCGAGGATATTACCCGTTTGTAACATGTTCGTTTCCGCAAATCTCGCCCATATAACCGAAAGGATTTCACGCAAGCAGGGGGGGTGGTAACGTAGTCCGAAGGTTTCGCCCTTGTTTGGGGTAGACGTGACGTGCCACAATGGTTATTCTTAGGTTGCTGGCCCTTTTGGGCCCGTCAAAAACAAATCCCGGGCTATCGTTTTGTTTTTTTTTTTTTTAATCTTATAAAATCTGCGTAAGGGTCTTCCCAGCAAATCGATTTGGTTTATGACCTTAAAGGTCTGAATAAATAAACAACAAATATTTTGTATTTCTTTGCCCTTTTTATCTTCCAAAAAATTCTATAATAAAATAACTTTTTATCGGAAGTTCCTCAACACTAGCGCTAACAGAGTTTATTAAGCTGCTATGTAATTTATTGAAGGCTTCTAATATTGCTATTGAATGGACGCAAACCTCCGAAATAAATATACATAAATAGTCCTTATCATCTCTATTATCACTATCAACAAAGTAGATGAGTAAAACTTTGCATTAAACCGGCATGTAATACAGTAACAATGCTTGCGAGATTCTTATCTATCTCTGGTCTTTATCATTACTAAAAACAGATAGTGTGTCATCATCATTATAAACATGACTATTTATTAAAAAACAAATTGATAATTTGCATTAGTAAAGTAAAGTACATCAATTAGACAAGAAAGAGTAGGAATATAATAAAAATCTATACTTAGATCCAAAACAAGACAAACAAACATGTCCTGGGAAAGGCTGACATTTGTTACTCGATATTTTTCTCCAGATTGAGCTACTGGTATTTTGTCTACGCTGGCTAAATATAAAGCAAGAAACCAATAAAGTGGCCTACCCAGTACAGCAAAACATTATAATTCTAAATAAATAGTTGAACCTGAATTTCTCATCCTAAAAATAATTTAAATTGAAAATAATGAAGGAAAATTATATAAACGTTCAGAATTCCTCGACTCTAAAAAACTCTGGACAGGCGGTATTACATCAGATATTCCATAGCAATTTCTCTAATGTCCTCCCACGCCGCTTTAACTTCTTATATGTTTAACTATAGAGAACTATGCATAAAATTTGTTCATTATCATAACCAAATACCAAGAAAATTCCATAATCCTTTTAAAACTATACAAAATTTAACCACTCTCAACCTTTTCACCACCTTCTCTGAACTGATATCGCTCAAAAAACTATAGGTTCTTATCCTATACTAGCGAGAGAAGCATAAAAGGACCTTCAAAACAGATTAATTCATGACAGGTTAAGTGTACTACAATACCGTAATTTTTCAAACGACCTAACATGAACCGATTTCAATAAATTAAGGTAGATGTTTGTCTTCACTGCACTTGACATGTTAAATAAATTGAAATAAAACAAAATAATATGATAAGGTTTTTCCATAAGAAGAAGATAGTTAAAACTGAAAAACTGATATTTTCCTCTAGATATTATTTGTGTTAAAATTAGAAAACCCGGAAAAACTACTCCTCGATTCTAAGAACTCTATAGACGTGATATACTTGAAATAACCCTTTTCAACTCCCATTGTTTCTTGTTTTACCCCTTATATGTTGGACCACATATAATTTTGCTTAAAATTTTTTTATCACTATCAGAAGTAGGAAAAATACATCGTAATACCCAGTTACAGTATAAATAAAATTTTACGACTCCCACCACACTCTGAAGAGATATTCAAAAACTATACGTTCTCTTCTGTGTCACAGAAAATATAACTAAGCGATAGCTATATTTTCTAGGCCTACGTCAAGTATTATATGTGTAAAAAGTCGACATACATCACCGACAAACTAAAAAAAACTATATTTGATAATTAAGTGACGATGAAACTTAATAAAATACAAAATCTCGGAGATGATTTGTTCACACAGTAAAAGTAGTAAAAATATATCTATGAATTTTAATGGAGAATTATCTGCAGCTTCTTCTTTTGCTATTCTTACTACTCACACCTAAGGACTTAAATTTTATTACCCTATATAAAAACAACAGTAAAACAGCACTTATTAAAGTCAGAACAGAAAACAAAACTTTTAAATCGCCCTAAAAGAGAGCAATCATTCAAACGATTACACATAAAATAAACCCCATATTTTCCCCTTTAAAAACTTTTTTAAAATCGGATCAACCCTCGCGGCGCCAAGTGCGGACCAAAAAGAGAGGAAGCTTCCGTGTCCTTTTTTGCGTAACCGCAAAAAGTGACTATCGAGACGTATTTTGACGACTTGACAGTGATTTATTACTGCGGGGTGAGAGTTTCGGGGTGCCGAGAGAGATTTCGGTTTTTGGGTTAACCCAGGTAATGGACAGATTATTTATAAATGTGGACGAGTTTCTTTTTTCAAATTTATGTAAGTGATTGTTACAAATACACAGTTATTCAAGGTAAAGTAGAGCAACTGCAACCTGTATTAGGAGTATAACTACCGTGCAAATGAGTTAGGATTGTGAAAATAAAATTTTCATATAACTTTTAGTTAAACTAACACGAACTGACTTATAGTAACTTTTATCGTAAAAGGCTCAATTGTGTTCTTTGTGAGTGATGTGTTTAAAAATAATTAGTAAAGTTTGAAAGTTTTGGTGTGCAGGGTGTCGATAATCCATTCAAAATCTTCGACGTTAAGAGCTCTATTAGAAACATATGTAAGTCATATACAATTAGGTTATAATGATAATTTACATTGGTCTGAGACAAACGTAAAATAGCGTGGGTCGAGTCGATTTATTTGCATAAGTGATATCGGTAAATGTAGGTTGCTTTAAAAAGCCGAAGACATTTAATTGAGCAGCTAGTACGGAAGGACCAGGCTACCGCCTCCACCAAGAAAGCAAACCAACTCCTCGGCAAGCTGTATCCACTCCGGAACCCAGATCGGCAAACTATCAACTCGCAAAAAGTTGACAATTGACAAGAGGATCGTCCAAGCCGGAATGACCTATTCCAGCCCAGCATGGTGCTAAATGTCATACTTTCGCAGATCTACCCTCCAGACCATACAAAACAAGGCCCTCCGCATCATCACCAAATCCCCATGTTTCGTCCGCAACACTCAACTCCATAGAGACCTCCAGACGCCCACAATCCCGGAATTTATCAGCAACGCCTCGCCCAAATTTCTGGACAAAGCCACTCACCACCTCAACCCCACAGTCAGGATCACCTACCGCCCCCCCCCCCCCTCCAAGCCCGCCCCCGGCTCTGCCAAAACCCAGCGCTCCCTGCCTCCGGATTAGCTTAAGTTAATCTTAATTAATTATTAAGTTTAGTTTTAAATTCATAGTCATGAAATATCTTAAGTTGGTAATATCTTAAGTTTCTCAATACATTTATAACAATTACTTACCTAGGCTAAGTTAGTTAGGGCCCTGCCATGTATATATCTAAAGATACAAATTTTAAATCATGCTCATCGGCATCATATAATTATAAATAGTTACAGGGTAGACACTAGCTAATAGGTAATAAACGACACTAGAAACTAGACATTTAATTGTCTTTTTGGTAAGCGATTGCTCTAGGAGATATGGTTGTCAAAACAACACAATAATCGGCTTTCAGTAAATATTATATAAATAAACCTAACATGGGATAATTGTTGGAAAACTTTCTTCGTTCGTTCGTTATTTAATAGCCTAACAATCTATTTATTTAAAGACACAATAAACTGCCGAATTTACGTTTTACTTTTAAAAAAACGTTTTTCCAAATAAAAAAATCCATAAGCTCTCAGCATCGACTTGATAATATCTGAAATATTTGTTTATCATGTTCTTTAAAGTGTAATAAACTTTCTTAGATTTCATTTGCTCCCTTTTCTGGTTAGGAAAGTTGTAGTGATTTTAATTACCTCCTGTTCTTCACTCACATTTGCTTTTGGTCACCTAAACTATATAGGTTTAACACCAAGTGAGGAACAAATTGAAACGTGATATCTGTTTTTCTGGCAACTACGAAAAAATAACAAAAGATTATTATCATAACTTCAGGTCAATAAAAAATAACACAAAAAGCTCTTGTTCCACTCTGTATTCATATTCACGTCAATTCTATATAATTCAGGATATATTTATTTATGTAGTTTGTTGGACAAGTGACTTCAAAATAAGGAAGATTAACAGAAATTGGTTATGTTATTTGGTCACCCTCTTGTGCGACACGATATAAAAATTTTACCGTAGATAGTAGACAGATAAGCTTTACATGAAAGATAAGTTGTTACAAATCGGATCTTAATTCAACTGTTAAATGTGATTTGAGATTAAAAGTAAAAATCTAGTCATTAGTCTTTAATGTATGTATATATATATATATATATATATATATATATATTATATATATATATATATATATATATATATATATATATATGTATATATATTATATATATATATATATAGTATATATATATATATATATATATATAATATATATATATAAATACATATAAAACTACCATCAATTTTTTAAATCTGTGGAGCTTAACGATATAAATCTCCTGAAACTAGAGAGTATAAAATATATTTTATATCTATTGTCATGAACTTTAAATACTTAAAAAGGAAGCTTAGATAAAACGGATGTAATGAAAATTTGATCCATCAGGCAATTCGGTGGCATTAAAGTCTTTGATGACAATGCCCAGCAGCCCAGGTGCGAATCCAGGTGATATGCGGTCTTTTATGTTTTATAAAACTGCGTTTATAAGAGGACCTACATATTTATTACGTAACTGCGATGGCGCACAAATCTTATAACCCTTATAGCTTATATTTTTTTAAAAGAAGAGTAACCTAAATTTAACAGTTGTTAATTCTGTAATTTCAGTTAAATATTAAAGTACTTATTATTTTAAGTTTAAAAAAAAAACACAAACGTAACCTATTTAAAAAAAAAAAAACACAAAAATTGAAGAGTACCAACAGAGTCCAAAAAAGGAAATTATAATTTTTTTAAATTTTCAATTCAAGTAAGTCCGTTTTACCTAGATCGTAATCTTTGTTCTTGGGATTTAGCTGTGTATAATAGCAATAAGAATCCACCAGTGGATATTGCAGATCTGCTCTGAATACATAATACTATCATAGACTATAGACAAATTGGTCGAAATATAGTCAAACAACAAATTAATGTTAGAACAGAAAAAAAGATCACTGGGGAAAGCTGTTGAACTGTAATAATGTCTAGAGCCACCTGCAGGGAATATTAAATGATTAAGTTGATAATGTTAATACCTGTATTTAACAAAATTTGGTTTTGTTAGTTAATTTTATCGATTTTTGCCAAATCGAAAAATTAGAGTAGCATTCAATTTACAACATTTTTACTGGAGTAAAAATTTTACAGAAAATTTCTCGCATTACAACTATCAGGACTAGTTCCATTAGGATCGTTTACAATCCACTATATGGCTTGTTTGGAGCTAATAATATTTTTATTTAATTAATCTTTATTACCTATTTAAGGCCCTTTTTGCAGTGTTTACGCGTCACTTTCAGTTATTAGATCTGCCACTAGCCTACTAAATTTAAGTTTTGAATTTCGAACAATAATTTTTAATCCATGTTCACAAACGTTCCGTTGGATTAAAGATGCATTTTTCTTTAGTATCGTCTTTAGCCAAGATTTTCCTTTTAATAAAGCTATTAAAATCTTTTTTATTTTCATAATTTTCGAAATTTCATCTTTTTACATTTTTGAAAATCCACTATTTCAGCTTTTCTTAAATCTAAAACGGGCTTTTTTTAATTTTTCGTAAATACTGTGATGCATTGTTCATTATAATCACCGACGCTTTTGGGATATTTGTAAATAAGATTTCTTAAAACGAAGATCAAAATATTTTTACATTGATTACCATATCCATTGATATGGTAATTAGCGCCAGTATTGGAGACATTCTTGGCAGAAAATTTAAAGCAAAATAAAATTCGGTGGCCTTCTGAACAAAGTACCTTTAATGAGGTATTGACTATTTATTCTGCGATCCTTCTTTTATGGCATTACAGATGGCACACCATGTTTTGATAAGGTAAATTCTTGGTCTGTTTTGACATATGTCGGTAATTTTTTAAATGCTAGAATACACAACAATAACGCCATATTAAATTAGATTAAAATAATTCATACATGAAATACGTTTTTTCGATATAACACTAAATTTTCAATGAGAGCTACTAACTTTAAAATCTTAACAATTCAACTGGTAGTTCTAAACAGTATTATCTATCTTCAGCCGCCGCCTTTGACCTTGCTGAACCTAATTTAGGTATAGAGGTTTTGTTACAATTTTGTATTTTCTCTTTGCTGAGGGGTGAAATTGTAGGACTATACAATTTTCAACACTTCAATGCTTAACATCACCAAGAGGTAGAATTCCATTTTATAAGATGTTTACAAAACTCTTCCGAGGGTGAATTGATAAGTCTATTAAATTTCTACGAAATGTCGGGAAATTTTGTTAAGTGGTATAACTGTTGGTAAGCGTGATTGTGTTCAAAGTTTCGAACAGATGCAACGCGTAGTTGTTTGTTGGTAGCTATCGTAAGTCGTTGGTGTTACACGTTTCGTGGTTAAAGCCGAGTAAGTATTTTATTTAAGAAAGTGGACTGCGGCCCAGATAGAAATTGAACTGAAAAAGTTCATTGGGACTCTACACCAGCACCCAAGACCATTTATTACTGAATAAAAGGGGGGGGTGACTTTAAACGTGGCCGTACGAGCAGTGCAGATGCTGCACGTTTAGGAAGCCCTATTGAGGTTTCTTTTGAAGAAATGGTCGATAAAATTCATGGTAGCCTGATGGAAGAAAGTCGCAGTAAGCTTCGTGAGATTGATGAATTGGTAGATATGTCATATGAGCAGGTAAGTAATATCTCGCAAGGAATTCTAAAAATGAAAAAAGCTGAGTGCGCTATTTTCCAAACGTGCCACATTTCAAAATCGTGTTTGGAAAAGTTACAGCATAATCGGGAGAAGTCTCGTAACATTTTGCGAGTGTAGACGAAACGTGGATCCACGATTACACCCCGGAGACAAAATGGCAGTCAAAACAGTGGGTTGGCGAAGGTGAAGATGTACCGAAAAAAGCGAAAACAGTTTTATCCTCGGAAAAAAGTAAGGCCAATTGTTTTTTGGGAGTCACAGAGTTTAATCATGATTGACTAGCTCTTATTACGTAACGTTATCGAGCCGATTATATAGTGAGTTGAAGCAGAAGTGACAAAGATTTGTGGGCAAAAAAGTGCTCACCAGGACAATGTCACCTCGCCTGCGACAATGCCAAAAGTGCACGAGTTGGGCTTCGAAATACTATTCTACTATACCACCCTATTCCGCAGATTTGGCCGCAAGCGACTTTTTTTGTTTCCTAACCTTAAAAATTGGATTGAGGGACACAAATAAAAAAATTCGAATCTCCAAATTAGCCCAAATGTATTTAGCTCAAAAAATATTACTTACTTTCTTTTTTACAAGACTTTTCCATCCACCCTCGTATGTGAGAGAAACTGTAAGATCAATATCCACTAGAATTAAAACATGTAAAGGATATATCAGAAAGATAAAAATTGTTGTAGCCAAGCTGCAATTCTATTACCATTAGAAAATTTCTCTTGAGTCGATATTAAATTTTTATAAACATTATATGATCGAATCAATTGAAATTTACAAAACTCCTAACACAATTAAAGAAATACGGGTTACAAACCGCTTCATACACATAAATCCACAATTTCATCTAGTGACAATCCAGTTTTTTTTGTGGGTCTAGCACACGTGCTGCAGGGAAGTCCCTAAAGCGCTCCAGGAGCTGCATGTGTGCGGAAAAAGCGAGTCACGTTGTTCTTGAACCGCTGTAAATTGTACTCGGTGGGAAACACAGTCCTGGGCAAATTATTCCAAAGGGATGATGTTCTCCATATAAAAGAGTGCTTGAAAAGCATTGTACCAGGAGTAAGAAGCTGAACCTCATACGGAGGTGAAGTATTAGCGCGACGTGTATTTCTAACATGCACCGCTCTGGGAGGAATTAAGCGGGCTACATCCTTCGAATATTTCAGCGAATTAAGGCGGCCGGTCAGTTCCGGGTCTCCAATCAGATGAACAGCTCTTCTCTGAACGGAATCCAACAAATGCAGTGTATGTTTGAGAGCGGAACCAGTATTCCATAGTTGGTCGAATTTGAGCTTTGTAAAGAATTAACAGTTGTTGTGGCGTGTAAAGCTTTCCGATTCGAAATAATATTCCCAACTTTTGAGAAGCTCTCCTTGCTATGCCTACAACATGTTCATGCCAGGACATATTTGCTCCCAAAATAACGCCCAACAAATTGAGTGTCCATGCTAGGGGAATGGAAAAACTGCCGCCTGGGTTTTTGTAGCATTAAATTCCACTTGGTTACTGTCACCCCAAGATAGAATTTCTTCTAAGTTGAACGACCTCCTGCTGTCTGCGGATATTCGCCTGAGTAGCCGATGTCCGAGCGTTCAAAGTAAATGAAGAGATAAACGTACTGTCATCTGCAAAGCTGTAGATTGGATTCCCGGTCTTTTCCAGCAGATCGTTAATGTAAATGAGAAAGAGAGTAGGAGACAGTATGGAGTGGAGTGGAACATTTCCAGCAGGAAGGAAATATTCCCTTTCTGTAGGATAGGTTGAAAAGTCTACAGAAAACTGGTGTTAGTTCCCTCGCACAGTTTTTGAGAACTATGGCAGGTATTCCGTCAGCGCCAAAAGCCTTTTTGGTGACTAGCTTCATTAAAATACGTTTTATGATACGCTGTCTGAAGACAACATCGGTGGTGTTTTTTCTTGGAAATCGACAGTAGAATGTGAAGCAAAGAGTTCAGCCAACAAATTCGCTTTCTCAACAGGTGTCGTTGCAATGGAATTGTCTGGCCGTGTGAGTGGTGGTATGGCGGATTTGGTGAAATTTTGACTAACCGCCCCAGCAACAGTGAACCTAAGGTTAATGGTTTACAATTTTTAAAAGTGTTTATAATAGCCATATTACTAGAATCTTCTAAAATATCAGGATTCAACATTATTAGCGACAATCAATATGGCTTTCGTAAGCAGAGATCAACAGGAGATCACCTAAACATATGTAACACATGTTTGGAACACTTTAGAGCATCTCGAGTGGTTGCACTTGATGTATCCAAGGCATCCGACGGTGTTTGGCATGACAAATTATTGGCCAAGCTACACTCTTATGGTATGTCTGGAAAGTTCTGTTATGGCTCTTGTGTTTCCTCTTTACGGATGGCAATCGACTGATTTCTTTCTAACACAATCACTATCAATGCCGGTGTGCCCCAAGACTCCTATCTCCTACTCTCGTTCTCATTTACATTAACGATCTGCTGGAAAGGACCAGGAATCCAATCTACAGCTTTGCAGATGACACTACGCTTATTTCTTCATTCACTTTGAAAGCTCGAACATCGACTACTCATACAAATATCCACATACAGCAGAAACTCGTTCAACTTAACAAGGACCTGTAAAAAATTCTATCGTGGTGTGATGATAGTAACCAAGTAGAATTTAATGCTACCAAAACCCAGGCGGTAGTTTTTCTAAAATAATTAACGTTGCTGAATCCGACATAGTTATGTCGGGACACTCCATTCCTCTAGCATCGTCACTCAATTTGCTGGGCGTTAATTTGGGAGCAAATATGTCTTGGCACGAACATGCTGCAAGCACAGCAAAGAGAGCTTCTCAAAAACTGGGTAGTTTTTTCAAACTAGAAAGCTTTATACTCCACAACAACGGTTAATTGTCTACAAAGCTCAAGTTCGACCAACGCTGAAATACTGCAGCCATGTGCCTGTTTCCAAACATACCCTGCATTTATTAGATTATCTTCAGAAGAGAGCTGTTCGCCTGATCGGAGACTTAGAACTGACCAGCAACCTTGATGCCTTGGAACATCGAGGAACGGTTGGCGGCTTGAGTCTATTCTATAAGTATTTTCATAGAAAGTGTTTGATGGATGTGGCCCGCTTAATTCCTCAGAAAGCGGTACATGTTCAGAATATACGTTGCGCTAAGACTTTACATCTGTATGACGTTCAGCTTGTCACTCCACGTACAACCCCTTTTATATGAAGAGCCTCATCCCTTTGGATTCCTGTGCTCAGGACTGTGTTTCCCACCGAGTACAATTTATAGCGATTCAAGACAAACGTGAATCGTTTTATCATCACACACGTCTCACCCGTAGAGCTTTGGGGATGCACATAAATAAAATAATATAATTTTAAATTATAAATAACTCAACTCAGTTCAATCAAGGAAGTTGCACAAGCGATGTGTCATCTTTATTTACTCTACACAAGTCAAAGTATGATCAAATAAAAATTGATGTTCTACAAATATTCCCCATGATTTTGATTACGCTATAGATTTACAGGTATTACAATATCGATCCTACATGTTTTCAGATTGTGTTGTATAGAATATACTTATTAAGGTCATGAACATAATTAGGCAAATCAAATTTTATTATTTATCAATTTTTACTTAAATGTATCTTAATTGAGGAATTTTGATAACTGTTTTAATTTATCTTAATATAATAATAATACTCTAGCGATCATACTAGTAAGTAATGGGATCTGTTTTGTTTTTTACCTACTTCAGATGCAGTAGTATATTCTTTATTTAAAAAAATAACCGGTCAAGTGCAAGTTGGACTTGCGCAATCAGTGTTCCGTATGTTAATTGCTTTTAAAATAAAAAATTTTACTACGGAAGTATAACATGACCAGTGACTTCACCAAAAAAACATCCTAAATGAGTTTTCAACAAAGTTTTTTTCCGATCTTTAGTGAAAACTGATGACCTTGAATTTTTTTTTATATACCAGATAAATTATTAAAGTTCATGTACTCATGATTCGTTGAATCTACACCCTGTAGAAAATATTCCGCAATTTTTTCAAAATTTTTTGATCAATACTTTTCGAGATAAAGGGCGGGTGTAACAGACGGATAGATAGATAGATGGACAGACAGACAGACACTGAAGTGATCTTATAAGTGTACGGAACACTAATAAGCGTTTTATTAATCACTATTTATCTACATATTGTTCTTGATATGTAAAAATATTTACGGTAATTTTTTCTGATATACCTAAACCCCGTGGATTCTAATTTATACTTACTTCGAAATTGAAACTCCTCAAGCTACATGTTTTTAAAGTAATAGATATTTTTGTTAGAACATTTATCTAAATAAAAAAGATTATAACTGTAACACCTTACGTAAATGAGCAAGAATCTTTTAAAATTCCACATGTCACCAACATCATTTTACGAAATCTGTATTTCAAGATTTCATTCTTAAAAATGTTTGTAGCGCGTGCCATCATAAAAAGAACAGTAATAATGACAGATTAGTCACCCCAGTCGGCCTATGTCTTGAATCACAGACGAGGGAACGAGGGCCCTAATACATTGAGGGGTCCCCTTCTCGTTTGATGCCACCCACGCGCCTCTCCGAAAACGATCTCCGGATCTTGGCACGCGCCGTAACCAGCAGGTGTCCGGCTACTCGGAAGGGTTAATCCCACCACAAAACGATGGCCGCCTTAAGGGGATTTCCCCTTGCGACCTTGGCCGTCCTTGCATTTTATTGTTATTGTTCGCAATTTTCGTTTATGCTTTGTTGTGTTTTATAAATAGAAATATTTTTGGGATGAAAATTTATTGAGATTTTGTTAAAATTTAAATATGTGTATGCAAAACGTATTATAATTTCACCTTTACCTTTGTTATCTGATTTTGTGGCAGACGCAGAGTTTCATTAGCCACGACTGTGATGTAATTTATAATAATACAAACGGCGTTAAAAAAATTGTTTTTTATCTATTTAGCACTCGCCTTGAAAATAAAAAACACTCTAAATGCTCTTAAGTTTAGAAAATTAACGAACCGCTACAAAATTTTAGACAAAACACATGAACGAAGTTTTCTCCAAGTTTATATAAACTGAAGCTTTCTAAATTCATCATTTAATTGTTACATAGGTTAAAATATAGATCGAGTGAGTGGTTTTAATTTGGTTGGTATTAATTTTATAACACTCAAAACGGTGTCCAAAACACCTCTAAAAGTCGAATATGAAATTTTGACAATTTAGGTATGAGGTGGTCATATTAGGTACTAGTTAACCACTTTAAAGAGAAAAAACTAAAAGACCATTGGCAATATTAAGAAAAAGATATAATACAGAGGGCAAACAGAAATTCTAACTTGTTAATGTTTGTGGTAAGACTCGTGTGTAGTACAAATGAAGAAGACAGACGGAGAAAGATGTATCAGTATGCTCGTAGCCGGCTCATAGAGGAACAGGGGGAATAGAAGTTTTGCTAGGCGAAGACTAATACCAACTATTAAATTAACCGAATTATGAAGACGTTCTTTCGATTCGATGAACCGAAATTTTACTCAAAGAATGACTATGGTTTTCAAACCGGTTCCATTCTGAGTCATTGTTCAAAAAAGATACAAGAATTTTTGACATAGTCCGTTTGTAAGTCCGAAACAGCATATTAATCAGAATAAGATAGAAACAGTTTTGAATGCTTGGCCAAAGATGTGTCGGAAAATATAAAATAATAAGCTATCGATAATTATCACTAATTATTCTTAAATATTAATAAAATTGTTTTATTTCGAATTCGTTGAAATTCTAGTATTGAAATTAAGAAATCATCTGTCAAGGCAGTCCATTTTTCATAGAAAGCTTGGCCTATAGCTAGATTTTTAAAAAAATTGTTTTATTCGGTACAGTATTACAATATTTTATTTTGTTATATATAAAAAAATTCCTATAGTTTTTTGTGCTTACAACATCTCTTAAATATACCCTGAAAAACTTTTACATTTTATTCAACAATTTTTTTGATTTGTTTTTTTTTATTTACACTTTCAGGAAAGGTTTCGTTTCTTATTGACCGTCAGTGGCTTTCTGGCTTAACATTGATTTCCTCCAACAAGAAAGTTCGTAAAGTTTAAAAAAAATAGAAAGTACATTTAACTAAAAGTTATTTAGACATTCGAGTATATATGGGTTACGGTCCAGTAATTAATCCCATGTAATGAGGATACATTATTCTAAGGTGAAAAACGTACTTAACGCCCCTCTTCTTTTTAATTCCTTTTGTTGCCAATACAATCTTATTAACTACCCCCGTTACCTAAAACGGTCTGATTTTTGTATACGAATATTATTTAAAGAATAAATTATACAAGTATAAACATAAACTTCAAATATTGATATTAAGTTAGATCGTATAATCATGGCAGATGACGATATTGAACTACAAAGACGAGAAAGTTTACGATAGGACACATGTATGTATATATATATATCTATATATATATATATATATATATATATATATATATATATATATATATATATATATACATATATATATATAAATTTAAAACAAAAATCAAAGTTTTAGAACTGGAATCGAAAATAGCAGGAGTAGTTTCTTACTCAATGTTGTCTCTATTTTCTTTTTCCTATTTTAAAATTTTACTTTTTTCGCGAATCATTAGCTATATATTCTGTGTATGGATTGATGTCCATAGGGTTAATATGTTATTGGTTATATAGTTTTACCCTTGTTCTCGGGCATTTTAATTTATTATTCAATTTAAAATCTTCAAAAATTGTATTAGGTTAGAATTATAGAAAATTATAGTTAAAATAAAAAACAATAAAATATTAGTACATTTACAACTTGACAATTTGTTTTCAAGCTAAAAGTGGCATATTTAAGGAAATATGAGAATTTATGTGATTCCTTGTAATATATTTATTTGTGTATTTTTCATATTTAATAAAATTTGTTGTTATTAAGATCTTTTTCAATTTCGATCAATCCTTTTATTAATCAATTAAAGTAAATATCATTTGTTATAATGGAAATCATGTTTTACGTTTTTTGATGTTTGCTTTGGGCTACAGATGCATTTTTTTATACTTACTTTCCGTTTGTTTTTTATAAGCGAATTTTTTGGATTACATTAGACTGATTTGTAGTACGTATTAGACATTTAAGATTTGTAAATCAGGACTTGAGTTAATTTTGAGTTTTATAGCAAACTACAATATTAAATGTTTTAAAGGCACTTTTAAGTCTCTCTGAGGGTTCAGTTGTCTATGGAAGAATTTATTTTGACTTTGTTCATAGTTTTTAGTATTATTTGTTAAATTATTATAAAATATATCCGTTATTTTTTATTGTTCAGTTTTTAATTCTTTATATTTTTTCGGACTGTGCATTTTTATTTCGGTGTTGAATGAAAATTGGTCGCCTTGGCTTTTTTGGGGAGTCGCCGTTTATCAATTTTAAAAACCAAAATTAAATTTTAAAATTTAAAGGTAGGTGTTAAAAAATGTTAATAATTTATTTATGCTTGGCAACACACGAGATATGCTACGTAATCAGTGGACGGCTGGCGCAGGCTCTCTTTATGCCTGGAGAAATCCGACTGGGGCAAGCTAGTCGGATAGTCCACAGTGATCGCGACACTCCGTTGCCTCTCGAAGAAACGTGTGAAAGAGAGAAGTTTCGAAACGGGCAGCTTGACATTCTGCTGAGCTGAGAATAATCGTGAAAGTACTCCCAACTGATATATAAGCAACGAGCAGAGCCGTAGGGGACAATCTTCAGTTATTCAGCCGCGAGTTTAAACTTTCGCATATAAATATAAGTGTACAGATAAATTGTCGCACTCAGTAAACGTGCTACTTAGTGTTAAATCGTTACAGTGTTCTTTTTGTCGTTTGTATATGAATAGTTCGTTGTTAGTTAGTGTCTTGTTTGATCCAAAAAAGATACAATAGTAGGACAGCCCGTCACAATTCGTCTTCGATAGGCACGCCTAGAAACAGACTTTTCTATTACTTACCGTTTTGGTAAGAAAAAATATTAAATAAGTATAAGTATTTTATTTTCCAGATGATCAACGTCATGAAGAAAAAAAGAAAATATTTGGAGAATTATTTAAAATTTGGATTTTCAACTGCTATTAATAACAGTATAGAGAAGCTACAGTGTGTTTTATGCAATGCTGTTCTTAGTGCTGAATCTATGAAACCCTCAAAGCTCAAATGTCACTTAGAAACAAAGCATTCCGAACATATTACAAAAGACTTACACTTTTTAAACGACATGAAGCTGCCTTAAAAAAACAAAAGTTGGATTTTACTAGAATGGTACAATAACAAAGCCAAGCTGTAATTCAGACATCATATGAAATTGCTCTGGAAATTGCAAAAAATAAAAAACCCCATACAATTGCAGAAACCCTCAACAAACCCTGTTTATTAAAATCGGTTAAGCTAATTCTTGGAGAAGCGAGTGAGATTGAAATGCGTAATGTATCCTTGTCCAACGACACAATTCAGAGACGAATTTTAGACATGTCAGTAGACGTGATGGAACAAATTTTATCTGAAATCTCCTGTCTTTTCCTTTCAAATTGACGAGTCTACCGATGTTAGTTCATGTTCCCAGTTACTCATTTTCGTGATATATTCACTTGGGGGACATCAAAGAAGGGTTTCTGTTTTTTAAAGCACTAAAAAACTACTATGGAAGGTGAAAATGTCATGAAAATTCATTCTTTAAAAGTAATGACTAACAATGGAAAAACTTGTGTGAAGTATATTCCGATGGAGGACCAGTCATGCTTGGATCGAGGTCGGGCTTTCAGTCAAAAGTTAAAGAGCTTGCATCCCAAGCAAAGGGACTGTACTACATGATTCACAGATTTGCCCTTGCTACCAAGACTCTTCCAAAGCTTTTGCAAGAAGTGCTCGACTCTTTGATGACAATTTTTAATTATATAAAATAATTTAGTGCTCTCAATACTTGTCTGTTCAAGAAACTGTGCGAGAACATGAACTCTGATCATGAAGTTCTTCTTTTCTACCCTACTGTTCGTTGGTTAACAAAAGAAGAGTCTTTGAATTGAAAAAACGAAATAAAACAGTTCTTAAAAATGAGTTTATGACACACTTTAATGATGAGACCTGGATCCAAAGAGTAGCTTATTTATCTGATATCTTAGATCAGCTGAAAAAGCTAAATTTGAAAGGGCAGAGTAATGAAACGCACATTATTCACTTCACAGATAACGCGCTCGTATTAAAGCTGCAAAAACTGGCGCCGTAAAGTAAATCTTGGAAACTTTACCATGTTCGAACACCTTTGTACCAAGACTGAAGAATCGAAGAGAGGAATTGTAGATAATCTAAGAGAGGAAATTAATCACCACTTTGAAGCCCTTGAATCTGAAATGCAACGTTATTTCCAGGAGTTCTCTGAACAAGAAGCTGCAATAGTACGAAACCCATTTTATGTTAACGACATTCTCGATAAAGTACAGAATGAATTTTTGGAGCTGCGAAATGACTCCTCAGCGCGTGATTTATTTCAGGAAAAATCGTTATCTCAATCTTGGTGTTTATGCACCATTCTTGTCCTAAAGTTTCCATGCTTTCTTTTCGAATATTAGTGACTTTTGCTTTTACTTACCTCTCTGAAAATGGATTTTCAACTCTTCTGCAGATCAAGATAAAAGCCAGGAATAAGCTGGATGTTCAAGAAGATATGAGATTGGCCTTGACAAAAACTCAACCAAGAATTATAACCCTTGTTAAGCATATACAAAGTCAATCATTACATTAATCATTAATACTTAATAAATAATAATTTATAAAAAATATCACGGTTAAGTCCTAAAATATACTTTTTCAAACCCTTTATTTTTGGTTTTATTGATCTAATATGGCGGATGGGAAAGGGGGGTCGCGAACATTTTTAAGAGACCTAAAAAGGTTAGCAATTAAAAAGATTGGGAACAACTAGTTTAACTAAACAAGTTTTGCATATTATTCAGTGCTTCTTTTTGAATAGTGTCACATCAAAAAAAAAATTCTCTTTCTTTTTCTTGTATAAATTGTAATTTGTTGTTGAACTTATTGGATTATGTTTCGAGTGTTTTGACATCAGGCATAGCCAGCATACAATCTTTCAAAACTAGATTAATTTTCTGACAAGTATTTTTTTCTTTCATATTGAGAATTTATCAGTTAATTGCTATGGCAGTTAAGAAAAAAATATATGATAAGTTTACTCGCCGTAAAAACTGTATTCCCTTTGGAAGAAAAACAGAAAAATGGGCCTATTTCTAAAGAAAAGATACCAAATTTAAATTTCTTTTTTTACTGAAACGCAAAATATTTGCTTAGTAATAAGTCACTGATATTTTGTGGGGGTTCCATGCGTCAATATTTGAGGTTTCAGACATCGGATACTTCTAGCCAAAAAACCTGCCTATGATAAATCTGTGACTACGCAGAGTTTTTTAGAATTAGAGACAGGGTATATGGAGAAACAATTTTCAAGTGGATCCAGTCATTTTTGCTGATTTTTAGAAAAGTTGAGTTAATGATGTTTATAAATTTTTTTTCATATTCCCAGAAAAAACGGTCCCCTATTCGATATAAAAATAAATAGATTCGTAAGTTCACGACATCTTTATGACCACCTATATCCACTCAGAGTTTGAATTTAATTTCCATTCAGTGCAATGTTATTGAATTTTTTTGAAACTAAAGTTTCTAATAACTAATCTTTAAAATTAGCCAAAGAGTTTAAATATTTTCTTTTAATGTAATGTAATGTATATATATATATTATATATATATATATATATATATATATATATATATATATATATATATATATTTCGACTACGCTCTACGAAACATAATGCATTTTATCTTTGCAAGTGTAAAATCGTCTAAACTAAAAATAAACGACAAGAACAACTGCTAGTGTCTACTGACATTCTCCTAAAACTATTTCCCCCTAACGTCCTTGACCCTCGTCAATTTTTACATTTAGTATTTTCATGTTTTCTTTATTTTTAGCTTCCGCATCCCCCCAGCAAACAGCCAACTGCTTAAGTTATTTTAAATTTACTGGTTAAATGGGAGGGTGTAAGAAATACACCGTTAATTATCTTGTCATTAACAGTCAGTTTGGGTTAAGAGACGTTGGCTGCAGGGTTTTTCTTATGAAATAGGAGCATTTTTTTGCTGTTAAATATTTTATGAATGCGTTAGTTAGTTTCTGACGGTCGTATAATTACAAGTTCTAACTCTTTTAAGTATATATGTAGCTTAGTGTACTTCAATATATTATCTTTTTTTTAATATATTAATCAGGAACAGAAACTTGCTTCAATTGTTTCGAAGAGGGCATATGTGGAATTATACTACAATTACTATAGCTGCAGTTGTAACTTTACAGATCTGCAAGTGTAACTAATTTATTAACTAATCCATTAGCGAAACCGTTTCACACTGCATCTTATTTTATTTTGTAATAAAAAAAGAGATAGAAATGCCCCACACCGCCCACCGATTCTACCGATAAAATAAGCTAGATCTACCGATCTGTAACGTTGCATATGCATAATTCTAACCAACTAGAATTACATAATAATAAATATGTTTATGTTGCCTGTTTAAGCCTGTTGTTTTTGTTATATTATATATAAAAGAAATATAATTTACAGATTCGAAAACTGTTGTGTATTCAGTTTTGTATTTAACTTGTTATTGAGTTCTTATACTAATATTTTTTTTGGCGACTAACTAAAATAGTATGAATATTTCCTATTATGGCATACCCAAGGGTTCCAACAACGACACAAATATGACGTCTTAGAAGCTTGTAGTAGATTATTTGTTCAGCAGTACCAAACATTGAAAGGGCATGTTGAGATTTTTTGCTATTTTAATTGTTTTTTTTTTCAGCAATATATTTTTTTTTTTCATTTAAAGAGGGATTTACTTTGCAACTCTATTATTTCTATATGAAATTTATGTAAATAAGAATGCCATTACTAACATTACATGTTCCATATGAAGAAATATTTAATGTTTGAAAAAAGAAAAAAATATTTTATAGAATAGAAATGTTAATATGAAATTTTACGTACAAACTTTATACCATTTTCCTTTTAAAACTGTAATTATAAAAAAACATTAAGTACGCAATCATAGTCTACGTTCCCTTACAATATGTTATATTTTGATGGTGCCAGTGTTACGATCATAGATACTAAATAATAAACAGAAAAATACTGAAAATATAATATTTTAATACTAGTATTGTTATTAATAATAAAATTTATTTAACAAATAATAAAACGTTTATTTTGTTTTTCGTAGTTTTTTCTTTATTATTTTTTTTTTATTTTCGTTGATACGTATAAATAACACTGGTCAACAAAAAAAAAAGAAAATTGCTTGTTTCCTGTGATTTTTTTTTGTTTCTATCTCAAATTGACGCGTATTTTTTAAATATAACAGCTTTTGTTTTTGAGTTATAGCTAACTACCCTCATTTACTATTTTTGCTTAGATTTTCGTTTTTATTGGACACTAAAATATATTTTGTTGTTGTTTTAGATATGGCTTCGTCAAGAAGATGTTGTGTGCTTAATCCCGATTGTTTTTGCTATATTTATGGTGAATATATATTTGCAAAATATCGAAAACCTATATCGGACTTTGTGAAAACTGCGTATCATCAATAAAAATAAAATTGTGTAATCAGGACAAGCCATGGGTTCCTCATATTGTATGCCAGAAATGTGTGGTATGTCTACGGTTATGGTCCAGTTGAAAAAGAGATGCAATAATGTTCGTAACACCCATGATTTGGCGAGAACCTCGAAACCATCATGACGATTGCTACTTCTGCGTTGTGAAAATAAACGGAATTAACCCTGGAAATCGAAGTAAGTGGTCATATCCTAACTTATCTTCTGCTCAACGACCTCAATTAAAATCACAAGAGGTATAACCCAGCACATCTAAATCTTCTGATGATCCAAATCTCTGTGAACCCGAACGAAATACATCAAGTGAAAACTCTGATTCAGACTACAAATGTAGCCTTTCAGAACCTCAACCATTTAATCAGAAATAACTAAATGACTTAGTAAGAGATCTGAACTTACCAAAAGAAGCTTCTGAAATTTTAGCATCTCGTTTAAAAGAAAAAAATTTGCTTATTCCGGAAACCAACATTACATTTTATCGTACCCGAGAAAAAAATCTGTTACCGTATTTTTCTCAAGAGAAGGATTTAGTTTTTTGTAACGATGTTTGTGGTATTTTGCAGCAGATGGGATTAAAATAGTACCAACCTAGTGATTGGCGTCTTTTTATAGACAGCAGCAAAAGAAGTTTAAAGTGTGTTTTTGCTTCATAACGGTAACAAGTACGGATCTATACCTATTGCACATTCGACGACTTTAAAAGAAGAATACGTAAATGTTTCTAAGGTTATGGAAAAAATTAAGTATCAAGACCACAAATGGGTCATTTGTGTTGATCTGAAAATGGTTAACTTTCTTTTAGGTCAACAAGGGGGGTACACAAAGTTCCCTTGTTTCATGTGTCTCTGGGATAGTCGTGACAAACAACACCATTGGTCACAAAAAGTTTGGCCAGTGCGGGAAGAGCTAAAAGTTGGTACAAAAAATGTTATAAACGTGCCTTTAGTTAGCCGAGACCGCATCATACTTCCACCACTTCATATTAAACTCGGCATAATGAAACAGTTTGTGAAGGCGCTTGACAAAAGTGGCGAATGTTTTAATTTTCTTTCACGGTTTCCAGGATTAAGTTCAGAAAAATTGAAAGCTGGTATTTTCGATGGGCCACAGATTAGGCAACTCGTGAAAGATCCTAATTTTGTCAAATCAATGACTGAAGTCGAATCCAAAGCTTGGAATTCATTTGTTTTGGTTATGAGTAGCTTCCTAGGCGAAAAGAAATCTGACGACCATGTCGAGCGTGTTGAGTGCATGCTATGGAACTTGCAAGAGCTAGGGTGCAACATGAGCATAAAAAAATCCACTTCCTGCACTCGCATTTAGACCGATTTCCACAAAATCTGGGTGATTTTAGTGAGGAGCAGGGTGAAAGATTTCATCAGGATCTTCGGACAATGGAAGAGCGTTATCAGGGGCGGTGGTACTCACATATGATGGCAGACTACTGCTGGAGTTTGCAACGAGATCTACCTAAAGTCGTTCATTCAAGGAAATCTTATAAAAGAACATTTGCTAGTGTTCAATAGAAATTTTGTTAACATAATGTATTATTTTATTGTATTTTTTTTGGCAAAATATTAAAACTGTATATTTCAAAAGGTAAAGCTGTTAGCAATCTCCCAGTATTTTTTTCATAGTCAGGGCCATAGAAATACCCAATAACAGAAAAAAAAAGATAAAGGAAACAAGACTTGTGTTGACCAGTGTAATTAGTACATTTTTACGGCAAATTTACAGAATCTTTTAGCCAGAATCAACACAAAAATTGAAATATAGAACGGGATACTCTGAATAAAACTTTGCACATAGGCAATACTTTGTAGAAGAATTCAGAAGTTCCCCATAATTCTTGATGGGTATAAAAGAATATATCAATTTTGCATTTAACACACGATAATTATATTCAAAATTGCAAACCAAGAACCGACCTAAAAATTACAGACCTTAAGTGTCTCCACACTTAATACCTCAAATGACTTAAGTTCCAACCAATCTCGATTATTATACAATTAGAAGACCTATTGTACAGATTGCCTATTACTCTGAGTTTTTGTTAGTGTTAGAGAAAGATATCTCAAGAAAATTAATAACTGCAAGGTCATGAATATTGGCAGCCTAATGCCACAACATAGAGTAGCAAGTAGTCGTGCGTAAATTAAAAGAGGTCTTAAGACAGAGGGTTGACAACTATGGACTAATGTGTGGACTAAATAGCAAGGTTAAACAGATCATTTAAAACAAAATAAAATTGAAAAGTAAATGTAATAATCCCGCTTATATTTTGTTTAAATTTATTTTGGTAAGATACAACTAATTGTGCCAAGTACGCACACCTATTACTCCATTGTAGGCTGACACAGCAGCTACAAACCCACAGTGGTTGATAAAGTCAACACTTCAACGCAGGCGGCGCAAATTTCGAGGGATTCCCCTCAGGAACATGTGGTTTAATGTAAAACTACTGAAAAACACTCCATATTTCAGCAGTCTACCCACTGTTCTCTTATTTGTCAATCCATCCCGAGACGCATTTTGCCATATCACAGCCCATCAGTCTTGCTAAGGTCGACAAACAAGAGAACAGAATTTACTAGTCCTTTTAATCCAGGTACTTACGGAACGTAAGGGTAAGATACAACGAATTTTACCAAGTACGTACACCTAATACAAACAAGTACAATTCGTTGTATCTTACCATTACGTTCCGTAAGTATCTAAATAAGGACTAGTAAATTCAGTTCACTTGGATTCTGTACGACAAACGTCTTGTATGGAAGGACCAAGTGCCAATAGTCGTGCGTAGGTCAAATCAGCTTCTAGGGAAGCTGAATCATCGTAGTAAGTTATCAATCAATCACAAGTTGTTAATTTACAAGTCGGTAGTCAGGGCCTGACTTACGTACGCATGTCAGGCCTGATGCCAGATGTCTAAAATCCATCGGGCCGAAGTCCAGACAGTACAGAATAAAGCCCTTCTCATCATAGCAGGAGCTCCCTGGTTCGTCCGGAACAATTAGTTTTGAAATGCCTACAATAAAAGAATTCACACGTAATGCCCAGCCTGGCTTCATTGAGAAAGCAGCAGCCCATTCTAACCCCGAGATAGCTAACACTTTCAGAGACAACGTAAACGTCGGCAACCGATACTTACGACCAACAGACCTTCTACCACTAGGCTAACACTAGACTGAACCATGGACTACCCTTGACATAGCATTTAAAGATAAGGCCGTCGTTTAGTTGAGCAACTCCTTCAATTTAAACTGTAACATCACACACAGTTGTAACACAATACTCCCCGGAACTGGAGGATTTAGGTTAAGTTAGCTTTAAGTTAGGATAAGGTAGGTTAGTTATAATCATTAGAAAATTAACCTTAGAGTTAAAAAACATCAAACATCTAGACATTAACAATCTCAGAAATGTAAAAGGAGTAAAAGGTTTTCCCAGCTCACAAGGAGTTTTAGTGGGTATGCGAACCCTTCAGGTTGGAGAGCCCCACACACCCTGGAGCACTTTGGGGCACCCTTATGGTGACGGAGATTGCTCCAGAATCCAGATGGCGGATTTCTCCCTGTAAAAAAAATCACTTGGTTGTCGATCCTAGCCCGACTGGTGAGCCGTGATCATGCGAAACGCGTCTCGGGATGGATTGACAAATAAGAGAACAGTGGGTAGACTGATGAAGTATGGACTTTATCTGTTTTCAGTAGTTCTACATTAAACTAAATTTATTTTGTTAATGATTACTGTTCAGCTATTTTTGCTGAAAAACAACGATTAGTATTAAATCACCTTCATATAATTCAGCTTCAGAGTAATGTTGGTATTATACTTTATAAACTAAGCATATGTACATTGAACGATCTAGCGTACCACATATTAAAAAAAGAAAGTTCTCGTGCATAAACATATTTTCAAATTAATTTTTTTGTACATAACGTATAAATTAATGTTAATACTAGATTATACAAAAAAAAAACCTATAAAATGCCCACGAATTACACATTGCTATTGATCATCAAAAGTTCAAAATGCCCATTTGATGTAGTGTTCGCTATGATAGTAAAATTAATGTTCAACGTAGCATAATAATTTGTAAAAGAGTGATTGTAGAATTTGAAGAAAAATAGGTTGGATAGTATCCAAACAAGAATCTTTTATCCGATGTGTGAAGTACCGAATATATCAGGTTAGAAATTAGAGATGGGAATAACCGAGTATGTGGAAATATTTAAGAAGGCTACATTGGTTTGGTTGATTAGGGTAACAGGAGAATAAAGACACCAGAAGTAGTTGGGAAGATAAACAAAGAAGAACAAAAAAGCGATGGGTAAAGGAAATTAACCATGATACTAGGGTGAAAAAAATTAACAGAGGAAAAAATCAGAACAGAAAGTGAAAAAGACGGCGACAAAGAAGAAATTTCCTGAACCGAAACATTTATAAATGGTAAACGAGTATTGTTTGCTTTCTCTACAATTATTTAATAATTGTTAGCATATTAAGTTCTGAAGTATCAAATGAATTAATTGCAAAAGTAGCAAACATATCAGAACAAGAAAATATAGCAAATATCAAATGATACCTAAACTGTTTTTTTTTATCCATAATAACATTTGCAACCAGTGATAAGTTTGCTTTCCTTATCAGACCTGATGCCGCTTATACTCGTACCGTCAGCTGCAATGGCACACTTTATAAATCAATAAGGTGTAGGTAGATATTTATATTTACTTTGTATCTAAAAACAACTTTTCGCTCTGACAATATTCCACATTTCATGTAAATAACAATTTAAATCTATTTATACATATTGCAGTAATAATTTATTTTGTGACGAATATTTTTTAGTAACTTAATTATGAATCATCCACAGGTGTAATAATAATAAGAAAAATAATCGACCGAAAATGATTTGGTAAAGAGTTTAATAATGACAATACTAGAAAAGGTCTTCTTTTTCATGAACATACGTTAATGATGACTAGTCCTTAACAGTGTAAAAGGAAATAGCTTTGGGTGATACTAGAGCAAATGTGTGTTCCTTAACATCTGATCAAACTGATTAAAAACATTGACTTGGAGAGCACTGTAGTGGTGAGAATAGACAATACAACATTCGACCAATTTCATCCTCGCCGAGGTATGTGGGCTGTGTTCTGTATGGTACATTATTAATATTCCTGGTGAATTTATAATGAGAAATGCGTTAAACGAATGGGATGGTGGAATCTTAATAGGAAGTGAGCGAATAAATAACTTGCGTTACGCTCATGATAGCACCATATTTGTAGCAACTGGGGAAGAGATGGCCACACTCCTAAATCGGATAAAGGAAGAAAGTAAGAAACTAAGTGTAACCATACCATAAATAGGGACAAAACAATATTGATGATAGTAGATAAAGCTAACCAAATAGTAAGATCTGACTTACTCAATGGTATCGAGAGAGTAACAAGCTTTGTATATCTAGGATCAACCGCAAGTGGTGTGAGAGGATGCAAGGATGAAATAAAGAAAAGAATATCCCTAACAAGAAATGCTATGACGAGGCTTATTAAGATATGGAAAAGTCCGTATATAACGAAACGAAGAAAATTAAATCTCGTCCAGACCTTAGTCTTTCCAATATTTTCATATGGACGCTTAGAGCAAAGGAACGTAAATCCATTGATTCCTTTGAAATGTGGTGCTATAGGAGGATGCTGAGAATTTCCTGGACTGCAAGAAAACCAATCAACCTATACTGAAAGAATTAAATATAACCGTAAGATTATCATCGATGTGTCTAAAAATAATTCTTCAGTATTTTGGACATGTAGCCAGAAGACCAGGCGATAATGTAGATCGGCTTATAATGATGAGAGATGTCCAGGGTAAAAGAAGTAGAGGCCGTTCGCCAACAAGATGGCCGGATCAAATAAAACAATTTATAGATCAATCACTCCATGTATCAATATACTTGGCAAAAGATCGAGAGAAATGGAGGGAAATGGTGGATAGAACAGTGAAGTCATTCCAGAGAGATCACGACCCTCAAAACTGAAGGAACGAATGGAGAGAGAGAAAAGGAATTGAATCGATTTTCTTGATGAGAAACTTTCTTAGTTGGATACAGAGTACAGTTTGTGTAACCAAACTGGTCATCTTGTAATATTTTGTGATTGTCCCTTGTGTATTCTTTGCACAAGAAAAGGCTTTCTTGTGTTAATCAGGTAATGAGCTCCTTCTCAACTGCTAGAAACCAATCATTTTTAATAGTTTTTTACCTTTTTCCCACTTTATTATTTTAAATTAAATTATACACATCTACTGACGAGACATTTTTTACAATTATTAAATAAGTATGTCAAAAAAAAAACGTACAAAATCAGTAAAACCGTTATCTTCTACTCCTTTGATAAACACATTTTTGTGTGTCTCATTATACATTTTCTCAATAACTTCAAAGCTGTATAGCGTAACTAAAACAGTAAAGAAGATAAGCATAAAATTCTCAGTTAAGGGTTCATAAACACAGCTTTGTATAAGATTATTCTCGTATATTTCGAGACTTAGTCGATACCATATTTCCATCGTGGTAGCTTAAGAGAAAGGCTCACTGTAACCTAAATGCTCAGTTTAATGCCCATAAACAGGTCATTATTGTTGTTTATCTCATACATAAATCCTCATAAAAATTTATATTGTCTCTCATCGGAAGAACGAAGTATAAGCAAAGGAAATTTGCTAAACTGTTTGTTTTCTCTTTGATGGTTGTTTTTTCCTACAAAATTTGTAACTATAGTCGTTTAAGTACTTTATTATTACTGAATTTAAAAAATTGGAAAATGCAGAAGTTCAGTATCTAACCATCTACAACCTACAAATTAAAATTATACTGAAATTGCGTTTTTTTTATTATTTATAAGATCCTTTGCGGTAATATAGTTGTTAGTAGTTTTGGATGTGTAAGTATCTTTTGAGGTATTTTGTCGCATGTTTTGCAAATTGATCATGCACCAGTGTATATAATATTAGCAAAAATTAATAATCAAGAATAATTGAGTAAAAAATTTATTAATGATAGAAAAACGTCTTAATTTGTAACGAACATATAATAACAATAACTAGTTTTAAATAATCTGGACGCTGCTCATCGTCAGATAAATCAATTTTCTTCATAGGATACTATCGAAATTGAACAGGGAGTACAATTATTGTAACTGAACTGGTTGTTCTCTACTACATATTCTTCATTAACGCCTTTTAATAACGTAGCTATTAGTAGTTATAAGCCTGAAAGTTTTGACTTTTAAAATTACTTCGAATTGCTTACAAAAATTCTCCAATGTAAATGTTTAATAAATTATATCATACTGAAATTACTGAGAATCAGATGGGCCGACGACCTGAAAAGGGTAGCTGGCTTTAGATGGATAAGAGCATGGCATGATTTGGAAGAGGCCTATCTCCAAAGATGGACGATGGGGGGTTAAGAAGAAGAAGAAATTAATTAGTATAAAGAGCTATAAAATTCTATTTTATTTCACTCTGTTATATGTTTGAGAAGCATGTTACTGCATCATCTTTATTAAATAAAACGCTCGGGATATTTTCGTTTTAACTAATAAATTTTTTCAAAATGAATTTAGCGATAAAGATTTTCATAAATTCGTCAGTTTATTTGCATCTAGCAACTGGCATTTTATTTGGAATATTTTAAGCTAGATACTTAAAAAAATGTGCTAAAAGTACCATTCGTTGCTATGATAAAATTCATGGTGTTGTGGGTACACAGAGGTGAAAAAATTGCTTCTACTAATCTCGTCGATTTGTATGCATGATAGAAGATCTTTATTAATAATCGGTATCGAGCACTAGTAAGGATAAGCTGCATGTCAAAACGCAGTGGATATCATGAATCAGTTGGAGGAAATATAACCTTCCCCGTGTAAAAAGGTATTTGCGCACTAACCCGTTCACCTGAGTTTTTTTTAATAAAAATACAATTAAAACTAGTTTAGTCAACTAATGATCAATTTTGTTCTAACTTAACATACTAACGAATAACTATAACTAAGTTATTTTCCATTGAATCACTTAGTGTTCAGGTATTTAGCAAGTTCGAAAGGTTTTCTCCGCTTGAGTCGTCTAGTGACATTTCGTACATTTAGAAGTCTGGACGCTTCCATGTTGATGTGGTTTTAAAGTCTTCTTTTATGAGAATCGGCAAATCTACTGATAATGTCCGTGACCATCTCAATCTCTAGGTCGCGATGACGGTCACATACGCGTACATACCAAGGCGCATTGAGAATACACTTCAACACTTTATTTTGAAACCTTTGAATCACTGCCGCAGCCCCACAGCTGAATTCCATAGCTCTACACTGGTAGTAGAATTTGCTTATATAAAATAAGCTTGTTGTACGTTGATAGCTCGGAGTTTCGGCCGAGCAACCAATATATTTTTCTGAACTTGATGTTGAGTTCATCGCGTTTCTTCTTGATATGCTCCTTCCACATAACCTTGGCGTCCAGGGTATTTTGCTGTGTTGTCATATGGAAGTTGCATGCCATTAATGAGGACCGGTTGTGGCGTGATCCTCTTATTTGTTTATGTGTGTCGATTTTGATTTGTTGAGTTTAATGCGCCATTTCTTAGTCCAGATAGCAACTTTGTTGAGAGCAGATTGCAATTTTCTGGTTGAGCTTTCCACAGTCTCTGCTACTACCAAGATTGCCATATCATCAGCAAAGGTGGCAGTTGTGCTATATAATGTTGTGGATTTATCATTGTTATAGAGAAGATACAGCACTGGTCCCAACACATTTCCTTGTGGTACACCACCCCTTATCAATTTTTGTTCTGAGTACGACTCTTCATGTTTAACACGAAAGTGACGATTAATCAAGTGAGATTTTAAGAGATGATAGAAATGATCAGAAATGTATGATCTTAGTTTATGTAGTAGGCTTTCATGCCACACTCTGTCAAAAGCCTGTGCAGCATCAAGGAAGACGGCAGAGCACACACCTTTTTTTCTAAAGTTTTTTCAATTACATCATTCATTCGATGTACTTGGTCAATCGTTGAATGAGCATTTCTGAAACCAAACTGATGAGATGGTATCAACTTTCTTTGATCAAGAATAGGTTTAAGGTGTTTTAGGATCAATTTCTCGAATAGTTTAGACATAACTGGCAATAATGAAATAGGCCGGTATGATTCCACTACACTTAGGTTTTTGCCAGGTTTTAGTATCATTATAACTTCGGCTGTTTTCAATGCATCTGGGCCATAGCTTAGCCGAATACAAGGATTGATCAAGTTAGCTAATTTGACCAGGGGCTTTCTTTGTAGTCGTTTTAGAATTTTCATCCGTTACAAGGTCATGGCCTGGAGCTCTTTTCGGATTGAGATTGTGTTTAACCTCTTCAGCCACATCCTTAGGAATTACCAGTGGAATTTTCTCGAGGTAGCCATTGAAGTTAAGGCGTGGTAATACGTTGTCTCCTTCATTTGGATGGACTCTTGCTTCCAGATGTTCTGCAAATATATTGTATTTAATGTATTCATGGAAACAGCACTCTACGAAATTTTTCCTTCTTCAAGTTTCAGAGTTGCTAGATCACGAAAAACATAGTATATCATTTATATCGGCCTGTTTGCATGTCGGTCTGATGGTCTATTGGTATGATAACTCATGAACGAAATAGGATTCGACTTCAAATTTTCTACAGCAATGTCGCTTCAAACGAAGTAGGTGACAGGAGTAGAGAGCAATTATTTTGTATTGTATTAATAGTATTATGAAAACTTTTCCTAGCTTTTCATTTGGACAGTGAACAAATTTTTAAGCAGAAATTTTCATAGTCAATTATATAACGGGCTGAAGGTGTGAGAGAGGTGTATGAGTGGGTTGCCTCCTGAACATCTTATTGTAGATTCATTTCGAGGTTCTTCGGGTAGAAGGAGTGAGCATTATCTCATTTTTCATCATTTCCAATTTTAATAAAAGACATTTCTCTGCCCAACTTTTTTTGGACAATAATAACTTAACATAAAGAATCGGGTACTTAAAATATTGAATTGCAATTGGATTAAGTTGTTCTATAGTGTGAGAAGGTAACGCGTAGGCTGAAAAGTTTTTGGTCTAGCTACTTAAAACACATTTTTTCTGCAAAATTCGACTTTATTCATCCATATAGTCTCCTTCAAGAGCGATGCAACCACTGCAACGCTTTTCTAACATTTCTATACCTTTTTTGTAGAAGGATTTGTCTTTGCCTTCAAAACAGCTCTCAGTTTCGGCGATAACTTCTTCATTGGAGCCAAATCTCTTTCCCGCGAGCATTTTTTTGAGGTCTGCGAATAGATAGTAGTCGCTAGGGGCCGAATCGGAAGAATACGATGGATGAGAAAGCAATTCAAACTTCAGTTTATACAATTTTGCCATCGTAACCATTGACGTGTGACACGATGCATTATCTTGATGAAAGAGCACTTTATTCTTGTTAATTCGAGGCCGTTTCTTTGCAATTTTTGCCTTGAAATGCACCAATAAATTTATATAATATTCGCTATTGGTGGTTTTCCTCGTCTCAGCATAGTCGACGAAAATTATTCCATGCGCATCCGAAAATACAGAGGCCAAAACTTCCCAGCCGACAGTTGTGTCTTTGGTTTCTTCGAGCGGCTTTCAGCGGCTGCTGTCCACTCACCTGACTGCTGATTTAATTCCGGAGTGTAGTGGTGGATCCATGTTTCATCCATTGTCACATATCGTATGAAAAAAAATCCTTTTTATTACACCTAAACTGGTCTTAACAGCGCTCAGAATCATCAACACGTTTTTTTTTTGGTCCACTGTGAACAAACGCGGTACTCATTTCGAACATAGCTTTCTGATGCCCAAACGTTCATGCAAAATGTGACCAACACGTTTTTTTGATATCTTTCGGGTGTCATGATGAGTGATTTTCCAGGGGCACTTATCAAACCATTGTTTTGCTTGAACGTTATTTTTTACCATAAAAAAACAGTGTTTAATCAACACACGAAATTCGATTTTTTTTCCATTGTTTTGAAAGTATTACTTTTATTTTTTTATTTATTATTAATTATTCACTAAAACCACTGTAATTTTGTAAACTAATCGTCCAAATGTCATGAAATTTTGACACGTATCGTTTGAAGGTTGATACTTCTTAAAAATTATATAGATTTTTTGAAAAGGGCGACATCTATGTGTCAGACCAAAAACTTTTTAGCCTACGTGTTACTTATTGTAACACTGCGTGCTTGTGGGGGAAGTATTAGGTAAGTCTCTTAACTTTTTTTTTTTTCTGGTGTAAAAATTACTAAGCCAAATATCGATATGCCAAATTTATAAAAGATTTTTTAGTTTAACAAATAAGATTGTATTTTAAAGTGTAGTATGTAAAATATGTTATTCTAACATACTGTACATTCTGATTTCGTTATCATGAGGCCTGGCGATGGCGTAGGTAAAACGACAGCTGCAATATATCCGGTAAAAAGGCAACCGAGGGTGAAATGTGGAACCAAAATGGAAGTAAAATCTAATTTTGCCGTTTTTGTTACATGAACATAATGCTAACGTTATAGCAAAACCTGTGGTTAATTTAAAATACAAACATCAGAGGAAGAAAATGAGAGAATATTTTTAATCATGCTCAAATTCGGGGAGACGTGTTTTGAACAATATAATTGAGTCACGCACCTTCCAATTATTCTTTATTCACCAATCAAACAAAGATGTTAATGACATAATTGATATTACCGTGGTAATGAGATAGACACTGATAGGAAGGCCAAAAATGGTTGTTCTCTTCAGAAATGGTATTTTTTTTGTTTTCTACATGAATTTTTTTTTTAATACTTGTTTTTAAACAGTTAGCATTACGACTTCTTATTCTGTGATCGTTTCAAGTTAGCATGTACTTACAATACCATTTTCAATGTGAAATATCAGAATCATGTAGTAAATAATCATGTTTTGTTGTCTCCATCGATACCATTGTACATAACGAGAAAGATGCAGTTAATTGCATATACTTGAAAACTATGGTTGAATGCATTTGCATGCAATGATCTTTTAGGCGTTTTATTTGATTCTTCATCAAATTCCAGTTGTTTCTTTGTAATTTTACAAAGTGATACATCTTTTTAAAATCTATGAATTTACAATAGCACTTTTTAGAGAAATTATTAAGTAAACCATGATGATGAGTGAAGTGGCCCGGTGATGTGTTGCTTACCATAGTTTTGTATCTAAAAAAGATGACCTTATTTATTTCCTTTTTTTAAGTAAAACTAATGATTGTTTTTAAAGATTTAAAATATTTTAACCTGCG
>CM032447.1:140927107-140957107 GCA_019049505.1 Pachyrhynchus sulphureomaculatus
AAGGTTCACATATTTTATTTTACTATTTGTACAGGTAAAATGGGTAAATCCAAAATTTATTTATTGCTTTCATATTGTTGTTACTTTAATTGTTATGAGTCTAGTAATTAGGTTTTATTAGGTTATTAAATCATTGTATACAATAATTTAAGGTGTTATTTGTTCTTCGTATATGTATCATTTCCTTTATGTTTCGTTTTTTATGATTATTTTCAAAGTCTAGGATTTGGACATTATTAAAATTGAAATTATGCAATTCGTCTATGGCAGTATGGTTTTGGGTTTGTGTTTCTTAGGCTATTTTTATGTTCTGTTATTCGTCTCCTTAAATATTGTTTTGATTGTCCAATGTATGTTTTTGGACAGTTCATGCAGTCTATTTTGTAGATTAAGTTTGTTTGTTCTGCTGTTGGTATTGTTGGTTTAAGTTTGGTAAAGATATTTTTTGAGTTGTTAGCCGGTTTTTCTGCTATGTTGATGTTATGTGGTTTAAGGACTTTTTTGATCTTATTACTTAATTCAGGAATGTATGGTATGGCAATATAATTTTTCTTAATTTCATTGTTTGTTTAGATTTTTTATGATTATTGTATACTTTATTTATTCGGTTTTTTATAATTGGTTCTGTAAATTTTTTTGGATAGTTATTGCTTAGTAGAACGTTTCTTACTTTATTCAAGTTTTGGGGTCTGTCTTTCGGATCAGTTAGTAATACTGCCCCATCAACTAGCGAATTGACAACACTTTTTTTATATTTTTCTGGTGTGTATGAATTATAATTTAAATATCTACCGGACCATACAGGTTTGGTATACCAATTTGTTTTTATGTTTCCTTTATCATCATATTTAATATTTATGTCTAAAAAGTTTATTGATTTGTTTATTTCTTTTTCGTACGTAAACTTAAGTCTTTCGTGGAATGAGTTGAATTTGTTTAGCGTTCATTGAAGTTTCGTTTCTGGGATACAAAGAATACAATCATCTACAAACGTTTTGAAAAAATAAGGTTTGTAGTCGAGAGTTTCTATAATATTTTCCTCTACATGTTCCATTACGAGATTTGCTATAGTAGCTGAAATTGGTGATCCCATAGCTACACCATAAATTTGTGAGTAGAATTGGTTATTATATTGGAAAAATGTAGAGTTTAAACAAAGTCTTGTTGCCTTGATAAATTCCTTTTTAGGGATGTTAGTGAAGTTTTTTTATTATATTCCATTTATTTTTTATACTTTTTATGGCACATATATATATATATATATATATATATATATATATATATATATATATATATATATATATATACTATAGTCTAAAAATATTACCGTATATAATATAAGGAGAAACTGTAATACAATGTGTCGTAAAAAATACATATTTACATTAAAAACAAATTAATAAATGAAGAAATAATTTTTGTTTTACATCAAACTAGAGCAATTGAGAAATTTTTCCCTAATAATAATCTCCTCTAAATGTGAATCGTTACGTCATTTCCTGTAACCGAGCGATGAAATTATCGGTAATTGCTCGGAACATCGTTTCCGTGACCACTGCCATTTCTTTCCTGATTCTTGTTCCAAAGAGCGAGGGTTCTTACTGTAAACTTTAGTTTGGATATATCCCCATAAGAAATAATCCATCGGGATCAAATCTGGACTACGTGGAGGCCAGCTTATGTCACCTCTTTGGAAATCAGTTAATTCTTTCGAAACACTTACAAAAATGTATTTGAAATATGTGGTGTTACCCGATCTTACTGACCCCAGGTTCTCTACGGTTATAATCATCAAAATTTTGTAAAGCCAATGTAAAGAAATTTTCAGTCTAAATTAAGCTTCTGAGCAATATCCCAGTTGTGTCTTGAACATGACATGAATTTTTACAATCGTTGAAATTTGACGAATTAATGCCTACATTTAATTTACTCGATCATTCCGTTTTTTAAATAAGTGAACTTTCGGAACTTTGTTTATCCCCTGCAAAAAACATTAAATGAAATTTTTTTCTGCACAATATTCGCATAATTATTGCGCATAAAAAGGACTCTGTATTCGCTTGAAATATTCCGGTATAGCTTAATTTCGAAGGACTGGGATGGTGCTCCACCTCGCTTCCACTACCGGATGTATTTAAGCAATAAGCAAATCAAACTTGACAAATTTATGAAATAATGTGTATTATCTGAAATTTTTAATTAAGAAGATGTTTTTACAAAAGAAATTAGAAGTATAATAACCGGCCAAGTGCAAGTTGAACTTGCGCAATTAGTGTTCCGTACGCTGATTGCTTTTAAAATAAAATTTTTTGTTACGGAGTTATAAAATGATCAATGACTTCACAAAACACACTCCAAATAAGTTTTCAACAAAGTTTTTTCCAATCTTTACTGAAAACTGATGACCTTGTTTTTTTTTTTATATACCAGATGAATTATTAAAGATAATGCACTCGTGATAATTATCGTTCAATCTACATCGTGTGGAGAATATTCCAGAATTTTTAAAAAGTTTTTTGATCAGTACTCTTCGAGATAAGGGGGGGACAGCGATTTTCCGCAATTTTTTAAAAATAATACGAAAAAAAAAGTGTGCGCAAGTATTACGTTATATATATTTTTGAACTCGTGTTTCTACAAGTTTCATTTGACACCCCCACTCGATGAGCTGGTATTTTTTTTTCACTTCCAATTTCACCTCCCAAAACTAAAACCTTAAGTCAAATTTACCTTTCAAAACTATACGGCTCTGATGAAGCCAACAATTTAGTGCCAAATTTCAACTTTCTATGACAAATAGTTTCGAAGAAAATCGGGTGTGACAGACGGGCAGAGAGATGGACAGACAGACAGGCAGACGGACAGACAGACAGAGAGACAGACAGACACACACACAAGTGATCTTATAAGTATGCCGTACGGAATGCTAAAAATGAGTTATTCTTATATAGAAATGACGCCCGAGCTTTGGCTTGAGATTCTTTACCTAAAAGTAACAAAAACTTTTTTTCGAAATGAAAATGTCAGCTAACTGAAAATATACTCTTATGTTGTATTATATTAGAATATTTCACGGATAATAAAACATAAATACGAGGCTTGATCCAAAAATACGCAAAATTTTGTGTATGAAACGTGTGGTAGCAAAATTTATCCCCAAAGTGTTGAATTTCGACCAAAAGCAGTGCCGAATGGACATTGCTCAAGAGTTTCTGAATAAAGTTAACGACAATGCAAAACTACTCAAACGGGTTATAACTGGACATGAAACATTGGTATATGAATGTGACGTCGAGACTAAAGGCCAATCATCTCGATGAAAGACCGAAAGAAGCTCGTCAATTTCGATCGAATGTGAAGGTTTTAGTCATATAATTATTTACAGGGTATCTCGATTTTTTTTCCTTTTTTTATTTAAAAATTATTAACAAATTTTAACTAATCGTTCAGACGGGATTGCGCCCAGGGTAGATGGCACCTGTCTACAAAAAGCGTTGCAGATTCCTTAGAACAAATATCAAAAAAGAATATTTTTAAGACGTACCTTTCTTATAAATAAAAATTCATAACCGACAGAAAATCCTTGCTAGTTTAATTAATTGACTCCTTGTACATTTGTCCATAAAATTATCAGTTTCCGTTCTAATTTTTATTCGGAATATAATATATATATATATATATATATATATATATATATATATATATATATATATATATATATATATATATATATATATATATATATATATATATATATATATATATATATATATATATATATATATATATATATATATATATATATATATATATATATATATATATATATATATATATATATATATCTAACCTTCTTGGACCCATTGTTGGATATAGACCTCCCTTAATTGTCTTCATCGGTCTCTGTTTTAAGCTATGCCCAGCCACGGTAGTTCTACATTCTTCTTAATGTCATCGTACCATCTTATTTGTGGTCTTCCTCTACTACTACTACTTGCTTTTTGTGTGACGCGTACTTTTGTTTCGTGAGAGTCTGTGCTCCATATGTCAAAATAGGAATAAAAATTTACTGAACACTTTAGCTCGCAAGTGTAAAGGAATTTTCTTATTTTTTAATATATGTGATAATTTTCTAAAACCTGCCCATGCTACTCGTCTTCTACCTTGTATTTCTATTTCTTTGTTTTTCTTACCCAGTGTTATTATTTATCCAGGATACGTATATATACTAACGTTTCCTATTGGTGTTTCTCTTAATATTATTTGTGAGTTTCCTAGGTACATTGTTTTTATTTTACGCAGGTTCATTTTTAGACCGACTGCTCTTGATTTGTTTTCTACTTCTGTTAACATGGTTTTCAGATCTTATTTTTTTACAAAGAGGACGATGTCGTTGGTAAATCTCAGGTGGTTTAGGCGTTCTCCACATATATTGATTCCTTTGTTCGACTAGTTCACTTCTTTAAACATTTCCTTCAAGGCCGTTGGAAATAGCTTCGGTGATAGTGTGTCTCCCTGCCTTATTCTTCTGTTAATTGGAAACTTGGCTGTGCTTCCAAGTACTTTTACAGATGATGTTGCTTGCTCATATATGCTTGTAATCAAGTTTGTATAACGAGACTCTACTCGTGCAGTTTAGTCCTGTCATTATGGTCCAGTGTTCTATGGAGTCGAATGCCTTTTCGTAATCTATAAAGGCCTTGTAAAGTTTGATATATATATATATATATATATATATATATATATATATATATATATATATATATATATATAATATATATATATATATTATATATATATATATATATATATATATATATATATATATATATATATATATATATATAGATGTATATATATATGTATATATAGATGTATATATAGATGTATATATATATATATATATATATATATATATATATATATATATATATATATATATATATATATATATATATCTTTCAGAATAGACAACTATTCTTCTTATTTACCAAATTTAATATTAGCTTAGATAATTAAAGTAATACAAAGAATTTTTTTATTTCAGTAATAAAATATAAGAGACTCTACTCGTGCAGTTTAGTCCTGTCATTATGGTCCAGTGTTCTATGGAGTCGAATGCCTTTTCGTAATCTATAAAGGCCTTGTAAAGTTTGATATATATATATATATATATATATATATATATATATATATATATATATATATATATATATATATATATATATATATATATATATATGTATGTATATATATATATATATATATATATATATATATATATATATATATATATATATATATATATATGTATATATATATATAAAATTCTTTGTATTACTTTATATATATCTAAGCTAATATTAAATTTGGTAAATAAGAAGATCAGTTGTCTCTTCTGAAATATATATATATATATATATATATATATATAAGAAGATATATATATATATATATATATATATATATGTATATATATATATATATATATATATATATATATATATATATATATATATATATATATATATTTTTCAGAAGAGACAACTATTCTTCTTATTTACCAAATTTAATATTAGCTTAGATAATTAAAGTAATACAAAGAATTTTTTTATTCTAGTAATAAAATTTAGTCAAATGACTTTTACGCTGCAAAATTTTTAACCGCTGGAAATTTACCCATATGTCGCACGAGGACAACTACCTACCGAAAAATGTATGTACCCCAATGTGATTTCATTTGAAATAATGTGAAAGCGTCCCCAAATTTTGGGGCACCAGTACGTTCGCGATATTAAACACATAAATAACGCAGTCAGATTCATGTTGCGAACCAGAGTCAAATAATGCCTACTAATTACAAAAAACTGTAGGACATAAATTTTAGAGTATAGCTTTGACACTGGTCCTGAATTGTAAAAAACAAATTTATGAGAGTTGAAATGTGCCGTTACTTAAAACACTGATTATACTGGTAAAAAGTAGGATGAACTAAAAAAATCTAATAACCGTTAAATGGGGTCCAAATCTTTAAATACTGTATCAAGATTTTATGGTACATGTATTAAAATTTTTC
Source organism: Pachyrhynchus sulphureomaculatus (assembly GCA_019049505.1). Taxonomy (NCBI): domain Eukaryota; kingdom Metazoa; phylum Arthropoda; class Insecta; order Coleoptera; family Curculionidae; genus Pachyrhynchus; species Pachyrhynchus sulphureomaculatus. Next base: position 140,933,184 of record CM032447.1, read on the forward strand.
GACAGCTATGAGATGCACCAAAGTAGCATATATATATATATATATATATATATATATATATATATATATATATATATATATATATATATATTTCGATCCGACGACCCATCTGACTGCGCAAGAGGTTTCCGATGTTATCTTAGCTGGTATGGAAGCTTACATTCCATTTTCGAAGAGATGTCCTTCTAACGGCAAGCCTTGGTTTGACCGAAAATGCAAAGAAACTGTTGCTTCTAAACATCTTGCCTACCGACAATGGCGTGAAAATCTTAACACCATAAATCGGAACACCTTCGTTCGTGCCCGGAACAGATGCAAAGAAATTATCGACGAAACCAAGGAGGCACACAATCAGCGAATTAGAAACAAACTTCTCGCTTGTCCCAACAATTCCAGGTCCTTTTGGTCAGTCTCTAAGGCACCATACCACCACTCACACGGCCAGATAGTTCTATTGCAACGATACCTGTTGAGAAAGCAAACTTGTTAGCAGAACTGTTTGCTTCACATTCTACTGCCGATTTCCAAGGAAAAACACCACCTACTATTCCCATAGTGCAGTCAAGGATGCCCGATGTTGTCTTCAGACAGCGTATCATAAAACGTATTTTAATGAAGCTAGACACCAAAAAAGCTTCTGGCGCTGACGGAATACCTGCCATAGTTCTCAAAAACTGTGCAAGGGAACTAACACCAGTTTTCTGTATACTTTTCAACCCATCCTGCAGAAAGGCAATATTTCCTTCCTGATGGAAATGTGCCACAGTTCAGCCGATACCTAAAAAAGACAAGAAGACCTTGCCAAATAACTACCGACGCACTCCTTTCAGTAATATCGAAAGTCATGGAAAAGGCTGTCAATCAGCATCTTCTAAAATACCTTGAAGGATTCAACATTATTAGCATTCACCAATATGGCTTTCGTAAACATAGATCAACAGGAGATCTTCTGACTTATAGAACACATGTTTGGAACAACGCAATTGACCACTCGAGCGGTTGCTCTTGACATATCCACGGCATTCGACCGTGTTTGGCACGATGGACTGTTGGCTAAGCTACGCTCTTATGGTATGTCTGAAAAGTTCTGTTTCTGGCTCTCATGCTTCCTCAGAGAGCGTTCTTTACGAGTCGCAGTCGACGGACTTCTTTCTAACACCATTACTGTTAACGCCGGTGTGCCCCAAGGCTCCATACTGTCTCCTACTCTCTTTCTCATTTACATTAACGATCTGCTGGAAAAGACCGGGAATCCAGTCTATAGCTTTGCAGATGACAGTACGCTTATCTCTTCATTCATTTTGAACGCTCGGATATAGGCTGCTCAGGCGAATATCCGCAGACAGAAGGAAGTCATTCAACTTAACAAAGACTTGGAAGAAATTCTATCTTGGGGTGACAGTAACCAAGTGGAGTTTAACGCTACAAAAACCCAGGCGGCCAGTTTTTTTTTTAAAAAGTTAACGTTGCTGAACCCGACATGGTTATGTCGGGGCACTCCATTCCCCTAGCATCGTCACTAAATTTGTTGGGCGTTAATTTGGGAACAAATATGTCCTGGCATGAACATGTTGCAGGCATAGCAAGGTGAGCTTCTCAAAAGTTGAGAATATTATTTCGAACCAGAAAGCTTTACACACAACAACTGTTAATTCTTTACAAAGCTCAAATTCGACCAACTATGGAATACTGGTCCCATGTTTGGGGCTCGGCTCCCAAACATACACTGTATTTGTTGGATTCTGTTCAGAGAAGGGCTGTTCGTCTGATTGGAGACCCAAAACTGACCGGCGGCCTTGATTCGCTGGAACATCGAAGAACGGTTGGTGACTTGAGTCTATTCTCCAAGTATTTTCATGGAGAGTGTTCGAAGGATGTAGTCCGCTTAATTCCTCCCAGAGCGGTGCATGTTAGAAGTACACGTCGCGCTGATACTTCACATCCGTATGAGGTTCAGCTTGTTACTCCTCGTACAACGCTTTTCAAGCAGTCTTTTATATGGAGAACATCATCCCTTTGGAATGGCTTACCCAGGACTGTGTTTCCCACCGAGTACAATTTACAGCGATTCAAGAACAACGTGAATCGCTTCTTCCGCACACGTGTCGCTCCTGTAGCGCTTTAGGGACTTCCCTGCAGCACGTGTGCTAGACCCTTAAAAAAAAAATATATATATATATATATATATATATATATATATATATATATATATATATATATATATATAATATAAAATTCTACTTTTGTAACAAATTAATGACAAGGCAAGTAACATTCAAGGTCCTCACTCAAAATACCAAACATAACATACATAACAATTAGTTTTTAGTTATTTTAAACCAATTCTTATTCAACCGGATACGGTGACGTAACTTGAATCGCTGGGGGTAGTTAAGGTGATTGGAGAGTAAGGGGATACACACCGAGAATGAACGAGTGTGGTGAAACGGATGCGTGCACATATGCCGAGACTTGGTTTTCCGGTAACCTATGACCTAAGAGGTAGATTTAGTCTGGTTTAAAGTAGGATTTGTAATATAGGGGTTGATTTTTAAGATTTGCAATGCAACATTATTATTAATATTGGTCTTGTTGGTTCGATTGTTACGGATAAATATAACTTTAGCGAAAATACGTAAGGGAGTATATATTTAATTTACTATAAAAGAACAGAGTTATAGTAAATATTGTTTAATTTCTGTATAAATATGTAGTATTTTTTAAAATTTTTAAACTGTTTTTTTTTTCGAATAATAATTGATATAGTTTTATATGTACTTGTATGTTTAATACATAATATACATACCAACTCAATTTTTTCTCTACAACAGAAAGAGCAATGCTTTTTATTTTTAGTAACACGCATATTTAAATGACTAAAAGAGAAAAATTAAATAAACCATTTTAAAGTTATTTCGTTATTTTCTTGGTTTAAAAACTACTTCTCTTATATCAATCTGCTAGTTTTCGATTGTACTGATATTTTATAATTTTTATGTGGATCTAAAACATTAGCTTCTCGACTGGTAAAATTTACTTCGGTTTATATTATGAAGACCCATTTCTAAGGTATTTCATGATAATTCATTATCAATCTTGTAAACCACTATTACATTACCATAGTAGGAACAAAAAACCCATATAGCACTCCTCAGTGTTTTACAGTCCTTAGAACGTACCTGGACCCATAAGCTTAAGCAAGCAAAATAATTATAAGACAATAGAACATTTTCCGATAAACCAATTTTTTTATTTGTTGCAAACCTTTCATTTCGTGTTCTTTTCTCAATAATAGTATTTTTTTAGCATCTTGCATATTTAATTTTGCTAAAATATTTAGTACTGACTTTTCAATTTTTTTCTTTTTGATAACCTGAACTAACTACAGCACTGCGCATTATTTTGGCACTGTCCCTGGTACTTTTTTCTCTACCCCGAGTTTCTGGATTTTCCATTATTTTATAATCTTATTTGATAATTTTACTAGGCAATATACATGGTGTCACATAAACAAGTTCAAAATTGTTTGGCAACCATAATTTTTGGGACTGTGGCATTCAATATCAGTTATACTCCGTAAATATTCAGTTGGTTAAAAAAATGATTTGAAGAAACTAGTAAGTAGGAAACCTCCCGCAGGTTGTACACTTGGCGTCTATTTTACTGGCACTCTGCGAGAACTCAGCCTTTAATTAGCATACCGTCATAACGTAAATTTACCCATTAGCTCCTTACAACCTATTTTTCGCAAACATTTATGTCTGAACCCCTATAAGATGCAGCTAATACAAAAACTAAAGCCAATTGATATTTTTGAACATACTACGGCCACATCAATAAACTTTATGTTAGGCTAAACTAAACTAACCCAAAACCATAACGTTAAAAGTTTTTACATTCTCCTGTAGTTGTGGCTTGTGCAGCAAGATCAGCCTATTCGTACTTATTTAAGGATGGCAGAGGCCCCACAGCAGCAGTTAATTCGAAGCAATATGTGGTGATGATGGAGAACTTCTTCACACTATCTTTACACAATTTTTTTGCTATAACCAGAAAACCTAGTTTAAGCAGGATGGGGTTGAAGTGTGTAATTAAAAAAATCTTTATAACAGAGCTGGTATAAATTGGTCTCCACGCGACCGTGATTTAATGTCTGCTCCCTAATACTTGAGTTCTATAATTTAAAACTAACTTTCTCTGTTTTTTTTTTGAGTAGTGCTTAACACGACTCATGATGGCTACAAAAATTTACAAATACATCTATAAAATCTATATATATATATATATATATATATATAGATATATATATATATATATATATATATATATATATATATATAATATATATATATATATATATATATATATACATGTATGTATGTATGTATATGTATCTATATATATATATATATATATAAATATATACATACAGTCTCATGTCTCACGTGCTCAAAATATTTCTCAAAATAATTCACAATCGAATTTACAAGAAATGTAAATACCAACTGGAGGACACATAGTATTTCGAAATGGTTTGGGTACTCGCGAGACATTTTTTTCCTCGAATATACTAACTCAAAGATGCAAGGACATGAATGTCAATATATTCGCCTATTTAATTGATTATAAAAAGGTCTTCGATCGTGTCAACACTTCTCTGCTTCACACTACGCTGAACCTAAATGAAGATTAACGGAACTTGTTTTATCCATATGTCACATTTATCGTTTTTTTTTTTTGCTTTTTTTATTATTAAAATAACTTTCAGAGTCATTCGATTTTACCATTGGAAATTAAAATATTAGGTAATGACACGTGATATCTGCCTTGCCGGATGCTCGTACGCAGAATACTCATTACAATATCCATTCCCAAACCTGTCTCCGATTGTCTCGATAATAAAATACACTGTAATTACAGATGTTGAAAAGAAGAACATTTCATTACAATAATTCTCAAGTTGTATTTTTAATTTATTTTTATTTACGTTAATATGTAGTAATAATCAGTTCTTTTTCCCAAACCTATGTACAGACACACTTCCCGATGAAAATCTAATTGCTTCTCCTGCTATTAAATTTTAGCAACTGAGGCAAATTTAATAACACTGTAACCACTCGATGTTGATTAAAGAAAAAAATACATTTCAAATTTATACAGAAGAACTTAAGTGACAATGTAGATGACAAGAAATATTTTAATTTGTTATGTAGTAATAACTTTTTCCTTAAGACTGTTTAAAGTATGCTTTTTACCAAAACTCGTAAGTATGTATATCTTATTTAACTAACCAAATAAACCAACCCCAAAGATGTCAACTTTAGGGCAACCCCTTTTAACAATTAGGCTGTCCAACCCCTTGTCAACAAGGACTGGATAAGACATTTCAATTTATCTACTAGTCACTTACATGCTCGACCTACACCACTCTTTTCTACGTTGATATAATGTCTAAAATTAGTAAATAACTTTTGAATTAAAATAAGTTTAATAGAAAGCAAAGATTTAGAAAAGAAAATTATATTTGGGTTAAATTTGAAATAAGCGAAATGATAGCCTGCCCCAAAATATAAGATCCTGTTTTTTGCCGTGTTAAATGAGCAATATAAAAATTCTGACCTTTTGTTTATTATAGGTTGCAGAGATGGACTTAAGAATTTTATTCATTAATGCAAATAAATAAAATTATAAGTGTTTTTTGAGATGTTTATTTATAGATGCATGTAAAAACAAATGGATAAGAAGTACAAATATACAGTTTAAATGAATGGGGTTTACAAGAGGGGACATATTGTATACATAAAAATATATTTTAACTTAAGCCTAATTCGGTTTCACTATCACTGTCATCAGCTGAGGTAATTATCAGTGGTTTTATATTATTTACATAAATATATGAATCTTCAACTTTAACAACGTGCTGAATGGAATTCTTCCAGCTTTCACAAGTCACATTTATAACTTTTTTTTTACTAATTCAACCACTGACACGCTTAAAGTAGGAGAAACATTTTGTGCCCTTATTTCTGATTTAACTTGATGCTAAATATATTCAATTGGATTAAACACACAATAATACGGAGGAAGCCGCAAAACAGTGTGTCCCATTTTCTCAGCCGTACTATCACAAACATATTTCTTTTTCAATTTATACTCTTTCAAAACTTCTAAAAGATCACTTTTTTGTAACTAAAATCAAAATAAATGTCATTTTCTAACATATATTCCTGAATTTCCGATTTGGTGTTAGCTGCACTAGGAACCTTATTTAGTAGGTGACTATGGTAACTTGCATTGTCCATAACTATAACACTCTGTTCGGGAACATTTGGCAAAAGGGAATTTTGAAACCAATTTTCAACAAGTTCTGCGGTCATGTCTTCGTGATAGTCCAAACTAGAATCTTTTATGTTTTTTGCAGATAATATTGCAATGGCAATTTGAAACCCAGCCCTATTCAGATCCAGCATGCAAAATGGCTAATCCTTTACTTTTATTTGAAGGTGCGTTAGTCTGACATTTTGTACTGCTGTCAACCCACCCTTTTGGCACAGTGTCATGGGTATTGAACCATGTTTCGTCAAGGTAAATTATTGGCCAATTCTCTGATCGATACTTTTTAATTTCTTGTAAATAAGTATGTCGCAAGATTCATAACCTTTGGGACTCCATCACTACTTGCCTTTTGTTGATTTTTCGGAACGTGATCCCATTCTTAAGAGAATTCTGTGAAGGGTTGATCGGCCACAATGTATATTGGTCCCGTCCTGCACCAATCTTAATTTTATTTTGTCTAGTGTCGGCACCAACTGCTCTTCATACATAGAATATATTTTTCTCCTAATGACGTCGTTTTCACAATCGTCTACATGATGCATTTAAAAATCTTTCCGTTTTTTTCTGTTCCTGAGAGATGGTTTTCCTACAATACCCTTAATCGTAGAAACTGGGGTTTTTGTTTGTTCACTGGTTTCTTGCAAAGCACTTTGTTTATTCAAATTTCTTTTTACCAAACTGTCGTAAACATTTGTCACTATTTGTTTAGCGTCAAGTGATAAATGTTTTCTCTTCCGATAGCCACTATTGCAATTTTCCCACGGACGCCACATAATTAAAATAGAACCGTTACGTTGTAAGTTGTAAGTAAAACTAAAAATAAAAATAATAAAAAGTATCTTTCGAATCATAATGGAGACCTGTGATCATTAGGACTATATTATCAAATACTTAAAGGGCTCTAAACCGGGTTGCCAGGTAGTAAATACATAGGTAAAAATAGGTCCAATATGATTGCAGGTGCAAGTGAGAGCGGTATACAAAGCAGGTAAAATAAAAATACGTTTATCGTAATACCTGGCAACTATGCACAAAACTTTAATAGGGTTGCCCCATTGAAAAAGTAAAAAGGCTGGATCTTATCTCTTGAGATTTACTATACATGCTTAACATAACATACCATGTTTAGAATAAAGAATTCTGCTAGTTGTCTACAGCTATATTCAGTAATAAATTTATATAATAATGACCTTATATTTTTAGTGTATTTATAGCTTTATGTGTGTGTATTATTTAGTTATGCTTGAACATCCACAGATAGGTTATGACTTTGAACAGGACACGGGCTATAATTTATTTACATTTACAATCAGAAGTAACATGGTTGTAGTTTCTTTATAAACTTTAGAGTCAAACAGCTGTTGATTTTTGATATGGATAATTGTCAATAACATATTGATATCTACATTTTTTTACCGGTTTGGACAAAATTTTGATGATTATCAAAAGTAAAATGCTAATATATTCTCTGTTTATGGACAGATTGATATCAAATTTATTAGGTAGAAGTAAAATATGTCAATAAATAAATGAGCCTTCTACTTTCTTCGATAAGTATGTGTTGATTTCTAACAATTTTAGACAGTAAATATAAAATTCATTAATTTTTTCCTTGACACTGACAAGTGTCATAATCTATTTTATTTATGCGTCCATTGCGATCACTTCTACTGTAGAGTTCATAATAAAAATTGATACTGATATCTAACAAATGTAAAACATTACATAAAATCCATAAATTCTCAAGCACTAATAGCACACTAGGATTGTTGTCCTCGAGGATATATGTTATTACAGGCGGAACCGCAAGTACTGACTAGGATAGTACAAAAAAAAGTTATTTTAAGCCATTAAATATTTCTTATATACATATTTGTACGCGTTTTAATGTTTTGAAAGAAATAATGTGACAAAAAAATGGAAAAAACTTTTCAAATTTAAGATTTTTAAAAAACTTCGTGAAGTTGCTAGAGTCTTGGCCAAATAAAAAATTGTTTAAACTTGTACACTCTCCCAGGATCGTAAAATAAAAACCGTAGATAATCTCGTAAAAAGTGGCAGAAAATGCAAATGATAATTTGCAGGAGACCTTCTGGACGCCAACAAAAAGGTCATTAGTATAATATTAAAAGTTGCTCATGAAAAGCTGTTATGGTAATACATTTAACGAACATGTACACTTAAATAAGTGACAGATGATGTAATACAAACATATATATATATATATATATATATATATATATATATATATATATATATATATATATATATATATATATATATATATATATATATATATATATATATATATATATATATATATATATATATATATATATATATATATATATATATATATATATATATATATATATATATATATATATATATATATATATATATATATATATATATATATATATATATATATATATATATATATATACATATATATGTATATATATATATATATATATATATATATATATATATATATATATATATATATATATATATATATATATATATATATATATATATATATATATATATATATATATTTATATATATATATATATATATATATATATATATATATATATATATATATATATATATATATATATATATATATATATATATATATATATATATATATATATATATATTAATGAAGCTAGACACCAAGAAGGCTTCTGGCGCTGACGGAATACCTGCCATAGTTCTCAAAAACTGTGCAAGGGAACTAACACCAGTTTTCTGTAGACTTTTTAACCTATCCTACAGAAAGGGAATATTTCCGTCCTGCTGGAAATGTGCCACGGTTCAGCCGATACCTAAAAAAGGTAAGAAGACCTTGCCAAATAACTACCGACCAGTTGCACTGCTTTCAATAATATCGAAAGTCATGGAAAAGGTTATCAATGAGCATCTTCTAAAATATCTTGAACGATTCAATATTATTAGCGATCACCAATATGGTTTTCGTAAACATAGATCAACAGGAGATCTTCTGACTTATGTAACACATGTTTGGAACAACGCAATTGAACACTTTGGAGAATCTCGAGGGGTTGCTCTTGACATATCCAAGGCATTCGACCGTGTTTGGCACGATGGACTGTTGGCTAAGTTGCGCTCTTATGGTATGTCTGAAAGGTTCTGTTTGTGGCTCTCATGTTTCCTCAGAGAGCGTTCTTTACGAGTGGCGGTCGACGGATTTCTTTCTAACACCCTCACTATCAACGCTGGTGTGCCCCAGGGCTCCATACTGTCTCCTACTCTCTTTCTCATTCACATTAATGATCTGCTGGAAAAGACCGGGAATCCAATCTATAGCTTTGCAGATGACAGTACGCTTGTCTCTTCATTTACCTTGAACGCTCGGACATCGGCTGCTCAGGCGAATATCCGCAGACAGCAGGAGGTCGTTCAACTCAACAAAGACCTGGAAGAAATTCTATCTTGGGGTGACAGTAACCAAGTGGAATTTAACGCTACAAAAACCCAAGCGGCAGTTTTTTCTAAAAAAGTTAACGTTGCTGAACCCGACATAGTTATGTCGGGGCACTCCATTCCCCTAGCATCGTCGCTCAATTTGTCGGGCGTTAGTTTGGGAGCAAATATGTCTTGGCATGAACATGTTGCAGGCATAGCAAGGAGAGCTTCTCAAAAGTTGGGAATATTATTTAGAACCAGAAAGCTTTACACCCCACAACAACTGTTAATTCTTTACAAAGCCCAAATTCGACCAACTATGGAATACTGCTCCCACGTTTGGGGCTCCGCTCCCAAACATACACTGCATTTGTTGGATTCTGTTCAGAGAAGAGCGGTCCGTCTGATTGGGGACCCGGAATTGACCGGCGGCCTTGATTCGCTGGAACATCGAAGAACGGTTGGCGACTTGAGTCTGTTCTACAAGTATTTTCATGGAAAGTGTTCGAAGGATGTAGCCCGCTTGATTCCTCCCAAAGCGGTGCATGTTAGAAATACACGTCGCGCTGGTGCTTCGCATCCGTATGAGGTTCGGCTTGTTACTCCGCGTACAACGCTTTTCAAGCAATCTTTTATATGGAGAACGTCATCCCTTTGGAATAATTTGCCCAGCGCTGTATTTCCCACCGAGTACAATTTACAGCGATTCAAGAACAACGTGAATCGCTTTTTCCGCACTCGTGCCGCTCCTGGAGCGCTTTAGGGACTTCCCTGCAGCACGTGCGCTAGACCAATAAAAAAAAAAAAAAATATATGTTACCGGCGAAGTGTATAATTTAGGCATTCTATATGAATGTATGAAACATATATTTTCTTTTTCTTGAACTATTATATACTTTGTCTAGGCAATCTATTGAGTGCCTAGGAATTCTATAGAATGTCGATAAGAGATTAGACAAAGTATAAAATAAGAGACAAATTACTATAATACCAAACGTCCAGCCGGCAATGTGTATAACAGATATTGAAAACAATAAGAATTAACTGTTACTCGTGTTGCGGGTAGCGGGGGAGTGCGCTGAAGGTGAAGTCAATACGTTATAACATGAACTAACCTGAACTAAGCTAACAGGAGCTTATGTTTTAAATAGAAGGTTCTGTGTACTTTCAAGTGTCACAACAGTTCATCATGTAGTGTATAAGTATTAAATGAAAAACAAATTACCATAACCATGTCTTTTATTTATTTAAAATTAACAATACTAAGATTATCAACTCTTTATAAAAAAAATGCGTACGGAAATTTCGGCAATCTTTAAAAAAATCAAACGTTGGTTTTATCTGTAAAATTGTTTTTCTTTAACTTTAATAAATAATAGTTCAGGTGAGTCCAGGTTAGTTCGGGTTAGTTTAGGTTAGTTAATATCATAACCTATTGACTCCACCCCCACGGCGCTCCCCCGCCACCCGCAACACGAGTAACAGTTAATGCTTATTATTTTCAATATCCATTATACACATTGCCGGCTGTACGTTAGGCATTCTATATAATGTCCAGGCAAAGTATGAAATAAAAGATAGTTTAAACTTTGCCTGAACGTTTTAAACATTCTATAGAATGCTGGATTATATACTTTGCCGGTAACATATATATATATATATATATATATATATATATATATATATATATATATATATATATATATATATATATATATATATATATATATATATATATATATATATATATATATATATATATATATATATATATATATATATATATATATATATATATATATATATATATATATATATATATATATATATATATATATATATATATATATAAATATATATATATATATATATATATATATATATATATATATATATATAACATATATATATATATATATATATATATATATATATATATATATATATATATATATATATACATATATATATATATATATATATATATATATATATATATATATATATATATATATACATATATATATATATATATATATATATATATATATATATATACATATATATATATATATATATATATATATATATATATATATGTAGTCAATAGTTCATAGCAAACGCCAAGCTAATTTTAACCTATAAATAATTATTTTTTCTTATTTCAAAAAATATATGCACAAAAAATGTTGCACCAATCCATATCCGCGATATCGTCTTAGGAGGAGGTGATTAGACAATGTATAATTTGAGGAAGAGGATTAGAGGTGGTATTTTCCGTGTTATTTGTCATTTTCAGGGCTATTGAATTCAAAAAATCTGATAATTCCTTATATATTGTCTATTTTAAATTTTAGCAGAAGCACCCCCTCTGCTTATATATATATATATATATATATATATATATATATATATATATATATATATATATATATATGTATATATATATATATATATATATATATATATATGCGAAAAAATTAAATTCAGTATTTACTTTAGTACCGTGTGTTTGCTATAGAAGTAAGGGAGGATTTTTTTAACTACCAGCGTTTTAACCTTTAATTTTAATTTGAATTAGCACGGATAAAATCTGATTTGGATTGATGTAATATAAAAATATATATTTTCACAAATTTTCACAAATGACTTAAGTTATTCCATTAATTAATTTCGACCATTTTGTATCACGTAAGTTTAATAGTAATTAGTCGTCAAAGAGTGCTAAATTAGGAATGCTATTGCTGTTAAAAGTGACAACACTTTCTATTTCGGTGACACATGCTTTTCCTGCGAAAACAATCATTAAAAGAGCAAAGCAAATGAAAACGAAAACTCCCACACAACGAATTGATTTTTCGTGATGGAAATGGCAAACAAGAAAGAATTTTTTCCCGACGACGACAAATTGGAAATGACGAGACGTGATTCAAAAAATTTTACATGATTATTTTATATTTGTGTTTATAGAAATAACCTGGATTTTTTGTTAATTTTATTCTTCGTATTTCAATAGATTTTAAATTATGGGATCTCTTTCGGAGATTTATGTAAAAGATTAATTCTTGACACTTCAAAACAGTTATTATTAACATATTCTATTATTGCATTCGACGCGCGTTTCGTCAATCATATGAACATCATCAGGGGCGATGATTACAAAATAATGTATTTGTTGTGTAGGACCATTATGCCAAAAATTACAAAATCCCAATGACCGACACAGTCAAAAATGTCTTGGCTCGTGAATTTATAATGAAGATGTATACTTCCCTTGCGAAGAGAAATATTGATTCGAGAAAAAATCATATTCCGATATTTTTCGTTTCCCTGGATCACAAAAAAACATAATCTCCAATTTCCGTTAGCCTATATGTCTATCTGGTTGCACTATAGATTTGAAACAAAATAAGATATCGATTTCAAATTTGATATTTCAAGTACGAATAGAACCTACATTCTTTGAGTGATATCACTTCAAGGGAAGGGGGAAAGGAGTACCGTCCGTGGGATAATAGAGCAAATTGTAAACTATAGTTTTCAGAGTCAAACATTTCTCATGTTCAAGTGATAGCAGAGGAAAACAGAGGGGTTTGCCTTAGGTGTGTACATATATGTTACATCTTTTTTAATGTTAACCAAAAATAGTGTGTATTATAGGGACATTACAGATTTGAAAAAAATTGACCTCATAACTTGTGTGTTTTTTTGGGAAGTTCTGGGTAAAAAACTAAAAATGATGTGATTGTGTGGTTTTACAAAACAGCGTACTTATTCTTGAGACCGTCGACATGCACACCTAATAACATAAACTAATATCCTTGAATATCGTGATCTACCGTTTACCATAGTTTCCGAATCCCGAATGTATGTAATAATTTAAATCTTTTTTGGTATTCTTATTTTAAAATATTGACTCTGTTTCATTATCATCAGTCATAAGTTGTCAAGAATAAAGACAATAATAATTATATACGGGCTCCTTCATGTGTAAATGTTTTTTTTTTTTTTGGTCCCTTGTGCATAAGCCTTCATGCAATGCTATAAAAATAAAATAATTCTTGAAATAATTTTCTTATACACAGTAAGTGTAATTATTATTTTCTTTCCTATTTACAAGAAAATATTTCCTTCTGATCAAGTTTTTTTGTGTCATTTTTGGCTTTTTAAATTCAAACTACAACGAAATAAAAATATTTAATTTTTTTTTGATCTTTTGAGGCCTGAATATAGAATACAACCAATTTTGCAGCTAATCTTAGCATATTCTTTTTATTCTTTCATAAAAACGAATTCATATTGTCGTTTATAGGAAGACTTAACAAAGTGTTACTTTTACACATAGTCAATTATTTAACAAAAAAAATCCAGCATTTGCTATGCAAATATCTAACTTTGACATTACTTTCATGATTTAAAGTCTATAGATTTGCAAGATATAAAAACATATAAAATACTCTAACATTAGTGGGATAATATGGGATGATAATATTTGTAAATATTTTATATTACTCTAATTTTTTAATTAAAGTCATAAATAGAATGATTGCAAAATATGTTAAGTAATAAATGTAATAATAATAAATGAACTCTAGTTTAACTAATGTTCAAAATATTCAGAACAAACTTAAGAACATGTCCATTATCATAATCCTTTAGTTATAAGATACTGCATCTAAATCTATATCTATTATGTCTAAACACTACATTCTTATTTTTGGGTCATTAGGATCATATTATTTAGTATTCCGTACGGAACACTTAGGAGATCACTTCGATGTTTGTCCGTCTGTCTGTCCGTCCACCTACCACACTCGATTTTCTCCGAAACAATTTGACATAGAAAGTTGAAATTTGACACAAATAAACTTTTCTTAGTGTTATTTTAAAAAAATTGCCAATAATCGATGTCCCACCCCATCTCAAAAAGTATTGATCAAAAAATTTTGAAAAAATTCTGGAATCTTTTCCATAAAGTGAGCGAAATTTATCACTAGTGCATTATGCTTGGTAATTTATCTGGTAAAAAAAAAAATAATGAAAACTATGTTTCTTGGCGTATGGCGGAGGTAACTGTAACCGAGTGGTGAGTCGCTCTTGTACGCAACACTAATTGTGCAAGTCCGACTTGCACTTGGCCGGTTTTTAATTATAAAAAAGTAACATTCAATTTAAGTTACGTTATTATAAATAAGATAAATAATTTTCTGTACTTAATTATACAACCATTTTGTGTGCTTGGCCAGCAAATGGCAGCAACACAACGTTCGCTGCTGCAAATGATGGCGTTTTTATTTCTGTGACACATGTTTTCGGAATGAAAAAAACAATGAGTTAAGGCAAAAAGCAAATGAAAACGAAAAATCTCATAAAGAGAATTTATTTCCACAACGAAAATAAAAATTTGAAATTATTCTTCGCTGATTAATTGGGTTGGGAGAAATACGTGTCATGGCATGATTGAAAGTTATGTGTTCAATATTTGATTAATAAATGAAAAATCAAGTAGATGTACAGGGCTAAGTAAATAGTACCAATCAAATAGAAACAATAATCAACGTAACTTTTTGTTTATTACGCAAATTATTACTAAACAACATATTTCCCTTTTTTGTTCTTAAGTTATTTTTCTAATAATGAATGTAAAAAAATTCGCGAAAGAACTAAGCATATACAGATACAATAAATAAGTTCAGGAATAAAATGTATTAAGTAGAAAATAAAAATTCCTGAATTTTGGATACGTAAGTTAATTTGAAGAAAATAAACAAGGTTAGTTCGGATTAATTAAAGTTAAATTTAGTTGGTTATAATATTTAACTATGGATAATTACTCTTAAATGACTTTCAAAAAAGTTAATTTGAGCTAATGCAATAAGGTTTAGTAGATGTAGACATATTTTTAAATTAGAGCTGTTGACATATCCAAGGCACTCAACCGTGTTTTTCATGACGGGTTGCTGGCTAAGCTACGCTCTTATGGTAAGTCTGAAAGGTTGTATTCTGGTTCTCGTGTTTTCTTAGAAACCGTTATTTATGAGTAACAATTGACGAGTTTCATTCTAATACTGTCTCCTACTCTTTTTCTTCTTTACATTAACGATCTGTTGGAAGAAACTAGGAATTCAATCTACAGCTTTGTCAATAACAGTTCCACTGTTTCTTAATTTACTTTGAACACGCGAACATCACTTATTCATACAAATGTCCGCGCACAGCAGGAAGTCGTTTAACTTAACAAAAACCTCAAAGAAATTATATCCTGAGATGACACCAACCAAGTAGAATTTCATGTTGCAAAATCCCAGGCGGTAGTTTCTTCTAAAAAGTTAATGTTGCGGGACCCAAAGTTATGTTGAGATACTACATATCTATAACATTGACACTCAATTTGCTGGGCCTTAACTTGAGAGCAAATATATCTTGGCATGCACATGTTGCATGCACAACAAAGAGAGCTTGTCATAAGCTGGGCAACCATACAATACTGTGCCCATGTTTGGGTCTAAAGAAAATAAACAAAGTAAGGTCTTATTAGTTAAAATTAAATTTAAATTTAATTCAAACTGGCTAAATTTTAGTAAAGTTAGTTTGAATTAATATAATAATGTTAATGTAGTCAGTAGGTACAGTGTATTTTATTGGCCACTCTAATACCACCGATAATATTGGAAAACTTTTTAATTTTGCACGTTTTTATATAAGTTATGAATATATGAAACAGGCTTTAATTAGTTAGCATTTCAGTTTTTTGTGTTCAAATTAGGAAAACAGAGAACGAAATACAGTTCCAAGGAAAATCAAAAATACTTAAATTAGGTTTAATAAGACTTCGTTAATATAAGCTCAAGTTAATTTAGGCCAGCTTAAGTTACTCAATGTTAAATTAAGTTAGTTGTATCTAGTTAGAGCAAATTAATTTTAAGATAGATTTAGTTAAATCAAATTAAGTTTAAGTATAACTAATTAATATTAGATTAAATCTAATTAGGTAGTAGTATCATTTAGTTATATATGTTTAGTTAGAATAGAAGCTAATAACTTTATTTTGACTGTTAGTTCAAGTTAGTTCGTTACTTTTAAGCCAGGTTGATAACAATATTAGTTCATAATTTTTAAATATAATTACAAATTTAAATTATGAGTAAAACTTCATTCAAAATGCACCAAACAACAAAGAGATTTTATTCTTATTACTAAAAATTCTATCACTTTATATTTCAGTCGTTCTAGTGAAAATAGTGATAGAGGATTTTGAGTGTTTCTTTGGTTCAGAAACGCCCGCTACACTAAAACAATTTTAACTTTGACAGTTAAAACAAAAGAATTGAACTAATTAAAACCATTCTTTACAATTTTAATTTCATATCTCATTTCAACAATTCCTTTATTTTCTAAGTCTATTGTATATTTCTCACTCTTTTCCTCGTTGATATCTGACTCTTGCTTCAATTTTTTATCATCGTCCATCATGGAAAATTTAATAAATAGACAATTACTGAAAGATTTACGGCCCATATATGAGTCACGAATAATTTTCTATAACTATAGTTGATACCATGCAGCCGGGAAAAATACCTAGACCATTAGCCTTTGAAAATGTCTGCCACAGATGCAGACGAAACATCAGGTAGCCAAATCTTTGGACATGGTCCAAATGCCGGGAAATTATTCCTCGTTTAATACTGCTGAAAACTATATGAAATCATTGATTGTAATAAAGACGCCAAGTTTTAATATTCGTGTGATATGGATCTGCATAGTTAATATCATGTTTAAATGATTAGAATGTGCAGACATATTTAAAGATTTTAATACTTTATAATTATACAAATTCTGAGCAAAAATCAATGTGACCCAAATGGCAAGTAGCGTCAAATAGAAAACAGCTCTCACTGCTGAAAATGACAACACTTTCTATTTCGGCGACACATGCTTTTTCAGCGAAAACAATGATAGAAGGTGGAAAAGCGAATGAAAACGAAAACGCCAGCTCGGCGAATTGATTTTCACGATGGTAGTGGAAAATACGAAAGGATTTTCCAACGACAAATTGAAAACGTAAAATAGAATGTTAGATGTCATGTTTTGATTGAAAATGGTTTGCGTTGATAAATGTAAAAATGTTAAACTTGTTCTTCATATACTATATAAGTAAAAAAAAAAGCGTAATATGATTATTTGAGCCTCAGTCAGTACCATTATCGAAAATAACTTTTAGATATTTCAAACACACATATACTCAAACACCTCTTTGGAATTATTATAATTGTTTATAACTTTTAAGAAACGTTGTTGTTTGCTTGCTTTAAATATTTCTTGAACATTTGCAAATAAATCCTTTATTATATTTCTAGATGTAGGTTCCTTTAATGAATACATATGAACTTTTTTTTTGATGATTCGCCCTTTGTTTTGGGCATTTTCAAAATTTTCTTGGTATGTTCTGTCATTTCTCGAAAATAAGCGAAATGGATTAATACATTTCGTCTTGAGGCCCACGGTGCGACTCATTTAACTTTGACAGTTAAAATAAAAGAATTGAACTAATTAACACACACATAGATGTCCCCTTTTTCAAAAAGTCCATATGATTTTTAGGAAATACCAACCATCAAACGGTACGTGTTAGAATTTCATGACATTTCGACTATTAGTTTACAAGTTACAGTGGTTTTAGTGACGCTACTTTTGATATTTAAAAAAAAAATGGAAAAATCGAATTTCGTGTGTTGATTAAACACTGTTTTTTGATGGGGCAAAATATCATTCAAGCAAAGCAATGGCTTGATAAGTATTACGGGGACTCTGCCCCTGGAAAATCACTCATTATTTACTGGTATGCTGTATTTAAATGCGGTCGTACAGACACAAATGATGCTAAACGCTCTGGACACCCAAATGCGGGGGTTACACCGGAAAACATTAAAAAAATCCACAAAACTGTTTTGGATAACCATAAAGTGAAATTGCGTGAGATAGCTGACACTCTAAAGATATCGAAAGAACCTGTTGCTCATATTTTGCATGAATACTTAGGCATGAAAAGCTCTGTGCGAAATGGGTACCGCGTTTGCTCATAGTGAACCAAAAACAACAACGTGTTGATGACTCTGAGCGCTGTTTAGACCTGTTTAAGCTCAATAAAAAGGACTTTTTCATGCGATATGTGGCAATGGATGAAACATGAATACACCACTATGCACTGGAATCAAATCGGCAGTGAGCTGAGTGGATGGCAGCCGGTGAAAACCGCCCGAAGCGACCAAAGACACAACAGTCGGCTGGGAAGGTTTTGGCCTCTGTATTTCGGGATGCGCATGGAATAATTTTCATCCGCTATATTGAGAAGGGAAAAACCATCAATAGCAAATATTATATAAAGTTACTGGTGCGTTTGAAGGCAGAAATCGCAAAGAAACGGCTCGAAATGAACAAGAAAAAAGTGCTCTTTCGTCAAGACAATGCACCGTGTCACAAGTAAATAGTAACGATGGCAAAACTGCATGAATTGAAGTTCGAATTGCTTCGTCACCCACCGTATTCGTCAGATTTGGCGCCCAGCGACTATTATCTCAGATCTCAAAAAAATGCACGCGAGAAAGAGATTTGGCTCCAATGAAGAAGTTATCGCCGAAACCGAGGCCTATTTTGAAGGCAAAGACAAATCCTTCTACAAGAAAGGTATAGAAATGTTAGAAAAACGTGGGACTAATTGGATCGCTCTTGAAGGAGACTATGTTGATAAATAAACTCGAATTTTGCAAAAAAAAAAAAAAATGTGTTTTAAGTAGTTAGACCAAAAAATTTTTCAGCCTACGCTATTGCTTAACAAAAACATATTAGGAACATTCATTTTCTAATGGAAAATATGTTTATACGTAAGAGTATAAATTGTTATAGTCACAATCAATATAATTAAAGTGTTTTAAATTTCTTAAAAATATTTTCGATAACAAAATACTCCTCAAATTTATATTTGACCCTCCTAAAATGTTCGAAAAAAGCAAGGTGCAAAAGCAAGAAAGATAAAGATGAATAGCAAGTGATAAAAGAAAATTGCCCTCGGCTTTCGAATGGGCGTAAATTTTCGTCTGGCAATATCCTTGGGTCTCCGTAAAACACATTACGGCGTCTGCTGAGCAATATACTATGGAGTTCCCACAATACACTGTCAACAACAGACTAAGTTACGTTGTTCTGAAGCTATAAACTTGTTGAAGTTTTTTTATTTAATAAAATGTATGCTTCCATTAATAGTGATTTGTGTTTTCTAGTTCTTGTATAATGAAATATCATTCAAATTAAAAAATAATGCATTTCTTATTGTTTCTATTTTATTTTGGGGAATCCTTAAATTTATTTCTTATAATAGTAGTTTGAAAACATACGGAAAAATCACTGTTTGGACATATTTTGTTTGCTTGTTTATCAATTTATTTCAGGTTAGTTAAATTATCTGAAAAAATTAAATTTTCCAATTTACGTCAAGTAAATTCCACAGAGGGAACATGATCCCTGTACGTAGACAGTTGATTACAGAAAATACTTATAAAATAATTACAAACTAAATAAAACTTATAAAATATAAACTAAAATAATGGTATATTATGAAATTATATCATATGACATTATCGAAATATTGTCCACTGTTTTTTTTGGTCAATTTAAGCCAATCCTTATATATTGCTTCTAATCCAGTTCTTTAGTTTACTTTTGAATGTATCTTTTTATCATCTAGTGATTTCATTTCATTCGGCAGTCTATTGAAAGTTCTTAAAGCCTTTACAAAACAATTGTCGTAGTTAATAGTTTTATTAGTATCGGGTATCCTTGTGCTCTTATTTCTCGGCCTGCTGTTTGATGTGAGAAAATTATTTCGTAGAATGGGATAGTGATATTGTAATGACTCATATGTAAATAGTTGCTGGATGTTCAATGGATTTTTTCTGAATAGTAAAATTGATTTTGTTGATTATTTTTAACAACATATGCTTATGAATACTGTTAAGTTATTGTTATATGCTCCGCCCCAAGCGATAATACTATGCTGATAATACTATGAAAAAGAGCATAGTAAATATGTCTGAATCCATTACCTTTGCTAGTTTGTAGAAAACGAATACTAGATATTTAATATTTTTGATAATATATCAATATGTTTATTCCATTTAAAATTGTAGCCAATTAGAATTCCTAAATATTTACAATTTTCTACGCTTTCAGTTTTTTATCATTTATTTTTATTTCCATTTTTTCTACATTCAAAGACCAGTGCCAGCCATGTTGCAATATTTGCAAGATATTCATTCATTTTAATTTGAGTGTGATTCGAAGTATCCTCTGCAAATATGATTTCTGTGTCATCGGTATATGACAGAATTATATCTTTACGCATCTCATTTGACATTATATTATTAGCATAGATAATAAATAATAGAGGTCCTATTATTGTACGGGGATGGATTGAAAAGTTCGCGGCCTAATCAAGAAAACAAAATAAAATACGTACGAAAATATTTTTATTTTTCGACGTAATCTCCACCTAGCTCTATGCACTTCTTCCACCTGCTTTCAAAGCTTCCACACCTGTTTGAAAAAAGATTCCTAAAGGTCTTCAAAATACTGGTTAACCACAACTTCAACTTCTTTATTTGATGAAAATTTCTGGCCACCGAGTTTTTTTTTAGGTTTGGAAACAGATGAAAGTCCGAAGGTGCCAAATCAGGAGAATAAGTCGGGTGGGGCAGCAATTCGAAACGACAATCATGAATTTGAGCCACAGACGAGTGAACGCGAGCGTTGTCTTGATGGAACAAAACTTTCATTCCCAGTAATCTTTAATTTCTTGACGTAAACCACTCAAAAGGGTACAATAGTAAGTCGAGTTTATTGTTTCGCCTTTCGAAAGGTAGTCCACCATAATAATACCTTTAGCATCCCAAAAAACTGACGCCATCACTTTTCCAGCCGACAGAATTGCTTTCGCTTTCTTTGGGGTCGGTTCACCAGTTTTTTTCCACTGTTTGGATTGTTGTTTTGACTCTGGAGAATAGTGGTGAACCCAGGTTTTGTCCATTGTCACAAACCAGTTAAGAAAATCTTGCGGATCAGCCTCAAACATCTCCAAACAGTCGCGAGAAATCATGAGTCGAATTCGACCCACCCAGCGGAAAGCATAGAAAATCCGAGTTCGTTGGCAATGATGTTTTGTGTTCGTTCATACAAGATGCATATAGTGACTGCAATCTCCCTGATAGTTAATCTACGGTCTTTCAATATGAGATCACACACTTTGCCGATGTTTTCTTCAGTCATAGACGTCGTGGGCCGTGCGAAGCGAGGGTCATCTTCAATGCTCTCTCGTCCACGTTTAAATTCTGCAACCCATGTTTTCACAGTGGTATATGACGGACCAAATTCCCCTAGTGTTGTTTTCATATCATCGTGAATCTCCTTTGGTGTTAATTTTTTTTTAAACAGGTACTTGATCGCACGTTGTTCAATTTTTTCCATTTTTCCATAAACGCTGCACTTGGTCTCACTAAACTCGTTCTAACCTAAAAACCACAAATTCCACAGCAACAAAATTTTACACTGTGAGAACCAAAGAATGTATGAACTTATTGAGGGTACTATAATAAAAATATTATAACTATTTTTTGGTGAGGCCGCGAACTTTTCAATCAATCCTCGTACCTTGCGGTACACCCATTAATAATTTATTATACTCACTTTCACTGTCATTTATTCTTACTTTTTGTTGTCTGTTATGAAGATAGCTACGTTTTAGATTGTGAGCTTTTCCTCTTATTCTAATGTAATATAATTTATTTAACAGTATTTTATGGTCGACAGTATCAAATGTTTTTACCAAATCTAGAAAAGTGACTAGAATCAGCTTACTTTTGTCCAATTTTGTATAAATTATATTAGTAATGTTACTTTTGTGTCTCTGTTTTTGACAAATTCAAATTGTTTTTCGGAGATTACTTTAGTCTCCATCACAAAATGAAATATTCTATTACAAATTACGAGTATTTTTGCAAATATTCTCGCAATGTTTGAAATTAGTAAAAGTGGTATGAAATGAGTATCCCTGTGTCTATATGTTGACTAATAATAATAACTTAAGAGAGTTGAGAGAAATCACACTGGCTGTCAGTCAAACATTTTCTATAAAAGTATTTGCACATGAGACTTCAGTACTAACCTTTTTTTTGTTGTTTCAAGAAATTAAGACTTCTGGTAGGTTTTGGATCCCTGAGTCAGGCCAATATGTTATTTTCTAGATAGAATCTAACAAATGCAGAGGGAAACAACTCCTACTTCTACTACCCTACTTCTCCTCGCTGCCGGAGTCTTTCACGGACGATGACCTCCAATGCTCTTATACAGATCCGAAAAAGATTGCAGATGCTTTTGCACACTATTTTTGTGGCATGTATTGTGCCCCTACACCTACAGGGCATAATTGTGTCCAGGGAGGTGCCGATTTGATTCCTCTTGTCTCTCTTCACTGCCTTACTGATGATATGATTTTGGCTGCTCTGTCGAAGTCAAAGAATAAGTTCACTCAGGGCCCTGATAAGGTCCCTTGTTTTATTATTAAGGGCTGCGCGCAAGCCTTGTTGAGGCCCTTGTCTTTTATATATAGCTTATCCCTAAAATCTAACACTTTTCCTGAAATCTGGAAAACAGCAAAAATTACACCTGTATTCAAGAAGGGCGATACTAGTATCATTTCCAACTACAGGCCTGTGTCAATATTGTCACAATTTGCTAAAGTTTTTGAAATGGCAATATATGACTCATTGTTTAAGCAGATTAAGGGACGTTTGACGCAGGCTCAACATGGTTTCTTTGGCAGCCAGCACGGTCAGCAATTTGGCTTCCTTGCGCAATTCACGGGGAAAGCCCTTGAAGATCGTCAGCAGGTCGACGCTATCTACACAGACTTCACGAGGGCATTTGATCGTATTGATCATTCCATTCTAGCACGTAAACTGGCTAGTATGGGGTTCCACAATGATTTGATATCATTCCTTCGGTCATATCTACATAATCGTATTCAATATGTTGATATCCGAGGACATTATTCATTTCAATTCGTAGCTACTAGCGGCACTCCACAAGGTAGTAACCTCTCA
>CM032447.1:140962107-141004607 GCA_019049505.1 Pachyrhynchus sulphureomaculatus
AACAGCTGTTCTCTGAACAGAATCCAACAAATGCAGTGTATGTTTGGAAGTAGAGCCCCAAACATGGGAGCAGTATTCCATAGTTGGTCGAATTTCAGCTTTGAACATAATTAACAGTTGTTGTGGAGTATAAAGCTTTCTAGTTCGAAATAATATTCCCAGCTTTCGAGAAGTTTTCTTTGCGATGATTGCAACATATTCATGCCAAGACATATTTGCTCCCAAATAAACGCCCAACAAATTGAGTGACGATGCTAGAGGAATCGAGTGCCCAAAAATAACTATGTCGGGTTCAGCAACGTTAAATTTTTTAGAAAAAAACTGCCGCCTGAGTTTTTGTAGGGCATTCTTGACCTTGGATATCCACAGTAAAATGTGAAGCAAAGAGTTCAGCCAACAAGTGTTGTTGCAATAGAATTATCTGGCCGTTTCAGTGGTGGTTTGGTGGATTTGGGGAAATTTTGACTAACTGCCTTAGCATTCTATAGTAATAGCCACTATCGCAACGATTTCCATGCTTGAGGTAGCGATATTATTATTTAAGCAACGTGTATGGAAACATGAAGAACCGTCAATATCAGCAAGAAAGTGAGGCGCAATAATAAAGATAAAATGTGATTTTTCTCAAGATTTAGGTAATTATATGAATAATTTGTACGTAGTGATTAGTAATTATAGAAGTTAGAAGTTATAGTAGAAATCCGTATTAAGAATTAGGGTAATTCTATTTAATTTAAATTTGTTGAATGATGTTCATGTCTTATCATCTATATCAATGATAATATGGCAGGCACTGACACATGAGACTGTCAAAATAATTACTTGATAATTTTACTTAAAATTGTGTATTTTAATAAAAGAATTACTCTACTTGATAGATATTCTATTTATTTTACGATTCTAGCTTCCAAATGGACGTAAGAGTGAAATGAAACTACGAATTACTGGAAAAGATATATTAAATCTGACTTTTTACTTCATTGTAATTTATGTTCAGAAAATGAGTTGTTACGAACCTAACTTATCCACATAAATATTTAAAAATTGGAAATAATGTGAAATACTTTAACTCCGGAGATATTACTTACATACTGAGCCTGCACGCATTCATTTTGAGTCTAATTTTAAAAAGTTGCTTGCCTCCATACACTAACTTATAATTTAGTACTAGAATGAAATTCTAAATCAATTTATAAAAATTAAAGAATTTTTCACAAAAACAAAGGTATTTTTACATTTAGCATAAAAAATACTCAGCCTAACCTTAGTTGCTATAATTTTAAAAAAGAACAATTTATATTGAATGTAGTTGAATTCAGACAGAGATGAAACGTACTTAAAACTGCGCAATTATTTTTCAAAAGAGTTTTGGCTTTCATATTTTTACATGGTTATCAACCATGGATTAAAGAATTATATTACTATTTCCTCGAGACTCAATGTAAATTTTAGATAACTAAAATAGTGGGCAGTTGGGATTGCAAAAGCATCCCTGGGTGAGAAACAACAATAGAGGTGACGTTGACACAATGTTATACAGAATTTTCCAGAATATGTGCCTTTGAATCTTTGGCCTTCTAGGGGTTTTTATTTCCTATTGAGTTGCCGCTATTTGAGTAAATAGCGACAACTCAATATTAACTACTTTATTTTATGTTATTATACATAGAAAAAAATAATTATTTTAGGCTTTTATTTGGCTATTTTAAAATTGAAAAAATAAAATCTTCAATTCCACATAAATATTCTAGAAACACGCTGTAAATAATTATTAACTTCTGTGGTAAATTTTGAAATTTTATATTTTGTCTCTTTCAACAATGCGGCATACACAGATACAGTACAACTAATTTTCTGGCAAATGCTGCATATCATAAACTAATGGCGGCATCTACAATTTTAATATATCATTGTAAAACTGTATTTTTTCCCAACTTTCACTTAAAATTTTAGCGTGCAATATGGGCAGGTGATTGAGATACGATATTGCATTTAACAGTAAAAAATGTCATTGTAATAATTATCATATGACGTAAATATTTTTTGTAAGTTTTTAACGGGTGTAAATATATTTTCTCTGGAAGACCACAACTATATGAAAAGACCAATATTAATTCGAACATCAAAAGTGAATATCAGTTCCTCAGTTCATAGAAGATGGTGGCAATTCTTTTTTGAACATTATGGAAGAAGCGTTAATCATCAACGAAGAAACGATTTCAATAATTTTTAGATAAAACAAGGGTTTGACCAAAATTTGTTCCACAGATTTCAGATGAAGATCCATAGTTATTGAAAGTGCAACTATCCAAGGAGATCATACAAGCCTCTAGAAACAATTCAAACTTCCTAAAATCAGTTATAACTGGTGACGATACATAGTGTTTTCAATAAAGCTCATTTACAAAACAAATCAGAAAAACTCGAAAAGTTCCATGAAAAATCAAAGCAATCTTGACTATTTTCTCCTACATTAAAGACATTATTCATCGTGAATATGTTTCAACTAGTCAAACTATCAATGGCGAATATTACTAAAAAGTATGGAAACGTTTGATGAATAGAACTAGGGCTTGTCACACCAAGTTACTAATCATTCACCATATTGTCACATTTAAATTTTCCGGACGTGTGAAAAAAAAAATTGCTTTCGTTTAAATTTTTTAGTTGCTTTGAGATCCTTATCAAGCTAAAATTAATAAGATTTCGTCCGCCACTGACATACTACCACAGTCGCCGGTCGCCATCACCGCGAAAAAATCAATCCGGCAAATGCCAAATGTTGCCAAATCTCGCGCAAACTAAACGGCTGCCAGTGACAACATTTTTAATATCAGTGACACATGCTTTCATTTTGAAAGGATAAATAAGAAAATTAGAGTATTAATAATCAAAAGTATCAAGTTATTTAATTACTTTTTTCCACGAAATCAAATAACCAAAAGCCAATGCTGATTTTTAATTTAACAGTTATTTGGAAGAAGAGAAGAACATTTTCTCTCCAAGATAAAACTTAACTTTCGACGCTAAGCTGGAGGACAGGACAGAAGAGGAAATTAGAATTTTCTAACAAATGAAAACATAAATACTTATTTTTTCGTAAAAATTAAATAATGATACAGGTATATGCACAGTACTTCCCTTTCAAATACAAATTAAAATTTTACGGTCTCACTTTAGAGAATATTCATAACTACTCAATATTTCAAAAGGGGATTTACTACGTTCTGGTGAGATATCGGTAAAACTTCGTTACGCGGGCTTTTCAGAAAAAGGGTTTTTTTTGGAATAGGCTTAAAGTGGTCTAATTTTGAAAGACTTACGAGAAACTAGCGGGGGGAAGCCGTTTTTTGCACTTTTTTGTGGTAAATAAAAATTAACCTATATCACTGACAACTGCTGATAACCATTGATCGAAATTGTCAGTTGTTTTCGGAAGAATAGGCTCCGTTCACACTAATGGGTGAAATGTAGAGAAGAAGAAAGAAACTTCCCTTTTTCTGAAAAGCCCGCGTACCGAACTTTTACCAAATTTTTTTCAGTTATAATCTAATCTTATCACAAAATTGTTTATTGTCATTTTTTTCGATAAACTTTCTGTACGCGGGCTATTCAGAAAAAGGAAGGTTTCTTTTTTTTTGGAATAGGCCTAATTTTTAAAGATTTACTAGAAAAAATCATGGGGAGGCCATTTTGGTTTGGATTTTTTTTTAAAAAAAAAGCATAAAATGGCGTAAATTTGAAAAATTTATGAGAAAAAATCGGGAGATAACCATTTTTGTTAATCTGAACTAACTGAATCAAAAAATCAGCAATTACAAAATACATTAAAAAACCTTGTGATTTGTTCTTTTGTTTTCCGCAAAGAAAATTTCACAGCAAAGTTCCTTATTGGTTGGAAATTTACTATAACTATAAATATAGCATAATTATGTCGGCACATGCGCATAAACGAACTGAGTTCTCCCGAGCATTTTCGTTCAGTGGTTGTCGTTCGTACGCTTACGTATCAATGTTTATATGCAAAAAAACATGTAAAAACGGCCTCTCCCCGATATTTTCTCGTAAGTCTTTCAAAATTAGACCGTTTTAAGCCTACTCCAAAAAAAAACCCTTTTGCCGAGATATTAATCACAAAATATGGAAACTTATGTCCACGCCTCGAACTTTATATTGCCTAAAAGTGCGATTGAAAATAATTACATTAAAAAGTATATTAGTTTTTTCCAACCAAATACAAATTATTAGGGGAATGAAGCCACTAATTTTTTTAGGTATCTCGTAATATAATTCCAACTCAGTCTCTTCTACCATTTTCGTTAAGATTGGAAATAAATTTAAACATAGTTTGATTTTCAGAATCCTCAACTTCGTGAATGCAAATAAAGACATATAACATGACATATTCAAGATACTACCCTTAAACCTCCTATTCCACAATATATATATATATATATATATATATATATATATATATATATATATATATATATACATATATATATATATATATATATATATATATATATATATATAATATATATATATATATATATATATATATATATATATATATATATATATATATATATATATATATATGTATATATGTATATATATATATATATATATATATATATATATATATATATATATATATATATTTATTTAACTATAAATATATACATATACTCAATACTTCTCTATTGTCTTAAAAAAATTTAAGGAAAAATTCCTAGTATTCTATTGAAACTCTACAAAATTTATCTATTCTCATCTGTTTCGCCTCCTTTTTAAATGATAATTGCATAAAAATTACGTATTGAATTTGAATTTGTTTTAAAAAAAACTTAAACCCATCATAACTACCGATATTTTAAATAATGAGTATTTTATGGTGAGAAAGTTGGGCAGAAACAGAGTTTCAGAGATATTTAGAACTGTAACTTGATATTTTCTCTATAAAACCACTTCGCTAACCTCCTTCTTCATTCATTTAATCCTTTAGAAGCTCGACTATAAATAATTAAAAATTATAACAAAAATAACAAGATTTTTAAAGTCCTTTCTTGTTATTTCAATTTATCACTGTCTTATTTAAAAACTTAAGTAAATATTAGATACGTTACCTAAAATAATCATGGTTTCCTTTTTAGCCGTAACGACCTTTATAGTTGTTCCTCCCACTGTGTTATTTAATCAATATCGTTACACCTATGACTTGGATAAAGGAACGTGAAAGTTGAGAAATGATTTAAAATTTAATTGATTCACAAACATAGATAAATCGGCAAACCATAATTACTTTAAATATTTCTGATCAAAATATTAATAAATATCGTACGGTATAAAACAAGAGTGCAACAAAAAGTTGCGAAATAATATAAGTAAAATATATACTCAATTTGATTGAAAAGGATTTCAGAGACATTTATAACTAAAGCTTCAAGTTTTCTTCTACCTACTATTTTTGTTAAAATTGAAAACAATGAAAAAATAAAACAATTTTCATATTTCTCATCCACAAGAAGCCTTAAAAGGACAAATAACATGATATTGCGAAGAAACTCTTTTAATCCCCTCCCCCATCTCATTAATCTCCTCTACCATCTCATTAACCTCCCCACGTCTGATTGAAAATAAGTGAAATAATGAAGAAATTACATAATTTTCAGATTTCTGGTCTTCAAAAATTCTGAAAATGATGTAAAATACGACTTATATGAAGCAACCTCTTTAATCTCTTAACATAACTCCCTAAATTATTGTATGTTTGACCATAAATAATTGAAAATAATGATAAAAAAAAAACACATTTTTGGCATTCCATCTTCCAAGAAGCCTAAGGACCTATAGTACTTTATATACCAAGTAACCCCTTTAAAAACATCCTCCCACACTTTTTATATGTGACCAGAAATAATTATACGACAAATTGCTTCATTGTCTAATCCAAAATAAAGAAAAATTATAGAAACTAATAAAATTCCTCAACCTTCGTTTTGTTACTTAAAAAATGTCATATTTTCATCCTATTCTTTTAAGTTATTTTCAAAAATATTTTTGAATTTATTACATTTACACTTTACAACTATTTGGTGTTCGGAATACCGCGTGGGGATGTGGGACCGAATACCATCCCAGGTAAGTTCTGCCTGTCGTAGAAGACAGATGCCCAGATCCCAACCGGCATTGCCCGATGTTATAGCTTAGGCTACGTGAAGTTGCATAAGGTTTTGTGGCTGTGCCGATGACCTCCGCGAAAGCTGTGGGAAAAGAATAACATGCTCCTCCTCCTCAACCTTCCTTTTTCCCTATTTCTCCTTAAGCGCTGTTACTGAAAAAGTGTAGATTTCGTTCCTGTTTTAGGTAGTATACGTATACCAAATTGGGATCTTATTTCGTTTGAGAATTATCGTATCAACAGGCAGGCAAACCGATGAAAATGGGAAGAAAACGAGACTATGTTTTCTAGAAACCCTAAAACGTGAAGAAATGCAAGAATCTCATAGGATGATTTTTTAACGAATACAATAGTTCCCTTTAACAAGGAAGTAAAAAACTCTTAACATCAATCACTTTATTTTTACACTAGACACTTGTTTCGCGGATTATGTTAGCATTATCAGAATCGATTGACAGAATTTAAGGTTAAAAACTAGACTATTTATACTAAATTTGAGATTTACTCGAGTTGAACCAACAATCACAGGCAACAAATAAAAACATGTAAATATGACTGACATGAAATAAATGAAAATGGACTTTGATGTTTCACACTGAACATACACTTGTTACCCGAACAAAATTGCACATTTTCAAAAAAGAACATCTTAAGGAATGCCATTAAATTCTCAAAAATTCGTTAAAATTAGTGATAAAACTGTATTTCAGTTTATAATGTTAAGTTAGAATTAGGAAATAGTGTAGTATCCTAATTCTAACAATATCATCATATTATTTACAATCAATACTTAAAGACATAGTAGCATATTATGCCTTGTCTAGCAGTAATTTCCAGTTACGTTATACCGGTAATTTGAGTTAATGTAAAAGAATCACAAGAAAAGGTAATTCTATGTATTAACCAGTAATGTAACCAGGTTCAAAAGGCGCCTGAGCGGATACCAAAGGCAATTCTTTAAGGAAAAGGAGAGAATACTAAAGGTGGAACTACTTATAGAGTGGGGACGGCAATCAACTAATAGGGGGGGGGGGGAGTTGTCTAACGACAATCGAGGAGCGAAGCACCGTAATGAAAAAGAAGAACTTTGGGGAGACAGAGGTCGAGAATCTTAACAAAAAAGGAACCCTAAGTACAATGGGAAACTTGCACTTAATTTAAATGTCGATGACCAGGAGGTGAAAATTTTTCACGAAAAAAAAACCTCCTATAAAAAAAAGTTTCGATTCTAGGAGACGTATTTTATACATCTATTTAAGCGGAGTGATACGTTTCCTGGGCCCCCCTTTGGCTACGTTGTCACATACATTAACGTATGGCATAAGTAGGATAATGATCAACGCATTTTTAAACCCTGACACGTCTCGTCATCCCCTTCAGTTCGCGACATGAAAAAAAAAATCAAAAAACTAAAAAGTTTGTGTTGTAAACGAAACTTTATATAGTATTATATAATATATATATATATATATATATATATATATATATATATATATATATATATATATATATATATATAGTATATAATATGAAAACACAATTTTATATTAAGTTATATTAATTATCAAACCCTAAAATTACCATTTATTTGCATCAAATTTATTCCTTGTTCATCACAATCAAGAAACGAGTAAACTAATGAAAGTAGTAAAAGTAAACACCGTAGATACACAAAAACATCGCAATAAAAAAAAAACCCGTGCACTGAAAATGTGTTGGAGTGAACGGCAGCTGCATCGACCGATGGGCACGCGACACAAGATTTTCTTTATCTGGCCCAATTGTTGTTTCATCTGCTCACTTTTTGTTCCATTGAAACGTTGACAACCACGTACGATAAAGGCAATATTTTATACATTTGTAATAAAAATGACAGAAAAATACAGAAAAATAAATCACTGAATTAGTTAATTTAGTTCAGTAGTAGTAATAATCATTGAATTAATTAATTTTCCTTGACGTTCTCCCTTAATCAGAAATATTTTGGTTCTGATGACTTTACCAAGTATTTTTTTAAGAGATCAATGAAATCTTTCACATTAAAATTGCATATAAGAATTTACAAATAGATTACAAATCCGTAACTTCACCGAATTTGTCATTTAATCTTACCATAAATATTATTGTTAATTTGAATGAATTATTTACTTGAACATACATAAGTAGATTAGAATTACTCATAAGTGTAATATGAATGCCTGCATTGCCTAAAAGCAACAAAATTATTTTATGTGATTTATATATTATTATAATCTAAAACTATGAAATTAGTTCTTGTGTAGTTTCATAAGGAGCCCTAAATTGCATTAATTAGAATAATTTTTAGCGCCACATAAATCATTTTATTTCCACGCAAATAAGGATTGAATTCAACCTATCGGCAGAAATTAAATGTATTTTTTACCAAAAGTTTTTTCTTCTTGTTCTCTAATCTCTTTTCTAATTCATTACAATAAAACAAAGAAACGGAATCAAAAGGAAAAGGTAAAAGAAACAAAAAATTTAATCTTGACTTCCACTGCCAACCGTATATATCCCCTTTTTCGTATTCTTTACAATTGAGTTTTTAAAAAATTACAAAATAATAGATCAAACTAGTCAGTTTTGAGATAAATTGGTTTTTCAAATTGACCAGTATAAATAAAGAGCTCTAAACAAATTGCAAAAACAAAAAAAAAAAACAAATTGTTCTTAATTTTTGATTATTAGTGTAATTTATTCCCCCAAAGAAGAGTTTGTTGTAATTATTCCGCATGTTTGGGCTGAAATAATTTTTGGCTATTTTAAACTGAGTAGAAACGCAACACACTAAAATAACCTTAATATAAGTAGCTTGTTTCAACACACGATTTACTCTAACACTTCTCACTTTAAAATAAATATATAATACCAAAACCAAAATAAAGGTACTGCTTAAGATTTATTTTACCATTTGACTTATAACAATAAACCTACAAGAAATATAATTATTTTTTATGAAGATTTACTATAAATACCTTACTCTATTAAACTGTCATATTTAAAAAAAAAACACTTATTCCAAAATCATATCTTAATACTTTCATCCTATTCTTTTAAGTTATTTTCAAAAATATTAACTATATTTACACTTTACAAATATTTAGTGTTCGGGATACCGCGTGGGGATGTAGGACCGAATACCATCTCAGGTAAGTTCTGCCTCTCGTAGAAGACAGATGCCCAGATCCCAACCGGCATTGCCCGATGTTATACCATCGTATTAGCTTAGGCTCCGTGAAGTTGCATAACGTGTTTGCCGATAACCTCCGCAAAAGCTGTAGGGAAAAAATAACATGATGAAGCTCCCAAGATCAAAAAATTCCGTAAGCTATCCCTCCGTTTGGAATCCTAGGTGGGGGCTGGTTCAGGTGCATCAACATGCAGAGATTGTAATTAAAAAGTAGATTTTTGTAACATACGACGATTAATCTCGAACATAAATTCAGTGTACCAATACCTGCAATCAAAAAGATCTCATGTACTCGCTAGGCTAGACTAAGGTCAGTTCATCGACTAGAATAGTCAACTTTGTGTATCGTGGGTATAACTTCTATTTCCAGTTTAGTCCTAGCTTTAGAATCTGTCTTTTTGTCAGAAATGATCTCTCTTGCCAACTAAAGGAGGCTCTTGAACCTGGAAACTTTGATATTATGTGGTTAAAAATAACGTCTTAACAAATCACAAGATTTATCTGTTGTCTACATCGACCACCAAATCATACTAATTTTAAAACAATTTTCACATCTCTTGCAGCCACTATTAATTATATACAAATTAATTATTCAAGTGCCAAAATTGCCATCCTGTGCGGCTTTCATGTCCACAAGATAAACTGACTTAAGTATTCAAATACGACTGACGAACAAGGTCGTGAAGCTAAATCAGTCTCAATCAGTTGTAACTTTACCCAGCTTATCGATGAACCAACCCAGATTCTTGATCGAGACGGGGAGTCCTCCAGTCTTATGGACCTATTTTTAACCACTAATCCAGAGATTTACACCGTCACCATAAATCCGCCCTTAGGTTCTTTTGACCATAAACTGCTTTTGAGATCCAGTATCCTACCAATTAGTGGCAGAGGCGCCTAAACTGTGCAAGTTTTAGCACTACAGGTGACGAATTAGAATATTTTCGAACTTTCCCTTGACGTTGGTTTTAGATCCGATGATTCATCTAATTGCTCTAAGGAGTCATTTTCGCCAGCATGGAAGCTTACGTCCCGTTTTCAAAGAAATACTCTTCCAACGGTAAACCTTGGTTTGCAGATGTCAGTGAGCTTATTTTTTTGATTTATTTTGAATGCTTGAACAAATATTGCTTATGCAAATACGCACACCAGGAAGTCGTTTAACTTAACAAAGACCTGGAAGAAATTCTATCTTAAGGTGACAATAACCATGTAGTATTTAAAGCTACAGAAACTCAGGCGGCAGTTTTTTCTAAAAAAGTTGTTGAACCCGACATTCCTCTAGTATCGTCACTCAATTTGCTGGGCTTTAACTTGGGAGCAAACATGTCTTGGCAAGAATATGTTGCATGCATAGCAAAGAGAGCTTCTCGGAATCTGGAGATATTATAGCGAACTAGAAAGCTTTACACTCCGCAACAGCTCTTAATTCTCTACAAATCTCAAATTGTGCTCACAAACATACACTTCATTCATTGAACTGTCTTCAAAAGAGAACCATTCGCCTGATTGGGGACCCAGAACTCACCAGCAAATTTTATTTATTGAAATTTCGAAGAACGGTTGGCGTCTTAAACCGATTCTATAAGGACTTTCATGGAAAGTGTTCGATGAAGGTAGCCCGCTTAATTCCTCCCAGAACGGTGCATGCTAGGAATACATCTCGCCCTAATACACGACATCTCTATGAGATTCAGCTTGTCACTCCTCCTACAACTCTTTTTAAGCAGTACTTTATATGGAGAGCGTCAGCTCTTAGGGATGAACTGCCCAGGACTGTGTTTTATATTAAGTTCAATGTGATTCCAAATCACGTGCTATAGCAATAAAAAAATACCGATAATTGGTAGCAATGGCAATTTTGATTAATGTTAAAGGTACCCTTAAAAAATATTTAAAAAGTTTTAATAATAAAAAATTCATTCATTTAGGATTTGTAAAACAAGTTCTTTTATGGTTGTCCTAAATTTTCACTGCTGTGACTAAAAAAATGGCCATTAAACTGAACTTTTAGTAATATTAACCATACACATATATTTAATCATTTTGGACAAACTCGTTTGTTAAACGTTTATACTCAAATATATTTAAAACAAATTTTTCAGCCCTCTATCTCGAGTCAAAAAATATATACATGTAAATAAAAATATATTTTAAGAACTCTGTATATGACTTATATCATAGTATATTTGAAGCAATCCCACTAACTCCTTCCTCCATCCGTTCAACCCCTTAATTTTTTGCTATAAATAAGTTTGCTTAAAATTTATGGAATAATGCGACCAAGATCCAAGAGAAATATTCAAAATAATGTTAAAAGTAAAATTTTTAACGACTCCTGGCCGTTTCACCCTCTTTTCCTGTAGCAGTATCGCTTAAAACCTATAGGTTCCTTTCCTATATGAACTGCATGTGTATTAAATTTGAAATAGATATACGATTCCGATCTAAAGTTATCGTGCTAGCAAACGGACAGACAGACCAACGCTACAGAAAACTGTTTTTCGTAACCTAGCGAAACTGAAAAGGTAAAGAAATGCAAAGGTATCGGAGAATAATTTTTTCACGAATATAATACTTCTCATTAGCAAATTTCTCTAAATCGTGAGAACTAAATTTCTTTGTAATTTTTCGTTTTTATTCACACTTATTGAACATTTACACATATTTGACCTAAACTCTTTTATAGTTACTGTATACAAGTAGTATCCGAATAAGTTTTATATTTGAATATACTTGAATATATTTAAAAACTAGTTTAAATCTATCTGCTCTAGCCAGAAAAAATAGATCCCGGTTTTCAGCAAGATCGCATCCTTGGATACTGAGAAAACAAGTCGGCTTGATTTGTATTTAGAAAATGACCGTTAAAACCTGTCTGATTTAAATTAAAGATGAATGCAAAGTGCAAAGGTGAAACAAGTTGATTTGGATGAAAATGAAAATATTAAAAAAATCTAACCCTTTTAAGACTGGTTTTGGTACTTCTAGTAGTTTTAATAGAGTAGAGTTTTGTTTAGAATTTCTATTAGAGTTGTTTTTTAAAAAAAATGAGTTTACTAAATGGAATTATGTTAACCGAAAACTAATACAGGCGAAGTAAACATGATTAATGTAATTTCAAACTAAATTATTTTAATGGTCTAACAATTATAAAAATCGTTGTATATTTTAAAAGAATTTAAGGAAAAAATATAGCCAATAAAAATAAATATACTAAAATTATTTTATATATGAAGCCGTGTTTAGTTGATCAATTAAGATGGAAGGTCTGCCTAACATGAATGCAATTAAGAACCTCTAAAACGATAACAGTGCAACACAATTTTTAGTACCGGACAGAAAATGAATCCGTACAAAAAACCGCTACATCACGTCTGATTGCAAAGATTTTTGTAATTAAAATTGTAATAAAAATGGGTTGAAGGGTGCGCTTACATTAAGGGTTCAAAATAAAGTGAGATACTTGACATTATATAAAAACTGGAAGTAATATATTCAATGTTAAGGATACATCGATGGTTTCCATACTGCGCCCGTCTACAATTACCTAACACGAAGGCTGAAAAGTTTTTGGTCAGACACATAGATATCGCCCTTTTCAAAAAATTGATATGATTTTTAGGAAGTTCCAACCTTCAAATACGTGTCGAAATATTATGACATTTCGAAGATTAGTGTACAAGTTACAGTGATTTTAGTGACGCGACTTATGATTTTTCAAAACAATGGAAAAATATCGAATTTCGTGTGTTGATTAAACACTGTTTTTTGATGGGAAAAATACCGTTCAAGCAAAGCAATGGCTAGATAAGTGTTACGGAGACTCTGCTCCTGGAAATCACTCATCGTTTACTGATATGGTGAATTTAAACAAGGTCGTACAGATACAAATGATGCTGAACACTCTGGACACCCAAATGAGATGGTTACCCGGAAAATTTAAAAAATAATCCACAATATTGTTTTGAATGACCGTAAAGTAAAATTGCATGAGATAGCTGACACCAGAAAGATATCAAAAGAACGTGTTGGTCATATTTTTCATGAACATTTGGCGTGAGAAAGGTCTGTTCGAAATAGGTACCGCTTTTGCTCACAGTGGACCAAAAACAACAACGTGTTGATGATTCTGAGCGCTGTTTGGACCTGTCTAAGCGCAATAAAAAGAATTTTTTCATGCGATATGTGACAATGGATGAAACATGGATCCACTACTACACTCCGGAATTAAATCGGCAGTGAGCTAAGTGGACAGCAGCCGGTGAAAGCCGCTCAAAGCGACCAAAGACACAACAATTGGCTGAGAAGGTTTTGGCCTCTGTATTTTTGGATGCCACGAAATAATTTTCATCGACTATGCTGAGAAGGGAAAAACCATCAATAGCGAATATTATGTAAAGTTATTGGTGCGTTTGAAGGCAGAAATCGTAAAAAAAAATCCCAAAATGACCAAGATAAAAGTGCTCTTTCATCAAAACAATGCACCGTGTCACAAGTCAATGGTTAAGATATGAATTGAAGTTCGAATTGCTTTCTCATCCACCGTATTCTCCAGATTTGGCCTCTAGCGACTATTATCGATTCGCAGACCTCAGAAAAAATGCTCGCGGGAAACAGATTTGGCTCCAATGAAGAAGTTATCGCCGAAACTGAGGCCTATTTTGAAAGCAAAGACAAATCTTTCTACAAGAAAGGTATAGAAATGTCAGAAAAGCGTTGGAGATTATGTTGATGAATAAAGTCGAATTTTGCAAAAAAAATGTGTGTTTTAAGTAGCTAGACATAAAACTTTTCAGCCTACGTGTTATTTTTAATTGTAGGAGCCGTACAACACTCGGCCATGCGTGTCAATAATGCAACGATTAATACTTTAAATATATATGGTAAGGTTATTCAAATTTAGTTATTAATTTATTTTTTTTAATTTCTCTGAACCTTTTATAAATGTCAAAGTCTTTGGATTTCTAAAGTACATTCTTGTATAGCTGAGGACAATTTCACTAGTTAAAATCTTTAAATGCCATAATCGAATTTGAATATGGCAATGAATTATATGTGAAATATCTATAACATTTTTCAATATACTGAGAGTCTCACCTTATGAGAGAACCTCGCGACTTCATTCGCGACGCGGGAAGTGAGGTGCACTGCTGAGCATATGCGCAGTCAATCAATTGAAATTGCGAATAATTATAGAAACATTTAGTATTCATTTTATTTGTTTCTTATTATTGAATGTTTTACTTCCAATTTGTATATCACACTGAGTATCTTCTTCTTGAAGTGCCATATCCAATACGGTCGTAGCCGACCCTCTCGCATTTGCCTGTGGTTGGTGCTTTATTAAATATTTCCACGGTCAAAGGGGATCTACAGTTTAATACTGGTTACAAACGACCAAAGTGAGAGAAATTTACTAGGCATGATACCACAGGTGATTTGCCATTACCTTCCCGAGTATCTTGCATTAATTTAAATCTTGAATCTAATTGCACAAACTAGCCTCATAAACGTGTTTTTGCAATTTCAGTCGCGAAAATCCCAGACTCAGACGTGATATAGGCATGATACTACAGGTGATTTGCTATTATCTTCCCGAGTATTTTGCATTATTTTAAATCTGGAATCTAATTGCACAAACTAGCCGTGTTTTTGCAATTTCAGTCGCGAAAGTCTTAGAATCGAACATGATAGAACAATTCAATACAGAGAATCGTTATGTTATTATGATACTCGTCAGTCAAAGTCAGATAAAAAATAAACATTTGTTGTACTGTGTTGCAGCCCTCACACGCTTCACTTTAGTTAATCTATTAATTGAAGACAAAGGTCTTATAAAAAGGAGCGCCTAAATAGAGCTTACGACAAAAAATGCTCTTTATAACTATTGGCGTTGCCACCAAATTTTACAATAATCATGAAAAACGTAACATCAGCGTGTACAATTGTGCTGACCAATTATCTCTTCATTTTAGTTACATAAAATGATTTTTACAATCAGCCCCTTTGCCTTACTTAACTTATCAAGGATAAACAAAGTTGAGGCTAAGAAACAATACCTATGTGTATATATATATATATATATATATATATATATATATATATATATATATATATATATATATATATATATATATATATATATATATATATAAATATATATATATATATATATATATATATATATATATATATATATATATATATATATATATATATTATAAATATGTATATATATATATATATATATATATATATATATATATATATATATATATATATATATATATATATATATATATATATATATATATATATATATATATATATATATATATATATATATATATATATATATATATATATTCACATTTATTAGCAATAAAAAAATTGCTTCAAAGATAGGAAGAAATAAATTAATTCACTTAAACTAAACTTTCAGAATAAAATATATGATGGACTTTGTGGCAATACACGCCTGAGCTAGCAAAGAAAGCACCGGAGTGGAGCAATATTTTAAAAATGTGTTTTCACGAAACTCGATAAAGTAAAAAAATAACAATAATCTTAGAGCGACGCGAAAAAAAAATCTTTTCACGGTAGGTATTTTTTTAATCATGGAAATTTACATCCACTAGGAGTGGCCAATATTTATACGTAAAAACAGATCTGACGATTATTCGAAATTATATGACAAGATAGAGGTTAATCTAAATAAATGTTTCTATTGAAGCAACATAATGCACTTAATAAAAATAAATTATTATTAACTTATGGTATGTACATATGTATACTATTTAACTTACATATAAAAATACTAAAATATAATCTATACACATCTACCTTCCATCTTTAAATTCAGAAGGATTATAGAAGTAAAAACTATTAAATTTTAATATTTTTTGGATTACGTTTCAAAAGGTTGTTACTTAAGACACAATTCTAGAAAAAAAACTTCCCGATTTAAACATTAAACAATTTTTGAATGTCTGTACGCGCATTAAGTTGGATGGGTCTTAAAGAAAATGTGTTTTTTCGTAGAAAATCCATAAACAGTAATAAATTTCTCTCCGAAAAAATAGAAATACTTTTTGACGCGAAGCACCTTAACAATACTCGCCTTACTGACCGCCCACGTCGTCTAATACTGTGATCTTTTAAAATGTTACTATTTTTTTTTATATCTTAAGAAAAGTTAGGTATACGAAATGCAGGGTGATATTTGTTTCTCGGTCAGGCTTTTTTTATTTTTTTACACTAAAACAATCAGCTTTTTCTATTCTATTTTCTAACTTTTTGATCTGAGATACTTTTTTCATATCTTGCGCTGATATTTGACAAAATATGACTAAAATTACGCCAAATTATGGACAATTTTTAGTTAAGTACCGCAAAGGAATCAGTAGAACAGGGTGAAACAAGGAAATGCCTCCATTAAAACTACTATTTACTACAATTGATTTGAGCTTTTTTGTAACAGATTAGCAAGAGTTTTTTTATTATATAGTTTAAAGGTTATTAGTTATTTTGCTTGTATAAAAACATTGTATATGGAGATATTATTCCAATCCCCACTCAAGGTGTATAAGGTAATTACAAAAAAGATTTTTTTAAAAAAAGTTCCTAATGCAAGCAAGCCCAACATGAGCAAACTAAACTATGTTTAAAAAGTAACCATAGTTTATTGTTACCATGTGAACATTTTTTTAAATTTAAACTAAAAATTTACATTGTTATCAGTCATGACAAACACAAGTAATAGCAGTGTAGTTCAAAATATAAAACGGTATTATTCCTAAATATTACTATAATGCTAAGAAAGTTTGGTCCACATGAAATATGTAAAAATATTATAAAAAATACAGAAAAAATTGTAGAAAGAGTTGTTCTATATTTTTGTTGTTGAAAGTAGTCACCTTCATTAGTGTTGTTGATCTTCCTTCCATAAGATGTCTAGTTATAACAATATTAGTAACAGCACATTTAGAAGACGAAAGGTCAAAAAATGATTTTTAAATAAAGAACTGTGATTAACTTTTATATTAAACTTGATAAAAGTTTTACCAAGCTACTTTAAATCTCATGATCAAAGAGTATCTCTTACTTAAGCGTACGAGTAGTTTAAATGATTTCAAATCCGCCGTGAGGCGTTTAATGACAATAAGTAGAGCCGTTCAAAAACTGGACTTAGCGAAGTCTTGAATGTTACGTGATTGCATTTAGGAATAGCTGAAATCATCCTAAAAATTGATTGAGAAATTCCAAAATCATTTATGAACCACATTTTTACCAAAAGTTTAATTCATCCTAAATTGAATTTGTATGTGATTTGTTCTCCACAGGTTGGGTGAATGTGAGCCAAATTTTGAGTGAAAACCGAGTTTGTGTGTTGGATCACTTATCACATTCAACTGATTTAGCACTCTGTAAATTCTTTCTCTACCCCTACCTTATTTGTATATTACATTAAAGCGATACACCACTGAAAATATCCAGGAGGCAGTAACCATGACCCAAAACAGTATCCCATAAACCGAGATTTAAGAACAGATTTCTTTAGCCAAACGCTGTAACCAAGCCGATGTAGAGTATATCAAAGAAAATCAATGAGTGGAATAATTATATGCGTCCTGTGTTCGGTTTTTTGTAAATCTACTTTTGAAACTACTTTAAGTTGCCATAATGAAATTTTATCTATACTGTAGTTTGTTATGCCACAAAATCACAAAGCGAGCAAAGTATGCCACAAAAATTGTAAAAACTTATGCGACTGTAACAACCAACTCCCAAGATCATTCTGCATGTAGCGCCATCCATGCTCTTTAAATTTGCTAGAAACAATTTGGGGAATAAAACAAGATGTCTTGTATCTATCTAAACTAAATATGAAAAATATAAAAAAACGTTTCCGAAAGTAAACTTTTCGGATAAGATTGAAAAATCTTCTAAAAAATAAGGCAAATGGCATTTTTTTGCAAAAACAAAAAATTATATCTTAACATAAACTCTAATGAGCTCAATACATTTGGTCCAGTGAGATTCCAATTTTTTTATTCCCTCAGAAAAAAAAATTGTTTTGAACTGGGCATAATACTCATTTACAGCTGTTTATTTTACAAAAATTTCGCCCCCCTCCAAGCCTGAAGTTAGGAAACGAAAAAGTCGTTTGGAGCTAAATCTGAGCAACTAAAGCCCAGCTCGGGCACTTGTGCCATTGCAATGACCGATGTGTGTGCAGGCGCATTATCCTGGTAAAGGAGCACTTTTTTGCGCGCTAATTTTGGTCGCTTCTATGTCTCCCAAAAATCATTTTCCATCACTTCTCCCGTTGATAAAACTGTGTTCACTTTGTCACCTTGGCTAACCCACTTTTTTGGCCGTTTCGTATCTGAGGTATAATGGTTAATTCCCGTTTCGTCTACAGTCACAAAATGACGCTAGAAGTCCTGCAACTGTTCTAAACAGGATTTTGAAATGTCGTTCCTGTCACCTTCTTAAATAAAAATGTTTTATCACTGCTTGATATTCGGCTTTCTCCATTTCTACGAACCGTGTAATACCGATCACTTATAATATTTGCCAGCAAACAGCTGCGCGTTACATCT
The DNA here is from genome assembly GCA_019049505.1 of Pachyrhynchus sulphureomaculatus. NCBI lineage: Eukaryota > Metazoa > Arthropoda > Insecta > Coleoptera > Curculionidae > Pachyrhynchus > Pachyrhynchus sulphureomaculatus. Next base: position 140,981,111 of record CM032447.1, read on the forward strand.
GTTTGGAACTTTGAACACCGTTCCAAGAATCAGGCTTACCAAAGATCACGCCCCTTAACAAAATTTCCCGCCATGTCATAGAAATTTACCAGACTTATCAATCAATCTTCATACAAAATTATATTTAAAAATTATATAAAAAAAACCGGTCAAGTGCAAGTTGAACTTGCGCAATTAGTGTTCCGTACGTTGCTTTTAAAATAAAAAAATTTTGTCACAGAGGTATAAAATGATCAGTGACTTCACAAAATACACCCCAAATGAGTTTTCAACAAAGTTTGTTTCCAATCTTTACTGAAATCTGATGACCTTGAAATTTTTGTTTTTTTTTATATACCATATAAGTTATTAAAGGTAATGCACTTGTGATAATTTTCGTTCAATCTACACCCAGTGGAGAATATTCCAGAATTTTTTCGAAATTTTTTGATAGGTACTTTTCGAGATAAAGCCCGGGACAGCGATTTTTCGCGAATTTTTAAAAATAATACAAAGAAAAGTGCGCGCAAGTATAATATTATACATATATTTTTTACTCGTGTTTTCACAAGCTTTCATTTGACACCACACTCGATGACCTAGTAAAAAAATTTTTTGCGATTCTAGCGATCCAACAAAAAAATCGGTAGAGGGAACCTTTGTCTACGACTCATGTTAGTAAAAGTATCAGTAGTTTCCAAACTTTCATCGAAATCACGTAAAATCCAAAATGTCACTTGTTTGCGCGTCGGTTCGAGGCAATCTTTCTTTGTTCCCTTCCAAAGGGAACTAAAATGACACATTCCGCTGCCTCTAAATATTTAATATAAAAAGTCGGTATCATTTGTGTAGAACGAGACAAAAAATGTCGATGATTTGCCAAAACGTGGCTCGGTAAGTAAAGTCGCTGTGGAAGTCGAAAAACGAATAGTGTGTGAATGTTTTCACAGGAAGCGGCAGAGTTTAAAAAATCGGGTTTAAATGTGTCCCATTCGACATGTTCGTGCTCATGATGTCAAATTCCGAAACACGTCGCTGGGCGAAAATCACACCGCGTAGGGGCTCACTTGGCCCCACGATAAGATACTAAAGTCGCCCTCACAATCGCCGGACGCCAACCCTATTGAAAACGTTTGGTCCCTTATAAAGAGAATGCTCAGAGGAAAGACTTTGAGGACTTTAACTCAGTTGTCTTGCAAGATTCGAAAAATTTGCCGAGTATGCAGAAAATCTCGTCGACAGCATGCCTTGAAGATGCCAGGCGTTTGTTGATACAGAAGGCAATTGGACAACTTACTAAGGTAATTGTGCCATTGTTAGCACACCAAAGAATACATTGACGGCAAAAAATGTTCTCGAAACACATTTTTTCAAGAATACTAACGGTCACGTTCTTACTTGACAGACTGTAGTTTACTGAGTATTCAAATTTATATTTTTCCTATTTTATTTTATGTTCATGATTCTACAAATTACAAAATAAATATAATTTTGGATTTCCCGTTACCTTAAAAGTTAAACTTCATCCGAAAGAAGAAATGTTGCCACTATTTGAAATGCTAAAAAAACGATAATCGGCGTTCATATCGCCAAATTTCTATTTTAAAAATATAACCAACGATTAAAAGTAAATAACTATTATTTGAATATTGTTTATTTTTGTAAAAAAACAGCCATAATTTATCTAATTTTTCTTAATCATGATCATTAAAAACATTATGTTATGTGCACTCATAGATTCTTTATAAATACATTTTTTTGCTATTATGCGACTAACGGTAGCCGATCAGACAATTTTTCTACGGGTAAAACATCCAGTCACGGCATTATTTGTTTGACCCGATGCACCTAAACAGCTGGCCAAAGTTTATTCTTTAAAATGGCGCAGCTGTTACGTTTGGGCCCATGGCGTACTACCTGGTTTGAGAACATTTTATATGATGGCATATGCTGAATGCAGTGGCATATAACATATATCCCGATGGATGAGACAAGCCTGAAATTAAGGTTCAATGTTCTTTATAATGAACCAAAGAAAAAATAGTAAGCTGATGGTAGATATTCAGTTTCAGGGCTCGTATTTAAAATAGTCTCGGTACTTGGTGGCTAGATTATTATGTGCCATTATTTTATATTCATTTGTTTATATGGTAAAATAGATAATTTTTCACCATCTGATAAGAAAGGTTTGCACAGGCGTCAAAAAAATCAGTTTTTGCACAATGATAATTATTACAATTACAACTTATTAAACATAGACCAGCTACAATGAGTACTACATCGTATTTTCCATTAAGCTACCAGATAAATTTTAAAAAAATAGTATTCAAATAAATAAGATAAGGATAAGTGAATTACATTAGATATATAATTCAAAAATATAACGTGTTCGGCGGTTTGTGAAGCAAAAACTAATTAAAAAAATCAAGATTTATTATTAATTTAACATTTAACGTTAGTTTCTCTAATTAAAAGCATGGAGTTTGTAAGAAATCTGTTTTAAAACAAGAACGTAAGTTAAATATATTGGTAATAACTAATGATTTTGGCATATTTTTTTTCTTTCCATTTTTTCGGTCGTCTTTTCTGACACAATTTTTCGTTATACTTAAACACATTTTATTAAAACTCAGAACAATAATGTAATTACTCTTTTACTAACAATAGAAAAAACTGGCGCAGGATATTTAAAAAAAAACGAACTGCAATTCGAGTGCTTTTTAAGTTTTGACTGTTTTTGGTAATTTAGATTTCTCGTGACATTTGTCAGAATGAGGATAAACTTAAACGATTTTCATGTTTTCTTTTTGAATTTTAAGAGTCGGCAACTAAGTATGACCAAAATGAATAGCATAGTTATTGCCGTTTAGTAATATACAAGCATTTTCTTTAAGTTTACATTTTTTGTTTCATGCTGGATTTTTTGTTTGAATTAAAACAAATACTTCAAGGTTTTACAATAATAAGTAAAGCTTTAAAATTCAGATAACAAATATTTGGATATTCTGTAAATAAATGGTGGTAGAGTAAGTAATGAAGTTGTAGTAAATTCGAAATTAGTTATAGAAAGTGATTTTAATACTTTAATAAGGATTAGGTGGAATCTTTTCATATTATTTCGATTATAATTTTAACAAAATTTAAAGTTTTCTTAACCCACAAATTCTCTACATCATGTCACAATATCATTATGATCTCGGAAACGACAAGGGATACACGGTCAATCATATTTGGTCGAAGTGAAATAATATTATTCTTTTATTGGGCCGTTTAAAAATCTTCATCAATACTTTGAAGTGTCCAGATTTAAAGCGTAGAAAAAGTAAGACGTTAATTATTAATTAATTATTAATATATTAAACAGTTATTTTTCCAATGTAGACTTTTTGCCTCAGACGTATCATTATTTCAAGAAATAGGGGAAAAAGTATCTTTCTCTGATATCTTCAAAAATATCAAGTATTTAAAAAAAATTTAAAGAGTATGAATCAAACCTGAAATCAACTTATATTGGGGTAGCCGACCCATCATCATTTTGAAAATCTTGTATTTTTTATTAGTCTTATAATATTATTATATACAGTCAGTTCAAAAAGTCTCCATACACCACCTGCTTTCTATACAATGTTTCTGTTATGTTTAACTAATTAATTGGAACTATGAGGAAACACGTTTAAAATGCTTAATGAGTACGGTACTAAAATTGTTCACTAAAATTTTAGCAGAAGAAATAATGTTAACTGGAATCTGTGAAGAACAGCAAGGGTTCAGAAAGAAACAGGTCTACTATAGACGCCATATTTATAATCCGCCAAATTACCGTAAAAGCCATAGAGTTTAATAAGATAGCCTTTATGTGTTTCGTTAATCTTACCCAGGCATTCGATAGGGTACGACTAACTGATGTCATAACCCTACTACAAAAAAGGGGAATTCACCTGAATATAATAAAAACTATCGAAGAGTTGAACACCAACAACTACATATATGTAAGAGTGGCAAATAAATTAAGCAATAAAATATCTATGACAACCGGAATCAGACAAGGAGATAGCCTAAGCCCAATCTTATTTAACATCATAATGGATGAAATTATAAACGAAGTAAAGGAAACTGGGAGAGGATATCGATTGGGAGACAAAGAAATAAAAATAATATGCTACTCCGATGATGCAGTAATCATATCAGAAGACGAAGATAACTTACAGAGACTCCTACATAAGTTCCAACAAACAGCAAAAGTGTTTAATATGCAAATATCTGTAAAGAAAACAAAATCCCTTACAATATCTAAAGAACCGAAAAGATGCAAACTCGCGATTTATGATCAGAGTGTAGAACAAGTGATGTCTATCAAATATCTAGGGATAAACATAACAAATATCAAGAACCTTAAGGAGGAAGTAAAAACTCAAGCAACAAAGGATACTTAAGAGATATAATTTGGAGAAACAAATATATGAGCACCAGGAGCAAAATAAGAATATACAAAACATGCCTAAGACCGATCATGACGTACGCGATAGAAACCAGAGCGGAGAACACAATAACAAAACGACTCCTAAGAACAACAGAAATGCGAATAACAGGACATACCTTATTTGACCGGAAGAGATGTGAAGAAATAAGGGAAATGTGCGAAATACAGGATGTGAGATGGGCAAGGAATAGGAGAAGAGAATGGAGAGTCCATGTGGACAGAATGCCAAATGACCGGTTGGCTAAGGTTGCAAAAGAGAAGCGACCAAACATACCTCGACCGCTTGGAAGACCACCAATAACATGGTATGAGAGCTGGTCTTCATCATCGCAATTGTTTCTGGGAAACCTTTGAATTGAACACAGGACATGGTCCTAATGTAGGAAGAAGAAGAAGATGTTTAAATTAATATTTGAAACTTAACCAACGAGGATTAGTATTACAAACAACTACGGAACATTTTATTTAGAAGTTATATCATTGTTATAAAAATGTAAACAAAATTAATGTCAAAACAGTCTCTATACACTCAAGAATTGCATTGGAAAAAACATGTTATAATCAGCTGCATTTTATCAAGCTATCTATTGCTCGGTAAATTGAATATAAATTTTATTATTGAATAATTTTTGGCCATATTTTATAATCTGTCACTTGTTGCTAGTAATTTTGCAGTGAGTTTTCAAAGTAGTATTAAAAATGAACGAGAGAAATTGTGAAAATCCATTTCAAGTTCGAAAGATCATAATTGATTTGTGGAAAGATGGAAAATCGTACAGAAATATAGGAAAAATTGTTAAAAAGTCGTATGCTACTGTTCAGTATATTGTAAATCAATATAAACCAACGGGTTCCTATAAAATTCAATAACGCTTCGGTCGTCCCAAAACATTGACTCCACGCGAAGAGACCAGTATTGTTAGATAAATAATTATAGATCCCAAGAAAAGTTCACCAAAATTAAAAGAAGTAAGGGAACTATTTTCGAAAAAAAAATGTTTGTTCATAAATAGTGGGAAATTGTTTACACAGGGCAGGCTATAAGTGGTGTACAGCCAGGAAGAAGCCGTTAATTTTGGAAACTAATCGCAAAAAGTGGTTAGCTTTTGCTAGGGAATACGTTACTAAACCTCCTTAATTTTGGGAATCCATAATCTTTATTGATGAAACTAAAATTAACCTTTTTGGGTCTGATGGCAGAACTAAAGTTTGGAGAAAGAAGAATACCGCATTCGATATTAAAAACATTTGTTCCACAAGGGGCTGGCACTGTTCTGCTTTGGGGATGCATGTCCGCTGGAGGGGTCGGAAATTTACATTTTACTAATAGTACCATGGATCAGCATGTTTATCTGAATATTTTGAGAGACAATTTAAGAGAAAGGGTTCCAAAATTAGCACTCGAAAAAAGATACATTTTCCAACAGGATGAGATGATCCATAATATACGACAGCAGCTTCATACACCTCCGCAATCACCCGATGTTAACCCCATGGAGCATTTATGGGAAGAACTTAAACGGCGAGTTCGCAAACATAATGTTTCAAATAGAGAAGAATTAAAAAACAGAATATTGAACGAATGGGAGAACATGCCAGCTGAAGTTACTAGAAAGCTGGTTGCAGGCATGACAAAAAGGTTACAGGAGATTATCAAGGCCAACGGCGGTCCCACTAAATATTAGTTTAAATGACGTTGTTATTTTCCGTTAAACTCCGTCAAACTACTATTGGTAATTGTAAAGTATATGGAGACTTTTTTGAGATTAATTTTATTTATATTTTTATAACAATTATGTAACTTCTAAATAAAACGTTCCGTAGTTGTTTTTAATACTAATCCTCCTTGTTTAAGTTTTATGTTTTTTCATAGTTCTCATTAATTAGTTAAACATAACAGAAAAATAGTATAGAAAGCAGGTGGTGCATGGAAACTTTTTGGACTGACTGTATATATTCTCTAGAAAGAATTACTTTTTATTTGAGTTGTTAAAACTATAATTCAAATTACTCACTTGCGATTGCTAAAGTCCGATTAAATCATCGTTGTACTCTTGCCATACGGTTCCATTAAGTTACGTACCTATCTAAGAACTTAATTTAAAACAATTTTGTGTCAATATTCTAAAACCAGTAGTTTAAGCAAGCAACTTTAGCTAATTTATAAATAAAAAAATCTCTCTCTTAGTTGTACAATATTACTTTTACTTATTAATTTTAATTTCAGTATTCCATTTTCATTCATACATTTATCTGGGCAACAAAAATATCTCCTATAGTACTGAAAAAACGCACATATAATACACTTCTTCTGTATCTCGGAAACCATTAATTTATTCGAGGTATTCAAATAATCTCTAAAATCTCAGAACCTAATAACACAGCGAACTGGATGTGCTTGCAGTTGTTATCGTAACATGAGAGCTTACATCCCTCGACTTGACACACATGGACCAGCCCAATTTCACTGCGTATATTGTGTGTGTCTGTGAACGACAGTAGTGAAACTCAATCACTGAATACGATGCCTGAAGGCAGATTATAATAGTATAGAGATATACTTGTATATTTAAATCGAGCTCACTTGGCAAAAATATATAGCGACAGTTTTAGTTCAGATAGCAAGTAGTAATTAATGCAATAATGAAGTATTTTGGCATTTTTACGTTGTGATTTTCGAATGGAACCAACTTTTCGGATTAAATTGTTAGATAAAGATTATATTAAAATTTGGATAAAACGCGCATATCTAGGAATTCGATATAATTACAATAAAATTAATTCAATATATACGTATGTTGACCAATAGTCTTAAAAACTTACTATTAATCGTCAGTTAAATTTTGTAATTAGATGCTTGCTTCTCAATAAACAATAAGCGATGATATTCGCAGTTATGTTAGAAAATATGTTAAAAAAACTTACCTTCTTCTCAGTCAATTTCTCACATCTCCTCAACTTACAGATCTGATGACTTTTGTCGTTTCTGCAAGGTGCACAGTCACCACAATTGTCTTTCTTCTGGCAACCTACGCATTCACCGCACCGTTTCCGTTTCTTTTTAACTTGTTTGTCCATAGTACCACCACTAATTTCATGTTCCATGTTAACAGCCATACCAGGATGGGTTTTGTAACCATCCGTACTCGAAACCGCGGCAACCTGCCCCGAATTTTCCGAACCTATGTCCATGTTACTATTTCCATCGCTTTCCGCGGAACTTTCTAAGCTATTAGCGCGAATTTTCCGCCTCTCTTTTTTCCGAAAGTCATGACGCGTTGGTGAAGTCATAATTCCATTACCATTGACTTTTTTATCAATTCCATTATAAAGGCCCGCATCACTATTTAGCGCTGACATAGGATTTTGAAACGGGTAGGATGAAGTGTAGTAACATTTTGTATCTTTAATCCTGGGCTTGCTGCTTGTAAAGGTGTAAGATTGGTGGTCAGTTTAAGGTCAGGCTCTGATTTTAATAAAGTAACAACAGTTGGGGAAGAGATTATTTGATTATTTTGAATTATAGTTCCATTTTGGGCAGGGAATATACTGGCGGAATGTATTGTGTTATTTAGGGCAATGTTTGCCGTAGGGTGCGAGTATAACTGAATATGTCTCTCATCTAAAAATTGTTGTTGTATAGAAGGAACCTCCCTAGCTTGTATGGGAGCTGGTACTAAAGGGTAACCTCTTGGGTTAACAGCACTTAATGTATGAAAACTTGAACTTAACGGGGTAAGAGTTTGGTTTTGAGGACTAGATGCGGAATTTGGCGAGACTGGGGTTAAATTAGTTAGAGTAGTTAAAGTAGTAGGTTCAGACGTTGTAGTAGTTTCACTAAACGTCTGAAACTGGCTTTGGAATGAGGGTAACTTTGAAGCACCGTTTTGTGGAGAAAAAGAATCGCTAAACGTATTTACTTGTGTCGTCGGCGCGAATGCTGAAGTAGAGTCTAGCGGTTTAGACTCCCATGGGCGGTATTGAGGTTGAGAAGAGATTATTGATAATCCATTTTCTCCCCGTTCTACTAACCTCGTTTCGGTAGTGTAATAGTCCCAATTTGATATGTCGAGAAGACGGGTATCACTGAATAAACGATCCGACACCGAATTAAAAGTTCCAGTAGAGTCCATATCCGACGCAAATGTGGAAAATGGAGGAAGATTTGCTCCTGGTGGAGCATCCTGTACAGTGGAGCTTGGTGTCGCTGGCGTCGAAGGGTAAGATGGCGCCAGTGTAGTATAGGCCACTCCCAGGCCGTCAGGATCTTGACTTAGTGTCTCACTCATTTTAGATTCTTCATTTTTCGCTAACTCAACATTTTTAAGGTAATGTATGTGCGGCGGCTGCTAAATTCTAAGACAAAAAGAGTTTCACAAAAATATCGTCTTTATTGTCATTGTAAATATCCTGATGCTTCGCTGAGATGAGTGAAATTTGTACTCTTCAGAATTTGTACTCTGTTTGTTTGGTTTCGTATAAAAATAACGCTATCGTTTGTACATCTTATAGTTAACCTTAGGATTTACAAAATTAATATCTGAAAACAAAAGAAAACAATTATTAGTAAATTAGATAATTCTATGTTAAAAAAAATAATAATAAAAAGTAGTTTCTCTAAGTTGAGAATCATTTTTAGTGTTCCGTACGGAACATTTAAAAAATCACTTCGGTGTCTGTCTGCTCCGTGTGTCCGTCTGTCATACCCGATTATTTCCGAAACTATTTGACATAGAAAGTTAAAATTTGGCACTAACATAAGAATCAGAGTTGTGTAGTTTTGAAAGTTAAATTTTGACTTAAAGGGTTAGTTTTGGGGGATGAAATCGGAAATGAAAGACAAATTTACCCGGTCATCGAGTGGCGTGTCAAATGAAAGCCTGTGAAAACACGAGTTCAAAAATATATATAACGTAATACTTGCGCAAACTTTTCTTTGTATTATTTTTTAAAAATTGCCAAAAAATCGCTTTCCCCCTCTTATCTCGAAAAGTACCGAATAAACAATTTTGAAAAAATTCTGAAATGTTCTACCCAAAATGTAGATTGAACGAAAATTATAATAAGCCTTAATAATTTTTCTGGTATATAAAAAAAATTTGAGATCATCAGTTTTCAACAAAAATCGGAAACTTTGTTGAAAACTCATTTGGGGAATGTTTTGTGAAGTCATTGATCATTTTATACCTTCATAACTAAAATTTTTATTTTAAAAGCAATCAACGTACGGAACAGTAATTGCGCAAGTTCGACTTGACTATTTAATAAGTTATTTTACTACTAAATTTAATACGTTAATTAAATATCATAGAAAATGGGCTCTTTTGAAGTTCTTTAGTAATTAAATCTTGAACTTGTAGAACTTCGATAGGGCAGTAACTTTAATAGGTCATTCATTCACGAATCTTCTTTCAGGTTTGTTTTTTTTGCTTGTCAGAGTTCTTTCAAAATAACAGATGTCGTAACTATGTGGCCAGTCTAAGTACAATATTAAGCTGCTGATTTTTTAAAAAGTTTTCTTTTTTAATTTCTATATAGGCTATATCTGCTGAAGCAATATATTTCAGGAAACACTATGACGTGTTTTAAACTTTAGTAAGAGCCTGTATATTCAATAATAAAATTTTTGGGCATTAATGCAACTCGATGCGATTAGCTGCAGCAGCTAGCTTCAACTTTTGCTTTTCCGTATTCACTATTTTAGCATAGCAACGAATAGAAGAATCGCAAAATACTTTAAAAATAATGCGTTACTCCAATTAAACGAGAGCAATTTATCGCATAAAAAGGTTGCGTTATTGCTTCAAATTTTTTAGAAGTTCTTGGCGCATCTACTCAATGTTGGGATTCTAATCACATGAGTAGATCCGCCTTGTACCGGATTCTACCTTGGAGTAAAAAATAAACGTCATTTTAGTCACAAGTTCGAAACGTCAGGCTGAGCCTGAGTGTCTCCCTTTTAAACTACATTTAAACTTGATATATACTGAGAAGACATTTCATGTAATGGAAATTCAATTAAGTAGATTATCTACTCGTATTCCAGTGACACTGAGTATATGAAAAAGCAAAACAAAGGATATATTTTTAGTTATGTTTAATATGGAACTAATTTACAGTTAAATAATAGTAACCTGACACTTAAAAATATTTTGTGACAACATAAAACAACGAACTACAGCTACAGATGATTCTGAACTGAAACACAAATATTTCTTAAAAAATATATTTAACATAAAAAAATATATATAATACTAAAACACTGCATGTTTGACATTATGCTAACGAGCTGTTGCCTATCTGATTTAAGTGTTTTCGAGGCCCGGCATTCACAAAAAAAATTACCAAATGAGATCTATTCTAAATAACACCGAATATTACTATTTAATGAAATTTATTTGAACATTATATAAAATCTATATTTTAGTTAAGTATGTTTCCATAAAATAGCAGACAATTTTATAGGCAAAATGCCTCGTCGTCGAGATTCTGAGCTACGCGTTTTCGAATTATTGATTTTCCTTTGTATAGTGACTCATTTCGAGTTTAAGAACCGGCGCTATGAACCAGTGGCAGAGGTGAAACTATTCAATTCCTTTTCAAATACCAAGCACAAAATCATTGTTTCTGAGATTAGACTGTGACAAATTGGAGCATCTTTTCGACGGTGTGTCTGAATTTTTAAAAGACGATATTTGCCCTACTTGAGACTATAGATAAAATAACCCAATTTATAAAATGATCCAACATTCGCATAATTTTCAAGATAATATAAATTGTAGGTGATTATCATACATCCTAAAAAACAAACTTACATAACATACTACATCACACACACGTGGAAATCGATGATTACACTGGCTTACGCTCCAGTAAATACCTGTTTGACTAATTTAGTGAATATTTTTGGACGATCCATGAAAATTTCTCATACGATCGTATGGAAAACGTTGGAGATTCCCTCCAATATCACACGCTCTAACCCTAAGAACGATTTCTTAACGAAATATGTGTATATATGGACGCTTAGAATTAAAAATTAATAAAAAAAATTTTCTTAATGAACACATCTTGTTCTCTTGTTCTTTAAAAAATTATTCTGGTGTTTATTTCAACAGAAACTTTGTCTAGAAATTACCTGAGAATGAGAATCATCCTTTTTCAATATCAAATTTGTTAATTAATGTTCTTAATTTCAAAAATGCAAGTGCAGTGCAAGAAAAGTAGTAATAACTAAATGAACAAATAAAAGTAGAAATAACAAGAAAAAGCAGCAACAACTAACTGAACCTTCCTCTACTAAATTTCGACTAAAAATATTCTGCAACCAACATTTGTTATTATTTGAGCTAAACGCGCTTCTATAAAATCCTAAAATAAAATTTATACATAAAAAAACACATCATAACAACTATTTCGTTCCCTGCTCCCATGTAGTTGTTTTTTTCCCATATTGCAAAACAAAAAATATTTTACTATTTTTATACAAATATATATATATATATATATATATATATATATATATATATATATATATATATACATATAACTCACTAACTATCCAGTTAGATGTTGAACCAAGTTATCAAGATCTAATTGATATTTTTTTACTTCTGTTTGATTTATACTCTGTACTCATACATCCTTTTACCGATTCAACCAATCTAACAAATCAAGAAAAATCTAGATTTCTCGTACCACATGGTCTTAAGGGGACTTTTTCTTGCTAGTTCGAGTTTAAACTACTATTAAAAACCTCAAAGCGTCGCCAACATCGCTGCCACTGTGTCTGCGACTCCGTGAGCTTTCAGAGTTCGCAAAAGCCAGCAGGAACAGCAAGCAACGCGGCGACCGTGACCTCTCCTTAACAAGGAAATGCGTTACGCACCGCACGATAACGCGTTTCTCTCCTGTGTATGCCAATCGCGCCGAATCCTCAGGGCTTTGCTCTACACCTTCGCGCGTCTTTTTGCTGCTTTCGTCCTGAGCTTTAGCCAGTTGCAACGTTGCCAGTTTTACTATGCTTTTGGCCTAGCTATAAAATAGAAATAAAAGCGACAGCTTTAATGATCATTGAGTAATTTGCTAGCTTAATGATCGACATCGTTAGAATGAGACTGACGTTTTTGTTTTTTTTTTATATATATAAAGGACTTCACATATCACTTTTATTCTAAGATTAATAGAACACGAAGTATTTTGGTTTTGCATTGAAGCTTTTTGCTTTATTATTTTATTTGTATTTTTTTGTATTTAAGAGTAATAAAGTCCTTAATGTCCTAATTTTTCCCATAAGTAGTAGTAACTAAATTTTTGTCGATTAACAAAAGATATATCTACAATTTTATTTTACTTTGGAAAATGTAGATAACATAAAAGTTAATTTAATAATATAATATTTATTCATATTATTCTTTGATTTCTCATTATCATATTTCATTACTTTTACTAAAATGATTTCGTCCACATATATTTAAATTTATAATAAATTTATATAAATATATTAAAATTTAAAATAAGTTAATACAAGAAAATAGTGACTGCTTGTATTTAAATTTGGAAAAAAAAAAAATAATATCGAGGCAAAATGTCCTTTTTTGTTATTTTTAAACAGTGTATTCTGTAGTCAACGGAAAAAATGTTTTTTGCAAGATACGTTGTACATTTTTAAATATAAAAAATCTTTAAAATTTATCTAATATGATAGAAAATTAGCAGTTATTAACTTGCTAGGTGCCTCTAAAATAGAAGTGTTTTTTTTTTTTGATAAATACAATATCAAATAATTTAAAAGATTTTAAACTGTAACTAAGGAAACTTGTTAATGCAGTTAACAAAAAAACATTGTTTATATTATGGAGCATAAAGTTGTATACAAATTTACTTTCTATATACAATTTATATAATATATATATATATATATATATATATATATATATATATATATATATATATATATATATATATATATATATATATATATATATATATATATATATATATATATATATATATATACGAGGCTGGTTTGAAAAGTCCGTGCAAAAATAAAAACTACTTATGTGTTTGGGGTAAACCTTTTTTATTTTTCGACATAGTCTCCTTTTAGGCTTATACACTTCGTCCAACGATGTTCTAGTTTGTTGATCCCTTCCGAATAATAGGATTTGTCCAAGTCTGCAAAATATCCATTAGTGTCTGCAATCACCTCCTCGTTTGAATAAAATCTTTGTCCGGCCAGCGATTTCTTCAAATTGGGGAACAAATAGTAGTCCGAGGGAGCCAAGTCTGGAGAATAGGGGGGATGTGAAACAAGTTGGAATCCTATTTCCATTAATTTTGCGACCACAACTGCTGAGGTGTATGCTGGTGCGTTGTCGTGATGAAAAAGGACTTTCTTGTGGGCCAATCGCGGGAGTTTTTCTTGCAGCTCGGTTTTCAAACGGTCCAATAACGATGAATAATATTCACCTGTAATAGTTTTACCCTTTTCCAGATAGTCGATGAGGATTATCCCTTACGAATCCCAAAAGACAGTCGCCATAAACTTTCCGGCCGAAGGAACGGTCTTCGCCTTTTTTGATGCAGATTCCCCCTTGGTAACCCATTGTTTAGATTGTTGTTTGGTCTCAGGAGTATAGTTTTGTATCCATGTTTCATCCACAGTGACGAAACGACGCTTAAAGTCCTCCGGATTCTTCTGGAACAGCTGCAAACCATCCTTGCAACACTTCACACGATTCCGTTTTTGGTCAAGCGTGAGCAATCGCGGCACCCATCTTGCGGATAGCTTTCTCATGTCCAAATGTTTATGCAAAAAATTATGTACCCGTTCAGTCGAGATGCCCACAGCACTAGCAATCTCACGCACCTTAACTCTTCTGTCATCCATCACCATATCATGGATTTGATCAATGATTTCTGGAGTCGTAACCTCCACAGGCCGTCCAGAACGTTCAGCGTCACTTGTGCCCATATGGCCAGTCCAAAAATTTTGAAACCACTTATAAACTGTTCTAATCGAAGGTGCAGAGTCACCATAATGTTTATCAAGCTTCTCTTTAGTCTGCCTTTCATAAAGTAATGTTTGATCACCACACGAAATACTTTTTCGTCCATTTCTTCAAAAACACTCGACTTCCTTGATTCACACAAATGCCAAACACAAAGAAATAGACCAATATGGCTGAAACTTGGTGTGCGTTCATTCAAGAGATGCTACTAACTAAACATGACCTCGATATGCGCCGGTGGTGCCATCTCTCGGACTTTGCACGGACTTTTCAAACCAGCCTCGTATATATATATATATATATATATATATATATATATATATATATATATATATATACAGTTTGACATTTTTTGTATTACTAACATTTGGAAAAAAAAATTATAAACAGTATTTTTAACTCCAGAATACTGGATTATACGAGGTATTCGTAATCCGTACGGTCATAAAGGTAAAACATTTTTAAAAAATATTTATCTTTTTAAATAAATTAAGATAACGATTTTTAATTACTCGAAATAAACCAACAATTAATTCTAAATGAAATGAAGGTATTAATTAATAAAATACTATTAATAATTTAAAACAATTTTTTTTTATAATCAATAAAAGCGTATTCGAAACCGCTTAAATAGAATATCACACCAATATTCTCTTAGCATGGTATTGTTTAAATATTTTAGAAATCCTATCATTAGTGTGATATGCTCGGGCAAACTGGAAATTATATTTAAGTTTAAATTATGTAAAAATAGCATAATTGAATCTACAGTACATGAGACTTATTCTTTCTCCTTCGTATGGTTGTGTAATTTCAGCTGTCAGTGTCATATATTCTCTGTAAGCGTTATAATCTTGTATTATATACAGCTTTTTAATATGAAGCTAGCAATGGCTTTCGTTGTATATTAGAGATATTTTTATTGCTGTAAAAAGTATTATTGTTTAAAACTATTATATTACTTAGATATTTATAATCCAAGATATTTACTGATATGAAATTTAAAAAAAAAAATAATAATAATCTATTTTAAATAATAACAATAATATCTGGTATCCAGAAAATTATATACTAAGAAAATATTATAGGATATAAAATACGCATCTAGATCGTGAAGTATTTTTTAGAAGAAATTTTAAAGTTATACGCTCTTAAGTTCTGTTATCTTGTCTCTTCCGCCAGCTTATTTTTAAGTACATAATTTCCAGTCACCAGTATTCAAACCATATTTTCGGTCTCTGAAAATTCTTGTAATAATTTTGTTTCTGCGATATTGAAATTTAAACAATAAAAGCGCTAAAACAAATCATACTGTACCTATTTATTATGTATTTTAAACAAATTACACTACAAGAAAAATATTAGTAGTAGGTATTTTATCACCTCCATAGAATGAAGTTTGATAACATTTAGAAGAAGCAAACATGAAGACTTTAACGTGAATAATGGTGGGTTGATGATACAGAGTCTATTCCAAAAGTAATGAAGAAGATTTTTTTGTAGCCAACCAGATGGGCTGGAGTAGCACAATTTTCAGCAGGATAGTTGGTAATATCAAAGCCCCATGTTAAGCGCTATATACGCAAATGTATATTGGACGACATATATCAGGTAAATCTAAACGCGCCTGTATTGTATGTTGCTGAAAACAAAATTATTTTCGCAATGCTGCATGTCAGAAAAAAAATGTTGACTTCTTGCTCCGTTTCAAAAATATATCAGTTGACACACGTACAAAGTTTAAAATTTGATTTTTTAGTTATATTTTTGTAATTAAGGCATTCTGTAGAATATTTTTAAATTTTGACAGTAGAGAACTATATTTAACATGAAGGAACCTTCATCACTAATTACTGATTATTTTCATTCATAGTATTAATACTTTGATATTTGGAGAAGTTACATTGCAGCTATATTTTTATAAATCGTCAAAATATTTTCAGCGACGTGTATACATATACAATATCCAGCTTAAGACACATGAAAACATAGCTTCAATATAGCTTCTCCAAATATAATACTATTAACACTATGAATGGCATATTAATAATTAGTGATGAAGGTTCCTGCAGGTTAAGTATATTTTGCTACTGTTAAATTTTAAGAATATTATACAAAATGTCTCAATCATAGAAATATAAAAAAATTTTAACTTTGTACGTGGGTCAACTAAAAGTATATTTCTGCATGTCATGCATTTTATAGAAAAAGATGCGCGTTTAACGGCAAGAGTCAATATTCCAGGGAAATCTCTAGAAGTAATCTAAACTTCCTTAAATCAGCTGTTACTTGTGACGAGACATGATGTTTTCAATGTGAATCACAAAGTATCAAAGTGCAGAATAGAATCAAAAAGTCATAACCACTGATAAAACCACAGTCATTTATTAGAATAAAATATGAAGGAAAGAGCAAGAAAGTTGGTTTAAAAAATATAACCTAACTCATAAGGAACCAACTTTCCAACATAAATATGACTCTGAATTATGCATACAAGCAAAATAACTTTTTAGATTATACTAATCTAGCTTATTCTAAAACAACAAGCGTCTGATCAAATATTAAAAACTTCATTACAAAGCAGCTTAACATTATAATTCTCTAAAATTTAACCTCCTTGTTTACTTAAATTTCTCCGAAGATTAAAGCTCACGTTTGCAAGTTCTCTTAGCAAAATGTCATAATAGCAGCTCTTCCCACGAATATCTCTAAAATTAGAGGGAACTTTCACGTGTTTGTTATTTAGTCGACATGCCTTGTAAAATTGGATAGCAAACTAAATTAGAGATGGAGATAAATTAAATTATCTGTTATAGGAAATTTATTTTAAATAAATTCTAAAGTTATTTTATGTATTATTATAATTAATAAATTTATCCGAATTTTGTCAAACTTAAATCATTTCTAGCATTCGTATGAA
Source organism: Pachyrhynchus sulphureomaculatus (assembly GCA_019049505.1). Taxonomy (NCBI): domain Eukaryota; kingdom Metazoa; phylum Arthropoda; class Insecta; order Coleoptera; family Curculionidae; genus Pachyrhynchus; species Pachyrhynchus sulphureomaculatus. Next base: position 140,998,503 of record CM032447.1, read on the forward strand.
AATTTAGTTCCTTGTAAAGTTCTTCGAACAATAATGCAACATGTACTTTCCTCACAAACAGCCAGTTTTAATTTAAATACTGAATTTAACTTTCATCATACTAAAGTATAACTTAATCAAGTCATTTTAAGTTGATATTTTAAATAATAGGTTCTTAATAGCGAGATATTAATAGCAAAACATATTGAACAGCTTCAATTAATTAGATATAATGAGAACGCCAGGTTCAGTTGCTCAGCATTTCAATAAAAAACCACGAAATATTCGCTAATACTATTCAAACTATACAAAATGTATCGACACTCCACTTCTTTCACCTCATTTCTTAAGAGCAATAGCGCTAAAAAACCATAGGTTTCTTTCTTACTTCAAGTATTATATGATTCAGTGTTCTAATCTCGAAAAGTAAAAATCCCTTTAGAAACCTCGTGTAATCGTAGGCAAAACGTCAGAAAGGCTCTTCAATTTCATATGGACTAATCTCAAGAACCCTGATTTTTTTATCTAACCAAAGACGTGAGAGCTTCCGTTTCATATTAAAAGCTAATTCTTATTCTGGTAAAACAATAAATAAATTTAACACAGCTTGTTTTTTAAATGGGATCTTTAAGTACTCTTAACAACATTGCCAAAAAAAATGCATGGAGATTGACTGTTGAAGCAGCAACTGCATAGTGTCAGCGATACTCCTATTGGGGTGAAAAGATTGAGAGAGAGGTGTTTTATAGGTTAAATAATTGTTTTAATGATTGTAGCACCCACAAAAATAAATTATTTACGAAATATAAAAAATAGGACCATTTTAAGTTTTTTCAATTTTTAGCCGGACCTGCAAAACTCTTTGCTTTTTCTACGACCGAATTAAGTACAATATAAGGTAGATTTTTATAAAATAGTTCTTTGAAAACTTTTATATATAGTATATTTATACTATATATAAAAGTTTGCAAATATTTCAAATAAGTTTTGTAATAAACTTCCTGTTATTACAAAAATTCAATCCGAGAAATATCCTTAATTAGTTACCAGTTAATGAGATACACAATAAAAAATACCTTATTAGAGTCACTTGAACAATAATTTAGCCACTTCTTAGACAGAGGGTAAATTGCCGCATTTATATTTTGATGAATTATGGAAGTAATTAAAAGAAAGTAGTTTACAATGTAAATTATCAACGAAATTTACAGAAATAAATATTAGGAAATTTGCAGGTTTCTTGCTAAAAAGTTAGTAGATTGTTAGTGAAGAAAAAAATATAAACAAATAAGTATGTGTACTGGTGTGCAAAAATTTAAAATTCATTCAAATAATAATGTCCTGCTATTACATTTAAAGCAAATTGCGACTTTTTTTAACAGAAAATCGTGTACATTATTTCACTTTTCATATGCAGAATATCTGTATTAAATAATTATAGAGATACTGATCTTTTATATTTTAATAAGATACAGTATTTTGAAGGCGTATTTTGAAGCAAAATAGCTTACATTTCCTATCTTTCCGTCTAAAAATAATAACTTCCCGAGAAGAACTATGCGAAGAGAAAATAAGATAGCAGGTTTGTTTCAGATGGATCTGCTAAGACTACATGTATGTTTTTTTTTAGTTACTATCCTAAGTCATAGTGTATTTTGAGGACAGAGTATATACAGAATTTGAGAACTAAAAAAATGCAAAAGTTTCCTTCAACCGGAATAACCGGAAGTTACGCGATGTTGTCATTTTTTTATTATATCATACCGACAAACTTGTTTATATCCATCTCCAGGATTGTCTCTGCATGCTCTGCACGTATGTTTAATGCTATCAAATACACCAAAGCTACATAAATTATATTACGATTATATTTTTAATAATTTGTTTCTTAAATTAAAAAAATACTGGTTGTCATCTTGATAAAATAACTGTCTATTAAGAAATTATATATCGATTTCAAATTTTGATTCACATATAATTCTTGAAGTAGGAATTGAAATAATTTTTGAGGGATGTCGCTTCAAGGGTCAATAATTATTGCATAATTTTAATAGTATTGTGAGAGTTTCTCTTGGCATTTGGTTTTGATTATGAATAAAATCTAATCAATATTACTGGCAGCCAAACTTATAAGGGGTTTAACCGATTGGAGTAGGGGTTTAGAGCGGCTACTCCAAATATATCGTGTTATGCTACTCCAAATATGGAACGATATATTTTAGGTAATGTCGAAGAATCTAAAATTTACGCTATTTTTTAATATCTTCAATCTTAACGAGTAGTATGATGTGATTATAGAGTGACCTCATTTTTTTTTCTTTACAACTTGTATTTGCAAGGGAAGTACTGAGAAATTTTTTGATAAATTTCTATTTGATGTTTGCTCTCGACAACTTTTTAGTATAAAATTCTTGTTTTTTAGGTAATCACGTAGTAAATATATTAATTTTTCTAAACTATACTTAATCTTTCTAAAACAAATTATGATTACCACTAACTAGCTTAGAGAATTGAATATAATTTTTTCTTTGCCTGCGTAATTCTCTAAAAAGTAATTTTGTGATATGAAATTTCCACAAGTTAGGGGGCTCATAGCTATAATTCTTCTGGATCTCTCCTGCGTCGATTGACAAAGTAATGCTGACGTTTTACCGACCATCCAGCAGGTTTCTTCAGAGCTTGTTCCAAAAACTGACTTCTTCGTATTCTAGCACGAACTGAGGTAATTTGGCTTGCACACGCTTTTTTTGTATTGGGGGGTGGCTGGTTTTTCACGGATGATCTGTTCTCAGCTTGGTAAGAGGAAAAGACCAGTGTCACGATTAAGGTTATTGCGATGTTTACATATTTTGATTGACTCCCGAATTTTTCTAGAATAGAAAAGGAATTTGTTACAAAGATTTTTGATTGGTAAAAGAGATTCTGGTGTCCTGTTTGATGCTGGCGTTATGTAACTGCTGAAGGGGAAATATTACGAAGACATACTGCCTTTTGGTGTTCTTTAATTCTAGTACATTTTTTCTGCTTGTTTCGCCGACATAGGTTTTACCACAGTAACATGGGATACTGTAGACTCCTGTGTTCAAGGAGAATCTTATCTTTAACAGATCTAAGATATTATGTTAGGTTTAGGGCACGTCGAGAAACGTGTCATTATTTTATGTTTCCGTAGAATTTTAGAATTGCGTTTTGTGACATTCTTAATGTATAAAACAACTACAATCTCAAGAGATTGAATAAACTTCTACTATTCGAAGACACCTGGGAGATGCATGTTTTTGAATAGAGTATTTTATATCTCAGTACTGAAAATTGTTCATTTGAAGAAAGGAAGTAAGATGGTTTAGTTTTGATTGCAGAGATCGTGGCTATGAACAAGGGAGTTGATTACTGAACGTTTTGGACGCGATGGTAATGCGAGGAAGATATCTAGCCGTGTGAGTGGGCTTTCTATGTACTGAGTGGCATAAAGTAACATCTGATTTTCGATTAATAAGAATATGCAAGAAAGGAAAAGTACCAAATTATGAAACCGTCATCCACGTATCGTTTCCAAAGTTTCAGTTTCAGATGAAAAGTGTCGATGGGTTGTTTTTCTAAATGTTCAATAAATATGTTGGCAATATGTTGAGAAAGAGAAGAATCCATTGCCATGCCGGATATTTGTTCATTACTTTATATGAAAACCGTTGTATGAAAAATAGATTTCTGAAAGGTATTTCCCAATTATAGTTCGGAAATCTGATACCAGGTTTTGGGCATGGATGATGTCTCTGATCATAGTTGAAGTATCGAGAATGGGAACATTGGTGAAGAGAGATTCGAAATCAAAGCTAACTAAAATATCCTTTTGGTCGAGGTGGGTCCACAGTTGTCATAGATTCAACCGAATACCACAGCAAAATTCAATAAACCCTATCTATCTGGCGGCTAATCCAGAGCATTAAAGAAAGATTCAACACCTTTATAGGAGACCCCAAAAAAAGCGTTACAGCCAAGGACTTCAAAACTTCTCGCCTCTATAGACTTCCGAAAATTCACAAACAAAATTTCTCCCTTCGCCAAATGTCAGTACGATTGGCTCTCCAATAAATTTTCTTCCCAAGTACCTGGCATCTATCTTAAAATCTTTCACTATCAATTGATTTAGCGAACATTTAAAAACGACGACGTCTATATAGGAATCCATTGTATTGTGTGATTATTTCTCGGACAGAAAATAATCAAATAAAAATTAACTCATCGGACCATAACGGAAAAGGACTAATAATTTCAAACCAGTTATATTGTATATTGATGAATATAATTAATCTTTATATATTTTCTATCTTTATTTTAATAAAACTTCAGAAATTCAAAACATTATTTAATACGATATTATTTGCTGTTTATAAAAGTTCAAATTTTCCCCTCAATTTTCATCATTAATTCAAATATATGGCAACAGGGCATACTTGAAACCGACGATTTTCTTAAGCTCGGAGCTTTCTGATGACGTCTGTAACACGCGCAATCGCCGCGTCACCAAAGTAGCTGTTTATAAACATTTATCTTTTTTTGTTTTCTTTCCTCCCATATACACACGCGTGGGCCACCTTATTCTTTATGAAGGGGTTTTATTTACGTTTTTCGACCTTGTTTGGCTGACTTTGACTGATATCTGTCTCGAAATAAAGCCAGGGTAAATCAGATTTAGATATCGAGAAAACAGACTAAAATATTTGCAGAGTTACATAGTTTGACACATTTTTGTATGTTAATTATATAATATGGGATGTTATTCAATAAATTATAATAACTGGTAGGCAAATTTTGGTTATAAATGTGCTACTTCCTCAATTCGCTTTGTGTCTACTAGATGACACAAAAATGGCGGCATGGAGGAAACTACGTAGAGCTTGACTGGAACAAATTTGGAATTTATGTCTTTATTACGTTGCTTGATATAAATTATTTTATTTTTGTGCAGAGATTTAGGACTTAATTAGTTGATTGGTAAAACAGAAGGCACTCTTTAAGAATAATATATATGTATATATATATATATATATATATATATATATATATATATATATATATATATATATATATATATATAAATATATATATATATATATATATATATAAAATATATATATATAAATATATATATATATATATATATATATATATATATATATATATATATATATATATATATATATATATAAATAGCAGTATTGTGTTCTTGGGGTAAGCGGTCTTTTTTTTTTGTGCAAATTTTGATGTTAGTTTTTGCCCAGTGTTTGAGAAGGGTGGCTGGTTCTCTACCATACTGTGTTGCGATATTTTGGTAAAACCCCATTCCTAGAATTAGAGGAGAAGGGTAGTCTTGACCGACTAGTTAAACAGCAGTATTGTATTCTTGGGACACCCCCGCTTACCCCAAGAACACAATACTGCTGTTTAACTAGTCGGTCAAGACTACTCTTCTCCTCTAATTCTAGGAATGGGGTTTTACCAAAATATCGCAACACAGTATGGTACAGAACCAGCCACCCTTCTCAAACACTGGGCAAAAACTAACATCAAAATTTGCACAAAAAAAAAAAAAAAAGACTGCTTACCCCAAGAACACAATACTGCTGTTTGACTAGCCGGTCAAGACTACCCTTCTTCTCCTATATATATATATATATATATATATATATATATATATATATATATATATATATATATATATATATATATGTATTCTACAGACATTTTTTATTACATATCTTCTGATTATGTAATGTACTTTATTATTGCTCTTCTAGTATAACTAGAGGCTCAAAATCACATCACAGCGGAAATGTACTGTTGAGTCCTGTATATTATGATTGGTCAACAGCGTCGGTAAAAAAATAACTTCTTGTGAAAAATCATATTATATATATATATATATATATATATATATATATATATATATATATATATATATATATAAATATATATATGTATGATTTTTGTTATTTTTTTTTTATCCTGTATGTACTTTTTTTTATTTTTATTTTTCAAATTTCTTGGGTTTGGAGGTCAATTATAGAATGAAACTTCCTAAACTTTATTGTGATCCTTTCCTTTTATTGACGTTTCGGTACAGTT
>CM032447.1:141007107-141124498 GCA_019049505.1 Pachyrhynchus sulphureomaculatus
ATTACTTTTAAGGTTTTTACTTTTTAAAAATCGAAGCTATGTTGTTAAAATATGGTTTCCAAAAAAAGGAAAATTAAAATCCTGCTTTATATATTATTTACAGTCCACACCGATTCCCGATAATCAAACACGCATCTATATATATATATATATATATATATATATATATATATATTATATATATATATGGAATTATGTGTCTATAAAACTGTTCCATTTAAAAAATATGAACTGTCAAAACGTTATTAGGGATTGTTTCTGTTGTAAAGCCATAAAAAAGTCTCTGAAAACGCAATAATTTCTGTCTATAACAGAGAGATGAATCATTTATAATCATTGATCCTTTACGTAACGATTAGATGAAAATTATAGCGAGCGTCCTGCAGGAAGTGCTTGGTGCAATATAGTGGAAACAACTGTTTTGTATGGGTGATCGCTTACGAGCGTCTTGTACTTTTTTAAATAGTTTGAATGGGTGATAATTTGGAAATGAGTTATGTTACTTTCAAAATTTTAGAATTCTCAGTTTAAGAGTTTGTTGAGTTGTGAGTTGACTCACACTTAACTAGCTTTAGTTTGTTTATTAGAAGAGCTATAATTTAAAATACGAAATTTTACTAATTTTTTCTGAACCCTGAATAGAAATTTTTCCCGCCATGAATTCAAATTAAAACAAACTTGAATATCTTTTTAAATTTATCGGCGTAACTTTTTAAAAGTTTTTGGTTGCTCTAGAAAATTCGTTAAAAGAGAGAACAAACAAAAGGGAATGAATCTAATGAAAAATAAACTAAAAGCCTTTTTAATTTAAAGCTGGCATTTCCTGTTTTTAGCCGATTTTTTTGAGTTGTTAATAATATTAATAATATGGAATACCTCACAAATATGATATGTACATAGGTTTAGAGTAATAGATGTATATGTGTGTTAACTAATTTCTTGTATAGAAATTAGGAAGAAACGGTTTTTTTGCTCAATGTAAATATATATATATATATATATATATATATATATATATATATATATATATATATATATATGTATAAATGTATATTCCATGTGTGTATGCTAATAGTTCTTCTAACATACCATATGAATTTGGAAACTGGTATTTCTTCAGCTACATGAAAATATCTTTTATTAAGCGCCTTCATAACCCGCAGTTGTGAAATATATTATGAGATAATGAGTTGTATTAGTTTACCTATGTATTTGAATTTTTCCTTTTTTTATTTAAAAGTTTTCTTGAATGTTGACGATTGAAATGAAAAAGATGGACTAACGTCAATCCACTTAAACACGAGGTCGAACGGACATTCTTAGATATAAGAAAAGCTATGTGAGAAACATATAAGCCCTGTTACCCAAGTTTCACTTTTTTAACACGTAGGCTGAAAAGTTTTTGGTCTGACACATATATGTCGCCGTTTTCAAAAAATTCATATGATTTTTAAGAAGTATCAACCTTCAAAGGACACTTGTCAAAATTTCATGACATTTCGACGATTAGTTTCCAAGTTACAGTGGTTTTAGTGACGCTACTTTTGATATTTTCAAAATAATGGAAAAAAATCGAATTTCGTGTGTTGATTAAACACTGTTTTTTGATGGGAACAAATACCGTTCAAGTGAAGCAATGGCTTGATAAGTGTTACGGGGACCCTGCCTCTGGAAAATCACTCATCATTTACTGGTATGCTGAATTTAAACGTGGTAGTATACGAGGCTGGTTTGAAAAGTCCGTGCAAAAATAAAAAACTACTTATTCGTTTGGGGTAAACCTTTTTTATTTTTCGACATAGTCTTCTTTTAGGCTTATACACTTCGTCCAACGATGTTCTAGTTTGTTGATCCCTTCCGAATCGGATTCCGAATAGGATTTGTCCAAGTCTGCAAAATATCCATTAGTGTCTGCAATCACCTCCTCGTTTGAATAAAATCTTTGTCCCGCCAGCCATTTCTTCAAATTGGGGAACAAATAGTAGTCCGAGGGAGCCAAGTCTGGAGAATAGGGGGGATGTGAAACGAGTTGGAATCCTATTTCCATTAATTTTGCCACCACAACTGCTGAGGTGTGTGCTGGTGCGTTGTCGTGATGGAAAAGGACTTTCTTGTGGGCCAATCGCGGGCGTTTTTCTTGCAGCTCGGTTTTCAAACGGTCCAATAACGATGAATAATATTCACCTGTAATAGTTTTACCCTTTTCCAGATAGTCGATGAGGATTATCCCTTGCGAATCCCAAAAGACAGTCGCCATAACCTTTCCGGCCGAAGGAACGGTCTTCGCCTTTTTTGGTGCAGATTCCACCTTGGTAACCCATTGTTTATATTGTTGTTTGGTCTCAGGAGTATAGTAATGTATCCATGTTTCATCCACAGTGACGAAACGACGCTTAAAGTCCTCCGGATTCTTCTGGAACAGCTGCAAACCATCCTTGCAACACTTCACACGATTCCATTTTTGGTCAAGCGTGAGCAATCGCGGCACCCATCTTGCGGATAGCTTTCTCATGTCCAAATGTTTATGCAAAATATTATGTACCCATTCAGTCGAGATGCCCACAGCACTAGCAATCTCCCGCACCTGAACTCTTCTGTCATCCATCACCATATCATGGATTTGATCAATGATTTCTGGAGTCGTAACCTCCACAGGCCATCCAGAACGTTCAGCGACACTTGTGCTCATATGGCCAGTCCGAAAATTTTGAAACCACTTATAAACTGTTCTAATCGAAGGTGCAGAGTCACCATAATGTTTATCAAGCTTCTCTTTAGTCTCCTGAGGCGTTTTTCCTTTCATAAAGTAGACCAATATGGCTGAAACTTGGTGTGCGTTCATTCAAGAGATGCTACTAACTAAACATGACCTCGATCCGCGCCGGTGGTGCCATCTCTCGGACTTTGCACGGACTTTTCAAACCAGCCTCGTAGATACAAATGATACTGAACGCTCACGCCCAAATGAGGTGATTACACAGGAAAACATAAAAAAAAACTCCACAAAATTGTTTTAGATAACCGTAAAGTGAAATTGCGTGAGATAGCAGACACCCTAAAAATATCAAAAGAATTGGTCATATTTTGCATGAATATTTGGGCATGAGAAAGCTCTATTCGAAATGGATACCGCGTTTGCTCACAGTGGACCAAAAACAACAACGTGTTGATGATTCTGAGCGCTGTTTGAATCTGTTTAAGCGTAAGGATTTTTTCATGCCAATATGTGACAATGCGTTTGAAGGTAGAAATCGTAAAGAAACGGCACCAAATGAACAAGAAAAAAGTGCTGTTTCATCAAGATAATGCATCGTGTCACAAGTCAATGGTTATGAATGCCAAATTAGAATGAATTGAAATTCAAATTGCTTCCTCATCCACCGTATTCTCCAGATTTGGCCTCTAGCAAATATTATCTATTCGCTGACCTCAAAAAAATGCTCGCGGGGAAGAGAAGTTATCGCCAAAACTGAAACCTATTTTGAAGGCAAAGACAACTCCTTCTATAAGAAAGGTATAGAAAGACTGTATTGATGAATAAAGTCGAATTTTGCAAAAAAAAAATGTGTTCTACGTAGCTAGACCAAAAACTTTTCAGCCTACGTATTATATAAAAGAATAATAGTTACATATTTGGACAATTTTAGTTTTATATACTGGTTGACAAAATAGTCGAAACGTTAATTTATATTAGTGTACTAATGTAATCATATAAAATTTGGCTTACCAATATAGTAGATACATATAACTATACAAACTACTATGTTATTCAAACAGAGCGACTCAAAAAAATGTAGGGGCTAAACATTTATTTTTTAAATGATACACCCTGACATAAAGCAATAAATTTTGAATTATAGTCAAAATTTTAACAAAGCCAGAATAAAAAAATCAGTTCAAATTTAAGTTTCTGGGTCGCCGTCATTTAAAAATTCACTATACCTTTAATTTCCTCGACAGAATGGAAAAAGTCTATAATATCTGTAAGGCTAGCATATTAGGGTGTGGAGCAAGGATAACTCGAAATAAGTTAAAAGTGGAGAGAAAAAGTGACAGTTGTAAAGTTCTGGTTAATTTTAAAATATTTTTTATATACACAAACAGGTTTAAAAGACGTAGTACACTAACACTTGTGTATTGTAGAATATTTCTAGCTTTAATAGTTCCTAAGATGTCACCTCCAGAAAATAACTGTTTCACTTCAGCATTTTAGCAATTCAGCTGATCTCAGGTTGAACAGTAGGTTATCAATTTGTAAGTTGTTCTGTTACTATGCTATGTTATAGTCAGTGTGTTTGACTGATTAATTGATTTTGCAAACCTCAATGTTTTAGAAACTATTTTTTTATATCAATAAGTCAATGATTTTGTATGGGATTCTAAAACTATCTAACGTACTGTTTGATTTTATTACACTTTATTGAGCTACTCTATATGAACAATAATGTCTTTAAATTATACATTTTTCGAAACAATTTTTACTAAAAAACTTTTCCCATGTCTTTTATAGGATCTTCCATCTATGACACTATTTTCATTCTGTGAATATAGCGATATACTACGTCGAAGCTTAAGGTAATTATTGATGGCAAATTAAGATGGCCAAAGTTCACTACATGATTCTGTAGAAAACTAAAAATCAATATCAATAATCCCAAATTTTTAAGATAATTATTAAAAAAGAGTCTAAACAGGTATCATGAAAAATATAAAATTTTACACTTTTCCCAATTTTCCATAAAAATCATTCTAGAGGCGGCCATACCGTAGAGGTTAAGCCTGCTACGCCGGCGACCCTAGTTCGATTCTCGGCTCGGGAAATAATAAATCAAAAAAAATTACAACGCGACTGTCATCTCTCTCGAAAAGCCAACGGCAAACCATTCGTAGTGTCATACCTAGAAAAGCCGTTCGGAACCGGCATTAAACTGTTGATCCCCTTTGTCTGTGGAACACTTAAAAAAAAGGCACGAACCACAGAAAAAGACGAGAGTGGTGCCTACGTCCGTATCGGATATGACACTTCGAAAAGAGGAAGAAGAAAAATCATCCTACTGTTGCTTCGTCTGCTGAATATATAGTATCTTAAAGGAAAGCACAAAGGTTTAAGTTGCTTTTAATAAGGCTTTCGGCTGTATTTCGGACCAACTCTTGATCTCTATATTTGCAAGCTATAGGATCAGGGTACCTTCACTGAATCTACTGGATCCCTACTTAAAAATAAGACTGGATGTGTTTCGATTGGTAGGGTGGTATCTGATGTGAGTGCTGTGTACAATGATTTGCCGAAGGGCTCTGTTTTAGGGCACCTACTCTTTCGTGTATACATCATCATTTTATTCTCAATAAAGTCAATGTGAGTATGGGGGTTTGAGTATAGATAAACTCACATAGCTTTTACCTATAGGGTAACTCAACAAATGCCATGTTCATATTTAGATTACACCTTCTTCAACTCGTTGAAATATATAAAAATAATCATCAGTGAAATTCTTCATGTCACAATTATAATTATTTATATAATATACTGCCGAACTCAGTAAAAAAACTCTATTATAAGTACATTTATTTTAACTATAAAAATATTTAGTTTAGGTTAGTCTTAGGTTTACTCAGTCGATGCCCACATGAAGTCTCTCTCTAGCTAAATATGATTTGTTTGAAGCATTAATGACCTGTTAAATTATTTTTTTGTAATATCAAATGTAGGGTTTGGATATTTTTATTATGTTTTATTGTATATGTTTTGTCATATGTTTTCTTTGATGTAGTGCTACATTTATATATATATATATATATATATATATATATATATATATATATATATATATATATATGTATGTATATATATATATATATATATATATATATAATATATATATATATATATATATATATATATATATATATATATATATATATATATATATAAGGAATTTGGAATATACATCAGGTATGCGGTCTGTCACTAATTAAAACTCAATTGCTGTTGAGTCAATATTTCGCTGCTATATTGCAACTTCATCAGGAGCTCTATAAATTGCAAAACAATGTGTCAGTAAATACAAGAATTAATATGTATAGGGCTTGCCAGCCCAAAGTCATATAGCTGCACAATAGTAGAAACCCTGCCACACTCACATTTCATGAAAATAAAAAGGATCATGTTAAGTAAGAAAACAATACCGACATGTAACCAACAATCAAGCGGATAACACTGACTTTTCTTAAACTTCTAACTACTATCTATAAATCCAAATTAAAAAACAGGCAACAAAACCACGTATACAGTGGTTTAGAGTATTAGTAAAAATCTTTTATAGGTCTAAATGTTACAATAGATGTTGCTTAAACTATTGGTGTCTGACTTGAAATTAACACAGTCTTTATGTTTGTTAATGTGACACATTTCAAGAAACAACCGATCATTATAATCATTTTTTTTTCCAATATTTTTACATTTACAAAATCAAATTGCTGTCCCGTTTTTAAATGGTGATCCACTACGGCACATGATCTCTTTTCCCAACTGGCAATCACTTTGATGTATTAATCTCTGCTTCAGCCACTGTGATGTCTGTCCGAGCTTTCTGTTTGAGACAGGTAAACAAAGTATGGTTGCTGACACTTTTGTATTTGGTTATTTTTATGTGCGGGAATCCTTTAAAAATGGAGACTACCCAGTCTGTCAACCCACGTACAAGCGGTACTTTTTATATTTGATTTGATTGTGATTATCTTCTGTAGGACCATCAAAATTATTGGAGTTATAAATGAGTTTTTTTTAAAATATGTTATTTTTATTATTATTTAAAAAGATTTGGTATGCCTTCTTCAGATTGGCTTGTAGGAAACTTTCATGGCTAATATGTATCACTCTGTTCTTCAAAGTCATCACAGTATTATATTTTTAATTTGTGGGGTGGTTTGAAAAATAGTTTATGAATCTATTGGTCGCAGTTGTTTTTTGATACCGATTCAAAATAATTTTACTGTCTTCAGTCCTAATGACTTGGGCATCTAGAAGTTGAACACTGTTGTTTTTTTCCAGCTCACTGGTAAACTTCAGGTGGTTATGAAATGAATTGAAAGTGTTTAAAATTTGTTGGGTACCGTTGGCTGGTACAGAACAAATGATGTTATCCACATATTTGAAGATAAAGGGTATTTTAAAAGGTAACTGAGGTTAGAGGTGTTTTTTAAAGGATTTCCGCACATAAAAGTAACCAAATACAACAGTCTCAGGAACCATATTTTGTTTACCTGTCTCAAACAGAAAGCTCAAATACTTTATAATGCGAATGTTGTCTATAAGTTGCCATGTCTAGACTGTCAGTCTTGCTATGTCGGACAGACATACAATTGCTGAAGCAGAGATTAATACAACATAAAAGTGATTGCAAGTTGGGAAAGAGATCATGTGCCGTAGTGGATCACCAGTTAAAAAAACGGGACATCAATTTGATTTTATAAATATAAAAAATACTGGAGAAAGAAAATGATTATAGGGATCCATTGTTTCTTGAAATATGTCACATTAATAAACATAAAGACTGTGTTAATTTCAAGTCGGACACGAATAGTTTAAGCAACATCCATTGTAATATTTTAGACCTATAAAAAAATTTAACTAATACTCCTAACCACTATATACGTGGTTTTTTTGTCTGTTTTTTAAATTCTGTTTTATTGATAGTAGTTAGAGGTTTAAGAAAAGTCAGTGTTATCCACTTGATTGTTGGTTTCATGTCGATATTATTTTCTTGCTTAACATGTTCCCTTTTATTTTCATGAAATGTGAGTGTGGCAGTATTTCTAGTATTGTGCAGATATATGACTAACTTTGGGCTGGTAAGCCTTATACATATGAATTTTCTGTATATACTGACATATTGTCTTATAATTTATAGTGCTCCTGATGAACTTGCAATATAGCAGCGAAATATTGAGTCAACAGCAATTGAGTTTTAACTAGTGACAGACCGCATACCTCATATATATTCCAAATTCCTTATAGAGTACGGTCGAGAAATCTACTAGCGTATATATTTATATATATATATATATATATATATATATATATATATATATATATATATATATATATATAAAAATATTGAACAAATTATACCTATCTACATGTGAAAAAAGCTATATCTATAGTTACAATTATGGATATATATTTTAAATGGATAGTTTGCAAGTTATAGAACTGAATCAATTCTTTAGGGAATACTTCCCTTTGTTCAAAATTTAAAGTTACTTTACAAGGAAAAGACGACTAGTAATGACTCGTTTTTGTTTCTATAATATGAGTAGCAATTTTAAAATAACCTTATTTTTTATTACTGGAACATTTATAAAGCGACAAGCAAAATTTAAAAAATTACCACGATTTCGCTCCCCCTTTCTTCAAAACTTCAATGGCAGAAACATGAATATTTTGCAAAGCGCGTCCCATCGACCAAAATGAAAACGCGTGCGCCATCTGGCAACTTTCACTGAAGTAAACTTCGTTCATTGTTTACCAACCGCGAGATTTCGCGAAGTTATGAAGTTTTTATCGTAAACTTGTAAACTTCGAACTTCTATTTAAAATTGAATCAAGTAAAAGATATTTTATTATTTTATGAACAGCGAAAATATGTATGAGCAATCTCAGCCATTTATTTTTATATATTATATATCGCTAGTTAAATGGTAATGTTTTTATTACATTGCTAGAACGTGCTTTAAAATTTTTAAAAATAAATGATACTAATGTAGTATATAAAAACTGCAAATTAATACTGAAAAAAAAGTAGAAATTACATCTAGATTTCCTTTTTAACCAAATGAGCTACCATATATGACATAAGACATTAACAAAGAATTACAGTGATGTTTTTGTAACGTTTAGTAAAAAATTTTAGTTAAATTTGTTTTTAGAGCCAATTTTTGGTAATTCAACTATATAAAGAAATATAAAGTATTGCGGCCTTTACTAAATTTTATATATTTTCAACATTAACACGTAGGCTGAAAAGTTTTTGGTCTAGCTACTTAAAACTCATTTTTTTTTGCAAAATTCGACTTTATTCATCAATATTGTCTCCTTCAATAGCGATACAATCAGTCCAACGCTTTTCTAACATTTTTATACCTTTTTTATAGAAGGATTTGTCTTTGCCTTCAAAATAAACCTCAGTTCGGCGATAACTTCTTCATTGGAGCCAAATCTCTTTCCCGCGAGCATTTTTTTAAGGTCTGCGAATAGATAATAGTCGCTAGGGGCAAAATCTGGAGAGTATGGTGGATGGAGAAGCAATTCGAACTTCAATGCAATGCAATTTTGCCATGGTAACCATGGACTTGTGACACAGTGTAGTCTTGATGAAAGAGCACGTTTTTCTTGATCATTTGGGGCCATTTCTTTGCGATTTCTGCCTTCAAACGCACCAATACCTTTGTATAATATTCGCTATTGATAGTTTTTCCTTCTCAGCATAGTCGATGAAAATTATTCCATACGCATCCCAAAATACAGAAGCCAAAACTTCCCCAGCCGATTGTTGTGCCTTTGGTCGTTTCGCGCGGCTTTAACGGGCTACTGTCCACTCAGCTGACTGCCGATTTGATTCCGGTATGTAGTGGTGGATTCATGTTTCATCCATTGTCACACATCGCATGAAAAAATCCATTGTATTGTGCTTAAACAGGTCTAAACAGCGCTCAGAATTATCGACACGCTGTTTTTTTGCTCTACTATGAGTAAACGCGGTACCCATTTCGAACAGAACTTTCTCATGCCAAAATGTTCATGCAAAATATGACCAACACGTTGATATCTTTAGGGTGTCAGCTATCTCACGCAATTTCACTTTACCGTCATCCAAAACCACTTTGTGCTGCATACCAGTAAATGATGAGAGACTTTCTAGGGGCAGAGGTAACACATATCAAGACATTGCTTTGCTTGAACGGTATTTTTTCTCATGAAAAAACAGTGTTTAATCAACACACGAAATTCAATTTCTTCCATTGTTTTGAAAATATCAAAAGTATCGACACTAAAACCACTGTAACTTGTAAATTAATCGTCGGAATGTCTTGAAATTTTGACACGTATCATTTGAAGGTTGGCGCTTTCTAAAAATCATATAGTTTTTTCCATATCTCCTTGCAATCTTAAAATCTTGAGTTCAACAACTAATGGACATTTTGGAAAAATTTAACAGGAAGAATTCTATTATGAAATCGAGGTCATTCAATAACCCAGATTCTGACATGCAGTTGATTTCTTTAGTTGATCACGGGAACTCCGCCCCTAGAAAATCACTCATCATTTACTGGTAGGCTGAATTTAAATGCGGTCGTACAGGTACAAATGATGCTGAACGACCAAATAAGATGGTTACACCGGAAAACATCAAAAAAATCCACAAAATTATTTTGGATGACCGTAAAGTGAAATTGTTTGAGATAGCTGACACCCTAAAGATATCAAAAGAACGTGTTGGTCATATTTTGCTTGAACATTCGAAATGGGTACCGAATTTGCTCACAGTGGACCAAAAACAACAACGTATTGATGATTCTGAGCTCTGTTTTGGACCTGTTTAAGCACAATAAAAAGGATTTTTTTCACGCGATATATGATAATGGATGAAACATGGATCCACCACTACACACCGGAATCAAATGGGCAATCAGCTGAGTGGACAGCAGCCGGTGAAAGCCCCCGTAGCGACCAAAGACAGAACAGTCAGCTGGGAAGGTTTTGGCCTCTGTATTTTGGGATGCGCATGGAATAATTTTTATTGACTATGCTGAGAAGGGAAAAACCATTAATAGTGAATATTATATAAAGTTATTGATGCGTTTGAAGGCAGAAATCGCAAAGAAACGGCCCCAAATGAACAAGAAAAAAGTGCTCTTTCATCAAGACAATGCACCGTGTCATAAGTCAATGGTTACGATGGCAAAATTGCATGAATTGAAGTTCGAATTGCTTCCTCATCCACCGTATTCTCCAGATTTGGCTCCCAGCGACTATTATCTATTCGCAGACCTCAAAAAAAGCTCGCGAGAAAGAGATTTGGCTCCAATGAAGAAGTTATCGCTGAAACTGAGGTATACTTTGAATTCAACGACAAATTCTTCTACAAGAAAGGTATAAAAAATTTTAGAAGCGTTGGACTAATTGTATCGCTCTTGAAAGACACTATGTTGATGAATAAAATCTAATTTTGCAAAAAGAAAGCAGTTTTAAGTAGCTAGACCAAAAACTTTTCAGCCTACGGGTTATATTTCAGTCTAGTTCCATCAAAAACCGTATGTACATGCATCTAAATTTAAAGTGGGTTGGTTCTAAAACCGACTTTGACAAATAATTCAGGGATAACTGTGCCGGTAAAATTACTCTATGTAAAAGCTATCATAAAAGTTAGAGAAAAATAAACACATCCTCAGATTGGTTACTCTTGCTCAATTTAAATCCGACATTTATCGATGTTTGACGTGTGCCACGTTTCTAAAGGAATAAAAAAATTAAAAAACATTTAACATCTTTTTGACATTTTTACTTTCCTCATTATCTATAATATATACGAAGTAGAGTACGGATTAAAACAATCGGTAATACTGATATTTATTAATTATTATAAAAGTTGAAGAGAGCGTTCTCTATATGTAAATAATGGTAATGAGAAAATAATAAAATTTTCTTTGACTTCCAGAATCCAAAAATAGACGTCTAACACAATATATTCTAAGCAACTTCTCTGATCCCCTGCGCCAACCTTTCAGCCCTATTTGTGTTTAACTGTGTATAATTATGCTCAAAAACTAGGAAAAAACTTGATAATCCTATTAAAACTATATAACATTTGTCAACCGGCACCCCTTTCTCGGTTATCGCCTGCAGCGATATATTTCAAAAACCGCAGGGTTATTTGCTACCTCATTATATCTGTACCAAATTTAAAATCCACATCTTATTTCATTCAAGAATTTTCATGCCAATATACAGGCGGACCGCAGAAAGACAAACAGACCGATCAAAACTGGCAGCTGTTTTTGTGACCTAGGGACATCAAAGCACAAATATCTCGGAAGGTAAATTTTTCGCGAATAGAATATTTTCGTTAGTAAAAGAAATTGCTTTTAGTTCTTAAAAGGTATTAAAAGCAAATAAAAAATACCTTTGATATTAAAAGATATGACGTCATCAAAAAATTTATTTCCTAGACATAAATGGCATTAATCGATGTTTTCTACTGAACTGATTTCAAAAAAAAGAAAAAAATAAAACCAGTTTTGTACAATTTATGTTAGAGCGATTATAAACGAAAAGTCTCATATAGGAAAAAAGCTTTATTCTTTAGAAATAATACATAAATCAAACACTTACGTAGGGCCTATATCTTTAAACGCAAGACGAACATTTTATAAAGTTTTATTTTCTACAAGACACCAACTAGATCAACTTGTCTCAATATCATTCTAAAACTAACACACAATCTTCTTACGATAAACAAAAATTTTCATTTTTTATTTAAAAACCCAAAATTATGGTGTATTAAATATATCTATCCCTTTCTCAAACAAAGGAACTTCCCAATCAAGGATCCTAGGATAGACGAAAGAATTATTTCTAGACTATGTGATATTTTGTAAATTTTACGTAGCCAAACCATAGGGGGGGGGGAGGAGTTGCAGGTAAAAACTTCGCCTATTTCAATAGTATGTAAAATTCACCAGAAGATGTGCCAGTAAGTTAAAAGTCTATCATACGAAAATTAACGCGCTCAATTCCGTTTTGCCATTTCAATATTTTAAGTACCTTCTTATTAAATTAATAATTAACCCACAGCTTTGGGTAGATTTGCGGGAACTCAAATATTTTTGAGTGTGATATAAATTAAAATACTATACGATGAATATGAAAAAAAATCCTCCTATAATTAATTGGTTTTTGTAAATACGCCATTTATTAAATAAAACCCTTTCTTATTTGGTTTTAATTTCCAATTAATTTGACACAGACCTGCCTGCTATTAAGTATGAGTTTACTATTCATTTCAAAAAAAAGAATTCTTCAACAAAATTGCATAATAATGTTAGATGTAGAATCTTCAATTTTATACGACTATCTTACTAACGATTTCGTTGTTCTTTTTACACATTCAATCAAATATTTTTTTAAAATGAGGCAAAAATACAGACGCTGCCATATTTGCCTCATTTTTTTAAATTTTGAATTGAATATCTTAATAAATAAGAAAAAAAAAATCCCGATAAACTCAAGTAATGATGAATAATGTTTAATGCAGAATATTCGATGACATCAATGTCAAAATAATAATAAAACAATAAAAAAATAGATAAATACTTTTTCAGTTTAAATTGTTACAATAGGGCTATTATCACGTTTATATACGTTTATTACCATCAGAGTGAATATTGAACTGTATTGAATTTGTTCATACTTAAAAAAAAGATTCGACAAAATCAACCAACAAAATAATGTTGATTGCAGAATATTCGATAAATTCTCCAATAACAAATTACTTAAATTATTTTTGAAAATGTAGCAGTATTTGGACGTTTCAATGCTTACAACAAATGCAGATGCCGCCATGTTTGCATAGATAAAATAATGATGTTTATATTAATAAATTACAATAAAAATTTATATAAATATATTAACAAATATTTTAAAGTTTGTTAACACCTGCTCCAACGACAAATACTGCTCGTAACGTTTTTAGATGATTGCAAGCGTAATCAAATTTAACATAATTTTAAAAATATATTTATGGCTTAAAGTCAAAAAAGTACTAACGACATAAATAATTTATATTAGTATGTTAATCTATTTTTAGTTCGCACAAAATTTTAAACGAATTTACACTCTCATTTTCGTTTTTTTTCTTTAAAAATAATTAATTAAAAGACATCGTTGCGCTAAGTTGATTGCGAACAAATTAGCCCTATTGTTTTACATTTTGCAGATATATTGCCGAAGACAACAATATAATAAAGAGTATAAAAATGAAAGAAAAGCCATAAAATTTAAAGTAAAACACTTGGATTTTATCTTCAAATATAAATCAAAGAGCACGAAATTTTAATTATTTGTTTGTAATTGAATGTAAAAATCTCCTGAACGATTTTAAATTTATTTTAAATACATATACTATTTATAGCCTTGTTTTTCTTTAATTTTTTGTTTTCGAAAACTTCAAATCACACATGATATTTAGCAAACACTGTAAACTAAAACGAAAAATGGGTATCATGCACAAAAACTCAATTTTTCATGCCAGGAAAAAATAAAAAATGGAAAAATACCTATGTAAAAAATACAAAAAATCCAAAAGGGGGTTAAAAACGTACACTAACCATGTGAAAATAAAAAAGTTCGTACAAACACCACCAGCACGCACGATGCTTTCAACTGGCCTCCGCTTTACGCACACTTTGAAAGCTTCATGTCTCGCGCCGTGCTACACATCTGTCGTGCTTTTGAACCAATCAGGAGCTGTCGTCCTTTTATTCGGGATTATTCGCAGTCCTTTCGTGTCAGGATCGGAACGTTGAGCTTTTAGGCTCGTGTACTTTTCACAATTTCCCGCTATTTGTCTTTGCGTTTCTTTCTTCCTGGCCCGCAAACTTTCTGAGATCTTGCTTTACAATGCGTTTTGGGCTCTGATTATTTCGGAAATTCCAATTTAATTTTACTTTATTATTAAATTCCATAAATATTTTTAATACAACATTAAATAATTACATAACCCAATAAAGAATACTTTATTTTTTCGTATTAGTGATATCTGTTGATTATTTTGTTGTGGTGATGACATTTGATATTTTAGTTGTTTTTAAAAAATCCATAGTTTTTAGGTTACTAAATCACTTTCTGCATTATTTCCTAATAATAATTTTAAAAATACAATAAAACATGTTCCGAACAGTTTCCGAAAAAAGTTGCAGTCAAATATTGCAATATTTGGGTGATTTTACTTACCTGTAAAAATTTTACCAGTGTACCTAAAATTATATAAACCAGCTAAACATTTAACTAGTATTTGGTTCGTTTGTTTTAGCTGCCGCTAATCTCGTGCCAAAACATATCGAATTGCAATACTGCAATACACGTAAACAATTAATTCTATGGATTGGACCAAAAAACCTCGCAACTCGATTTTATTGTAATGTCATCTAGTAATGAAATTCAAACTTTTACGAAAATCTCCAGGGCCTATTTGGTACTAATATATACAGGGTGAAAAGTCTTTTCGTTCCTGAGAAAGAAATTGAACAGTTAATTTTAATTAACGCTACCTGTGTAATAAATAAAAATAAAGATATTTTATTTATTTTATTATGTATAGATATTTTTATTTACCTTGCTGGAAGTAAATCGCCCTCCAAAATTGTTGTATGTCTTTATTTCAGTCTCTAGAGTACTAGAAATATATTCTCTAACGTTCGCTTATTTGTCTGGTACAATACCTTTCAAGCAAAATAAGATATTGGTTGGTCTTGAAATAAGAAAAAAACCTACAGTTTTGGAGCAATATGGCTTCATAGGGAGGTGGTGGAAGGGTGGGAACTGATAAATTTTGCATAATTTCTATAGTACTACGGGAATCAGTAAAGTCCATCCATACATATAGTGAAATGACTAACTGATTCCTATTAGTGCAAGCTGTAAAATTTAAATATGATTGAATAGGTCCGTACTTTGCTTAGAATTTAATTCTCTTGGTTTTTGGAAAGACATTAAACAATGTTTATACTATGTTTTATTTATGTTTATTACAAATCATCTTATTATTACCAATTATTTTTATTACCAAATATAAATTATTACTTTACTCATTAAAAATTAATTACATTATTCACTTAAAATAATATCACTATCGCTATCATTATCACTGGTTCTAATTATTAGTTTTTCTATATTATTTGCAATATGATTTTTCCACTTTTCAACATGTATGACAGAGTTCGCCCAACTCTGTAGAGGTATATTAAAAACTTCTGGTTTCCATAAGTTTCAGTACACTGGAATTAACAGTGGAGCAAATATTATTACGACGAATGGCAGATTTCAACTGATGCCAAATATGCTCTATAGGATTAAATATACAATGGTAAGGTGGAATCCTTAAAACTGTATGCCCCATATCCTTTGCATAATTCTCACAGGCATATTCCTTTTTTATGTTTAAACTCTTCAAAACTTCTATCAATTTCTGTTTGGTATAATCTTCGTGGAAGTAAATGTCTTTATCGTACATGTAGTTTTGAATTGTTGCTTTTGTATCATTTGAGCAGGGAGCTTTGATTAACTGCCTACTATGATAGTTTGCGCTGTCCATCATAATTACACTATTTGGAGGTATGTTCGGAATTAGCTTGTTTTTGAACCAATTTTCAAATAATGCGACAGTGGTGTCCTTATGATATTCGAGAGAAGAATCTTTTATGTTCTTTGCAGACAGGAAGAGTGCTTTCGGAATCCATCCATCTTTAGATCCAGCGTGCAAAATCGTA
Source organism: Pachyrhynchus sulphureomaculatus (assembly GCA_019049505.1). Taxonomy (NCBI): domain Eukaryota; kingdom Metazoa; phylum Arthropoda; class Insecta; order Coleoptera; family Curculionidae; genus Pachyrhynchus; species Pachyrhynchus sulphureomaculatus. The sequence goes on from CM032447.1 coordinate 141,023,653, forward strand.
ATCCTTTTACCTCTGTTTGATGGTGCTTTTGTTTTACAGCTATCACTTGAGTTAACACAACCCCTTTCCGGAGTATCGTGTGTGTCGAATCATGTTTCTTCCAAGTAAATAATTGACCTTTGCTCGTCTCTGCAAAATCTTATTTTTTCTAAATATTACAGTCGCCAGTCCTGAATTCTCTGGGATTCCACTAATGTCTTTTATTAAGTTTTTTAAATTTGAAACCCATATGCTGAATACCCTTCCATAATGTTGTCCTACTACATTTAATCACGGTTTCATCTCTTTTAAGCCTTTTCATTAAATTATCTAATGTGGACACACTTTGTTCCTCGTATATCTTGTAAATTTTACGCCGTATTATATCTTGATCACTCCCATCTATCCTTGAAAAAATGTCAGGATCACTTCTTTTCTTCCTCACTAGAAGAGGGTTGTTTACAATTTTCCATACCGTTGATGTTGGAATGTTCGTTAATGTGACCGTTTCTTCTAGCGCTGCTTGCTTGCTAACATTACGATGTTCCATTAGGGTTGAATAAACATTCTTTACAATTTCCTTGGCATCAGTAGATAAGTGTTTTCTACTTTTGTACGGGGTAACCTGTTGAGATACACTTGAATCGCAAATATTTTCCATGACTGAACTGCTCTATCGCACACGAAGTAACAATAATTACAAAGCTTAAACTATGGTAAGTGACGGCTGTATTTATATTACTAGACACTAAGTACTAATATGGATTATGCAAGTTATTTTCGGGTAAATATTTTATAACCACCATTAAATCATATTAAAATTTCATTAACAATTATTTAAGATCCACCTTTGTTGTTTACGACCAGGTAAAATGAACAAATATCATATTTTTAAGTACGGTCCATGATTTATCTGCTTCTGAAGTGCCCAAAGAAAACCATAAAATTTTATTTCCTTTTCTCTATATGGTTAATGGTTTTTACCCTTTAAGGACAAAGTTTAGTCACTTTACTATATGTATGGACAGACTTTACTTATTTTTTCTTCCCTTGCTAAAGCGATTGCTTTAGCAAGCTTTGTCATTTGTCGAAATTCACCCTCTGACACATTTGCATTTCTTTGCATTTTAGAGTATCTAGAATAGGAAACTACTACTAATTTTTTGATTCTTTATCACTTTATAACAAGTTCCTCGTCTATTTTCGGCAAAATCTAGTTGTAATGCTTATATTAAGTTAAACCTTAATGTGTCCAAAATCAAACCCAGTGTTTATTTGTGCGTTTGCAAATGAAGGACTGGGTAAATTTCTTTTCCAATTTTTTTTTGTAGTAATTCTAAAAGTAATTATTTAGAATCGGGTATATCGAATTAGTGTTAAGAATGGAGTTTCGAGAAGTTTGTACGTATATATCGTTTTTTACGTTCTTTTCAGAGTTCAGCCTCAGAGTCAAAGAATTTGAAAACTATAATGTGTTTTCATTACTTCTACTTTTAACAGATATACTATGTAAAGAGAAAGGCTCTGTTGCAGTTGTAAATGTCTACAGTCAATCCAACCCTTAATTTTTTTTGTAACTAATACCTCGTCATAAATTACCTTTATTTCAAATATGAAGATTTAAGCCTAAAATTAAGTAATTCTTTAGTGTAAAAGAGTCAAGTTCATTATATATTTTAGAACTGTTTGTGGGCAAATTAATACCGATTTTTTTATTGGAAAAATCTTAGAATCTGGCAACATCACTTTTGCAAAGGTAAACTGTTAAAAATTAAGCAAAAAAGATTAGTTCTAGTCTCAACTGAAGTAATCATTATCACCTGTTATTGTCATTAGAGACACAACAGTCGATTTAAAAAAAAATCATTAGTTTTTTTTTTTAACTATTTCGTGTTTTACAGTTATTTTATGGCTTAAATTGACTTTTTAGTTATTTCATAATTTTATTTATAATATCTGTAACAATATAAACAAAATTTTATCGTTATTTTTTAATTAGCATTTCAGCGGCTGTGAAACGAATATGGATTAGAATAATTAATTAATAGAATAAAAAATTAGATTCGTTGATGCTCAGCTGGTGTGAAGAATGAAAGTGTACTTCTTTTATATTTACTTAAAAATCTGTCTATCAATATCATATATTTATGAATTTATTTATTTAAAAATCTTATTTTCCTATATAAAGTAGAACGTTACCTGTTTTAACGTCGAAACAGTAGTGTAATGAAGTGTAATGCTTTTACATTTAAAATACTAAATATTGACTCTAGTTGTATAACACTTTGTTTTATCTAAATAGTCATTTCTTTTATGTAGCAAACTATTTGTTATTTCCCTTGTGCCTTGTATATCTCGTTTCATACTTAGTTTTGCTTTTTCTCCAAATAACAACTTCGGGTATACTTCAGAATAATTTAAACTTTCAAATACCGATTTTTCGGAGTTAAACAGAAAAAACTGAGATACAAATGGTACCCAGTTTAATCAAAGTGACGAAATGGTATAATAACATATACCAAGTTTGAAAATTTCATATTCTTTATTTACTTATCTAAATTTTTGCACTTAATTGAGTAAGATACAAGTAGATAGTACTTTAAAATTTTCAAAAATCAACTTGAAGATTATTTATCCACTAGTTCCATTGCATATAATCACATCCCTTAATATATTATTTTTGTTTAGATTGGAAGTAATTAAATAAAATCATAATTTTCAGATTCCTCGATACCAAGTAACTTGAACTCCTCTAAAATCCCCGCTACCCATAATTATAAATAATATTGCTTAGAGTTTATTAATTTTCACTTGTCACCTCTCTATCTACCTTTCATACACCTTTAACCCCTCGTATGTTTGACTGTAAACATTATTGCTTGCATTTTGTTCATTTTTACGTCCAACAAAAATTATTCTGGATCTACTCCCATCAGTTTTGCCTGAAGCTATATCGCACAAAAACTTACTTCAAGAATTATATGTGTACTAAATTTGAGATCGATCTCTCATTTGGTTCGAGAGTTATTGTGCCAAGAGACAAACATACATAGACAGAGAAATCAAATATTGGGATTTTTTTCGCAAATAAAATACTTTCCTAATAAAGTGATAAACATATAGTGTTAAATTTTAAATGCTTGTAGTTCCGGAACAGTTTAACCGATTAGGATTAATTTCGAAGATATTAAACCTCTATTCTATAAATTTTAATAAATTTCCTGTGTTCATCTAAACTAGAAAAAGTCTTGTAAATTTCCAGAAGTTTACCATAAGGTTTTTTCCTGTTATGCAGTTAATATTCCCAAATGTCTTTTTAATGATTAACCTAAAACTCAAAATATTTTATTAAAAACAAATAGTTTACTGACGTCACTGTTTATATTTTATTAAAAAATAACAGTTTCTTAACAGTTATTAATGAAATAAGTTGATTTATTGTGACAAACTGCCACACATTTGCATGTAAACACATTTTCTATCTATTGTTCAAACGATTGTAATACACAAAACTCATAAACATACTGGGTGTACCGATATGTGAATAAATAGAACTAAACTTGTTATCTGCCTAAACATATATAAATATTGAAATTTTAGTGTCGCTGTAACGTGCGCTCTACCAAAAAATTTGAGACCTACCCTGCTATACGAACAATTTGATGTTAGTAAGGATTTTATTACGAATATATTTGCATGTGAGTTCTTGTGATCAACATAATTTTACTGGTGATTAACGATTTGATGGTCAAAGCCTCGCCTGCCAAGATTCTTATACGCTGGCCACTCGTCTAAATAAATAACAGTTTGAAATTGAACCTCTCTTTATATAATTGGCATTAATGTGTTTTCATCTCTTCTATCTACAATAAAATATCGTGCTTCTCGTTTGGTTTTCAAATCAAAAACCCACGGTCCATATATTCGTCTACCATGGTTTCGATTTTTTTGCACCGATGCAGATTCAGGTGGTTGATCACCTTGTAAGAGCCTTTCCGGCGACCAGCGAATCACGCTAATTATTCTCTGCGATTAACTGACACAATTAAGGAGCACACTGCGCAGCACATGTTATACCAATCACTTATGGTATGTGACGACCTTCCAGTCAGTTTTTCATATGTTGTATTCGGAATGTCGTGCACGAACATGAACACCGATTCCAAAATATGACATAAGCTTTAATTACAATGTAACATAACTTGCCGTTCAAATCCGTACAATGGAAGAATTCATTTCCGCTTCTAAACGATTTTGTTGTTTGGCAGCCTTTTCTAGGACAACGTAAGGCTGGACAAAACGCTTCTCCACGATTGCGTTTTCTTGTTCTTTAGAATCCCGCACCACACCTATCACAGATGTTATTTTCGCCATTCTGCATAAGTAGATTATGCGTTTACAAAAAAGTCACGACTGCATCTTCGTTAAAAGTAATAAAAAAATCTCGCGAAAGCATGACTTCTTTTGAAATATACGTATTATTAACTTGTCATTGTCATCAATAACGAAACTTACCCTATTATTTTATTGCTTTGCTTAGAAATGTATTTACTGCAAGTAGACCGTACGCAACAATTAAGATTTGTAGGTAGACCGCACACGTCAGTGGCACCAAAATTTTTATAGTTATTTTTAGTGCAGTAAAAACACCATTTAAAATTGCACACTCTAGATACAGCAATGTTATGATTTTATCGTCTCTGGGGTATTACCAGGAGTATTGTCCTGAATTTTGGACCTCGAAAAACTTGAACTCTTGTTTATAAACAATTTAAGTTTTCAAAACCCGTTTTTTTAGCTTAAAATGTGAATAACTCCGGTTATATAAGTCAGATCGAGACAAAAAAACCGAACTACTCGTTTTAACTCGCTCAAGTGTACATAACCTACAAAATTGAAAAAACTGGCTGAAAACTGTTTTCTTTTTTCATTTTACAGGTCGACTAAGTGAACCGATCGGCTTAAAACTTTTAAAAAAATATACCTTTTGTTTTAGCAAAAATACCCGGAAATTTTGATTCAAACATATTGAATCTAGTGGGCACAATTGAATTTAAACTTTGAACTGGGGTGGCTTTTATTTGATGGAAACTCATATTAAATACAACAAAAAACTGGTTATTTAAACACAAAATTTCCACAATATTTTTATTTTTCAGTACAACGTGTTCCGCTAACAACGCAGCTTTGTCAAACATGATACTTGACAAAGCTACATTGTTAGCGAAACGCATCGTACTGAAAAATAAAAATATTGAGGAAACTTTGTGTTTAAACAACCAGTTTTTTGTTGTATTTACAATTGAATTTGTTATTTAAAATTTTAATTGCCCGCCATTTAATGCCATTTGGTCCATAATGGATATATTTTTTTCAAAATTTACGACTCGACGCCACCTTTCCGATGCAATTAAAAAAATTTTTTTCGGAGTCAATTTAACATTTGTTTATTAATCAAATAACACACAAATGCGTTTGTTCGGCCACTTTGAAAAAAAAATTGAAAATTGTTTATCACATCTGGTAAAGAATCGCGAAACCTTTATTAAACAAAATCATTTTCATTAACATTTTTTTTTCAAAATGACCGAAAAAACGCATTTGTTGTTATTTGATTAATAAAAATGATTCCAAAAAAATTGTTTTTAATGGCGTTGGAAAGCTGGCGTCGAGACCTAAACTTTGAGGAAAAAAGATCCATTTTGGATCAAATAGGGGGGCAATTCAAATTTTAAATAACAAATCCCACTGGGTTCAATATTTTTGTACCAAAATTTCAAGGTATTTTTACTATAACAAAACGCATATTTTCTGAAAGTTTCAAGCCGATCGGTTTATTTAGTCGACCTGTACGATAAAAAAAATGAAAAAAAAACAATTTTTTGTCCGTTTTTTCAATTTTGTGGGTTATATACGTACTTGAGTACTTGAGTGGCTTAAAACCAACGAGTATTTGTTACAAATTTCATTCGAAGGTTTGGTCGATCTCGATCCGACTATATATAACCGGAGTTATTAACATTTTAAGCTCAAAAAGGCGTTTTGAAAACTTAAATTGTTTATAAATAAGAGAGCACAAGTTTTTCGAGGTCCAAAACTAAGGACAATACTCCTGGTAATACCTCAGAGAGGATAAAATCATAACATTGCTGTATCTAGACTATGCCTATCTCATCATTATTTTGACCTTTTTTTACTGTACTGTCTCTAAATAGCTCATTTTCAGTTTTAATTTTCCTATTTTTACTTGTATTCGAAAAAAAATGACAGTCCGATATTTTTGCCATTTTATGGTCCCTAGGTTAAGAAAACATTTTCGTCGGTTTATCTGTTCGCACTATAACTGTTGAACTAAATAAAATATCGATTTCATATTTGTTACAAGTTTAGTACTTGTAATCGCTATCGCTTTGAGGATAATTTTTTCTTATTTTTAGATAGGATAAATAAATTTTAAACACAATTATTATAGCCCAGTCGTCAGAGGCAAATTTTAACGAAAAGCTCCCACTAAATACTAACAGGCTGCATTTTGGCATATAGGTAGTTTTTTGAACGTAGAATACGATAAAAAAGAAGTTTGCTGCTTTAAAGTGTACGCTAAGCCTACAAAATCGAAAATAAAATGAAAAATTTGGTTTTCGCAAATATCTTGAAAAATAAAAAAGATATCGAAAAACTAAGAGCACCACGTGAAAGAACGGGAAATTTTACAAAAAAATAGTATATAGATTATTTTTTTTAGTTTTCCCGTAATTTAAAAAAATTATTTAAAATAACTCCTTCAGTTGTCCTCAACCTCATTTATGATTAAATCAAGCTTTCTGTATACCGCTAAATATTTTGAAATTGGCTATTAAGAGGTTTCCCGGGATGCTGATTAAGAATCCAATGACATATTGGAAAAATTCAAAATGGTGGATCAAATAAGGCGGCAGAGAGTAAGTAATTCATTTAATTTTCCAATTTTCTTTTTAAAGTGTCTACCAACGGCTTTTTGGGGTGCTGATTAAGAATCTGAGGACAGATTTAAAAAATTCAAAAAGGGTAATCCAAAATGGCAGTCAGTGTATATAAAAAAATAAGTGAAAATATATTTATTTACATAAAAAATTAATATGTTTAATAATAACTATATAAATACAATACAATAAAATAAAGAATAATTTCCCATAAATGTATAACGAAAATATTTAGAAAATAATAAACATTTCTTCTTCAATTTATTCACAATTTTCATCATCATTATACAGTATACAAACTACGTGAGCGTCGCACAGATGACAGAAAACAGATCGGGCTGGTGGCGCTGCGCGCGCGTTTCTCTCCAATCACCATTAACAAAATTCCTTCGGGTAATTTCAAATGTTTGTGTTTTTAATAACTGTTTTCTATGTACCTGGATATTTAAATGAAATATAAATACTTTATGCTTAAAGCTTAGACCTTTATCTTTCATTTCTCACCTTTAAATAGTTTTTTATATTTTAAGTTTAATTTGTATGATTAATAATAAGCAAAAAATACATTTATCATGATGACTTTTTTAAGAGCAAAATTACAAAAAAACAGATTTTTTTTTTAAAGTTTTTAATGATTCTAATATCAAGTATACTTTTAACTGTAACGTAAAATTGAAGGCGGCGTACTACAGCAGACAAATTTTCATATTTTAAAATTCAGTTTTTAAATAACACAGACAATGTGGGTATAATAATGATATATATACAGGGATTTTTTTTCGATACTATATTTTATTAAATATTTGTAATTTACTGCATGCCTGTTGAAATCATGCAAATTTCGTTTTAAGTTTTACAAATTATGAAGCAACAAAAATAAAAACTATTAGTATTATCGGAAAGCTGAAAGTTTCCTCTTCAACAAGCTATCTTTTAATTTTTTTACACTCTGAAAACAAGTAATATCGATTAACCTTCGAGCTACACTTTTTGAATCACCTATCCGAATTTTTAATAAATTCTCACTCTACAAAAAAAAAAAAAACCTAAAAAACAATCTCTATACTGTTTTTTTTGTAAAATTTTCCGCTCTTTCACATGGTATTAATTTTTTATCTTTCGAAATATAACCGAAAAACAGAATTTTTGATTTTATTTTGAATTTTGTGGGCTTAGCGTACATCAAACTTTAGCAAACTTTTTCTATCGTACTCTACGTCCAAAAACTACCTATGTGCCAAAATGCAGCCTGTTAACATTTAATGAGAGCAAAACCCCTGAGTAGGCTATTATTTGACACACATATAACAGGTTTAAATCGACGAGAAGGAGGTTAGAAGGGTTATATAAAATATATCATATTATAGGTTTCTTTTTAAGTTCTTGGGGTAAAGAATCGGAAAATTCAGTAATTTTTTCTTGAATATGGGAAAATCAAATTCAGTTTTTATTTTAAAACTACGTGTTTGCAAGTCCTATAACGATTTTTTTTCAGTCTAACTTTTAAAGCAACAAACGTATGAAATACTTACGACAATTTTATAGTTTAAATGTTACATTTATAAGAGAAATTATAATACATAAGTATTACTCAAATATTAGTGTTTTTTGGTTAATCGAGATATATTTAATTGTAGGGTTGATATAAAAATACAACATATTTCTGCAGAAACTAAACCATTTTCAATATTATTTACACTTTAAATACAATGCCTTTGTAGGATCAAGGTTATCTTGTCCAAAAATCTAAAAAAACTTAGTTTCTAACACTAAAAAGTTTAATAAAATCATTTCAGAAATATAAATATTTACAAGCGTGGGGTGATGTTTTTTCTGATGAGCAGTTTCTATTTTCCGTTTTCAAAAAACGGGTTCAAACATTGAAATTTACGCTTTGAAACAAAAGAAAAGATTTTACAAGGTCAGAATTATTTTAGTTACTAGTATACTATATAGAACTATTTAGGAAATTTCCTAGTTTTAATCAGAATTAATCGCAAACATTTCCCGTAAGGAACAGTGCTACTAATATCTCGACTCGCAGACTCGCATTTTCACCTGCTAATCATCAAAATAATCCGTAAAAAAAAATTCTACATAGCTAACGCAAGTACTCATTTTTATAGATCTTGCTCAATATTTCAGTGTTGACAGACATCAATATCAACTTTTTTAAAAGGATATTTACCTCTACCATTCAAATTTGATCGAATCGAATCGAAAACACAAGTGCAATATAAATATTTTAATTACGGCAACCATCACTGTCGAAATATTCTTATCAAATTCTCTTCAAAGGACCCCGCACTATCCTTATTGAAAATGGTTCTCGGTCTTTGTTCGAACTTTGGGAAAATATAGTTTTTAAGGAGTAGAACAAAAGTTCTCGTGGGTACGAAGCTTAAAAGCTCATTTTTTTTTAGATGTCTCACCTTGAAGTTGGTGTTTTTAAGAGGATTTTATCTCTATGCCAGTTGATACGTAAGCAGCAGTCGGACGATGAGGAGTATCACTATTTAGACATATGTGCATTCTGACATATGATAAACTCGTGCGTGGCTCTGACATGTGTATGAATATGTTTGTGCATATATATATATATATATATATATATATATATATATATATATATATATATATATATATACATATACATATATATATATATATATATATATATATATATATATATATATATATATATATATATATGTATATATGTATATATATATATATATATATATATATATATATATATATATATATATATATATATATATATATATATATATATATATATATATATATATATATATATATATATATATATATATATATATATATATATATATATATATATATATATATATATATATACATATATATATATATATATGTATATATATATATATATATATATATATATATATATATACATACATACATACATATGCTCTCATCTTCCACATGTCAGATCCACGCACGAGTTTATCATATGTCAAAACGCATATACAGTCAGTCCAAAAAGTCTCTACTAATACTTATGTTTAACTAGTTAATTGGAACTATGAGAATGTTTAAATTAATATTTGAGACTTAACCAACAAGGATTAGTATTAAAAACAACTACGGAACATTTTATTTTGAAGTTACATTGTTGTTATAAAAAATGTCTTCTTTCACATATGCTTACCCATATAGGTAGGCAATTGCCTGTTTTTCTACTCTTAAACCTTCTGATTTTGATGTCCAACATTCTCGCCTCGTTTCGGTGGTCTTCCTTGTGTTCGTTTACCCACTGGTTTATTAGCTTTTGCAAACTTGGCTAGTCTAGTGCTGTCCATTCTATCAACGTGTTTATTCCATTCCTTTCTCCTTTGTCGTACTAGTTTCGCTAAGTCTTTTATGTTACTCATTTCTCTTAGGTCTTCGCTTCTAATTCTGTCGTAGAATGTCTTTCCACGAATCCTTCTTATTACCTTTATTTCTGCTGTTCTCATCATTTGCATCGTTTTTGAGGTATCCGCTCTGGTTTCCGCCACGTATGTCACGATTGGCCTTATGACTTTCGTTGTTGAAGTATTTGTTTTTCCATATTATGTCTTTCATGCATTCTGAAATACGCGAGGCTTTCATCGTTATCTTTTTGACTTCTTGTTGCATGTTACCATTACTCGTTATTTATGATCCTAGATAATTAAATTTCATGACCCGCTGTATAATTTTTCCATCGATTTCAATCTTACACCTTATGGGTTCTTTGGCTGTTTCTATACATTGTGTTTTTTCGGGGTTTATTGCCATGTTGAAACGTTTAGCTTCCTGGTTGAAGGTATGAAATAGCCTTGTAGGTTGTTCTGAGTCGGCGATGAGTACAGCGTCGTCCGCATAGTATATAATATGAAAGTAAGTGTTTCCCATTTTATATCCTGTTTCTTTGGGAAGTTGTTCTATGATTCTATACATAATCATATTAAAAAGAAATGGGCTTAGTGAATCTCCTTGTCTTAAACCGTCGTTGATGTTTATTTGTTCGCTTGTCGTATATCCTACTTTAATTGCTGTTTTACAGTTTTTGTTCATTTCGTGTATTATTTGTATTTGATTTGTATCCTTTGATTTACTTGGTTTTCTTTCATTATTTCTATTATATCTGTGATGCGTACTCTATCAAATGCTTTTGTCATGTCCACAAAACACAAATATGCTGGTTTATTAAACTCTAGTGACATTTCGGTTATTTGTTTTAGGATAAATATAGCATCGATAGTGAACCTATTTTTTCTGAATCCTTGTTGCTCTTCTTTTATCTTAATATTCTTTGTCATTATTTCCGAGATAAGTTTCGTAAGTGCTTTCAAGGTGGTATTTAGGAGAGTTATTCCACGATAGTTTTCGGGGGATGCTTTCTGTCTCTTTTTGAATATGGGGATCGTTATGCTATTTTCCATCCTTTTGTTATGGTTTTCTGTTCTACAATGCTTCTGAAAAGAACGCTTATTTCTTTGTGTAAATGTTGTCCCCCATATTTCAGCATTTCGTTGGTTATGCTATGTGGTCGGGGACTTTTTCGATTTTTAAGTTGTTTCAAAAGTTCCGTAAATTCATCGTCTGTTTTTTCTATTGTCGTTTCTTCCTCTACTTCAAATGTTTGTGATTCTCTACTTTATACTCCTTTGTATAGGCTTTTGAAGTATGTTGTCCATTTTTCTACTGTAATTTTGTTCGTTTGTACAGTATCCTTCAGTTCCTGTTTATTTCTTCTTGACATTCCCCATATTTTCTTTTGGCTTCCGTACATATCTTTCCCAATATCCTTCTTTTATTCTTTTTACTTTTGTGTTCGCTATTTTACGTTCACTTATATATTTGTTCCAGTTTTCTTGTGTAGGTATTGTATGTATACTTTTTTAGTGTTCCGTAGGGAAAACTTATAAGATGACTTCGGCGTCTGTCTGTCTGTCTGTCCGTATGTCTGTTTGTCTGTCACACCCGATTTTCTCTGAAACTATTTGTCATAGAAAGTTGAAATTTGGTAGTAATATAGGAATTAATAGCCTCATCACAGCCACGTTAGTTAAATTTTGACTTCAGGGGGGTGAAATCGGAAGTAAAAAAAAAATTTTTTACTTGGTCATCGAGTGTGGTGTCAAATGAAAGCTTGAGAAAACACGAGTAATATATATATATATATATATATATATATATATATATATATATATATATATATAATGTAATACTTGCGCACACTTTTCTTTGTATTACTTTTAAAAAATCGCGAAAGACTACTGTCCCCCCACCTTATCTCGAAAAGTACTGATCAAAAAATTTTGAAAAAATTCTGGAATATTCTCCATGGGGGGTAGATTGAACGAAAATTATCACGAGTGCATTACCTTTAATAATTTATCTGGTATATAAAAAAAACAAAAATTTCAAGGTCATCAGTTTTCAGTAAAGACTAGAAACAAACTTTGTTGAAAACTCATTTGGGGTGTGTTTTGTGAAGTCACTGATCATTTTATACCACCGTAACAAATTTTTTTATTTTAAAAGCAATCAACGTACGGAACACTAATTGTGCAAGTTCAATTTGCCCGTTTTTTTTTTCTTTGAATCTTACTTCTGCGGAGAACCATGGTGTTTTATTGACCTTGTTAATATTCACTCGCCTTTTTTCCTATAGCTTCGTTAACTGCATTAAGAATATTGTTCTATAACGTTGTCCACTGTTGATCTATTTGTTGTTCTCTATTAATTGGGTATAGATTTATTTTTTCTCTTAAGCTGTTTTCAAATAATTGTTTTGTGCTCTCATTTTCCAGCGATTCGATGTTATACTTTATTTTGTTTTTATACAATAGTTGGGTACATTCAGTCGTATTTTACCTAACACCAGTTTATGAGCGGTTCCCACTTTGGCTCCATTGAGAGTTTTCACGTCCAATATTATCTTAGGATGAATGGCCATATTTGTTATTAACTAATCTATGGCTGACTGTTGTCCACTCGTGTTTTGCCATGAACATTTGTACTTCCAGTCATGATTAAAGAATGCATTTTTAATTTTCATCTCGTTCGCCGCACAGAAGTATTTTAGTAGGTCGTGATGTGAACAAAATTAATGTCAAAAAAGTCTCCACACTTTAAAGAACTGCATTGAAAAAAACACGTTATAATCAGCCACATTTTATTAAGCTATCTATTGCTCGCTAAACTGAAAACAAATGAATAATTTTCGGCCACACTTTATAACCTCACTTGTTAGTAATTTTGCACTGGGTTTTCAAAGTAGTAATAAAAATGAACGAGAGAAATTGTTAAATTCCATTTCAAGTTCGAAAGATCATAACTGATTTGTGGAAAGATGGAAAATCGTACAGAAATGTTAGAAAAATTGTTAAAAAGTCACATGCTACTGTAGAGTACATTGTAAACCAGTATAAATCAACGGGTTCCTATAAAATTTGACCACGCTCCGGCCGTCCCAAGAAACTGACTCTACGTGAAGAGGCCAGTATTGTTAGACAAATAATTATAGATCCCAAGAAAAGTGCACCAAAATCAAAAGAAGAAGTACGGGAACTATTTTCGAAAGATGTTTGTTCACAAATAGTGAGAATTTTTTTTATGGGTCTAGCACAAGTGCTACAGGGAAGAAGTCCCTAAAGCGCTACAGGAGCGACACGAGTGCGGAAAAAGCGATTCACGTTGTTCTTGAATCGTTGTAAATTGTACTCGGTGGGAAACACAGTCCTGGGCAAATTATTCCAAAGGGATGATGTTCTCCATATAAAAGACTGCTTGAAAAGCGTTGTACGAGGAGTAACAAGCTGAACCTCATACGGATGTGAAGTATTAGCGTGACGTGTACTTCTAACATGCCCGCTCTGGGAGGAATTAAGCGGGCCACATCCTTCGAACACTTTCCATGAAAATACTTGTAGAATAGGCTCAAGTCGCCAACCGTTCTTCGATGTTCCAGCGAATCAAGGCCGCCGGTCAGTTCCGGGTCTCCAATCAGACGAACTGCTCTTCTATTAACAGAATCCAACAAATGCAGTGTATGCTTGGGAGCGGAGCCCCAAGCATGGGAGCAGTATTCCATAGTTGGTCGAATTTGAGCTTTGTAAAGAATTAGCAGTTGTTGTGGAGTGTAAAGCTTTCTGGTTCGAAATAATATTCCCAACTTTTGAGAAGCTCTCTTTGCGCTGCCTGCAACATGTTCATGCCAGGACATATTTGCTCCCAAATTAACGCCCAACAAATTGAGTGACGATGTTAGAGGAATGGAGTGCCCCGACATAACTATGTCGGGTTCAGCAACTTTAACTTTTTTAGAAAAAACTGCCGCCTGGGTTTTTGTAGCGTTAAATTCCACTTGGTTACTGTCACCCCAAGATAAAATTTCTTCCAGGTCTTTGTTAAGTTCAATGACTTCCTGCTGTCTGGGGATATTCGTCTGAGTAGCCGATGTCCGAGCGTTTAAAGTGAATGAAGAGATAAGCGTACTGTCATCTGCAAAGCTGTAGACTGGATTCTCGGTCTTTTCCAGCAGATCGTTAATGTAAATGAGAAAAAGAGTAGGAGACAGTATGGAGCCTTGAGGTACACCAGCGTTGATAGTGTTAGAAAGAACTCCGTCGACTGCCACTCATAGAGAACGCTCTCTGAGGAAACATGAGAGCCACAAACAGAACTCTTCAGACATACCATAAGAGCGTAGCTTAGGCAACAGCCCATCGTGCTAAACACGGTCGAATGCCTTGGATATGTCAAGAGCAACCGCTCGAGATTCTCCAAAGTGTTCAATTGCGTTGTTCCAAACGTGTGTTACATAAGTCAGAAGATCTCCTGTTGATCTATTTTTACGAAAACCATATTGATGATCGCTAATAATGTTGAATCCTTCAAGATATTTTAGAAGATGCTGATTGATAGCCTTTTCCATGACTTTCGATATTATTGAAAGCAGTGCGATTGGTCGGTAGTTATTTGGCAAGGTCTGCTTGCCTTTTTTAGGTATCGGCTGAACTGTGGCACATTTCCAGCAGGAAGGAAATATTCCCTTTCCGTAGGATAGATTGAAAAGTCTACAGAAAACTGCTGTTAGTTCCCTCGCACAGTTTTTTAGTACTATGGCATGTATTCCGTCAGCGCCAGAAGCTTTTTTGGTGTCTAGCTTCATTAAAGTACGTTTTATGATGCGCTGTCTGAAGACAATATCGGGCATCCTTGACTGCACTATGGGAATAGTAGGTGGTGTTTTTCCTTGGAAATCGACAGTAGAATGTGAAGCAAAGAGTTCAGCCAACAAGTTCGCTTTCTCAACAGGTGTCATAGCAATAGAATTATCTGGCCGTGTGAGTGGTGGTATGGTGGATTTGGTGAAATTTTGACTGACTGCCTTAGCGACTGAACAAAAGGACCTGGAATTGTTGGGACAAGCGAGAAGTTTGTTTCTAATTCGTTGATTGTGTGCCTCCTTGGTTTCGTCGATAATTTCTTTGCCTCTGTTCCTGGCACGAATAAAGGTGTTACGGTTTATGGTGTTAGGATTTTCACGCCATTGTCGGTAGGCAAGATGTTTAGAAGCAACAGCTTCTTTGCATTTTCGGTCAAACCAAGGCTTGTCGTTGGAAGGGCATTTCTTCGAAAAAGGGATGTAAGCCTCCATACCGGCCAAAATAACATCGGAAACCTCCCTGGCGCAGTCAGATGGGTCGTCGGATCGAAAACAAACGTCTAACCAAGGGAAAGTTCGAAAATATTCCATGAGATCTTCCCATTTAGCAGATTTGTAGTGCCAAATCTTGCGCGGTTTAGGCGCCTCTCTGTCTCTGATTGGTAGGATACTCGATGTCGAAAGTAGTTTATGGTCAGAAGAACCTAACGGCGGATTTACGCTGACCGTGTAAATCTCCGGATTGGTGGTTAAAAACAGATCAAGAAGACTGGCGAACTCCCCGTCTCGATCAGGGATCCGTGTTGGTTCGTCAATAAGCTAAGTTAAACCACAACTGATTGAAAATGATTCGGCTTTACAACCTTGCTCGTCGGTAGTATTTGAATACTTAAGCCATTTGATGTTGTGTACATTAAAGTCACCCAGGATGGCAATTTCAGCATTTGGATAGTCAATTTGTAAATGATCGATGGTGTCTGCAAGAGAAGCGAAAAGTGTTCTAAAGTTAGTATCACTTGGTGGTCGATACAGGATACAGATGAACCTTGTGGTTTGTTGAGTCGTTATTTTTGACCACATAACATCAAAGTTTGGGGGTTCCAGAGCCTCTTCTCGTTGGCAAGAGAGGTCGCTTCTGACAGAAAAACAGATTCCAAAGTTACGCCTAAATCGGGAAGAGAAGTCGTACCCAGGATAAAGATAATTGACTGTGCTGGTCGATGAACTGACCTTGGTTTCACAGAGAGCGAGTACATGAGATTTATTTGATTGCAGGTGTTGGTGCACTGAATTTATGTTCGTGTTTAAACCTCGTATGTTGCAAAAATCCACTTTAAAACGGGGGTCCCACTAAATATTAGTTTAAACGAAGTTGTTATTTTCTGTTAAACTCCGTTAAACTGTTAAACTGTTATTGGTAAAATAAGTGTATGGAAACTTTTTGGACATTAATTTGATTTATATTTTTATAACAATGATGTAAACTTCTAAATAAAATTTTCCGTAGTTGTTTTTAATACTAATCCTCATTGGATAAGTTCCAAATATTAATTTAAACATATTTTCTAATAGTTCCAATTAATTAGTTAAACATAACAGAAAAATAGTATAGAAAGCAGGTGTTGTATGGAGACTTTTTTGGACTGACTGACTGTATATCTAAATAGCGATATTCCTAATTGTCCGACTGTTGCTTACGTATCAACCTGCATAGAAATAAAAATCGTCTTAAAAATACCAACTTCAAGGTGAGATATCTAAAGAATTCTGGACTTTTAAGCTTAATGCCCACGAGAATCTTTATTCTACTCTTCAAAACCTATATTTTCCCAAAGTTTGAACAAAATTAACCGAGAAACATTTTCCATAAGTGTATTGCGGGATCCTGTGTTTTCAATCTTTCTCTAAATAAGGGGGATAAAAGCATCTTAATTTTGATAACTGCAAATACTAATTTTTTGACGTGTTTATCTGCCATTTAAATTTGATCAAAATAGTTTGATATATAAAAAAAGAAATGAACATTTAAATTTTCACGGCTGTAAATAACAACTTTAATACGTTAACGTTAATAAACCGTTGTTCTTGGGATTAAACCGTTTCAAATTGGAGAGACTTTTCGACGTTTCGCTTACCATTGCACGATATATCGTCAGGGTTCTTTAGTAGTACAGATTGTAAAACTGAATTCAACAGTCTAATCAACAAAAAAACAGTTTTTTTTATGATTTTATACCTACCATTCAAATTTGATTAAACTCCATAGATAAATAAAAGAGAAATAATCGTTTTCATTTTGACAATTTTTAATGTCAAAAACTTTTCGAATTTATCCTTTAACTTTGATGGACATCGGTCTATATATGTTTTTCGATCTTTACATTCAATGTTCAAAAATATAGTTCATGTGCTGTTTGAAGACATAATCTATCTCTGTGTCAAATTTCGTTTAGACTCGGCAAACCATTTAGACACAATTGCAAAAAAAACACGTAAATACAAATAAATAAATTGACAATCTAATATATGAACTATTTACGAGTCATGTTTGAAATTGTCGCAATATGCTTTCAAGTTTTACCACTGGTTTATCAAAATTTTAATTTGCAATAAAAATTTAATTTATGTTTTAAATGGACCATGTTAATATTTATTATTCTTATATCAGAGTTTCGTCAGAAGTTTCATTCCGGCGGTATTTACAAAAATAAAGATAATCCAACAAGTTTAATCCAAAATTCATGGAGAGAATAACGAAAGTATTATATAGCTAGAATAAGAGAAAATTTACCATTCAATTTTAAAATTCAGGTGATAAATGTTCTTTGTCCATGGCTCGCGCCAAACTAAACAGCTGGTTAATCTATCATGTTTTGTACCTATCAGATGGTGCGTGTGATGCTTTGAGCGGAAGCGGAAGGAATGTTACTTATTTTTGTTAAAAATCAAGATTTTGGCAAGAGTATTATATATATATATATATATATATATATATATATATATATATATATATATATATATACATATATATACATATATATATATATATATATATATATATAATATATATATATATATATATCACAGAAACGGGAACATATAATCCAAAGTATCTCGTAATCAAAACCTATAACAGAACTTAGGACATATTTTATTTATTAAAACCAAGAAATGAATTAATTAAAAAATTAAAACGCAACGGACTACATTGAAAAAAATAGTAAAGTTCGACCAGTACTTCTCTCGCAAATACGCAAGTCAAAAATAAATTCTGAATTTGGACATTACAACCAGATGTTTTAAATAATTGATACTTCATATTAAGATATTAATAACAAAATAAATTAAGCTGTAATATTATTTCAGTGATAATTAAAACTAGAACCTACGTACTATTGGTGCTACAATTGAAAATAATGAAAAAATAACATAATTTTTTGGTTTATTCACTCCAAGAACACGTCCTTTTCAGGGACCTGCAATACAATGTATAAGAAGTAAACCTTCTAACCCCTCTTTTATCGCTTTAAACCCTTATGGAATATAAATAATTGTACTTGAAATTTATTCATTAAATCAACCAAGAAATCAGAAAAAATATTCTAATTATTAATTAAACTATGCAATATTTAACGACTTGCACCGCTTTCACTTGAAGCAACATCACACAAAAACCATGTTTTTTTCTATTTGAGCTGTTACATGTGTATTCATTACTATCGAGAGCTATCGTTCCAACAGGTCAACAGGCAGTCAACTGAAAACGGAAAACTTTTCGTGATATAAAGGAACATGAAGAAATGAAAAAATCTTAAAGGATAAGTTTTTCATTAATGCAATACTTTCTATTAGGAAGGGAAGTAATAAGGGGATCCGGGGATATTCGACAGTTTTTATTTTTCCAATTTTTCCATTTTAAAGTGATTTGATTACGCAAGTATTTAAAAACAAACCGTTGTGGAATGTTTTGACACATAATTTTTAATCCTAATACACGAAATAAAGATTATTTCTGTGTGACGTTTCATCTCGGGTATATCATTATCAGGTTATTATTTCTTAGTACAGGTCTATCGTTTTTACTATTCGACACTTAATGTTTGTAAGATACAATCTGTGGGAAACACAGTCGTGGGCATTTCATTCCAAAGGGATGAGGCGCTCTACATATGAGTCCTAATCAACAATTTTTTAGACGCACGGTACTATAATTATACGATCCTATCAATATAATATCAGGCAAATACAGGCTGAAAATTGGGAAATCTTATAAATTTTTCTTTTACCTGATCATAAAATCAAAGAGAACGAATTGCATCCTTTATATATTATTTTATAACCTAATCGTGTATTTTGCTTGAAACCGCCTTCATATTTTTGAAAACTTAAGTATCTCCTGTAGCACTTTGGGTTTAAAAGTCTCGCAACTTCTTCATGCTACTTCATTTCTACATACATGAAAATTAAATGTAATCATATAGTAGGACACTGGAAGTAAATAATTTTAAAAATAATACTTGTAATTTGTGTTTTCGACAAAAAAGGACCTTCTCCATCGCTCTTCTATTAGACTTAAATGTAAAATTCTGTTTATACCAAAGGTTATAATTGGGCTCTAAAAAATGTAATAAAAAAGTATTTAGAAAATTGACCTGACATCATATTAGAATAAAGATTACATCGTCTGATGAAGTATAAAAAATACCTTTAGAATGTATAATTTCTTTTTAACCTGCAAGTAATTAAAAAAGAAAATTCGAAAAAATTTTCAAATAGCATCAAATTACTCTTCAAGTCAATTTTGGGAATGATTCAGTACTACTACAAAATATATATGACTCTTAATATTTATTTTCACTCATTACCGATCTCCAGGGCATTCCAGTTAATAAATCGAACTTTAACTTTTAACTCGCTTACCCGATTTACTATTTTCCCATTTGGAATATCGAAAAATTCCTTTCACTACTAAACTTACTTTTTTGTGAGAAAGCTAAATATGGTCACCAAATACAAATACAAATTTGACAGATTACAAAGCTAACTAGGATTTCTTTAGACGGGACTCTCTACATTTGAGCACACCAATAAATATCATTTTTCAGTCTGTATACAAATATATAGCTCTTGACATTTATTTTCAGTGTTGTTATTCAACCATTCTACTAAATGTTTTCACATCAAATCTGGAGACCGGATAGCCCAGTTAATTTGTAAAAGAATTTCCTCTCCTCATTTGAAAGAAGTATTATCACTAACAGAAACAAGAAGATGAACACAGTTTTGGATCAACAGAAAAAATCTTAATTGTATGTGCGAAAGAAAAATAAACAGATATAGAGATAAAAGACTTTAATAATGTAAGAAATTTATTGCTAGAAATAAAATGTAAAATAATTTTAATATTCTCTAATCATCTCCCTCCTTCTTCCATCGAGGAATTTTAGATAGGGATCTTGTGGTTAATAAAGGTTGTTGTTAAACATATTAGAAACTGTAAGATTAAGTTGAAAATGCTGTATCACGTGAATAATATTTTTAAATTATATAACCCCAAGGTAGTGTACCAGTTGATAAATAATTAACTACCCTTATATCATCATATGGAATAAGTGCACATTTTCTTTGAGATATTGTGTACACTTCATGATTTATGCTATGAATTAGATCAGGGGTGCTCAAACTTGAACTGCTGGCGATCTACCTCAATATTGTTAGACTACGATCGATCGACTCTGAGAGGCTGCAAGTAAATGTGATGCAGGATTGTCGTCTAGGTAGGGTGTATCGTGGCATAGATATTAGTTTTCCGCACAATATGCATTTTTTAGTCAAGGTAAGTGTAGGTCTGCTCTAAAATGTCAATGAAAAAAACTCATAATTGTTCAAAATTGCGAGTTTATTGGTTCTTACAAAACAAACGAGTTCTAGTGTCTAAACTTAACTAAAGAGTGACTTTGGATATTGAACGTGGCACTGCATGTCCTCAGCATACTTTTCATAAGATGGTACGTAATTACCGAGTGCTAATCGCAAGCATGATGACATATGTTCGTCAGTTAGTCGATTGCGATATTTTGACTTAATTATCTTCATTTCAGAAAATGCAGACTCGCACATGTAAGTTGACCCAAACATTGCAGTCAGTTGAAGGGCGATTTGCCTTCGGATATTTATCTTCAGATATAAAACACCAGAATTTTGTATCAGATGCTGTGGCTTTGAGATGTATATCTGATATAATCTGCACTAACTCATTTTCAACAGAACATGAGTCCATGTTAAACTGACTTGCTATTTCAGTAGCTAATTCCTCAATGTTTTTACACGAAAAAGGATAACTCATAAATGATGCGATATTTGCCAATTTACTGAAATTATAAAAACGTATTTCGAATTGGCCCAAAATATTTGATAATTCTGCCTCATAAATATCATAATTCAACTGAGGAATCCTTGCTTTCAAAGACGGAAAATTTTTCAGATCCTTTCTTTTCAGTTGATCTATCATAAGTTGCAATTTACTTTTGAATGCGTTTATTGTGCTAATCATCTAAATAATAGTTTTTCCTTTACCTTGAAGCTCCAAATTAATGGTGTTTAAATGCATTGTGATGTCTGTCAAAAATGCCAAATCAGTCAGCCATTTTCCGTTTTTCAGCATCTGAGTGTCATCACCTCTTTCGTCCAAAAAAGCTGTTATTTCGGGCAATAATTCTTGAAATCTTTCTAGGAATTTTCCTCGACTCAACCACCTGACGTCCGTGTGAAGAACTAAATCAGTGTGTTCAGCTAACTCACTATCTTCCAACTGCAATTTAAAGAGCCGTCGTTGCAAGCTACGTGCACGGATAGAATTCACAATTTTTATTGCAATGCCCATAATCTCCTCCATGTTTAGAACTTTTGAACACAAAACTTGTTGATGTATAATGCAATGGAAGGAGAAAAATGAAGGGAAATCATCATTAGCTCGACACAATGCCACAAAACCGTTTTTGTTTCCAGTCATTGCTGGTGCTCCATCGGTTGTAATGCACACTAGTTTATATATTGGTAGCTTGTAGTTTGTTACAAAATTGAAAGAAACGTCATATGTATCTTCGCGATGGGTCTTTCCTTTCAGAGGAATCATTGTCAAAAACTCTTCCTTAGCCGACATGTCATTGAATACCATTCGAATAAAAATACACAGCTGGGCAGTGTCTGTCATATCGGTGGATTCGTCGAACTGTAAAGAAAAGTATGTACATTCCATGATATCATGTTTTAGTTTATCTGCCACGTCCTGACTCATGACTTCAACACGCCTTGTGACAATCGGACGAGATAACTGAAGTTCTCTAATAGCAGACATAATCTCTGTTTTATTTTTAAAATCTCCAAATAAAGTCTCACCCACTTCAATAAATGCTTCCTTCACAACCAATCCATCATCAAATGGTTTCTTATGTTTCGCCAATATATGAGATATTTTAAATGACGCGATCGTTGCAGCTTTTGATTGTTTGGCTGGTCTTGTGAACATGGTTTGTTCTTTTTTCAAACAAGTTATCAAATCACGTACTTTTCGTTTTCTTAATTCACTCTGTGACGGAAAATCCTTTTCATAGTTTTTATGAACCGTTTTATGATGCCTCTCTAAGTTCCCACGCTTAGGTATTGCAACTGACGCACGGCAAATGAGACAAATGCACTTATCCTCTACCATACAAAAGAAAAATTCTTCCTCCCAATCGTTATTAAAATAATAAGTTTTACTTTTCTTCGTCGCACTCATTTAGGACTATTTATTAATAAACTTTGTATCGATGTATCGCCTTCAAGTTACAACTCAGACTGACTCCTATTCCTGCAGGCGCAACATTTATATCGGCGCGAACGAAGTCTCGAATGTTCCCGTCAAACACGCCGCCCGAAGTTTCTAGAAAAATCGGCGGGAATCAAAAACGCGGCTTTTCTTTGACAAGTACCGCGCGTTCCTTTAATAAAACCGCCTTTTACCGCTAGCAAGGGGTTATTACGATAAAAGAAAGTGATGAGGGGGTTATTCTGGCCTAATTGTGGATCGAATAAATTTTAGTAGTTTATTCATTACATTTTGTTTTAGTTACCTAAAACAAAATCTGTGGATAGTTCTATATCGAAATTTTTTTCTCGAGATCGACTTAAAAAGCACTCGCGATCGACTTGTCGATCGCGATCGACCGTTTGAGCACCCCTGAATTAGATGTTCTCTGCTGTAAACCTCATTTTTATTAAAAAGACATTTATAATAATCCATAAATTAATTTGATTTTAAAGATGTGCTAATAATAGCTTTTGCCTTTTTAATGACAATTTAAATCTAATTTAAATGAATATATTTTAGACTTAAGGCCCAAGTATTTAAATATAATTTTACCATTGTTTTCATCTTTCATGAGACCTCAAGTTTTTTTCATTTTATAGAGAAGTATTATAATTATTAGGAGGATAATCAGAAGATTTAAACTTATGAATATCACTTCTAGCATGCTCATAGATATCCTCTACATAAAAATCATAAATCGATAAGTCAATGTCTGTGTATAATAATTTGACGTCATTATGAAATTTAGGTGTAATGTAATTGTAATGAAAATCATATCATGTCTCAGTACACTGCAGTTGATACTGAAAAAATTTACTTGCAAGCCCTTTTTGTTATTCGGTTAATTTGATTGCTAATATATTTTTATTAATATCTCGAAAATACATATACTAACAAATTAGGATTCTCAGGTTAGAAACAGGGTCCAATAGACTACAGTTAGCGAAGGAAAAATTTACTTGCAATATTCTGTTATTTTGCCTGCTAATTTATTTTTTATTAATATCTCAAAAAGTAGACACACTCACAGTTTAGGATTCTCAGGTTAGAAACAGGGCCAAATAGACGATAATTAGCACTAGAAAAATTTACTTGCAAGCCGTTTTCATTAACCTGCTATTTTGGCTACTCACTTATTTTTAATAAAATCTCCAAAGCTAGACATGCTAACAGATTAAGATTTTTAGATTAGAAACAGGACCTAATAGATTACAGTTAGCACTGACAAAATTCACTTGCAAGCCGTTCTCAATTCTTGATTATTTTGGCTGCTAACTTATTTTTATTATTATTTCGAAAACTGGATATATTGACTTAATAAGAATCTCTGGTTAAAAACAGGACACAATAGACTACTGTTGGCTTGCTTGCTTACCATCCGTTTTCAATATTCGGTTATTGACTTAATAAGAATCTCAGGTTAAAAACAGGACACAATAGACTACTGTTGGCTTGCTTGCTTACCATCCGTTTTCAATATTCGGTTATTTTGGCTACTAACTTACTTTTATTAATATCTCAAAAATATAATAACAGGTTAGGATTCTTAGGTTAGGAACAGACCTAACAGACTATAATTAGCACTGGGAAAATTTACTTGCATGCCGTTGTCACTATCTGGTTATTTTGGCTGGTATTATATTTTTATTAATATCTCGAAAACTAGACATGCTAACAGATTAAGATTGGTAACTTATAAATAAGGCTTACTATGCTACAGTTAGCGATGGAAAAAATTACTTGCATGCCGTTAACATATTTTTATTAATATCCTGAAAACTTGACTTACTAACAGATTATGATTTTCAGGTTAGAAATAGGGCTCAATAGATTACAGTTGGCACGGAAAACATTTACTTGCGTTTTCCATACCGGGTTATTTTGGCTGCTAACTTATTTTTATTAATATCTCGAAAACTAGACATATTAACAGATTAGGATTCGCAAGTTAGAAACAGGGCTCAATAGACTACGATTACCACTAGAAAATTTACGTGTAAGCAGTTTACACTATTCGGTTTTTTGGCTAGCTAATATCTCGAAAACTTGACTTACTAACAGATTAAGATCCTCAGGTTAGAAACAAGACTCGATAGACTAAGGTTAGCACTGAAAAAAATTACTTGCGGGCCGTTTTCCATATCCGGTTATTTTGGCTACCAACTTATTTTTATGAATACCTCGAAAACTGGACATACTAACAGACTAGGATTCTTAGGCTGCAAACTGAGCTCAAGAGACTACAGTCGGAAATGATTAAAAAATATTTGCAAGTCGGTTTTAATATTCGGCTGCCCACTTATTTTTATCAATACCTCAAAAAGCAGACATACTAACGGAATAGGATTCTCAAGTCAGAAGTAGGGCCCAATAGACTACAGTTAGCACTGGAAACATTTACTTGCCCTGTTATTTCGGCTGCTGGCATACTAAAAGATTAGGATTCTCAGGTTAGTAACAGGGCTTAATATACTACAGTTAGCACTGGAAAAATTTACTTTCTAGCCATTTTCAATATTTGGTTATTTTGACTACTAACTTATTTTTAATCATATCTTTGAATCTAGACATATTAGAAAATCATCATTTTCAACAATAAGACTCAATACACTACGGTTAGGACTGGAAAAATTTAGTTCCAAGCCCTTCTTGATTGCTAACATATTTTTATTAATATCTCGAAACTACACAGGCTAACCGATTAGCATTCTCAAGTTAGAAACAGGGCCCATTACATTACGGCTAGCACTCGAAAAATTTACTGGCAGGCCGATTTTAACATCCAGTTATTTTGGCTGCTAATATTTTTTTATTAAATATCGTGAAAACTAGACATACTAAATAATTAGGAATCGCAGGTTAGAAACAGGGCTCAATAGACTACATTTAGCACTAGAAAAATTTACTTGCAAGCCGTGTTTAATATTCAGTTATTTTGTCTGCTCACTTATTTTATTAATATCTCGAACACTAGGCATACTAACAGATTAGAATTTTCAGGTTAGAAACAGGGCTCAATAGAATGCATTACGCAGTAGAAAAATATACTTGCACGTTTCTTTCAATATCCGGTTATTTGGGTGGCTAACTTATTTTTATTAATACCTCGGAAGCTAGACACGCTAACTGATTAAGACTTTCAGGTTAGAAACAGGGCTCATTAGATTACAGCTAGCATTAAGAAAAATTAATTGCAAGCTATTCTCAATATATGGTTATTTTGGCTGCTAACTTATTTTAAGTCATATCTCGAAAACTTAGGATTCTCAGGTCAGAAACAGGGCTCCATACACTACAATTAGCACTGGAAAAATTTACTTGCAAGCCGTGTTTAATATTCAGTTTTTTTGTATGCTCACTTATTTTATTAATATCTCGAAAATAGGCATACTAACAGATTAGAATTTTCAGGTTAGAAACAGGGCTCAATAGAATACAGTTCGCACTAGAAAAATATACTTGCACGCTGCTTTCAATATCCGGTTATTTGGGTCGCAAACTTATTTTTATTAATACCTCGAAAGCTAGACACGCTAACTGATTAAGACTTTCAGCTTAGAAACAGGGCTCATTAGATTACAGCTAGCACTGAGAAAAATTAATTGCAAGCTATTCTCAATATCCGGTTATTTTGGCTGCTAACTTATTTTTAGTCATATCTCGAAAACTTAGGATTCTCAGGTCAAAAACAGGGCTCCATACATTATAATTAGCACTGGAAAAATTTACTTGCAAGCCGTTTTAACGATTCGGTTTTTTTAGTTGCTAACTTATTTTTATTAACATCTCTAAAACTTGACATGCTAACAAATTAGAATTCTCAGGTTAGAAACAGGGCTTAATATACTACAGTTAGCACTGCAAAAAATTACTTGCAAGGTGTTTTCGATATTCGGTTGTTTTGGTTGCTAATTTATTTTTATTAATATCTCCAAAACTAGCCACTAACAGATTATGATTTTAAGGTTAAAAACACGGCGCCATAGACTAGAGTTAGAACTGAAAAAATTTACCTGCAAGGCGTTTTTGATGTTTGGTCATTTTGGCTAATTACTTATTTTTATTAATATCTTAAAAATTAGACATACTGATAGATTAGGATTCTCAGGTTAGAAACATGTCTCAATAGACTACAGTTAGCACTGGAAAAATTTAATTGAGTAACGTGGTACTGCGACCGAGGCTGGAATCTGTCCATCGAGATCTTCTAAACATTGGGGGTGGCCCAAGTTATTGTAGAAAGAAAGTGACCTTGGAAGATGAAGAAGTGACAAAGAGATGACCGTCAATGACGCAAGACATCAGAGGCTGTTGACACGAAGGGCCTTAATGATTGTATGGGTGTACTTGCCTTAGGTGTGTGGGTATTTACCTGTCTGAACAAGTAATGTCGCAATAGGATTTTACTGGTTAGTTGACACGATGGGTAGTGCCTTTTTGACACACCAATTAAATAGTGGCATAGGGGATGTGTAAAAGTAAATTTGGGTTAAGTGATGAATAATGTCTTTTTGATAAGGAATAAAGTGGATAAGCGTAGTGCCATTATGATAATTAATGTACCATAGTATATTTGGTACACCATGTATGTGTAAATTCTGTTCGGAATAAAATTTGCAAATAATAATTTAGAGAGATAAGAAGAAAGTGCAAAGTTATTAAGTGAATACATTAGAGAACATAAAAATTGTTTAAAATTATTTTATTAATTGTGTTATAGAAAAGGACATCAAGCTCATGGGGCAGTTCAAACTCGTTCTGATAAGTTGTAAACTAAATACATTAGAGAACCCAACATTTCTAATAATAATAATAATAATAATAATATCCTCTCAAAACAACGAAAACGAAGAACAAGAGATATAAAAATAACTTTTAGCGACGTAACGATCGAGGACGTCGCGGGAAATGGCAGCTCGACCAAAACGATAAAGATCAGGCAACCGAAAATGGACCTGCTAAAAGTGTTGTGCCGGCGAGTAAGCCGACACCCACCAAGGCAGGAAAATCACAGCAACGCATGAGTTGCACCACAGGAATCAACGAACACGCCATGCGTTGCTGTAATGAAAACACAAAACCTGACAAAGAAATCACTGAGAAGAGAATCACTCGCCGCCTGCACCCACCACCATCAATCCCAAGCGCAACCGTAGATGCCGGGCAAACACAACTACCAAAGTCAGGCCAGGGCCCGTATGTTTTGCAAGGACAACATGCAACTACCAAGGCTGGCAAACCAAGACAGCGGTTAAAGTGGACAGATGAAACGAACAGGACAGTGATGCGCTGTTACTACACCGCACCGTAGATGCGGGGCAAACACAACTACCAAAGTCAGGCCAGGGCCCGTATGTTTTGCAAGGACAACATGCAACTACCAAGGCTGGCAAACCAAGACAGCGGTTAAAGTGGACAGATGAAACGAACAGGACAGTGATGCGCTGTTACTACACCGCCACCAAACTCGAAACAATAACATCGGGCTATAGACTGGAACTGCACAGACTTTTCTTGACCGAATATCCATATCTGCAATTAATTGTTTCAGAACAGAGAGTAATAGACCAAAAAAGAGTTATTACCAAGAACAATCGCCTCACACCTTTCGAATTGCAAACCATCAAAGATGCAGTAGCTGTTGAACTGAACACAGAGCCACCAAACAATAGAAACAACAAAGCAGATACCGAACCAGCCTCACACACACAACCACCCAGTCGAATACAACAAGACCCACCAGCCAGGAGGAGCATAACGCAAAATAATATTACAAGTCAAATAGCGAGTACTGCGCAACACCATATCACAGACAACAAAATCAATCACTCGCCACCCTCAACAACACCTACACATCATCACCCCGAATCACCTCTCATACAAAAACTCAAAGCAAAAATGGAGTCACATCTAGCTCGATGGTCAGGCACCGACCCCACAACCAGAAATCCCATCCCTCGTTTAATCTTCAAACAGAGCACGCAACCAATCCTCAACACACTAAACAAGCACATAATACCCCAATACATAACAGACTTAAGCACAATCGAAGACATTCACACAACAATATACGCAGCAGTAATCACCGCTCTAACACAAAATAATCAAAAACTACCGCAACGACAAAGAAACCCCAACAAGACAAAACCAAAATTCAAATGGCAAATAAGAATAGAAAACAAAATCAACAAGATCAGTAGCGGTCTAGGACATCTTACCCAATTTATAAGCGGGAACGACTCCAAACGTGTCACACAGGGTGTAAACAAGATCAAATCTAAGTCCCCCAACAGAACGCTGCCAGAAATCTTTGATATCTTGAAACAAAAACTACCTCTATATGCCGCAAGACTCCGTAGATACAAAGAGCGAAAAACATTTCTACCGGAAAACTATGAACAACAAACAGACAGCAGTGACTAAACCACCAAACAAACAAGAACTCACAGATTATTGGAAAAGTATCTGGACAGAACCCAAACTACACAATAATAACACCCCCTGGATCAAAGCCGAAGAAGACAAACATAAACATGTAACAACAAGAAAATTCCACATTAACTAAACAAGAAATTACAGAAACAATCAAACACACACACATAACTGGAAATGTCCAGTTGTCCAGATAATATACAAAACTTCTGGTACAAACAGTTCACCACCGCACACGAAGCACTCACACACCAAATCAACAAAGCCATTCTACAACCACACACATTCCCCACTTTTCTTACACAAGGAATAACATACATCAAACCCAAAAGTTCAGACACCACAAACCCGTCAAACTACCGACCTATCACCTGTCTTCCAACCCTATACAAGATCATCACAGCCTCAATTTCCAAGAAAATAGAACAACACCTAACAGACAACAATATTCTCACAGAAGAGCAGAAGGGATGCAGGAAAAATAGTCGAGGATGCAAAGAGCAAAGACAGCTGATCATAGATAGCGTGATTATGGGACAAACCAGAAAAGAACACAGAAACCTTTACATCGGTTACATAGACTATAAAAAAGCCTTCGACTCCATTCCCCACAGCTGGTTAATCAAAGCCCTAGAAATCTATAAAATTAACCAACACCTCAGGCAATTTCTCGCGCAAATTATGAAAACATGGAAAACTAAAATACGCCTAGAAACACAAACCGAACGCATCCAAACAGAAGAGCTGTACATCAGACGGGGTATATTTCAGGGAGACTCGCTCAGCGCTCTATGGTTTTGCCTCTGTCTCAATCCACTCTCAAATATACTACACAGAACAGAGCATGGCTTCAACATCAGACACCAAAAAGTGAATCAACATAAAATAAACCACCTCCTATATATGGATGACATAAAACTCTACGCTGCCACAAAAACACAGCTGAAAGAACTCCTCAAAATCACAGAAATATTCACCTTAGATGTCAATATGGAATTTGGTATAAGTAAATGCAAAGTGCTCCATATCAACAAAGGCCAGTGGAAGGGCCACCATAAGACAGAAACCATCAACAATGAAACACTCGATAACATGTTCGACAAAGAAACATACAAATATCTAGGCTTCCAACAAAGCACCAAACACAACAACACTCACATCAAAACAGAGCTCAGAACCGAATTCCAAAACAGACTAACGAAACTTTTACAAACAAAACTCAACTCTAAGAATCTCACTAAAGCCATCAACACGTTCGCTATACCTATACTCACATATTCATTTGGTATCATCAAATGGTCACAAACAGACATAGAAAATATTCACATCCTTATACGATCTCAATTCACCAAATACAGGAAATTACACCCCAACGCATGCAAAGAAAGACTTACCATCGAGAGGAAGGCAGGAGGAAGAGGAATTATAGACATCAGATCATTACACACAAAACAAATACAAGCACTTAGGAAATTCTTTCACACCAAGCAAACCAGCCTCCATACAGCAACAGTCAAAGCAGACAAAAATTATACCCCATTCGACTTATCCCGGGTAGACCACCCAGCAGATACACACAGTCACACCCAATTACAACACGAAAAGATGAAAACGTGGTTGGTCACAAAAAACACTCCACGGAAAACACAGATACCACATAGAACAAGACCACGTAAATAAAAAACAATCATACACCTGGTTGCGGGATGGGCAGCTATTTCCGGAAACAGAAGGCTTCTTACTTGCCATCCAGGATAAAGTCATATTAACCAGAAACTACCAGAAGCATATTATCAAAGACCCAACTATTACAGAAGATAGATGCAGAAAATGCCACCAGCAGAAAGAAACGATCGAACACATAACAAGCGGATGTAAAATATTAGCCGGAACGGAATACACAGCCAGACATGACTCAGCGGCAAAAGTAGTTCACCAAGCACTAGCCACAACATACAAGCTCATAGAAAACACAGATCCCTACTACAAATACACACCAACATCCATACTTGAAAATAAAGATTACAAGCTCTACTGGGACATCAGTATCCATACAGATAAAACAGTCTCCGCCAATAGACCCGATATTACTTTTCAGTGCAAAAAAGAAAAAGTCACCTATCTAATTGACATAGCTGTCCCCAACGACACAAACATCCAAACGAAATACACAGAAAAAAATTCCAAATACACAGACCTTGCAACGGAAATAAAAAGGCTCTGGAAACAAGAAAAAGTCATCATTGTCCCCCTCATTATATCAGCCACAGGCCTTACACCAATAACATTCACACCACACTTAGTACAATTAGGACTAGACATTGTCAGGTCATTCCTTAATACACAATGGTAATAGCGTTTGTGCTGACTTGGCTTAGGCCCGTCAGCCAAACATGGATCCACATTGACTAAATGTAAGAAAAAAGAAATTTTTGTATAATAATAATAATAATAAGTGTAATGTGTAAGTGTAATTATGTGTAATAAAAACGCAATCTTAAGGTGTTTACCGTGCCGAGAAGATGAATGGCTCAGCGTTTATGAGTCGCGAACGGTTCCCCCGGATACCGGGCGCCCTCCGGGAGTAAGTAGCCTTGCTGTGGCAGCCAGGCTCTGCCGCAGTCGACCCTTCTTTCCTAGGATACTCGTGGGAATACTATGTCAAATAATAATAATTATAATAATGAAAATGAAAGGGTGTTGCGGAGGCGGACCCCTGTCGTACAAACAGCTATAGCAACACCACAACAACAACAACTACAGACGAACCAAACGACCGCCTCAGCCGAAACTACTCCCGATAGTTTTACCAGATCCGACATTGTAGGTGATGGAAATTGCCTTTTCCGTGCAGTTAGCTTACACTTATATGGCCACCAAAACCATCATGAGAAACTCCGAGAGGTTGCTCTAAGATATTTACAATAAAACTGGCCAGAACTTCACACATTTTCATTAATTGAAGTCGACGATATAAAAGACTTCAATAACTATTATAATTATATGAGGAAAAATGGCACCTATGGAACGAGCCTAGAGATACTTGCCCTCTCGGAAACACAAAATAGCAACTTTTACGGACAGACCAACAATAATAAGCACGGGAAAATACAACAAAACCATTTACCTTCTACTAACGGGCAACCCAATGTCGGGACACTTTGAGCTTCTGACACCACAAAACATTGAAAATATTCCAGAGAACAGCAGACCAATAAAAGAAGCATCGGGCGAGCAACGTAACGGTCGAAGACGTGGCGGGAAATGGCTGCTCGACCAAAACGATGAAGACCAGGCAACCGAAAATGGACCTGCCAAAAGTGTTGTGTCGGCGACTAAGCCGACACCCACCAAGGCGGGAAAATCACAGCAGCGCGTGAGTTGCACCACAGGATTCAACGAACACGCCATGCGTTGCGGTAATGAAAACACAAAACCTGACAAAGAAATCACTGAGAAGAGAATCACTCGCCGCTTGGACCAACCAACATCAATCCCAAGCGCAACCGACATAAATGCGGGACAAACACAACCACCAAAGCCAGGCCAGGGCCCGTATGTTTTGCAAGGACAACACGCAACTACCAAGGCTGGAAAACCAAGACAGGGGTTAAAGTGGACGGATGAGATGAATAGGATGGTGATGCGCTGTTACTACACCGCCACCAAACTCGAAACAATAACATCGGGCTACAGACCGGAACTGCACAGACTTTTCTTGACCGAATATCCACATCTGCAATTACTTGTTTCAGAACAGAGAGTAATAGACCAAAAAAGAGTTATTACCAAGAACAATCGTCTCACACCTCTCGAATTGCAAACCATCAAGGACGCAGTGGCTGTTGAACTGAACACAGACCAACCAAACAATAGAACCAATAAAGCAGATACCGAACCAGCCTCACACACACAACCACCCAGTCGAACACAACAAGACCCACCACCCAGGAGAAGCATAACGCAAAATAATATTGCGAGTACCGCCCAACACTATATCACAGACAACAACATGAATCACTCGCCACCCTCAACAACATCCACACAACATCACCCCGAATCACCTCTCATACAAACACTTAAAGCAAAAATGGAGTCACATCTAGCTCGATGGTCAGGCACCGACACAACAAGAAACCCCATCCCTCGTTTAAGCTTCAAACAGAGCACGCAACCAATCCTCAACACACTAAACAAGCACATAATACCTCAGTATATAACAAACTTAAGCACAATCGAAGACATTCACACAATAATATACGCAGCAGCCATCACCACTCTAACACAAAATAACCAAAAACTTCCTCAACGAGAAGGAAATCCCAACAGGACAAAACCAAAATTCAAATGGCAAATAAGAATAGAAAACAAAATCAACAACATCAGGAGAGATCTAAGACATCTTACCCAGTTTATAAGCGGGAACGCGTCCAAACGTGTCACACAGAGGGGAAACAAGATCAAATCTACGTCTCCCAACAGAACACTGCCAGAAATCCTCGATACCTTGAAACAAAAACTATCTGTATATGCCGCAAGACTCCGTAGATACAAAGAATCAAATGAGAGGAAAGACACCAACAACCTCTTCCGAAGAAGCGAAAAACAGTTCTACCGGAAAACTATGTACAACAAACAGATATCAGTGACTGAACCACCAAACAAACACGAACTAACAGATTATTGGAAAAGTATCTGGTCGGAACCCAAACTACACAATAATAACATCCCTGGATCAAAGCCGAAGAAGACAAACATAAACATGTAACAGAACAAGAAAATCCCACATTAAATACACAAGAAATTACAGAAACTATCGAACACACACACAACTGGAAATGTCCTGGAATAGACAATATACAAGACTTCTGGTACAAACAGTTTACCACCACACACGAAGCACTCACACACCAAATCAACAAAGCCATTCTACAACCACACACATTTCCCACTTTCCTTACACAAGGAATAACATACGTTAAATCCAAAAGCTCAGACACCACAAACCCGTCAAACTACCGACCTATCACCTGTCTTCCAACCCTATACAAGATCATCACAGCCACAATTTCGAAGGAAATAGAACAACACCTAACAGACAACAATATTCTCACAGAAGAGCAGAAGGGATGCAGGAAAAATAGTCGAGGATGCAAAGAGCAGCTGATTATAGATAGCGTGATTATGGGACAAACCAGAAAATAACACAGAAACCTTCACATCGGTTACATAGACTATAAAAAAGCCTTCGACGTCATACCCCACAGCTGGTTAATCAGAGCCCTAGAAATCTATAAAATCAACCAACACCTCAGGCAGTTTCTCGCGCAAATTATGAAAACATGGAAAACCAAAATACGCCTAGAAACACAAACCGAACGCATCCAAACAGAAGAGCTGTACATCAGACGGGGTATATTTCAGGGAGACACGCTCAGCGCTCTGTGGTTTTGCCTCTGTCTCAATCCACTCTCAAATATACTAAACAGAACAGAGCATGGCTTCAATATCAGACACCAAAAAGTGAATCAACATAAAATAAACCACCTCCTATATATGGACGACATAAAACTCTACGCTGCCACACAAACACAGCTGAAAGAACTCCTCAAAATCACAGAAATACTCACCTTAGATGTCAATATGGAATTTGGTATAAGTAAATGCAAAGTGCTCCACATCAACAAAGGCCAATGGAAGTGCCACCATGAGACAGAAACCATCAACAATGAAACACTCGATAACATGTTCGACAAAGAAACATACAAATATCTAGGCTTCCAACAAAGCACCAAACTCAACCACACTCACATCAAAACAGAGCTCAGAACCGAATTCAAAAACAGACTGACGAAACTTTTGCAAACAAAACTCAACTCTAAGAATCTCAATAAAGCCATCAACATGTTGGCTATACCTATACTCACATATTCATTTGGTATCATCAAATGGTCACAAACAGACATAGAAAATATTCACATCCTTATACGATCTCAATTCACCAAATACAGGAAATTACACCCCAACGCATGCAAAGAAAGACTTACCATCGAGAGGAAGGCAGGAGGAAGAGGAATTATAGACATCAGATCATTACTCACAAAACAAATACAAGCACTTAGGAAATTCTTTCACAGCAAGCAAACCAGCCTCCACACAGCGACAGTGAAAGCAGACAAAAACCTCCACACCTCTCGACTTATCCCGGGCGGACCACTCAGCAGACACACACAGTCACACCCAATTACAACAGGAAAAGATGAAAACGTGGTCAGAGAAAACACTCCACGGAAAACACAGATACCACATAGAACAAGACCACGTAAATAAAAAACAATCATACACCTGGTTACAGGATGGGCAGCTATTCCCTGAAACAGAAGGCTTCTTACTTCCATCCAGGATAAAGTCATATTAACCAGAAACTACCAAAAGCATATCATCAAAGACCCGACTATTGCAGAGGACAGATGTAGGAAATGCCACCAGCAGAAAGAAACGATCGAACACATAACGAGCGGATGTAAAATATTGGCCGGAACAGAGTACACAGCCAGGCATGATTCAGCTGCCAAAGTAGTTCACCAAGCACTAGCCACAACATACAAACTCATAGAAAACACAGATCCCTACTACAAATACACACCAACATCCATACTTGAAAATAAAGATTACAAGCTCTACTGGGACATCAGTATCCATACAGATAAAACAGTCTCCGCCAATAGACCCGATATTACTTTTCAGTGCAAAAAAGGAAAAGTCACCTATCTAATTGACATAGCTGTCCCCAACGACACAAACATCCAAACGAAATACACAGAAAAAATTTCCAAATACACAGACCTTGCAACGGAAATAAAAAGGCTATGGAAACAAGAAAAAGTGATCATTGTCCACCTCATTATATCAACCACAGGCCTTACACCAATAACATTCACACCACATTTAGTACAATTAGGACTCCACACAAACATACACAAAAACATTCAGAAGTCAGTGATTTTGAAAACATGTAACATTGTCAGGTCATTCCTTAATACATAATGGTTATAGCGTTTGTACTGACTTGGTTTTGGCCCGTCAGCCAAACATGGAACCACATTGATCAAATGTGAGAAAGAAGAACTTTTTGTAATAAATAATAATAATAATCTTCATTATCTAACAGAATAAACATCCATTTATAAGACAATATGACAGTGTACAAAACAACGACATAACAAAATAAAATTAAAATTAACAACAGAACAAACTTTCTGCAGATTCTGCAACAATCTGCCTTTTATGGCGTGGGTAAAGTGAGCTGAAGATAGGCCGCACAGAATAATGTCACTGCAGGTTTTATTAAATATACCATAATCTGATCCAGTGGTGTTTTAATTAGGAAATTTGTAAAAGGTGTAGTCAAATAGAACATGGCAGCAAGTCTGATAGTTCGTGAAAGAACATGAAGGTTTATTTATGATGCAATGTTTAAGGGATCTACATATCATAAATAAGCATTGAACTAATATATAATTACAGCGATTAAATAAAGACGATATTTGAAATCTATGCAAAAGAATGCTTTGTTCCAGACCTCTAGTAGGGTATACCCCATCCCTCTTGAGTTCAAGAAATTTAACAAACTTTCGTGGATATTTTACAATTGAGTAATATATTTATAAGAAATGGGATTTCATACAACTACACCAAACTCCAGCTTAGACCTCACAAAGCTAAAATAGAGTATTTTTAGTGTTTGAATATTCCTAAAATCACCTGAATTTCTTAGTAAAAACCCGAGCATTCTCGTTATATTACCGCAGATACTATTAACATGTGATAAAAAAGAAAATTTGGGGTCAAAAATGACTCCAATGTCTTTAAAATTGTCACAAATCTTAATTAGCGTGATAATTAAATTTATTGAGCTCCAATTTAGTTCTAAATGTCATAGTGAAGCAATTGTTAACATTTAGAGTTAACTTGTGGATACTAGACCAA
Source organism: Pachyrhynchus sulphureomaculatus (assembly GCA_019049505.1). Taxonomy (NCBI): domain Eukaryota; kingdom Metazoa; phylum Arthropoda; class Insecta; order Coleoptera; family Curculionidae; genus Pachyrhynchus; species Pachyrhynchus sulphureomaculatus. The sequence continues at coordinate 141,061,052 of CM032447.1, forward strand.
CTATCCAGTACACTAAGATCATCCTAAATAGAATAACAATCATTTGTCTCCTGAATTTCTTTGAATATTATCGTTAGGGAATAGCAAAACATTACTAGAAATTTTATCACTTACATCGTTGATAAAAATTGAAAATAATAAAGGAGCAAGCTTACTATCCTTAGGAACTCCACTAGTGACTTTAAATTGAACAGAGTTATGGCCACGAATTTCAACCTGCATTTTGCAAGCGGTTCTTCAGATAGCATTCAAAAAACATTATCAGATTCTCAGTGAATCCCATCCGAGACAATTTCTACAGCGAAAGAGAATGATTTACTCTATTGAAGGTCTTTGAAAAGGCTGTGTAAACAACATCTACTTGTCCACGATTATCCAAGATCTTCCCAACGTATTGGGTAAGGTAGGTTAGTTTACTCACGATACTGCGATTACTAAAAAACCGTGTTGTTTAGTGGAGATTAAGTGTTTAATTTGATTAAATAGGCAAAATTAGAACAAATGAGATAGGTGTTATTAATTTGGATAATGGTAATAGATTAGGAACACATTAGACTGCTTATAAAAATAAGATTCACAACTTGTTTTGAGAGTTATGGAAATCTTCAACCATCTGTAGAAGTTTTAGATTCAATGTACCTTGCAAAATTTTTATAATATGTTATTTTGGCCGGTATGGATGCTTACATCCCTTTTTCGAAGAAATGCCCTTCCAACGGCAAGCCTTGGTTTGACCTAAAATGCAAAGAAGCTGTTGCTTCTAAACATCTTGCATACCGACAGTGGCGTGAAGATCCTAACACCATAAATCGTAACATCTTTGTTCGTGCCAGGAACAGATGCAAAGAAATTATCGACGAAACCAAGGAGGTACACAATCAACGGATTAGAAACAAACTTCTCGCTTGTCCCGGCAATTCCAGGTCCTTTTGGTCAGTCGCTAAGGCAGTTAGTCAAAATTTCACCAAATCCACCATACCACCACTCACACGGCCAGATAATTCTATTGCAACGACACCTGTTGAGAAAGCGAACTTGTTGGCTGAACTCTTTGCTTCACATTCTACTGTCGATTTCCAAGGAAAAACACCACCTACTATTCCCATAGTGCAGTCAAGGATGCCCGATATTGTCTTCAGACCCCGCTCCCAAACATACACTGCATTTGTTGGATTCTATCCAGAGAAGAGCTGTTCGTCTGATTGGACACCCGGAATTGACCGACGGCCTTGATTCGCTGGAACATCGAAGAACGGTTGGCGACTTGAGCCTATTCTACAAGTACTTTCATGGAAAGTGTTCGAAAGATATGGCCCGTTTAATTCCTCCCAGAGCGGTGCATATTAGAAGTACACGTCGCGCTAATGCTTCACATCCGTATGAGGTTCAGCTTGTTACTCCTCGTACAACGCTTTTCAAGCAGTCTTTTATATGGAGAACATCATACCTTTGGAATGGTTTACCCACGACTGTGTTTCCCATCGAGTACAATCTACAGCGATTCAAGAACAACCTGAATCGTTTTCTCCGCACACGTGTCGCTCCTGTAGCGCTTTAGGGACTTCCCTGTAGCACGTGTGCTAGACCCTTAAAAAAAAAAAAAAAAAAAAATAATAATAATTATGATATTTATCAAAAATACAATCCTGCGAATTGTGTTCAGTTGTGTATATTATTTCTTATAAAATAAATTTAATATATTTGGTTTTATTTGACCAATAACTCTTACTCTATAAACATCTATTCTTATACATTCACACTATCAGCTATTCGGCAGAAGAAAAAAACAATGTTTTAGGGTTAATTGATTTTGTTACTTTTAATAGCATCCCTAACGTTGATAAAACAAATAACAAATTCCATATAGGAACAAACATCATTAAAACACCTGAAGCTGCCCATGAAATCTACGATATTGAAAATGGTATAAAAATACAATTCAAGTGTATGAAAAAAAAAATGTAATAACTTAGGTTGGTAATAATGGTAGTAGTGAAGAATTAAAAAACGCATTTTTAAAAATGAAATCAAACCTTAATATTTTACGATTTAAAATAACATGTAATGAAGTAATATATTTTGGGAAACTTGATTGCATTGTAAAATTATTAGAATTTAAAAAGATAAAACTAGCTGGAAACAAAAAACAAGTTTTAGATTTTCAATAAAGTAAACGCAACATGTCTTGAATGTAAGTTAATAACAAATTCATATAATAATATTAATACTGTCCATCTTTTACAGATGTTTTACCCCGCGGCCCAAGCGGATATCGAATTATTGAAAAAATTGCAAACTTTATCTACCTTGCTATCAACTCAAAGCATATAGATGAGATTATACTTCAAATGGTGGATCAGGATGGAAATCGCATCAATTTTGAAAAGGAAACCATAACGGTTAGACTATATTTAACAAAGTCAAATTAGCTATGGTACTTCGATATTATTTTCGAAACGAGATTTTTACTATATCATCTGCTACCGTTGCTGCCAATACAAAAGTGGATCAGTAAAAACCTAACCACTGTATGAAGACAATTGCAGACACGAGTGGAAAAAGGTGCTATGTAACAAAAATTAAATATTGAGAAATTTTAAGTAAAATACTTCATAATATTAGATTCCTATTATTTTAGCTTTACCATATATGATAAATTACCACAAAACCCCTTCATTCAAAAATGTGACATAACACCTTCTTCCACTAGTGTCTTTAATTATGACAGCTAACATCCTCTAATAAAGAGTTTCTGAAAACTTTCAAATTAAAAATTAATTCCAACAAGAAAAGCAGCAGGAGGAACAGATCATTAGATAAATTAATAAAAATATATTAGGTTTTTCTTAAAACGTTTTTGCATAATCCAAGAAGAGCAACAATAAAAGGGAGTTTTAGGATGTCTAGTTTTCAAGATATTACTAAAAATATGTTACCACCCAAAATAATCGAATATTGAAGAGGCCTTGCAAGTAAATTTTTCCAATACTAACAGTCTATTGACCTCTGTTTCCAACCTAAGAATCCTAATTTGGTAGTATGTCTAGTTTCCGAGACATTAATAAAAATACCTTAGCAGCCAAAATACTCGAATATTGAAAAGGGCTGGTAAGTAAATTTTTTCAGCGCTAACTGTAGTCAATAGAGCCCTATTATAAACCTGAGATTCCTAATCTGTTAGTATGTCTGGTTTTCGAGATATTAATAAGAATAAGTTAGCAGTCGAATTAACCGGTTATTAAAACGGCTTGCAAGTAATTTTTTTTTCAGTGCTAACTGTAGTCTATTGAGCCCTGTTTCTAACCTGAGAAACATTATCTGTTAACATGTCTAGTTCTCCAGATATCAATAAAAATAAGTTAGCAGATAAATAACCGAATACTGAATACGGCTTACAAAGAATTTTTTCTAGTACTAACTGTAGTCTATTGAGCCCTGATACTAACCTGTGAATCCTATTCTCTTAATATGTCTAGTTTTCGAGATATTAATAAAAATAAGTTAGCAGCCACAATAACCGGATATTGAAAACTGCTTGCAAGTAAATTTTTTCAGTGCTAACTCTAGTCTATTGAACCCTATTTCTAACCTGAAAATCCCAATCTATGAGCATGTTTAGTTTCGGAATATTAAAATGGTTAGCAAGTTGATGTCACTGATGCAAGTCATAATACAATCAGCTATTTCATTACTCTAAAAAAGTAAACTAAACACATGTTTAGTTTTTGAAATGTTAATAAAAATATATTAACAGTCAATATAACAGAAATTTGGAACGACTTGCAACTCGACGTCACGTACTTTTTTAATTTTTATTTTAAATTAATTTGGAGACTGTTTCTGTCTGATTTTAACCAAATGTCTTTAAATCTTAATATTTTAGGACTAATAGAATAAATATCATCATAGTGGCATTTTGGCTGCCAACTTCACATCAATACGAAACCGGTGATAGCCAGCAAGCTTCGTTTTGCGGAGACGTTTTGTGATAGTGTTTAGTGTACAACTTGTAGTGTACAGCTCTGTCATCTTCTGTATTTGGTTGAGAATCATTGAATCGCGTGAACCAATCTAATCGATTAAATATCGCTATCTAGCTAGTTAGTCGTTGTTTTTCTTGTTATGTCGTCCTCCTTTTCCAATAATTTTAATTTAAGATGGTGTTATAAGTTTGTTGAACCGTTTTACTGTAATTGTTGCAAAAAGAAAAAAATTAGTTTATTTAATTATGACATCAGAAATATTGGCAACCTTGAGGCTTTGACTTTTAAGAAATGAATTTATAAATACTTAATCAGTATGTACGTTACAGAGATAAATTGCAAGGAAAAAACAAATTATTCACTACATCAGTGACGACGTCGTTAAAAGAGACTATCCATAGCATATTTGAGGTATATTTTAGAAATTGTTATTATTTTTGAAGGCTACTTTAATTTTTTCATTTAATGAATAACAGAACATTTTTAACGATTTATTTCAAAATCTATAAGGGAGTACTGTCTATTTCATAGTTTTGAAAACAATTAATTTAAGAAGGTACTTGTAGTAGACGTGTAGTTATCTAAGGTATGATTAATCTTCTTAAATGAACTGGTTTTTCTTACTAGTCGATAAAATAGATATCTATAATTACAAGCTTTTATAGCCTGTTCCAAAATATAAGGTGATTTTTGCCGTTTTAAGTGGGCAATATAAAAATTCTGACCTCGGATAGGTTGCAGAGATGGAATTTTATTCATTAATGCAAATAAATAAAATTATAAGTGTTTTTGGAGATGTTTATTAATAGATGCATGTAAAAACAAATGAATAAGAAGTACAAATATACAGTTTGAATGAATGGAGTTTACAAGAGGGGACATATTGTATAAATAAAAATATATTTTAACTTAAGCCTAATTCGGTTTCACTATCACTGTCATCAGCTGAGGTAATTATCTGTGGTTTTATATTATTTGCATATATATATTTGAATCTTCAACTTTCATAACGTGCTGAATGGAATTCTTTCAGCTTTCACAAGGTATATCATTTATAACTTTTTTTAAAAAATTCAACCACTGACAAGCTGAAAGTAGGAGAAACATTTTGTGCCCTTATTTTTGATTTAACTTGATGCCAAATATGTTCAATTATATTAAACACACAATAATACGGAGGAAGCCGCAAAACAGTGTGTCCCATTTTCTCAGCCATACTATCACAAACATATTTCTTTTTCAATTTATAGTCTTTCAAAACTTTCAAAAGATCACTTTCTTTTTATAACTAAAGTCAAAATAAATGTCATTTTCTAACATATATTCCTGTATTTCCGATTTGATGTTGGCTGCATTAGGAACCTTATTTAGTAGGCGACTATGGTAACTTGCATTGTCCATAACTATAACACTCTGTTCGGGAACATTTGGCAAAAGGGAATTTTGAAATAAATTTTCAAAAAGTTCTGCGGTCGTGTCTTCGTGGTAGTCCAAACTAGAATCTTTTATGTTTTTTGCAGATAAATAGACAATTTGAAACCCAGCCCTTTTCAGATCCAGCATGCAAAATGGTTATTCGTTTACCTTTATTTGAAGGTGCGTTAGTCTGACATTTTGTACTGCTGTCAACCCACCCTTTTTGCAAAGTGTCATGGGTATCGAACCATGTTTCGTCAAGGTAAATTATTGGCCAATTTTCTGATCGATACTTTTTAATTTCTTGTAAATAAGTATGTCGCAAGATTCGTAATTTTTGTGACTACATCACTACTTGCCTTTTGTTGATTTTTCGGAACGTGAATCCTACTCTTAAGAGAATTCTGTGAAGGGTTGATCGGCCACAATGTATATTGGTCCCGTCCTGCACCCGTCTTAATTTTATTTTGTCTAGTGTCGGCACCAACTGCTCTTCATACATAGAATATATTTTTCTCCTGATGACGTCTTTTTCATAATCGTCTACATGATGCATTTGAAAATCTTTCAGTTTTTTCCTGTTTCTGAGTGATGGTTTTCCTACAATACCCTTAATCGTAGAAATTGAAGTTTTTGTTAGTTCACTGGTTTCTCGCAAAGCACTTTATTTATTCAAATTTCTTTTTACCAAACTGTCGTAAACATTTTTCACTATTTGTTTAGCGTCAAGTGATAAATGTTTTCTCTTGCGATAGCCACTATTGCAATTTTCCCACGGACGCCACATAATTAAAATGGAACCGTTACATTGTAAGTTGTAAGTAAAACTAAAAATAAAAATAATAAAAAGTATCTTTCGAATCGTAATGGGGACCTGTGGTCATTAGGCCTTTATTATCAAATACTTAAAGTGGTTGCCAGGTAGTAAATATATAGGTAAAAAATAGATCCTATATGATTGCAGGTGCAAGTGAGGTTGGTATACGAAGCAGGTAAAATAAAAATACGTTTATCGTAATACCTGGCAACTATGCACAAAACCTTAATAGGGTCGTTTATTGCCCCATTAAAAAAGCAAAAAGGCAGGATCTTATATCTTGGGATTTACTTTACAATGGTAGTTTGGGTCTGTGGCCAATAGTGTCGCCAGTATAAGAGATCGACCATATCTATACACAGTATTTTGTACGGTATTAATGACCTCTTTTATACTTTCCTCTATATCTAGTAAGAGAGATGTAGAAACTGCCAATGAGGTTGAATAATCTACAAATACCGATTAAAACTTCTCAAGTAATTTTCAAGAGAGCTTTTGTGCTTCCTAACTCTTAAGTGGAATTCACGGTATGATTTTTTTACTATAGACTTTTTATATGACAACGGTCAAGTCAAGTAATTTATTATTGACATTAACTATATTATTCTTCGTCAATTGGGCGTAAAAAACATCACGCAAGATAAATTAAAGATCAAGAAGCTCCAAACGAAATAATTATGAATACGGGCTTGTATATGGCAGAGTATTTTATAGTTAATATATTTTTATTCATTGTTATAGCCACTACGTTGGAAAAATTATGTCTTACCTTTATATCTCATAATATAACTTTTCCAGTCTCAATAAAAGTGCGTCACAATAAGGCATTTCCCCTGCTTTTGCATAAATCACAAGCTTGCGTTAGAAATGTCGGCAGTTTTCGGCCCAAAGCCTGAGTTAAACCGGGATGTGATTCATGAATCATAAACGCGGTTTTCCGCAATTCTGTATTGTTCAATGGTTTTTATATGGGGTAATAAAACAGCATGAAAAATTTTTCTAGTTTTATATCAAAAGAATTTTGCCGTTTTGAAATTATACTGTTGATATTACAGCTGAAGACAGAAGTTTTTATTCGTTTCTTTATCTTTTGCGATGCAAATATCAAAATATATCTTAACAATTACACAGATATACTCACTACATGTAACAACAACTAAAATATCTTTTTTATTATTCTATTAGCTTTCAACTAATGAATGAACGATCAGAAATAGCCTTGGGCGTTTTTATGTTTCAGTGCAATAGTTATTGTTTGTCTACGATATATTGTTTTCTCTGGGACGCGGTTGGCAGCTCTGCAGACAAATGATGGGGGAATGAAATACAGTCTCTAATGCTGCTTGCTGTCATTTCAGTTGTGAGGCAGTTAGTGTGGAGTTAGGTTCTTTGCCAAATATTGCTTTTATTTATTTTTTTCGAGTAGTTTCCTGAAAAATGTTAAGCATGTTTTTTTATGGGTCTAGTACACGTGCTGCAGGGACGTCCCTAAAACGCTCCAGGAGCGGCATGTGTGCGGAAAAAAGCGATTCACGTTGTTCTTGAATCGCTGTAAATTGTACTCGGTGTGAAACACAGCGCTGGGCAAATTATTCCAAAGGGATGATGTTCTCCATATAAAAGAGTGCTTGAAAAGCGTTGTACGCGGAGTAACAAGCTGAACCTCATACAGATGTGAAGCACCAGCGCGACGTGTATTTCTAATATGCACCGCTTTGGGAGGAATTAAGCGGGTTACATCCTTCGAACATCTTCCATGAAAATACTTGTAGAACAGACTCAAGTCGCCAACCGTTCTTCGATGTTCCAGCGAATCAAGGCCGCCGGTCAGTTCCGGGTCTCCAATCAGACGAATAGCTCTTCTCTGAACAGAATCCAACAAATGCAGTGTATGTTTGGAAGCAGAGCCCTAAACATGGGAGCAGTATTCCATAGTTGGTCGAATTTGAACTTTGTAAAGAATTAACAGTTGTTGTGGAGTGTAAAGCTTTCTGGTTCGAAATAATATTCCTAACTTTTGAGAAGCTCTCCTTGCTATGCCTGCAACATGTTCATGCCAGGACATATTTGCTCCCAAACTAACGCCCAAGAAATTGAGTGGCGATGCTAGGGGAATGGAATGCCCCGACATAACTATGTCGGGTTCAGTAACGTTAACTTTTTTAGGAAAAACTGCCGCTTGGGTTTTTGTAGCGTTAAATTCCACTTGGTTACTGTCACCCCAAGATAGAACTTCTTCCAGGTCTTTGTTAAGTTGAACGACCTCCTGCTGTCTGCGGATATTCGCCTGAGCAGCCGATGTCCGTGCGTTCAAAGTGAATGAATAGATAAGCGTACTGTCATCTGCAAAGCTGTAAATTGGATTCCCGGTCTTTTCCAGCAGATCGTTAATGTAAATGAGAAAGAGAGTAGGAGCCTTGGGGCACACCGGCGTTGATTGTGAAGGTGTTAGAAAGAAATCCGTCGACCGCCACTCGTAAAGAACGCTCTCTGAGGAAACATGAGAGCCACAAACAGAACTTTTCAGACATACCACAAGAGCGTAGCTTAGTCAACAGTCCATTGTGCCAAACACGGTCGAATGCCTTGGATATGTCAAGACCAACCGCTCGAGATTCAGCATACAACCTAGATTGTGTAAAAACCGACCAGATAAGTTTTGTTATGTGTGTGGAAGATATGTTACGAAATCCCAAGGACGACCTATTACAGAAAGTTTAAAGAAGTCTTGCTTCCTGTATTTCGGCTGCAACGGAAGAGATCAAGATAAAAACTAGGCTCCACATTTATGTTGCATTAGCAGCTCTGTCAGTGTGATTCAGTGGACAAGAGGTAACAGAAGTTCAGTGCCTTTTACTGAGCCAATGGTTTGGCGTGAGCCCACCAATCATTTCAATGATTGTAATTTTGTTTAACAAATACTGCAGCGTTAAAAAAAAACAAACAAAAGAGCAATAAAACTGGTTCCTCATAGTTAAAGTTTGCCAATTCCAGTCCAACCAATAAATTGGGTAGATGTTATTGTTCTGGATATGAGCGATGATGAATGCTTACAATCAGGAAATGAGCAGGCAGAGAACACACTTGATCCTGATTTCGTAATATTGCTGTGAGCCTCACAAAACAAAACGAAATGAATGATCTGGTCCGTGATTTGGGCTTGTCAAAGCAGAAAGCTGAACTTCTAGGTTTACGATTGCAAGAACGGAATCTTTTAGAAAAAAAAACAACCTTCACCTGCTACAGAAAAAGAAACGTTGACTTTTTCAGCTTCTTGTAGAGTGGAAGGTTCAATGTGCGTATGTTTTGATGTAGCAGAATTGATGGCTGAACTTGGAATTGACTACTTACCTACAGAACGACGATTCCTCAAAATACAGCCTAAAAGCTGTCTTACTGCACAACGGGAATACAAAACTATCAATACCAGTTGCTTATTCAGAAACACACTAACATGGCTGTTATATTAAATGCTATTAAGTACGAGAAGTGTAAGTAGCAAATATGTGCAGATTTGAATGTGCTATGCTAATGGGTCGACAAGGAAGTTACACGAAATACTGCAGCTTTTTATGTCTTTGGATAGTAGAGCAACCACAAAATACTTTTTGCGGAAAGTCCTGCCGAAGCTTACGATCCGGGATATAAAAAACATCCTAAACACACCCTTAGTAGATCCTGAGAAAATTCTTCTTCCTCCATCAAGCTAGGACTAATGAATAATTTTGTGAGAGCCATGGATAGAGAAGGAAATGGGTTTCGCTATTTATTTAACCTCTTTCCGGAACAATAAAAAAGAAAGTAACTACAAAACTTTGGTTATAAATCTTTTGAAAGCCTACCAGGTGTACCAAGTATGAAATGCGGATTTTTTTTCTAAAAAAACATGTTACATTCGGAAGAATGATAAAAAGTGCTTTATTCAAAGTATGCTCCATCGCTTGTTATACATTTTTCCCATCTTTCGGGCAATTTGTGAATACTACGCCAGTAAAAATCTTCCCCTTTTGCTGCGAACCATTCATCGAGCCATTTTTTTACATCTTCGTACGAACCAAAGCGCTGCTCAGCAAATGCGTGACCCATCGATGCAAACAAGTGGTAATCGGAAGGAGCCAAGTCTGGTGAGTAAGCCACATGGGGTAGAACTTCCCACTGAGTGCTTCCAACGTGTCGCGAACTGGTTTTGCCGTATGTGATGGAGCATTGTCATGAAGAAAAATGACTTTGTGTTGCCTCTTTCGGTATTCTGGCCTTTTTTCAAGCAGCGAACGGTTCAAATCGGTTAATTGTTATTGGTAACGTTTAGTATTAACCGTTTCCCCAGGTTTTAACAGCTCATAATAGACCATGTCCCTCTGGTCCCACCAAACATAGAGCATCGTCTTTCTGCCAAAGCGATTCGGTCTTGCGGTCGATGTGGATGGTGCGCCTGGGTCTACCCATAATTTTTTGCGCTTGGGATTCTTAAAATAAATCCACTTTTCATCCCCTGTAACTATACGTTGCAAAAACGACTTTCTTTTGCACCGAGCGAGCAAAATGTCACACGTGTTTTTGCGCTTTTCCATTTGCCTTTCGTTTAATTCATGTGGTATCCATCTACCGGTCTTCTGAATCTTTCCCATCTCTCGTAGCCGATTGGAAATAGCTTGTTGACTAACGCCCAATTGCTCGGCGAGTTGTTTTTGTGTTTGCGAATCATCTTCGTCCAACAATGCTTGCAATTCCACATCTCCGTATTTTTTTGGCGGTTTTCCACGTTCCTTGTCTGCAACATCGAAGTCGCAGGAGTTTTTTTCTGACACCTTCATTATCAACAGAAGTGTATCCCAGAGCTTCATGTTTAGTGTTCCGTAGGGAACACTTATGGGATTCGTGTGTCCATCTGTCTGTCCGCCTGTGTATCACACCTGATTTCCTCCGAAACTGTTTGACATAGAAAGTTGAAATTAGGCACAAATATAGGAATTGTTGGCTCAATCAGAGCCGTGTAGTTTTAAAAGTTAAATTTTGGCTTAAGGGTTTAGTTTCGTGGGGTGAAATCGGAAGTGAAAAACATTTTTTTACCAGCTCATCGAGTGGGGTGTCAAATGAAAGCTTGTGAAAACACAAGTTCAAAAATATATATGTTGACTTGCGCACTTTTCTTTGTGTTATTTTCAAAAAATAGCCAAAAACCTCTGTCTACCCACCCTATCTCGAAAAAGACTAATCAACAAATTTTGAAATAGTCTCCATAAAGTGTAGATTGAGCAAAAATGATCACGGGCGCGTTATGTTTGAATTTATCTGGTATTAAAAAAAAAACAAATGACAAAATGGTGGAGGTTTATTTCGTCTAAAATTGTGGATTTAACCAGGACTAATTATTAAGCATTAGTTACCGAGACAAAATAATTTTATTTTATTTGTTTATAATTAAACAAATATTTAGGTAGTAAATATTTGTTTTAAACTTTTACCACTCGATTCTAGATTGAGTTGGATTGATTTATTGGCTATTAGGTAGCTAAGGTGCTATAACTATTAGCTGTTATTGAATAAGAAAAAACGCGGAAATACATATTGGATCTTAAGATATATAAATGTCAGGAACTTGTCTTGTCTTATTCTGGTTGGTCTAATAAGGCTGCTGAGTCAGTATCTGACTAGAGATGTTTGTAATGTGAGCTCTTAAACTGAAAATTCACTTGGGGTGTGTTTGTGGGGTCACTGATCATTTTATACCTCCGTAACAAAAATTTTTAATTCAAAAACAATCATAGTACGGAACACTCATTGTGCAATGCCAACTTGCACTTGACTGGTATTTTTTACAATAACGATTTGCTGAAAAATCCAGTCTGTAGCTTTACTAATAACGACAATACTTTTTTCTTCAGTTACCAAGAACAGTCGAACTCCATCCACACAGTAGGATGTTATATAATTTAATATAGGCCTGGAATAAGTTACCTTTTTTGGTTACAGTAACTAAGTAGAGTTAAGCGCTATCATAACCAGACAGCAGTTTTTTTTTTTATAAAAAACATAACGTTGCAGAATTCGAGATATTTATGTCTGGACCCTCCATTCCGTAAACATCGTCACTGTACTTGCTAGGCATTAACTAGGAAACAAATATCATAATCATGTTGCAGGCGTAACAATGAAAGCGTCCCAAAAACTGAGAATATTATTTTGTTCTAGAAAGCTGTTTATTCCATAACACATTTCAATCCTCTACAGGGACATTTTTTAAGTATTCCTTTCAGTACCAAACTTAGTTGTTCTTGAAGAAGCTAAATATGATAACACACAATTTATCACTTGACAAAATTGACAGTTTACAAAGATAACTAGAATTTTTTAAAGTGACCCTCTACATATGAGTATACCATTGAAGGAGGGATATAAAAACATCCTAAACACACCCTTAGTAGATCCTGAGAAAATCCTTCTTCCTCCATCAAGCTAGGACTAATGAATAATTTTGTGAAAGCCATGGATAAAGAAGGAAATGGGTTTCGCTCTTTATTTAACCTCTTTCCTCGTCTGAGTGAAGCTAAGATCAAAGAAGGAATTTTTACTGGTCTTGACATAAGAAAAGTCATTAACGAACATCACTTCGAAAATGTGCTCAACCCGAAAGAACTGGCAGCATGTAACGCGTTTGTGAAAGTAGTACGAATTTTCCTGGACAACAAAAAAGAAAGTAACTACAAAACTTTGGTTATAAATCTTCTGAAAGCCAAGGATTACCGAATGTCACTGAAAATTCACTTTCTTTATTTACATATAGACTTTTTCCCGTAGAACTTGGGGGGCAGTAAGTGACCAGCAGGGCAAAAGGTTCCATCAGGATATTAGATTTTCAAATTCAGCAGTACAAATACATACAAAACACCTATTTTAATTCTTGTTATACAAAATTTTTTTAGTAGACCTATGTTATCTATATTTCCTGTGAAGGACAGATAAATTTTGCAGTAATAGATGTTTAATGAGAATAAATGAATCATGTGATATGTCTGAAAGGTTTGGCTTATTGCTTTCGATTTTTCTTAGAGATTGTTCTCTACATGTCGCAGGAGTTTCTTTCTGACACCTGCATTATCAACACAAGTGTACCCCAGAGCTTCATGTTTAGTGTTCCGTACAGAACCCTTATGGGATTCGTGTGTTCATCTGCCTGTCCGCCTGTGTATCACACCTGATTTCTCTCGAAACTGTTTGACGTAGAAAGTTGAAATTAGGCACAAATATAGGAATTGATGGCTTAATCAGAGCCGTGTAGTTTTAAAAGCTAAATTTTGACTAAGGGTTTAGTTTCGTGGGGTGAAATCGAAAGTGAAAAACATTTTTTTACCTGCTCATCGAGTGGGATTTGTGAAAACACAGGTTCAAAAATATATATGATGTAATACTTACGCACTTTTCTTGTATTATTTTAAAAAAATAGCCAAAAACCTCTGAATACCCACCTTATCTCGAAAAGTACTAATCAACAAATTTTGAGAAATTTCGAGAATAGTCTCCATAAAGGGTAGATTGATCAAAAATGATCCCGGGCGCATTATGTTTGATAATTTATCTGGTATAAAAAAGGACAAAATGGTGAAGGTTTATTTCGTCTAAAATTGTTGATTGAACCAGGACTAAAGCTACTGCTTTAAGCATTATGTACCGAGACAAAATAACTTTATTTTATTTGTTTATACTTAAACAAATATTTAGGTAGTAAATTTTAAACTTTTATCACTGGTTTCTAAATTGAATTGGATTGATTTATTGGCTATTAGGTAGCTAAGGTGCTATAACTATTAACTATTATTGACTAAGAAAAAACGCGGAAATACATATTAGATTTTAAGATATACAAAAGTCAGGAAATTGTCTTGTCTTATTCTGATTGGTCTAATTAGCTGCTGAGTCAGTATCTGACTAGAGATGTTTGTAATCTAAGCTCTTAAACTGAAAATTCATTTGGGGTGTGTTTGTGAGATCACTGATTATTTTATACCTCCGTAACAAAAATTTTTAATTCAAAAACAATCATAGTACGGAACACTCATTGTGCAATGCCAACTTGCACTTGACTGGTATTTTTTACAATAACGATTTGCCGAAAATTACCAAAAATCCAGTCTATAGCTTTACTAATAACGGAAATACTTTTTTCTTCGATTACCAAGAACGGTCGAACTCCATTCGTCCATGCAAATATCCTCACACAATAGGATGTTATACAATTTACTATAGGCCTGGAATAGGTTTTGGTTACAGTAACTAAGTAGAGTTAAGCGTTATAATAATCCAGACAGCAGTTTTTTTTTTATAAAAAACATAACGTTGCAAAACTCGACATATTTATGTCTGGACACTCCATTCCGCGTTAACTAGGAAACAAATAGGTCTTGGCATAATCATGTTACAGGCATAACAATGAAAGCTTCCCAAAAACTGAGAATATTATTTTGTTCTAGAAAGCTGTTTATTACACAAAAGATTTCAATCCTCTACAGGGACGTTTTTTTAAGTGTCACACCCAATTCACTCGATTTACCGTTTCCCTGTTTGACATATCAAAAGAATTATTTTACCAAAAAATTTAGTACACCATTAAATAAGTACAGAGTACACCATTACCTAATATATTTCAGTATGAAAATATATAACTTCTGATCTTTATTTTCAGTCGTTACCGATATACAGGGCATTCAAGTTATTGAACCGAATTTTAACTTATAAGTGGCACACCCAATTTACCATGTTCCTAATTGTCATATCAAAAAAATTTCTTTCACTATTATTTATAGACAAACAGAGGCTTAAAGGGGTAATGATGGGTTTTAAGGGGGTTGCTACATATACATCTGGGTATATGTCCTTCTCAGAATTCTTGGACTAGTATAAGAAGTCAATAAGGACGACGAGAGAGGTGTTTCTTTTTAATTTTAACTTGGACAGCTCTGCCCGGGGAGGTGGTTAAAGAGATTGCTTCATATATATAGTGTCCTTTATAGGCATCCTGGAGTTGACGATTCTAAAAACTGTAATTTTTTTTCATTTTATTAATTGTCCAGAACCTTGTTACAAATAATATTAAAATTACAATAAAAAACTGGTATTTTTTTTATACAGTCAACCAGAAAAAAAAATGATGGACATATTCCAAAGGCAATGTATCGCCAGAAATTGAATGGTAATGAGAACTGTAAGTTTTATTTATTTCCTAAAATTTGCGAGCCAATGCATTTTTTAAAAAGCTAATCTGCTTTAATTGGCAAATTTGTTTAAATACTAAAATTTTCGATTTTTTATGCACTGGTTAGCATTATGTTTTTATTCTGTCAATTGTCAGCTAGTCGAACTTTTGACTTTTTAAATACGTAATGAACTATTTCACAAGAAGAATTAAACGTGATAAAGTGTAGGTGGAGGGTAGAAAGCTTTCAAGAGCTAATACTTTCCAGGTATGGTATACACACAAAAATGTGCGTTCGTATAAGTTAACAAATACAAACGTAATAAGTAATTAGTTATTAAAATTTGTATGATAAAAAGAAAATGTTGGCAAACACTTCATCGTAATGGTAATACTATTCAATGGTTTCTAACTATGTTTCTTCATATTCGAACATTAATGGAACGATACTCAATTGATTCCACGTGCAACTTTTAGGTACCACTTCTAACATTTCCACACCCATTATTGAATGGCGAACTGAACATTTAACTGACCTGAAGTCCTGTAAAAAAATAAGGAACGCGACTGACAAAATTTTTGTCTTCGTTCTTATGTCATAAGTTTGTCGCTTTCTTGAAACAGATAAAAGAAAAGCATGTCAAAAAAATCGTATCAATGGTGATGAATAATTCTAACTTTGCTTTTACTATAGCAATATATTATTTGTTGAGTATCTTAGGTGTTTGCGAAAATAAAAACTTACACCTAGAAAGTAGCGCATGCCAGTAGTTGCGTAGATTTCCATGAACGTTCGAAGACCTTCATTCTCTTAAAAACCGAGAACATACTTGTGGTATGTTAAAAATCGAATTTAAACGTTTTTAATTTTCATTCCTTATTATGAGTATTTGTCAAGTTTATGTACGCTACTATTTTACACCATTTTAGTGAGAGGATTTTACAGTAATACGTGCGTAAACAGGAAAATAAAATTTTAGATACCTTAACTATCTTTTAAGTTTTTAAACAAATTTATTGGTTGTTATATTTGCAGGCATTTTACGTTTTAGCGAAAATGTAAAAAATCGAATCGAGTATTGACAGTTTGTAGCAGTTTCTATTAATATATGATGTGATATATGATGTCTTGCTTAATTTTTGTTAATATGAAATGAAAAATACCAACTTTAAAATCATAATGCCTTATTTAACAGTAGATTATGAGCATATCTATAAATCTACGTATGTGTTGGTACATTACATAAATAGTGCTTTTGGTGTATTATAAGTAGATATACATAATTTCGCAAGCAGAATTTCAGAGTTTGCATATTATTTACGAGAGGGGCAATAGAGGTAAAATTATAAAGAATTTATGCTTTCAAAAGACTTTTTGGAGAATCGTTATAAAATTTGAAAAGCAATACGTTTCAGGAAAATGCTGTATGTGGAGTATTAAAAGCTAATTACAAAATTAGTTATGCAAAATCTACATTTGTATAAGAAAGATCAATATGTTTGAATGAATTTCATTTGATTATAAAAAATCACAGGTCAATAAGCCTGTATTGAAAAAATCATTAAAACAGTTATAAGTTATTTGTGGCATTAAACACACGTATATATATATATATATATATATATATATATATATATATATATATATATATATATATATATATATATATATATGTATATGTATTTCGGGCTGTATCAATGATCATCACTTTCGTCTTGGTTTTATTCAACTGTAGCCCGTATATATTGCTGGCGATGTTAAGTCTATCCATGATATACTGGAGCTAACGACGTTACCTTTAGAGAAAAACAGCTGCACTAGGAATAAGTGTTGCAACGAAAGTTAAAAAAAAAACAAGAAAAAATCGTGCAGAAAATGGAATATCATTATCTCAAGCTGTCACACAAGCTAGGATCAAAGGATAACAATTAGAAGTTTAATAGATAGTATTAGAACTGCATTAAAGTCAATAAGAGATAGTGGTAAAGTAGTAAATTCTAAAGCAAAAGTAGTACCCATTCCCAAGACTGGAGGGTTTCTACCACTACTGGTTTGTCGGCTTTGGGTGCTCTTGGAGGAGGAGCGGAGGGCATTTCAAGGCTGTCAATAATGCAAAATCAGCAAAAGAAAAAATAGCAGAAGCTAAAAAACAACGAAATAATAGAATCAATAGCAATTGGAAAAAAGGAAGTGGTTTTCATCTAAAACCATATAAACCAGGATGTGGATTATATTTAAAACGATATTCATATACAATGCTAAAGAATATTCCGCAAAAACCACTTATGAATTTTAATATAATTAAATATGTGAAGTTTTTACGAACTCCCAATTTTCGATCTATTCAGGGTGTTTCATATATCAATTGAATTTGTTTAGCTTATTACACGAACACAATCAGCGAGAGGGCGATAATTTTCCAAATAAACAATCACATGGCGAGAATGCTGTGCTTCTAAATAAAGCCCTGATTAAAAAATAGTTTCTAGAGAAATTTTCGGAATTTAGTTCGATTTTAGCTTAACCTAGATCAACAAGCGATGCTAAAACGGGACACCTGAAAAGTTTTTTTCTCGAATTTCAAAATAACTATATTTTTCGCTAGAGGTACAAGTACCTTTTTACCCTTTTTTTGCAGTTCTTCAATTATTTTGTGAATAATCGCTAGTTGAATATTTATGTATAGAACTTTTCATTTATTCATATTTCGAAAACTAACAGAGATTATTAAGTTAATTTTTTTTAAAATAAAGCTAAATGTTTGTGTTTGCAAAATACATCAAAACTTACGACTGAGATACGCAGGAATGAGACAAACTTTGCTGCAAAATCGTATTCAGATTGACCAGTCTTACCGCAATAGCTTTAACGACATGTTTTGCAAAGAACCTAAATCGAATTACTTCTTAATTAATTGCCAAAATGTCCAGGAGCAGAAAATGCTATCAAAAAAATCGCAACAATTCTTAAAGAGGAAAAAATTGCTGAAATAACATTCACGCAGTGGCTTACGGTTGATAGGTAAATGAAGGTTATAACGTGATTCTTTTACTTTTTACTCTAAAATATTCTAAAAGGTCAATGTATTTTTCAGATGTTCTTTTTTTTTTCGCTTCTGATTTCATCCCCCAAATATAAATAAGTCAAAATTTAACTTTCAAAACTATAAGGCTCTGATGGGGCCATCAATTCCTATATTAGTGCCAAATTGCAATTTTCTATGTGAAATAGTTTCGGAGAAAATCGGGTGTGACAAACAGACAGACGGACAGACACCGAAGCGATCTTATAAATGTTCCGTACAATTGATGTGCAAAATATTTTCTAGTTTGGAAGAAACAGTAACAGTTAATGTTTGAAATAATTTAATATGTATTGTATAATTTTTACTTAATTGTTCATTAAATAATAAATGCAAAAGGTCTTGGTATTACTATTATGTTTCCTTCGTTAAAAATTAATGAGTTTTTCGAGAGAGTCATCGTTAGCGGCTCGCGCGTTAGAGTCCACGTGCGCGTTGGAGATCGCGCGTCATCAGAAAAATATTAATAATTTCTTACTACAGCAACAGATGGGAGTCCATCCCTCTCCAGCCAGGATTGCTCACTTTGGAAAATGGCGAAAGCCCTTTCCAATGACGAGCCAAAATCCATCCCCGCACTCACCCACGCCGGCACCACCGCCTCCTCAACCCAGGAGAATGCTGACCTTCTGGCAGACCTGCTAGAGGATCAGTTTTCTCCCAATCTTCCCGCTCATCCTGACCCAGCCCGTGACCTTAGGGTCGTTACCATACGTATCTTCAATTTCGCCCAACCTCATCGCCACACATACTTTACAACATCTTCCGCTGTTAATGAGATCATCCGTCTTACCTCCATCCGTAAAGCCCCAGGTCATGACAAAATCACAAACAAAGCCCTCAAGAAATTCCCCAAAAAACAGATCTCCGAAACCACAAA
Organism: Pachyrhynchus sulphureomaculatus; assembly: GCA_019049505.1. Classification (NCBI taxonomy): domain Eukaryota; kingdom Metazoa; phylum Arthropoda; class Insecta; order Coleoptera; family Curculionidae; genus Pachyrhynchus; species Pachyrhynchus sulphureomaculatus. The sequence continues at coordinate 141,080,421 of CM032447.1, forward strand.
CATCATTAACAGCATACTGAGACTCAGCTACTTTCTACCCTACTGGAAGAAAGCTGAGGTCATCTTGATAAAAAAAAAACAAGGCTCTCCCTCCCACGAGGCAAACAGCTACCGCCCGATCAGCCTACTTCCCGGACTAGGCAAGATAGCTGAAAAAGTCATCCTCGAAATCATCAGAGCAAAGTCCACGGCTCTACGTGTTTTGCCTGACGAACAATTCGGTTTCCAACCTCTTCATGGCACCACACACCACACCACTATACTCGCCCAAACCATTTCTAACAGCTTCAACAGACACCAGAAAGTTGGAGCTGTGTTTCTCGACGTATCAAAGGTCTTCGACCGAGTCTGGCACGAAGGCCTCATTCTGAAACTGATTCGACACGGCTATCCCCCTGTCATAACAAAACTCATTCAGTCCTTCGTCTCTGGCCGAACCTTTCACGAAACGGCCATTTCCGAAGTCAAGACCATCAGAGCCGGAGTCCCACAAGGCTCCGTCCTCTCCCCCCACCTCTTTAACATTTTCATAGCCGACATTCCCAAATCGGATCAGACCAACCTCCTCCTTTATGCTGATGACACCGCCATTATCACCCACTCCAGAAGTAGCCGCCTCATCACCAGCAGACTTCAGCGCCACCTCGACACCCTGGACTCCTGGTTTGACCGCTGGAGGATCAAACTCAACCCCGCCAAGACTCAAGCCATCGTCTTCTCCAAGGGCAGCGGCACTTCTCATGGACATCTCCAGCTCCAAGGCTCCCGCATCCAATGGGCCAAGTCCATCAAGTACCTGGGCGTCCAGTTCGACCGACAACTCGTCTGGAAGGACCAGGTCTGCACTGCAACCAAGAAGGCGAAGCAACTACTGGGCAAACTCTATCCCATCCTGAATCGCTCCAATAAGTTGCTGCCATGGACCAAGCTTCTGGTATACAACACCATAGTAAAGGCAGGCCTCACGTACGCCTGCCCCACTTGGTGCCAGCTCTCCAAAACAAGGGGAGCTCAACTTCAAGCAGTGCAGAACAAGGCCCTGAGGATGATCACGGGAGCCCCATGGTTCATGAGGAACCGACAACTCCGTAGGGACCTCGGTGCGCCTACCGTAAAGGCACACATGAGAAACAGAAGTTCCTGGAGAAGGCGTCCTAGCACCCCAACCTAGCAATTACTCGCAAAATAATTGAAATATTGCAAAAAAAATTAGGGGGTAAAAAGGTACTTGTACCTCTATTGAAAAACATAGTTATCCAAAAAAAAAAAAATCAGGTGGCCCGTTTCACTTATCTTGACCCTCACTAAGAATCCTAACATCTCAATGCACACACGATCATGTGTCGTAAATGAGCACAAGAGTTCGTTATAACGCATTCTTCGTAAAGATCTATATCTGTAATCCTAAGATACAGCTGATACTGCCCAGAGGCACAACTTCGTTTATCCGATGTTTGACGCTTTTCCACATTTACCAACATTGATTGCTCACGATTTAATAGGGTAAGGCACAGTATTATTTATTATTGTTTCAAATGACGAATATCAAAGTTTACTGATTATAATCATCATAAGATAGTTAAGTTAGTGTAAAACTGGAATAAGAGTATTAAGGCTCAAAATTGAGAAATTTCTCCTACAGTTTTCGAGATATATAGGTGCAAATTCTCTCTTCTTATCCCAGTTATCTGACACTGTTATTTACGTGGTCGACTTGCCGAGGGCGACATAATCAAAACAATATATTTATATAGAAGCATCTTACATAAAAGCGACTGGCGACTTTTTAAGCGTCTCCACCGAACATTTTTTCAGTGTTCCCTACGGAACACTTATAAGATGACTTCGGTGTCTGTCTGTCACACCCGATTTTTTCCGAAACTATTTGTCATAGAAAGTTGAAATTTGGTAATAATATAGGAATTGATGGCCTCATCAAAGCCGTGTAGTTTTGAAAGTCAAATTTTGACTTAAGGGGTTAGTTTTGGAGGGTGAAATCGGAAGTGAAAAAAAAAATTTTTTTAGTAGGTCATCGAATATGGTGGCAAATGAAAGCTTGTGAAAACACGAGTAAAAAATATATTTATAATGTAATACTTGCGCTCACTTTTCTTTGTATTATTTTTAAAAAATCGCTGTCTCCCCACCTTATCTCGAAAAGTACTGATCAAAAAATGTTGAAAAAATTCTGGAATATTCTCCAGGGGGTGTAAATTGAACGAAAATTATTATTACCTTTAATAATTTATCTGGTATATAAAAAAAAAACAAAAATTTCAAGGTCATCAATTTTCACTAAAGATTGGAAACAAACTTTGTTAAAAACTCATTTGGGGTGTGTCTTGTGAAGTCACTGATCATTTTATACCACCGTAACACCATTTTTTATTTTAAAAGCAATCAACATACGGAACACTAATTGTGCAAGTTTAACTTGCACTTGACCCGTTATTTACTTTATCACATGACTCGTATCAGCTACTAGTTGACTCTAACAAAAGTTGCAACGTGTAACAACAAAATTATATAGAAGTATAGAATTAATAGCGTAGTAAAAAAATTTATGGAATATGAGCTAGAGAAACTAATAGATTTTCTTACTAGTTTCAAGATACACGTATTGTGAGGGATTTGGTAGAAACACTAAAGACTGCGAATTATTAAAATTTTTTATAATTTAATGTTAATGGGATGTTTATTTTCTCTCTCTTTCTATTACTCTATAAAACTACAGTACATTCAAACACCCGATTAGAATACACTTACACACTATCTTAATAAATTTGAAATTACTTATTTTATTAATTTATTTTACAATAACTTGAACTAACTTAAACCAAAGAGCATGCTATTTTTATTTATGCATACTAAAAAGGTATAAATGTCCTACAGATACAAATATGGAATTTGTAATTGTAATAGGTTTGTTATATATACATGTACATGAAAAAAAGCTTGCTGCCAATACTGTAAAAATGACATAAATCTGTATTCTGCCAAGCTGTTTTCTTTTAATCTGGTTCCGACCATGTGTAGTTAATCAGAATGATGAGAAAGAGAAACTGTATAGACAAAATATATAGAGATTTATCAGTATATTACTAATGAAAATACATGCATACGCGCCATTTTATGATTTCCTGTTTAATCGAAAGTAGAAGGAAAACTTTTTTTAATATATTGGAACTACTGTTATTAATAATTTTATACTGTTGGGATTGGGAGTTTTTTTTAACATTTTGTTAGATGTTAATTTGCAATAGCACATTTACAAACCTGAGTCTAGGGATTTTTGATATAAACCCTTTATGATCAAAAATGTTCAAGCCCGACTCTTGTCTCGCTAGTTTTGGTCTCCCCCGCCGGACACTCAAACTGTATCGCTTGCATCATTAGAATTAGTCGCTTACTTAGTCGGATACAACCCGTGATTTTTACAGTTCTTTACGTTTCGAGATACCTAAATCACAAAATACTTGGTCCCTCATTTCAGTTGGTCTATTTAGGCCTATAGGAGTTATAACTTTAGAATAAAATTACATACTGGGGAGGAATGAACAAAATCGCTTTACAAGGTGATGAAAATGGTGAGGGTAAATTTTGTATGTTTCCAATATCATTTTGATAGTTTAAGCAAAATTATTTATAGCAAAACATGTAGGTGGCAAAAAGGTAGAGGGAAGGTGTTGGAGGGTTTGCTTCATCTACATGTCCTTTATAGGGTTCTTGGAGTCGAGGAACCTGAAGAATATTAATTTTTCATTATTTTCAGTTTTAACCGAAACAGTGTATAGCACGAAACACTAGGTTTAGATTGTAAGTATTTCTGTACCCTTCCTCTTCTACTCAGCCAGTAGGTAATACCTATTTTCTATTTTTATATTAGGAGGTTAATATTTCGTCATTATTTAATCCCACTGAATCAGATTTTTATTTGTAAATATCTGAATAAGTCAGTTTAAAATTTTAAGTACCAATTTATGAACTGCCGAAATTAAAGTCTACATTTTGGCAATTGTTTATTGCTCTCCCATCTGCCGAACCACCTCAGGATGTTTCGTTTTTTTTTTTTGTTTTTTTTTTTTTATTGGTCTAGCACACGAGCTGCAGGGAAGTCCCTAAAGCGCTCCAGGAGCGGCACGAGTGCGGAAAAAGCGATTCACGTTGTTCTTGAATCGCTGTAAATTGTACTCGGTGGGAAACACAGCGCTGGGCAAATTATTCCAAAGGGATGACGTTCTCCATATAAAAGATTGCTTGATAAGCGTTGTACGCGGAGTAACAAGCTGAACCTCATACGGATGCGAAGCACCAGCGCGACGTGTATTTCTAACATGCACCGCTTTGGGAGGAATTAAGCGGGCTACATCCTTCGAACACTTTCCATGAAAATACTTGTAGAACAGACTCAAGTCGCCAACCGTTCTTCGATGTTCCAGCGAATCAAGGCCGCCGGTCAATTCCGGGTCCCCAATCAGACGGACCGCTCTTCTCTGAACAGAATCCAACAAATGCAGTGTATGTTTGGGAGCGGAGCCCCAAACGTGGGAGCAGTATTCCATAGTTGGTCGAATTTGGGCTTTGTAAAGAATTAACAGTTGTTGTGGGTGTAAAGCTTTCTGGTTCTAAATAATATTCCCAACTTTTGAGAAGCTCTCCTTGCTATGCCTGCAACATGTTCATGCCAAGACATATTTGCTCCCAAACTAACGCCCAACAAATTGAGCGACGATGCTAGGGGAATGGAGTGCCCCGACATAACTATGTCGGGTTCAGCAACGTTAACTTTTTTAGAAAAAACTGCCGCTTGGGTTTTTGTAGCGTTAAATTCCACTTGGTTACTGTCACCCCAAGATAGAATTTCTTCCAGGTCTTTGTTAAGTTGAACGACCTCCTGCTGTCTGCGGATATTCGCCTGAGCAGCCGATGTCCGAGCGTTCAAGTTGAATGAAGAGACAAGCGTACTGTCATCTGCAAAGCTATAGATTGGATTCCCGGTCTTTTCTTTTATATTACGACTCATCATCTCTCTTCCTGTCTGTGGTTTCGACAATCTTCTGTGGATAGGCAGGTATGCTTTCAATATTTAAGGTTACATTGGACAGAAATACAAGTTGTATCTTACAGCTATATTCCACTAGTACGGCAATAGGAACTTTTGCCCTCCTCTCTGTTGATCCTAAATCGGCCGATAAGTCGTGATTTGATGAAACGCGTCCCAAGATGGGAGAGCAATAAAAAAATGTTGCAGATTGCTAAAATGGGGACTTTTCAATCTTGATATTTATTTATATATTGGGACAGACCCGAGTCATATACGTTATGCTACCTAAAGCTTATTTTAGCAATTGTGTCTATGCGTCTTTGCTATTTTTTTTTTTTTTTTTTTTATACAGGGAGAAATCCGCTTTATGGATTTCTGGAGCAGTCTGCGTCACCGTAAGGGTGCCCCAAAGTGCTCCAGGTATGTGGGGCTCACCGACCTGAAGGGTTGGCATACCCACTAAAACTCCTTGTGAGCTGGGAAAACCCTCTACTCCTTTTACAATTCTGGTTTGTCAATGTCTAGATATTTGATGTATGCTAACTCTAAGGTTAATTTTCTAATATGTGGATCTAACCTACCTTAACCTAACTTAATGCTAACTTAATGCTAACTTAACCTAGTTCCCCATTTTCCGGGGGTGTGGTGTTATAATTGTGTTAGTCGTGTGTGTTGTTTACACTTTTTAAAACTGAAGGAGTTGCTCAACTAAACTACGGCCTTAATTAATCAAGGGTAGTCCATGTTGAATCTAGTGTTAATTAGTCTAGTGGAAGAATGTCCGTTGGTCGTAGGTATCGATTGCCGACATTTACGTTGCCTCTAAAAGTGTTTGCTATCTCGGGGTTAGGATGGACCGCTGCTTTCTCAAGGAAGCGAAGCTGGGCATTACGCGTGAATTCTTTTATCGTGGGCATTTCAAACTCCCTGTGCAACTGATTGTTGCGGACGAACCAGGGAGCTCCTGCTATGATACGGAGGGCTTTATTTTGGACTGTCTGGACCTTGGTCCGATGAGTTTTGGACATCTGGCACCAGGCCTGACAGGCGTACGTAAGTCCGGCCCTGATTATCGATTTGTAAATTAGCAACTTGTTGTTAGTTGATAACTTACTACGATGATTCAGGAGCGGATACAGCTTCCCTAGAAGCTGATTTCCCTTGCGCACGACCATAGGCACTTGGTCCTTCCATACGAGCCGTTTGTCGTATAGAAGGCCCAGGTACTTGATGTTGTTGGCCCATCGGAGCCTGGTTCCATTCAGTGAGAGTTGAGGAGGGGGTATGCGGAAGCCTTTTCCAAAGATTATGGCCTGGGTCTTGGCTGGATTGACCTTAATCCTCCACCGGTCAAACCAGTCAGAGAGGCGCGTTAGATGACGTTGAAGTCGGGCCGTGATGTGATCAACTCTCGCTGCTGAAACGGTAATGGCAGTGTCGTCAGCACGCGTCTTTGCTAAAAGTTCTTCGAGTAGATGGGCAAGTATGTTTTCAATAACGAGGTTTACATCTGCCAAAGCTACAACTTGTATCATACGGCAACTCTTTTAACGTCACAATTTTAAACATATTTTATATTTTGAGTAAAAAACGTTAATTAATCTGCAATATTTTTGAAGTTGTTTTGAAGTTGAATTGATTATTTTTATTGCTTCTAATCAAATTCGATCTTGGGTTATAAATAATAGAATTTAATTTTATGAAATAAGGTAATATGGTATTTTCTGTTCAGACATAAAAATTTCGTTGTCTTTTGTCTGACAAGTTTGATTAGCTACGATTTTGTGTGGAAGAAACTTGAATAGTTATTTGTAAGAATTTGGTGTCAGTGTGTTATTATTAAATTTGTGCTTTGCAGTAATCTCTTCTAAAAAGTTTCATTGAAGTACTGTACATTATGTACAGTCAATTTGCTGAGATCAAGTATATCTTGGCACGTTTATGTTGCAGGCACAACAAATAAATAAATATTTCCACAGAACACACAGGAGTCCTAGTCTTTTGTTAATCTCTAAAAGTATAGCAAAAAAATAAATAATAAAGACTTAAGGCTGTATAGCTTTAAAGAATATTTTTCTTGCCAAAAATTACCAAGTAGCCCTAAAACAATACACATGAACAAAATAAATCCTAATAATAAATATAAATACTTTAAAGAAACACACTGAAATAAGTATTTTTACAAAAAAAAAGTAAAGTAGTTCTATTATATACTATATAGTACTTTTTTGCAAACAGGTAGAATAAAATATACCCTAATAATTAATACGTAGGTAGTAGTTATTGCGGAAATACGATAACGCCTGACAACACTACTGCATTATCTAAAAAGTGGTGTGAAGCACAAATATATGTTTCGACATATATAAAACAAGAATTAATTCCTATTAAGGTGCAAAAGTGAAGGAACAAAAAAAAGAAATAATATTTTAAAGAAACACCCTAAAATACTATTAGTAGTATTTATTAGAACAAAAAAGTAATGTGGTTTAGTAGTATCTAGTACTGTTTTTACAAACAAATAGTTCGAAAGTAAGTACTAAATTTGACATAATAAGTACTACAAGTGATTTTAAATGATTGTTTTTTTTAGGATAAAATATTAGTCACAAAAAAGTTGAGTAGAGGAAGGGCTTCAGAAATATTTACAATTGAAACTTGACATTTTCCTCTACATTAATTGAAAATAATGAAAAAATACGATCAACTATACCAGGTGTACAAGTATGAAATGCGGATTTCAGACAACAAATGGTGTACCAATGCAGTTTGTGCTATAAAGATTTGACACTGCGCCATTTTATTGTGCCATCAACAAGTGTCAGACGCGCACGAGTGATAAATTGGAAAAGTGTGTGCATAGTGTTGTGTTCAATATGTCGAAATTTATACCGAACAAAGAGCATTCGCGGACAACATTAATTTTTTGTTTTCATTTGAAGAAAAATGCTGTTGAATCATACCGATTACTTTGAGAAGCTTATGGTGAATATCCTCCATCGCAAGATACGTGTGAACGAGGGTTTCGGCGTTTCAAAAGTGGTGACTTCGATGTTGCAGACAAGGAACGTGAAAAACCGCCAAAAAAATACGAAGATGTGGAATTGCAAGCACTGTTGGACGAAGATGATTCGCAAACACAAAAACAACTCGCCGAGCAATTGGGCGTTAGTCAACAAGAAGTTTCCAATCGGCTACGAGAGATGGGAAAGATTCAGAAGCCGGTAGATGGGTACGACATGAGTTGAACAACAGGTAAATCGAAAAGCGCAAAAACACGTGTGACATTTTGCTCGCTCGGTACAAAAGGAAGTCGTTTTAGCATCGTCTATTTACAGGGGATGAAAGGTGGATTTATTTTTAGAATCCCAAGCACAAAAAATCATGGATAGACCCAGGCGCACCATCCACATTGCCCGCAAGAACGAATCGCTTTGGCAGAAAGACGATGCTCTGTGTTTGGTGAGACCAGAGATACGTGGTCTATTACGAGCTGTTAAAACATGGGGAAACGGTTAATACTAAACGTTACCGACAACAATTGACCGATTTGAACCGTTCGCTGCTTAAAAAAAGGCCAGAATACCGAAAGAGGTAACACAAAGTCATTTTTGTTCATGACAGTGCTCCATCACATACGGCAAAACCAGTTCGCGACACGTTGGAAGCACTCAGCTGGGAAGTTCTACCCCATGCGGCTCACTCACCAGACTTGGCTCCTTCTGATTACCACTTGTTTGCATCGATGGGTCACGGGGGGATGGGTCACTTGCTGAGCAGCGCTTTGGTTCGTACTGAGATGTGAAAAAATGGCTCGATGAATGGTTCGCAGCAAAAGGGGAAGATTTTTACTGGCGTGGTATTTACAAATTGCCCGAAACATGGGAAAAATGTATAACAAGCCATGGAGCATACTTTGAATAAAACACTTTTTATCATTCTTCCGAATTTAACATGTTTTTCTAGAAAAAAAATCCGCATTTCATACTTGTACACCGGTAATTCCTATTAAGGTGCAAAAGTGAAGGAACAAAAAAAGAGATAATATTTTAAAGAAACCCTAAAATAATATTAGTAGTATTTATTAGAACAAAAAAGTAATGTGGTTTAGTAGTATCTAGTACTGCTTTTGCAAACAAATAGTTTGAAAGTAAGTACTAAATTTGACATAATAAGTACTACAAGTGATTTTAAATGGTTGTTTTTTTAGGATAAAATATTAGTCACAAAAAAGTTGAGTAGAGGAAGGGCTTCAGAAATATTTACAATTGAAACTTGACATTTTCCTCTACATTAATTGAAAATAATGAAAAAATACGATCATCACAATATATACAAAGCAACTCTTTTAACCCCATCACCAATTTTATTCCCGACTTATATGCATGACCTTAACTAATCGAAAATAATGAAAAATAACACAATTTTCGGGCTCGGCTCCAAGAACCCTGAATAGGACATATAACACAATATATATATATATATATATATATATATATATATATATATATATATATATATATATATATATATATATATATTTATATATATTTATATATATATATATATATATATATATATATATATATATATATATATATATATATATATATATATATATATATATATATATATATATATATATATATATATATATATATATATATATATATATATATATATATAATATAAAGCAGAGCCTCCCCACTTCTCTATTTCTTTCTAAGTTTGACTATAAATAATTATGCTCAAAATTTGTTAATCGTCATAAAGATGTTTACACTGAATTGAGAGCACAACTGTCCGCTTCCTGTCATTTTTACTGACTGTTATTATTGCTCTGGATTCCGAAACATATTTGGTGATCAGTTACGCAGAATTTTATATATCGAAATTTTTTCTCTTTTTGCAATATTTTAATTTCTGTGGCCAGGGTGCCAGGAACTGGAACTATTTCTAGAATATTTCATTATAAAATATAACTTAGATAGTTAGTAATAACCTAGGACAGGGGTGCTCAAACTTGAACTGCTGGCGATCTACCTCAATATTGTTAGACTACGATTGATCGACTCTGAGAGGCTGCAAGTAAGTGTGATGCAGGATTGTCGTCTAGGTAGGGTGTATCGTGGCATAGATATTAGTTTTCCGCACAATAAGCATTTTTTTCGTCAAGGTAAGTGTAGGTCTGCTCTAAAATGGCAATGAAAAAACTCATAATTATTCAAAATTGCGAGTTTATTGGTTCTTACAAAACAAACGAGTTCTAGTGTCTAAACTTAACTAAAGAGTGACTTTGGATGTTGAAGCGTGGCACTGCATGTCCTCAGCATACTTTTCATAAGATGGTACGTAATTACCGAGTGCTAATCGCAAGCATGATGACATATGTTCGTCAGTTAGTCGATTGCGATATTTTGACTTAATTATCTTCATTTCAGTAAATGCAGACTTGCACAAGTAAGTTGACCCAAACATTGCCGTCAGTTGAAGGGCGATTTGCCTTAGATTCGGAGATTTATCTTCAGATATAAAAACACCAGAATTTTGTATCAGATGCTGTGGCTTTGAGATGTATATCTGATATAATCTGCACTAACTCATTTTCAACAGAACATGAGTCCATGTTAAACTGACTTGCTATTTCAGTAGCTAATTCCTCAATGTTTTTACACGAAAAAGGATAACTCATAAATGATGCGATATTTGCCAATTTACTGAAATCATAAAAACGTATTTCGAATTAGCCTAAAATATTTGATAATTCTGCCTCATAAATATCATAATTCAACTGAGGAATCCTTGCTTTCAAAGACGGAAAATTTTTCAGATCTTTTCTTTTCAGTTGATTTATCATAAGTTGCAATTTACTTTTGAATGCGTTTATTGCGCTAATCATCTCAATAATAGGTTTTCCTTTACCTTGAAGCTCCAAATTAATAGTGTTTAAATGCATTGTGATGTCTGTCAAAAATGCCAAATCAGTCAGCCATTTTCCGTTTTTCAGCATCTAAGTGAGCAGGAAAGCTGTTATTTCGGGCAATAATCCTTGAAACCTTTCTAGGAATTTTCCGCGACTCAACCACCTGACGTCCGTGTGCAAGCTACGTGCACGGATAGAATTCACAATTTTTATTGCCATGCCCATAATCTCCTCCATGTTTAGAACTTATGAACACAAAACTTGTTGATGTATAATGCAATGGAAGGAGAAAAATGAAGGGAAATCATCATTAGCTTGACACAATGCCACAAAACCGTTTTCGTTTCCAATCATTGCTGGTGCTCCATCGGTTGTAATGCACACTAGTTTATATATTGGTAGCTTGTAGTTTGTTACAAAATTGAAGAAAACGTCATATATATCTTCGCCACGGGTCTTTCCTTTCAGAGGAATCATTGTCAAAAACTCTTCCTTAGCCGACATGTCATTGAATACCATTCGAATACAAATACGCAGCTGGGCAGTGTCTGTCATATCGGTGGATTCGTCGAACTGTAAAGAAAAGTATGTACATTCCATGATATCACGTTTTAGTTTATCTGCCATGTCCTGACTCATGACTTCAATACGCCTTGTGACAGTCGGACGAGATAACTGAAGTTCTCTAATAGCAGACATAATCTGTTTTATTTTTAAAATCTTCAAATAAAGTCTCACCCGCTTCAATAAATGCTTCCTTCAAAACCAATCTATCATCAAATGGTTTCTTGTGTTTCGCCAATATATGAGATATTTTAAATGACACGATCGTTGCAGCTTTTGATTGTTTGGCTGGTCTTGTGAACATGGTTTGTTCTTTTTTCAAACAAGTTATCAAATCACGTACTTTTCGTTTTCTTAATTCACTCTGTGACGGAAAATCCTTTTCATAGTTTTTATGAACCGTTTTATGATGCCTCTCTAAGTTCCCATGGTTAGGTATTACAACTGACGCACGGCAAATGAGACAAATGCACTTATCCTTTACCATACAAAAGAAAAATTCTTCCTCCCAATCGTTATTAAAATGATAAGTTTTACTTTTCTTCGTCGCACTCATTTTGGACTATTTATTAATAAACTTTGTATCGATGTATCGCCTTCAAGTTACAACTCAGACTGACTCCTATTCCTGCAGGCGCAACATTTATATCGGCGAGAACGAAGTCTCGAATGTTCCCGTCAAACACGCCGCCGTTTCTAGAAAAATCGGCGGTAATCAAAAACGCGACTTTTCTTTGACAAGTACCGCGCGTTCCTTTGATAAAGCCTGCTAGCAGGGGGTTATTACGATAAAAGAAAGTGATGAGGGGGTTATTCTGGCCTAATTGTGGATCGAATAAATTTTAGTAGTTTATTCATTACATTTTGTTTTAGTTACCCAAAACAAAATCTGTGAATAGTTCTATATTGGAATTTTTTTCTCGAGATCGACTCAAAAAGCACTCGCGATCGACCGTTTGAGCACCCCTGACCTAGGATGTCTCTAACTTTATATTCTCTTAATGCCAGAGATAAAAATCGAACCTTTATGGTATGATATTTTGATTCCATTTTTCCCCACTAACAAAAACTCAATCCAAGAATTATAATTGATATTTTAAAAGGTAGGTACAATATGGTAAGATATTAATTAGAAGAAAAGTTAAGCTGAAAAAAGTTTTCAAAAGAAGTGAAATCTGACATTAACCTCAACTCCAGGAATGCTAAAAAGAAACTATAAGACGATATAACTCCTTATATGTCGTAATATAAATAATTACGCTTATTATCCATGGATCCAACTCAAAACTAACAAAAAAAATCTCATTGAAACTACAATTTTTAATAAACATCTCCTGAAGCGGTATAGTATCAAATTTGAAATTGATATTTCATTGCGTTCTAGGTCTAGCGCCAACAGACCGATGAAAACGAGAAACTATGCTTCTCTCGATCTGAGGCTCCAAAAACATCAATATAAAAATATCAAAGGGAGATTTTTTCGCGAATACAATATTTTCCTTTTGCAAAGAAAGTTAAAACTAAAAATGAACTAGTTTGAAAGTAGGTTAAGAATTTTAGTTTATAAAGGCTCAAAAAGACAGTTTTGTTCCATTTAATCACATTCCGCTACACAGACATACGAGACGCGATTGCAGCTTTAAAAACTGTATTTAGTGACTGAAATACTACTAAAACAACTCTAATATATGTAGGGACATTAAAAATTATAAGAAAACTCCAGCAAGGTACTACCAGTAGATAGATTAAGATACAGAACCTACGATATTCGACTTAAATTTATTCTCGCGCATTCACCAAATTATACAACTGTGAAAAACCGCAGAATGGAGAGGATAGAAAATACCCCTTCTCTTGCGCTAAGAGTAGTAATAAAGAACATGAGAAGTGTTTTTCATTACTACTACTTAAAAAGTGCCAATTTTAATAATGTAACCTTGAAACAGATTGAGAATTTTTATTTAAATGTTTTAAAATTAGTAATTACACAGGTATAAAAAAAATAAATTCTCTGTCTTTTAAGTGGACCACGTGTGTTATGCTGAATCCAAAAAAAAAATCATAAAAAAAGACATTCACCGTGAGGTTTTTTTCAGAAAACGCTCTTAAAGTTGCCAGAATAATAATAAATTGAAAAAAAAAATAATAAATAATGTAAAACGATATAATCGTTAAAATTATGGACTTTTTTTAAATATTCTTAATCTACATTTATCATAAAAACTTAAAAATATTAGGTTTTAGTGTTCATGTTTAACAAAAAACACGTATACACCACCTTTAACTAAGCTACATAGTAAAATGCTGTTTAAAATGAATATGTGCAACCGCTAAATTAAAAAAATATTTTTAATTCTTATCAGTATTAAACAAAACTATTGTTTCATTGCATTTATTTACTTCAAAAAGCATTTTACCAACCACATAGCGCCCTTGTAAGTGTTAAAAGCGAGTTTTTTGTTGAAACTGAACATAAAACATTTATTTTTTGATGTCAAGTCAGAATTAAGAACTTCAAAAAAAAACACTGAAAATAATAGTTTTGTTCAATATTAATAAAAATTAAAAACAATTTTTTAATTTACCAGTTGCACATATTTATTTTAAACAGCATTTTGCAACGTCGCTTAGTTAAAGGTGGTGTATGCGTCTTTTTTGCTAAAATGAACACTAAAACCTAACATTTTTAATTTTTTATGATAAATGTAGATTCAGAACATTTAAAGATGTCCGAAATAATAGTTTTATTTAATAATTTTAATGATTATACAGTTTTACATCATTAATTAAAATTTATTTTTTTCAATTTAATAGTTTTCTGACAACTTTAAGTGTGTTTTCTGAAAAAGCTCGCGGTGGATGTCTTTATGATTTTTTTGGATTTAGCATAAAAAAATACTAAGAAAACATGCGTCTCACTTAAAAGACAGAGAATTTTTTTTTATATACCTGTGTTATTTATCATTAAGTTTTGTGGCATTAACACAGATTATTTAAAAGATCTTGCACAAATTAGCGAAATAGTCGACGCTTTCGTGTGCAGTTGTTTTTTAATGAATTCTCTGAAATCATTTAAAACCGTTAGATTTTTTAAGGGGAAGATATCTTATTTTTTAAAAATCAAATACCATATAAACAGTATTTTAAAATAAATTCTTTATCGATAATATCTTGTTTTGGCTGGTACACTGCAAAGTGTAACATATAATGACATAAGTTTTATAAAACTAGAACTGCAAAAAGCGTAGAAAAATACTAGAAAATGTACCGATGAAAATAAAAGGTTATTACCACCTAAGGTTCTGTTGAAACAAATGTACAGTCTGCCAAGTAAGAACGTGACCGCTCGTATTGAAAAAAATGTGTTTCGAGAACATTTTTTGCATCAATGGTGTGCTAACAACGGCGCAATTACCTTAGTAAGTTGTCCAATCGCCCCCTGCACCAATAACCGCCTGGCATCTTCAAGGCATGCAGTCGACGAGATTTTCTGCATGTTCGGGCAATAACCTCTAAATTTTTCGAATCTCGCGAGACAACTGAGTCAAAATCCTCAGAGTCTTTCCTCTGAGCTTTCTCTTTACATGGTACCAAACGTTTCCAATAGAGTTAGCGTCAGGCGATTGTCAGGGTCACTCTAGTATCTTATCGTGGGCCCAAGCGAGCCGCTTCGTGATGTGATTTTCGACCAGCACAATTTCTTCAACGTGCTTCAGAATTTGACATCATCAGCACGGAGATGTTGTCGAATGATCTCATGGGACACATTCAAACCCGATTTTCTTAATTTTGCCGCTGCTTGACTCGTCAATTTCGGGATCCGTGAAAATAAAGATACGATTCGTTTTTCGACTTTCGGAGTGACTTTGCCTACCGAGCCACGTTTAATATATTTAGCGGCCTCGGAATGTGTAATTTTAGGCGCCTTTAGATGGGATCAAAGAAAGACCGACTCGAACGAACGTGCAAACTTGACTCATTTTGGATTTTACGTGGTTTCGACGAAAGTTAGGAATCGACTGATACTTTTACTAAATGGCGCCATAGGCAAAGGTTCCCTCTACCGATTTTTTGATGAATCACTAGAATCACATCTACCAAAAATGAATTATTGAGGAAACGTTCTTACTTGACAGTCTGTATTATCAGCAATATCCACATCCTTGTTCGAACGACGATCATGACATATCCAAGGATAAGATAAAGATAATACTTACGTGAACTAGGTCGCTCGAGCATGGAGATAACGATGTGGTTGAAAACGGTGCTCATTTCCAGTTTACCAAGGATCCTATAGTCTGATCAATGGATATTTGCAGTCATGTGATCAACGCGACGTCAAGAATATTCATACGATTCAATCGGATGTCAATTCAATGTCGGCGGTCTGAGTTTTAAAAGACAATTTCAAAAGTCAAAATAGAATTTAAAATTTTTCATCTGGTTTGATAATTAACGAAAACTACGGATATATTAAATGTGTATGATGTGTAAAACACCCTAGTTCTTACTTGTGAAGGACATTTACCTCTCTGCATAAATTCAACGTCTAATATCACCTATTTTTATTTTTCAGGTTGCTATTAAATTTATTTTATGAAAAGTTTACAATTTTTATCTGTTAGTTATTTGAAGTTTGTATAATGTTTGTAATGAAATTACAATACACACTTAACACAGCTTTATTAAATTTACATATTACATCATAAAAACTGTAAAAAGTTGCACCGTAGAACTCATTAAATAAAATTTTAAAATAGAGAACTGAAATATAATACTTTTAAAAACAGAAAGATATTTCATGACCAGCGTATAAAGTATGAATAGGAGATATAAATTGTATAATCTAATTTTAATATGATTTATCAAATCAAACTAAGGGATAGATAGATAAGTCTATGTATATTTGTCCTGCAAAATTTACAATGAATGTTGCCCAAGGGGCTTGGAACATGTCGATAAGTAATATTTAAATTATTAATTGAATAATGACACTAATCACTAGAAGTAGTTTCTTCATTCTCGCTTTCATCATTCCCAACATGAATAATGATTTCTGGAATCTCTTCGATTATTACCTCTCGATCATACCATTGTTGAATCAGATTTTCCATATGTTACGCTGGCATGCCCTACCTCTGGTGTACACTTTTCTAAGGCTCTATTCCACATCTGAAGTACTTGTTTATCTCCATATCTCTCTTCACCAATGTGCTTGTTATATGTTTTTGCATTTGCTCAAATCAGCTCGATATCATTAAACTGACAGTGAAAAGGAAGTAATCTCAACACTTTATGCCCATGCTCCTGAAAAATTTTATCAATTCGATATTCCTTTGATTTTTATGAGCAATATCTAACAATTCTGTCTTAAACATCTGTTTGTTATGAGATAAACTATTCTTCTGTAACCACTCAATAATTTCTTCTTTTTTTCATGCTGAAGATGGCCGTTTTTCTACTTCAACTGAATGGTATGAAGAATTATGCAATATAATTAAAGATGGTTATTCTAAATTAGGAATCAACTAGTTTCTGACCATTTCGTAAACATTTCACTAGTCATATCTCCATGATAATCAACTGACTTTGACTTACTAGCAAATAGTAAACTGGCATTTTCCACAAAACCCCCACTATGTCCAGCATGTAAAACAGTAAACCTTATACCATTGAATCCCCCAGGCTTACAAACACTTTTAAAGTTGTAATCCTACCATGATTTCCTTTGACAGCCTTTTGAGAAAATCCATGTTCGTCTATGAAAACAAGCTGACGGGCAATGTGTGCATTTTTGTTTTCCATATACTTTCTAAGAAAAGCTGTCCTCATTGAACTAATTCTTGGTGTCTCCATTAATGCTCGTCTGTTGTCATCTTTCTTAAATTTGAAACCCAAATCCAGAAGTAACATTCGAAGACTTCCACAACTGACATTAATTACCTCTCTTTATCGCAGTTCTTTACGTAAGTTGTTAATAGTAACATATTAGTACAATATGATTTACTTTCGATTTCACTTAAACCGATAGATATTAATAGCTACTTACCTTGTGCATACATGTCATATAATGTATTACGAACGTCCATTTTAGAACTTTCACTCAGATCATGGGTCTTAGCTTGTTTCCTTGGTCGTGATTTTCCAGGTGTTGAAAGCAATTTATTGTTATCACTACGAATTTTGATGCTCGCTACAGTTCTCCTACTAATCTGTAAAGCAGCAACAACTCTCTGGAACCAGAACATTATAAACACATTAAAAAGATATACCATGTGCTATATTTACCTCTTGTACAGCATTAAGAGATATAAGACGACCCTTGTTATCCCTTCCAATGTAAAATACACTATTAATTTAGCCACAAAATCTCTTGCTTGAATATTCAAACGTTTTCCAGGCATTTTGGTGGCTTCATATGAAGAGTATTTGGTCAATATTCCAGAAATATTAGAGCTCTGAACAGAACTATTTATTAGTTGGCAAGTATATTCCAAAATTCCACTTCCAAAAATTAAACATAAAGATGACGTAACCTCAATCCGTTAAAGAATTATCGATTATTTTTATTGCCTATAAACTCGGCGCTACTGGCTTCTAAAACATGAAGCTATATCCAAATTCCAGGTTGTTCGCTGTCTTTCTTGCATATGTACAAATAACCGAGGCAGATAATAGCGAATGTCGTAAATAACTACAAATGACAGAAGACCTACGTTTTTAAATATACTTAACAAGAAGAATAATATAGACGGATGTTTACACTATATTCAGACATTTATGACGTGCATGCAAAGAATAATTGATCGGACTATACCAAAATGATTCTCGCACTAGTTGGAAAAACATGTCAATAACTTTCGATTGCAACTTGGCTTATTACTAGCGAATTCACATAAAACTGTTTTTTTATGGGCCTGTGCTGCAGGGAAATCCTTAAAGCGCTACAGGAGCGGCACGTGGGCGGAAAAACCGATTCGCGTTGGTCTTGAATCGCTGTAAATTGTACTCGGGGGGGGGGGGGGGAATACAGTCCGGGACAAATTATTCCATATAAAAGATTGCTTGAAAAGGGTTGTACGAGGAGTAACAAGCTGAACCTCAGACGGATGTGAAGTATTCGCGCGACGTGTATTTCTAGCATGAACCGCTCTGGGAGGGCTACATCCATCGAACATTCATGAAAATATTTGTATAATAGACTCAAGTCGCCAACCGTTCTTCAATCTTCTAATGAATCAACAATCGTTATTGTTAAATTAAAAATTCTAAACTTAAAAAATTTTTAGTATTAGCCACAAAGAGAAAAAAAATTACAATTTTCAAGCAAAATATCTTTATAAACGATTTATTACCATTTGCAGTATAAAACACTTTAGTTTATCATTACAAAAAAATAAACAAACAAATAATTTAAACTTAAATATAGATTTTAATTTTGTTCTCCATCCACTTTTAGTTTTTTACTGTTATTCTCAGTTTGTTCTCCATTATCTAGTTCTCGTTTATTCGAACTATTCTCGTCAGTATTTCCTAAAATATCACTAAAAAGTTTATTTTTAAAATCTTCATACTTGTCTTTATCAGCTAGTAGACTTCCTGGTTGAATATCATCAATGTCATTAGTGCCTTTTTCGTTTTCTGGTTCTCCAGTCACTACGGATTTTTTTTCCGGATCAGCATAATTGTTAAGTCCTGCTTGGAAACTGCTTGAGGTATTGCATTTAAGTATTTCTCGTAGGGTCATGGTAGCATATGATGAAGCATTTAATGTAAATGAAACCACAACCGCCTTATACTTTCCATCTACAAAAAGACAAATATATCACGAAAAGATAAGTAAATCCGCTTGAGGATATCTGATAAATTTGGAAGCCCGTTCATAAGATTAGCTTGACTTCATTGTAATCTATAAATGACATGTTTCATCTCGGATTTGACGCTTTGGACCCGCATCAAAATTCTAGATTTGTTCCCAGAACAAGTATTTTTTCCGCAAAAAAAGTTCGCCCCTGAAACATTTCCATTTTTATCCATGTTGTCAAATTTGTGTTACTAAATTTTATTCCATATCGTAATTTTCAACTTTAGGAAAGAAAAAAAATGATTAAGGTAAAAGCTAGAGCCCAAATCCACAGTGACGAGAGGGAACTGACCTTGGGCCCCCCAGGCAGGGTTTTTCTTTGGAGGATAGCATGAAAGGTTTAAGGTCTGAAAGTGTGTTGGTAAAATAGGGAGTTTCCTCCACCTCAGGTCATGGTTTTTTTAAAAGGGGTAAATGAGAATAAACGGATCCATCCGGTCACTGAGGCATGGTAACAGTGGGTTGTTTTTTTTAGGTACCCTCCTTCCTGTGTCATCGATTTTTGAAGGTGGTAAAGTTTTATTATAAGAACTTTTTTTTGTAGAAGCCCTCTTATTCGATTATCGAATTTTTTAAGATGGTAATATTTTATTATAAGTAAGTTTTTTTTGTAAAGTCCCCCCTTCCTCCTATAATTAAGTGATGAGGTTGCGAAAGATTTATTGCAAGAATGGTATTTTTGTTTTAATTTGAGAGTCCGAGTTTTCAAGTTTTTTGGAGAGGTCTCCAAACTTTCTAAATTTCACTATAAGAAAAGTTTGTTTGAGAAGAGCTCTTACACAACTGTAACCTAATTTTGACGGAAGTGAGGGCCCGAAAATGGAATACCCGAACCAAGATTTTTCCTTCACCGTCCCATAATCATTTTCTTATATGCAAAGTTTGGAATCTTCTGATAAACTGTTACCAAATTTAGTAAAATAACAGTGGAAATTAATATTACATAAAATGAAAAGTTTTCCCATGAGGTGGAGGGGAGGAGGAAACTCGAAACGTAATTTTTCTTAGGTGTGTTGTTTCTGTTGGTTCCAAATCATTATTTTGGCTTTGGCACGAGACTCAACAAATCTGGAGTTTTTGAAATAAAACATATAATTTTAATTTAAATAATAATTACATTTGTTAACGTGCCTCCCAAAAAATAAAGGATGATGTTCTCATGTAACTTTAAATGTATTAATAAATGAATTTGTTTTTGGAAAACTGAAGACGTATTACATTTTGAACTTCATAAAAAAAGAAAACAAGTAAATATTACCTAGTAGACCCTTAAATTTTTTTAGACTATTAAAAAATATAATAAATTGATATTATCAACTACCCATATACATATTATAATGCACTTGTACCAGTCCAGCCGGCACATTTAGCACTAAATACTAATAAGCAAGGACGCGGAAAAAACAAAATTGGTGAAGATTTAGTAACTTCTAACTAATTTTACGTAGTTATATCGGTTCAAAACGTCTTTCGATTCCCAATCTTTACTTCTCTCTGTCCATCCAAAGATCTTCTTCCAGTTCTTTCTCTCGTGTTTCCTTATCTATCCCTTCTCTCCAACTTTTTCTTGGTCTTCCCCGTTTTCTTTTGCCTTAAGGTGTCCATGTCAAAATCTGTTTTGGTAGTCTTTCTTCGGTCATCCATTGTACATGACCGTACCATATTAACTGTTTTATTCGTATATCTTCTATAATTGTATGGTTAATCCCCATGATTTCCTGAATTCGTTCATTTCTGATTCTGTCTCTTTTCGATTTCCCAGCTGTTCGTCTCCAAAAGTCCATCTCTGTTGCCATTAACATTTTCTCGGCCCGTTCTTTTAGTTGCCACACCTCTGAGCTGTACGTTGCTATGCCCTTTAATATGGAATTATAAATTAATTGTTTATTATTTTTAGATATGCTTTTATCCCATAGGATGTTGTTTAATTGAGAGATAGCTTGTCGAGCCTGCACATTCCTGTGTCTAATAGCTTCGTCCAATATGCCGTCTCTTGTTAATTGTAATCCTAGATATTTGTATTCATTGGTGTGCTTGATTTGTTGTCCATCTTCTAAAACTAGGTCTTGTAATCCACCTATACACATATACTCCGTTTTCTTTGTATTAACTTCCAACCCCCATTTGCCGTACTCCTCCATTAATTTGCGTCTCATGTATTCCAAGTCTTGCGCCAGTACCATCTGGTCATCCGCAAAACATAACGTGAATATGATGTTGTTTAAGGGAATACCCACATTTTTTCCATGGTTTTAGAACCTGCTCTAGCTATATTTTAAAAAGCGTTGGTGAGAGGCAACACAACACCCTTGTTTCAGTCCTTTGGTAACTCTAAACTCTTCTGTAAATTTTCTTCCTACTTTAACTTGAGCTTCTGTATTGTCATATAGTTTTTGTACTGCTTTAATTAGCCCTACATTGATATTCGTTTTGTAAAGAGATTCCCAGAGTTTCATCTGCGTAACATTGCCGTATGCTTTTTGGAGATCAACGTAGAGTAGATGTATTTCTTGATTAAATGCTATTTTCTTTTCTATTATTTGGGTAACGCAAAATAGATGGTCTATAGTTGACCTACCTGCCCTAAAGCATGCCTGTACTTCCGCGTCCATGTCTTTTTATTTATTTTCTATCTTATTTTTTATAATTTTTCCGTATACTCTACTGATGGTATTGGTAACTGATATTCCGCGGTAGTTATTACAGTTGTCTTTACTCCCCTTTTTATGTATAGTTGATATATAAGGAAGTTTCCATTCTTTTGGTATATCTGCCCCATTTAAGTACGCTTCGAATAATTTTGTAAGGTGGAATGTTCCAAGGTCCGGAGCTTTTCGATTTTTCATTGATGTACATGGTAACTTTACTTCGCTTAGAGTTAATCTTATCGGAGAACCATTAGTGGTGATGTTCTGTGTCTCATTCTCCGTTTCTTTAAATTCTTCCTTTAGTAGGCTCTCGAAGTAATTCTTCCAAGTCTGTGGTGTAATTGTTGATATTATGTCTTTTTTCTTCTCTTGGCATAAACTCTTAATTAGTCTCTAACTTGCTGTGCTTCTTCCTCCTAGGTATGTATTTATCCTACCACAGTTCTGTTTCCATTTTTCGTTCTTTTTTTGACCTATTCTTCCTCTTACTCTGGCTTGTGTTCCTTTATATATGATTTTATCATAGTCTGTTTTTGTGCTTAAATATCTTTGATATTTTTTCCTCTTTTCTTCTAGTTCTGTTTCAATCTGTTTAGCCCGCCAGTAAGGTTTGTCAGGTTTGTTATTCGCTTGGTAGGTTCCTAATGCTTCTCTGGCTGCTTGGTGTATGCATTCTTGAATATGCTTATAATGTTGTTCTGGATCTTACGTAGTTATAAACTCGAAAAGTTTCACCACATGTAAGTTCTCAAAGATGACAGTTCTGTTGGGTCAAAATGATAAAAAAAAATAATAAAAAAATTCAGTTTAACCTCAAATATATCCTAGCGCTTTTAGTTTGTAGGATTAATACTTCAAACGCTAAGATCACCTCCATCTTTGATGTTTATTGTACAATTGAAAAAAATGTTAAGTATTAATTCTGGTAAATTCTTTAAGTTAAAAGTTGAAAAAAACACACACTTAATATATGAGAAAATCTGGAAAGTTAAAATTAATGTAAAAATTAAAGTAAAATTTTTATGAAAAAAATAAGGATTATTCTGGTTTATCACCGTGAAATTCTAGTTTTTGCTTGCAAATATTATAGCAGCTGTATAAAAAGTACTTACATTTAAAAAGTTATATTGAACTACGCTGTAATTTTAGAAACACTGTGAAGAGAAAATGTTGAGTAACAAGACAAAAAGCAACTGCCTAAAAATTCGCATTCGCAACAGCACGGCTGCATTTAAAATGTAGTTATTTTAAAACTTATTGTGAAGAACCACAGATTACAACACAAAAAAGAAATAGCTTGGGAAATGTTGTGTCTTAATTACTGCCATAGAGCAGCAACACTTTACAGTGTTGTGTTGATTTTCGCAGATATTTTTTAGTTACAAATTTTTAACTCCGACATACAATGTATCTCATAGTATGAGTAAAATTATATACGGTTAAGAATTAAATCTATTAAAAATTTCCAAAATTGGTGTAAAGTAACCTCACTCTATGGTATTCAACATATTTTACTGAAGTAAGTTCCTTAACTTTAAAAAAATAAATAGCAAATTCACATAAATATTTGTTACTTCTGCACTTACCCTCTGCACTTTTTGGCTCCTCTTCTCCCCGCAACTCTTCTAAATCGGAGCGAATTAGGTTATCAGTTGGATCATTGTAATATAAAATTTTATATTCAAGGTCCCGCACTCTTTGACAGATTTTCCGATATGTACCGCTTAAATTATAGCTCCTAAAAATAGCACATAGAAAACTAATTTATTCGATTAAGACAAATAAAAATGGTATATAATTCCTTTGTATAAGCGCACTTAGGTATATAAGTCAAAAGTCTAAAAAGTTATTATAGTAACTATTTTGCTAGAAAAATTGATATATCCCAATTTAACGTAATATGCTATTATGCTATTTATTATTTGCATATTACTTTTGCCCAATTCAAGTGTGCGTCTGTTCTAACTATATATATATATATATATATATATATATATATATATATATATATATATATATATATATATATATATATATATATATACACATATATATGTATATACGTAATAAACGTATATATGTATAAACGTATATACGTATATACGTATATACATATAAACAAATATACATATATACATATATACATATATACCAGATAAATTACTAAAGGTAATGCACTCGTGATAATTTTCTTCAATTTACACCCTATAGAGAATATTCCAGAATTTTTTCAAAATTTTTTGATCAGTAGTTTTTAAGATAATGGGGGGACAGCGATTTTCGCGATTTTTTTTTTAAATAATACAAAGAAAAGTGTGCACAAGTATTACATTATAAAAATTTTTGAAATCGTGTTTTTACAAGTTTTCATTTGGCACTCCACTCGATGACCCGGTAAAAAAATTTTTTCACTTCCGATTTCACCCCCCCAAAACTAACCCCTTAAGTCAAAATTTAACTTTTAAAACTACACGGCTCTGATGAGGCCATCGATTCCTATATTAGTACAAAATTTCAACTTTCTATGTCAAATAGTTTCGTAAAAAATCGGGTGTGACAGACGGACGGACGGCCGGACAGATACCGAAGTGACCTTATAAGTGTTCCATACGGAAAACTAAAAAAACCATTATACGGCGAAACATGTCCCTAGAGAAATTAACAAAAGATGCTTTTAAACATTAGGCTTTCATCCGCCAGAGATACAATTTGTTGTATCTTACCGCGATCAAATAATTAAGTTTAGTCTTAGTCTTCAAACTGTTCGTTACATAAATAACTAGTAAGGAAATTATTTAAAAACTAAATATTTCTATTTCTACTAACCTAACTTTTTGTTTCGGCATTTCCAAACTCAAACCGTATTCTTCAATAGCTTCTTTATACAATTCTGTCATATGTCGTGGATAAATTATATTATAACCAGGTAATGGTAGAACAATATCGTGAATGGTAAAATTGTCTAATTCGTCTGCCTTAAGAGCTCTTACTTGCGGCTTCGGTTTCTCTTCTTCTGTATCGTGACTGGCATTATTTTCGTTCTCTTCTAAAATTATTATGTACTTGTCTTATGCTCTTAACATAAAATTTATTTCGTCAATAATTTTCTTATAAACCATGAAACAACAAAATTTAAATTAACTACCTATTCAATTTTTTCAAAATAAATCGAATTTCGAAATATCTAGGACATCTCGCAAATATTTTTATCAACCGGCACAATATAAACCTTTTTCGAGCGTTTGCAAAACATTTTTTAAGTATTTCAGGTTTCCTTTTCATTCTACTTAGCTGTCAACTGATCTATTATCTATAAAATTATATAAATAATAAGTAGTACTAGCTTACAACTTTTAAAAATCATTTTTGTAAAAATTAAAGTTTTCTTTGGTTTGATGTTGATGAATGATGAAGCGAATATTACATTGTACCAAATATAGTTTTATTAATCTTCTCTTCATTTTTGACCGCTTTGTTTGACCAATTACAAGGATTTTTATTGTTTTTTTTTTATTTCAATGGAGCTAAATTATAATAAATTTTAAAAATTTCTTTTTATTAATCTGAAAATTATTACTATTCAATAATATTGTAAATATACAAAAATTTAATAAAAACAAATACTCTAGGTTCATGTATAAGTTCAAATATGAGTTTAGCTTTATACCTTTGAAATAAAGTTCCGATTAGTACAAATATTTTTGTGAATTAAGTTTAAATCTCAAATCCTCAAGAAACACGAAAAAGGTCCAAGTTTATAGGCTTTAAATTTACATCCGAGTTATATTAGAGAATCTAGTTATTGATGGCCCTTCTAAAACCCTATAGGAGCAGATATAAGGAAATGCACCATTACTGCTAAGCATAGTCACGTCATTATGAAATAATCATCTTTTCAGACCATTCCGCCCATTTTGACAAACAACTCTTATTCTGACCGTCAACAAGAATTACGTCACAAAGCTTTCAAGTGTAGCCATCTAACTCGAGTCAGAGAACCTGTTAATGCATATATATATATATATATATATATATATATATATATATATATATATATATATATATATATATATATATATATATATATATATACATATATATACATATATATACAGGGTTACAGGGAAAGTCGTCCGGACGTTATAGTTTAGGTCGTTTCTGACCGATTTGACTCTATGACATGATGTCCTAAACTTAACCGTTTTCGAGATATTGAAGTTTAAAGATTTTCTAAAAAAAAACATGTTTTTTTTTGCTTTTATATCTATTTTTTATTAGAGGTTCTCGAGTGCGATTTTTTGGTTATTTTTAGTTAGTCTGTATGTCAAAAAAAAATTTGAACTAGTTACTAACAGTTTCAAATGGAGGCTTGTGAATGTTTCTAAATTACGAATTTTTACCAAGTGTTTCCTACTTTAAATCAATAAAGAGAAAAAAAAATGTATGGAAGTTATTCTGCAAATTATTTTAAAAACTTTTACGTCTTTTTAGCTATCTAAAACGGTATAATATCTACTGGATCTATTGAAAATTCTAAGAAAATGAGATTTCAATAGGCCCAAATGTAGAGTAACATAATAATAGACTTTAGATACTACCAATTACCGGTTTACTACCTGCACCTTCAAACAATAAAAAGGGTTGGGTAAGCATTTTTTCCGGTCGGGGTACTCTCTGTGCGAGTGACATTTTCTGTTCACTAAACATTATTGAATGATTTTTAGTCTGCTCATGCGATTCGTCCGTGGTAGATGTGCTATACCGTGCTTTTCAAAAATATCTGTGTTTCATCTTCTGACTGTGTGAATTGGCGCGTAACTGGATTTTGATCTCTGCTTGTGAATATGGCAACGTATACCAACGAGGAATATGCTGACATCCTAATATGTTACCGATTTTGCGAAGGAGTGTCGTCGCGTGCACGTGATGAATACATACTGCGATATCCTACTCGTCGTGTACCTGATGTTAGCGTATTTGATGGAACTTATCGAAGACTACGAGAAACTGGTTCCGTACAAAGACGGCGGACTGACATGGGACGACCACGTATCTTTGACGAAGACGAAGAAAACGAAATACGTCTCTTTGAGGTGGACCCAACCACATCTACAAATGTTGTCGCACAACAGCTTGGTATTTCGCAGTGGAAGGTATGGTTTGTAATGCATACTGTTGGGCAACACCCTTACCACTATACGCCCGTGCAAGTCATTGAAGAAGGGGATCCGTTGCGACGATTAGAATTCCGCAGATTTATGCTCAATACCGATGTCGAAGATGCATCTTTTTTTAAGAAAATACTATGGACTGACGAGTCGAAATTCGACAAAGACGGTCTTACAAACTACCACAATGCCCACTATTGGGCTTCTAAAGAGGAAGGCAACCCAAACAAAAAAAGAACGAAAGGATCACAAACAAGATTCAGTTTAAATGTGTGGATGGGTATAATTTCAAATTATTTGGTTGGGCCATTCTTCCTGCCAGATAATTTGAATGGCGAGGAATACGACAATTTTTTGCGGAACGATTTACCTAATTTGATGGAAGACCTACCTATTGGTTTGAGACAAAACATGTACTTTCAACACGATGGCTGCCCAGCTCACTACAGAGGAAGTGTTCGTGCATGGCTCAATGACAATTATCCCAACAAATGGATTGGAAGAGGCGGACCCATTCCTTGGCCGGCGAGAAGCCCAGACCTAACCCCAATGGATTTTTATGTGTGGGGTCACATGAAAAGTCTCGTATACGACCAGATGACTCCTATCGAAAACGTGGATGTCCTAAGACAAAAAATAATTGATGCGGCTGACGAAATGAGGCGGCACCTCACAACCAGCGTTGTGAAAAGTAATTTAAGAAAAAGAATGAGAATTTGTGTTAGAAATAGGGGCGACCATATAGAACATGAATTATAATTAATAAAAAATATTAAATTGCAAGGTTTTTTGTTTTATTTGTGTATTTTTCGTATTTTCACCTAGAACTAAAAATTTACCTTTTGCTACCCGAGCCCGCTTTAAGTGTCATTCATTCTGTGTACAGTTTTCCTATTAAACTCCTAGTATTATACCTTTTTTGATAGCTAAAAAGACGTAAAAGTTTTTAAAATAATTTGCAGAATAACTTCCATACATTTTTTTTTTTCTCTTTATTGATTTAAAGTAGGAAACACTTGGTAAAAATTCGTAATTTAGAAACATTAACAAGCCGCCATTTGAAACTGTTAGTAACTAGTTCAAATTTTTTTTTGACATACAGACTAACTAAAAATAACCAAAAAATCGCACTCGAGAACCTCTAATAAAAAAAAAAAAACGATATAAAAGCAAAAAAAAAAAAAGTTTTTTTTAGAAAATCTTTACACTTCAATATCTCGAGTTTAGGACATCATGTCATAGAGTCAAATCGGTCAGAAACGACCTAAACTATAACTTAATTATCTAGGACGACTTTCCCTGTAACCCTGTATATATATATATATATATATATATATATATATATATATATATATATATATATATATATATATATATATATATATATATATATATATAAATTATTTACCAGAATTATCACCTCGCGACTGAAAAATAAACTAGAGTTCTTCCAACCGAAAAAACAGGCTGGATTTCCACAAAGCATTCGACACCGTTCAAATGGATAGTATTATGGAAGCTGATTGAAAGCCGCGTTGATTACCAATACGCCACCTTGATTCAGAACATATATAAGAACCCCATAATGGCTGTTAAATTACATGAACATCAGAATTTAGCGAGAAGTTCGGCAAGGACAGATTATCCCCAAAACTCTTCATAACCGTCCTCAAACACTTTTTTAAAACGCTAAACTGGGAAAACAGAGGCATAATTATTAATGGCGAGAGACTTAACCACCTGCGATTCGCGGATGATGTGGTCGTCATTGCCGACGATTTGACAGAGATGCAAATTATGTTGAAAAACTATCTGTTGCCTGTAAATGCGTGGGTTTAAAGATCAACTTTGGAAAAACAAAATTAATGGCGAACTTGGTACCCTCAGTAACCCTAATATCTTTGATGAAGAAATCGCACCAAATAAAGAAGTACATATATCTGGGCCACGAAATAAGCATCCTCGACCGAAACCCCACCATTTGAAATTAAAAGAAGAGTGGGTCTGGCTTTGACAGCTTACGGAGCTCTAAAGGATATATTTGGGAACGACATTCCAATTAGTTTGAAGAGGAAAATATTCTATCAGTGTATCCTTCCAGTCTTTACCTATGGAACTGAGATGTGTGCACTTATTGTAAAATCTGCGCACAAACAGAGGATTGCGCAAAGGTGCATGGAGAGGTCAATGCTTGATGTGACTCTTAATGACAGAATGCGCAACGAAGACCTGCGTAGACGCACTGAAGTCACAGATGTCATCACGCGCATAGCTGCTTTAAAATGGAAATGAGCAAGACACATTGCCAGACTTAGAGACATGAGATGGACGCGCAAAATATTGGAATAGAGAGCAAGGGCAGATAAGTGCAGTAGAGAGAGAGACCACCGACACGTTGGTCAGAGGATATTGAAAGGGCCACATACGGGCTATATTAACTTAAACTTATTTGTAAAATAGATGAAAAATTTTATAGGCGTCGTAAAGCAAACCCCTGAAAATAAAAGGTTACTTCTGCTTGACGGAAATTCAACGCATTTGAAGAACCTGGAATCGTTAAATATAGCAAAGGCTAACGGGATATAATAATGTTACAACTGCTAGGCCTTACTACTCACCGATTTCAGCCACTTGACGTCTCTTTTTTTTTTAAAGCTATGAGCAATTATGATATTCAAGCGACAGGAAAATGGTTGAGGACAAATCCAGGTCGACAAGTAAAGCAATATCAAGTTGAAAATTTATTTGCAGAAGCTTACAAAAGGACTGCTACCATTGACACCATTGTGAACGAATTTAAAGCGGCTCGAGTTTGGCTCGTGGACAAAAACGTCTTTCTCGAACATCTGTTTAAAGCAGCCGAAAATATAAATGTTTTCTCTCTCAAACAAACTCAAGTTATTAAAGCACATCGATATTACAAGGCGCTTCTATTATTAACAATAATGAAAACAAGCAAATTGCTCAGAACCTAACGTCCCTAAATAGATTAATACACTTAAATAGCGAACCGTCTACTTCCGGATTTAACACTAAAGCTTTAAAAAAAAATTGTAAAATCTTTATGCCCAATATTACAAAAAACACTGAACAAAAATATGTTGGAAGAATCATCGGCAGCTAAGTGAAAGAAAAATATAACAAAAAAAGGTAGGCATGAATAAACAAAACAAGGCATCAAGAAAAAAGAAAGACACCACCAGTAACAAAAATAATACGATATACCTAAACCTCCCCTGCAAACCTGAAGTAAAAACTATTCACGTTCGGCCAGAGTCCAAAAGAAATCCTTTGAAGCCTCTGCAGGCCGCCGATAAAGAAAGGATTTTTTGTGTATAACAAAAAAAAGCCGAACGACTTTCGAGTGGAAAACACAGGCCTGAGCAAATCATTCCAAAAGAATGAGGTTTTCCATATAAAAGACTGCTTGAAAAGTGTGGTACGAGGAGTGACGAGCCGAACTTCATACGGACGTGAAGCATTAATGCATGCACCGCTCAGGAAGGAATTAAGTGCGCTACAACCATCGAACACTTACCATGAAAATAATTGTAAAATAAACTCGAGTCGCCAACCGTTGCCGCCGATGTTGCTAGTGAGTTATGGGTCTCCCATCACACGAATAGCTCTCTTCTGAATAGAATCAAACAAATGCAGTGTATGTTTGGGAGCAAAGCCCTAAACATGAGAGTAGTATTCCATCATTGGTCAAAATTGAACTTTGTACAAAATTAACAGTTGTTTTGAAGTGTGAAGCCTTCTAGTCCGAAATAATATTCCCAGGTTTTAAGCAGCTCTCTTTGCTATGCATGAAACATATTCAGGTCCAGGCACATTCACTCCCAAATTAAAGCCCAACAAATTGAGTGACGATGTTAGAGGAATAGAGTGTCCCAACTGAGTTTTTGTAGTGTTAAATTAATTTTACTTGGTTACTGTCATTCCAAGATAGAATTTTCTCCAGGTCTCTATTAGTTTGAACGTTTTCCTGCAGTTTACAGATATTGGCATGAGTAGTCGGTGTTCGAGCGGTTAAAGTGAATGAAGAAATAAGTGAACTGTCATCTGCAAAGCTGTAGATTGGATTTCCGGTCCTTTCCAGCAAATCGTTAATGTAAATGAGAAAGAGAGTAGGAGACCGTATGGGACCTTGGGGCACACCGGCGTTGATAGTGAAGTTATTAGAAAGAAACCCGTCAACTGTCACTCGTAAAGACTGCTCTCTGAGGAAACATGAGATCCTTAAACAAAACTTTTCAGACATAGCAACATAGCTTAGCCAACAATCCATCATGCTGAACACGGTCGTATGCCTTGAATATATTAAATGCAACCGTTCGAGATCTGTTGCCCCGTGCTTACGAAAGCCATATTAGTGGTCGCTAATAATCAATCTGTCTAAATATTTTAGAGGATGCTGATTGATAGCCTTTTCCATAACGTTTGATATTATTAAAAGCAGTGTGACTGGTCGGTAGTTCTTTGGCAAGTTCTTTTTGCTTGTTTTGGATATTGACTGAACTGTAGTGCATTCCCAGCAGGAAGAAAATATTCCCTTTTTGTAGCATAGATTGAAAATTTTACCGAAAACTGGCGTTAGTTCGCTTGCTGATTTTTCGAGTACCATGACAGGTATTCCATCAGCGGCAAAAGCTTTTTTGGTGTCTAATTTCATTAAATACCTTTAATGATACGCTGTCTAAAGACAATGTGGGGCATCCTTGACTACACTATGAGAATATATGTATATATATATATATATATATATATATATATATATATATATATATATATATATATATATATATATATACAAACAAATAAACCTGCGTTTTATCGTATCCTTAGATTAAAGTAAACTGTTCCTATGTAGTGGTAGAAAAATTAGAAATGACTTAGACAAATATACCTGTTTCATCGTTCTCATCTTCAATTAAAACTTCTTCATCTAGTGCATTATCAACAAAAATCAAATCTCCTTCAACCGGTTTTAATCCAAATTCATGTAGTCGTTTGGAAACCATTTTATTCCAAATATAACTTTGAAATGCATGAATGTACATCAGCCTCATAGTTCTCGGAATCTTAACATTAAACAAAAACTTTATTAGAAAAATAACCAATAGAAATTATCAATCAATCATCGCTCCTGATGAAGCTAACATGGTTAGCGAAACGCGCGTCGAGTGCAAAAATAAAGTGTTTGGTGTAGTGGTGATATATACTGAGTAATAGAAATTATGTTTGTAGCCAAAACAAGAACAAAATTAACTTTTTCTGTTTTAAATTTTATGCTAATATTAAGGTGTCAGATGTTTAACATAATTCGCTTACATTACAGTAACATCTCTAACCAAAATGAACGTTGATTTAAATTTCGTTTTTGGTATTTTGAGGGGTAAAGAAAGTGTAAATGGATAAAGTTTTAATATAACATAATTTACTCAAAAGTAAATATAAAATTTTGATATTAAAATTAAGGTATTTAGGTTTGTTAGTAATGTTTTTCATGGTTAGGTTGGTTTTGAATACGGTTTTTCATTGGTGAACATGTAATTGACAATGAACTTTATAATCGGTATTCCTTTTATTTAAATTATTTATAGATTGCCTCTTTAATTTCCGATAAACGATAAAAAGTACTTAATTACCCCCTAAAATTACTATGCCAGATTTTGTTTTGTATAAAACGTTTAAATATCGATATGTAACGATAATTTAACAATAACAAATAGGGTAATAATAAGTTGAATGCAGGAAGAGATCAAGTCAGTTGTTAAAAATGTCAAGTGCCATATTTAGCAGAATATTTGGATCCCAAGTCACAAACCTGATATAGTACTTCACGAAAAATCGATAAAAAGATTTATGTAGTTAAGGTTACCGCACCTGCTGAAATAAAATAACCAGGAGGAAGAACGTTCTAAATATATAGGTTTGAGCACGAGCTTCTGCCTGCATCGCACTCTCAGGCCGCTCCCTGATTTGTCGGTGCGGTATCGTTTTTCTCGGTGTGCCTCATTTGCGCGGGAGCGGAACAAGTCAGGTGGGTTTCATCGTCAAGGTCAAGGGGTAAAAGGGGTGGGGGTTGATAAATTTTATATGGTTTTAAGTAATATGGCAATTTTTTTTGGTTTATTGTTAAAATAATAAAAAAAAATTATGCATAATTATTTCTAGTCAAACATATAAGAGGTGGGGAGGAGATTAGAGGGGTTGATTTATACATATCGAGTTATATGTCGCTTTGAGAGTTTTTGAGTCAGCAAATTAAAAAAAAAAATGGTTTAAATAATTTTATTGCTTTCAATTTTAACCCAGGGAGGGACTGAAAGGGGCAGGGATCATAGAGTATTGTATAAATTCAATAGCATTTTGATATATTTACGGATTTTTTGGTTGATATGATGGAAAAATTTTATATATATCATATTTAGTAAAATATGTAAGAGGTTAAAGTAGTGTGGTAGGGGTTTAAAGGGGTGGGGTAGGGGTTAAAAGGGTTGATTCGTATATATGGTATTATAGGTTAATTCATTACTGTCAATTTTAATGAGGGAAGGCGGCAAAAGAGGTGGAGTGGTCATATATTGTATAGTTTCAATAATAATATGGCTATTTTTCCTGTTTTTTTGGTTACGATAATAACAAATTTTAAGCATAATTATTTATTTACTTATGCAGTAAATAAATAATTATGCAACGTATAGGGGGAAAAGGAGTTAGAAGGGCAATTTTAACTTTATTGTGTTATAGGCGTTTTCTAGGTTTCTTTCAGTCAAGGAATTGAAACATTAAATCATTTTTTCGTCATTTTCAATGATAAACAGAGGAAGAGGGTGAAAGGTGTAGAGGTCGTTGAATATTGTAGTTTCAATATTATATGAGAACTTTTCCTGGTTTTTGATTGTTATCTTATAAAATTTTAACTAATAATTATAATAAAAGATATAAGAAGTGAAAGAAACGGGGTAGGGGTTGAAGGTTTTTTGCGTGTATATAATAATGTACTTTTATTTTAGCGTTCTTGTGTTTCAATTATTTCCAATTTTAACAGAAATACTATGAAGAAGAGATTGAGATCTGGTTACAGAATGGCGTAAAAAATGTTACCTTAGTTATAGAAAAAGTTTTAGAAATACAAACGTTTAAACTGACCGAAACTTACTTACAGTAGGAAATTTGTTTTTTGTTTCTTTGCTAAAGAGATTGTGATCCTGGAAAGAATTACTGTGTTCGAGTTTTGCTTTTCTTTAAATTTTAGGACTCTTAGATCACAAAAAACATATTTTCCAATGTTCGTCGGTCTATCTTATGGTTTGCTGGCACCATAATTCTCGAAAGAAATGATTTTTTACTTTAAACATATAAACTATGAATCTTTTATGTAAAATAAAATAAATTATGTCAATAAAAATATAACCACTTCATATTCTCTTTGGTTTGCTGTATTAGTAAATGTACTGCCATATATCTTAATAAATTTCATAAGTTTGTTACAACCCCTTTAATATGGAATATTTTGCTGCGAAAAAGGAATTCAAATGTTTCCTTGTAAGCTTTTATTATACATCTGTATATAAACCTGAATAAATATTTTAGAGTACCAACACGACGATTCAATTTTGCCAATTTATTATCCAAATCAATTATAAATCAACTATATATCAATATCAGTAAATATTAAAAGTATTTTTCAAAACAGTTTTTACCCTTGGGGAGAAATAGTTGTTAACTATTATTTTCCTTGCAAATATACGCCACAGAACTTTTAAATTTCTGATTTCCCTATATTAATTGAAGGGTACAGTCAAAGCAAGTACTAGAAATATTTTAAAAGCAGCATCAAGTTAATTAACCATTTTTATTAATAATTCTTGTTTAATAGCATGGCGTAGCCACACACACACAGCAACTCGTGAATCTGCAAGGCACTAATTAAAACTAACCGATGCTGTATTACATAGAATAATGTGATTCTTTAAAAATGCCATTTACTTACCGATTCAAGAGAATTAACATAATCTTCACCATGATGTTTTGAAAGCCCTTCTAATAATTTTTTCTCTATACAGTTGTCCAATTTTTCGCACAACTTTATGGCTGCCTTAGCATCTCGTGATTCAGCATAAAGTTTCTTTGCTTGATTGATAGGAAGATTCACATCATCCCCAGATTTAACCTTAAGTATTATGTCAATAGCCTAAAATAAGAAAATTCTTAATCTCATTTTTAGTGTTCCGTACGGAACACTTATAAGATCACTTCGGTGTCTGTCCGTCTGTCACACCCGATTTTCTCCGAAACTATTTGTCATAGAAAGTTAAAATTTGGTAGTAATATAGAAATTGATGGCCTCATCAGAGCCATGTAGTTTTGAAAGTTAAATTTTGACTTAAGGGGTTAGTTTTGGGGGGTGAAATCGGAAGTGAAAAAAAAAATTTTTTTACTAGGTAATCGAGTGTGGTGTCAAATGAGAGCTTGTGAAAACATGAGTAAAAAATATGTATAAAATGTAATACTTGCGCGCACTTTTCTTTGTATTATTTTTAAAAAATTGCGAAAAATCGCTGTCCACCCGCCTTATCTCGGAAAGTACTTATCAAAAAATTTTGAAAAAATTCTGGAATATTCTCCACGGGGTGTAGATTGAACGAAAATTATCACGAGTGCATTACCTGTAATAATTTATCTGGTATATAAAAAAACAGAAATTTCAAGGTCATCAATTTTCAGTAAAGATTGGAAATAAACTTTGTTGAAAACTTATTTGGGGGTGTGTTTTGTGAAGTCACTGATCATTTTATATCACCGTAACATAAATTTTGACTTAAAGGATTCGTTTTGAGGGGTGAAATCGGAAGTGGTGTCAAATGAAAGCTTGTGAAAACACGAGTAAAAAATATATATATAATGTAATACTTGCGCACACTTTTCTTCGTATTACTTTTAAAAAATCGTGAAAAATCGCTGTCCCCTACCTTATCTCGAAAAGTACTGATCAAAAAATTTTGAAAAAATCCTGGAATATTCTCCACGGGATATAGATTGAACGAAAATTATCATTACCTTTAGTAATTTATCTGGTATAGAAAAAAACCAAAGTACTCAGTATTCAGTAAAGATTGGAAACAATCTTTGTTGAAAACTCATTTGGGATGTGTTTTGTGAAGTCACTGATCATTTTATACAACCCTAACAAAAAATTTTATTTTAAAAAACAATCAACGTACGGAACACTAATTGTGCAAGTTCAACTTGTACTTGACCGGTTTTTTCATACTATTTACCATATAAGGTGAAAAAAAAAGGTAAACCTCGGAATGAAAGTCAAAAAGCTGAAAATTTGCATAAATCTTTGTTTTTACATTCTAAAAGTTAGCTCAACAGTCTCATAGAATCGCGTGTTCGCGAGTCAAGGTATTCAAGGTCACACAATTCATCATATCAACAAGACTCAACAAACCGGTGCAGTTATCATCTCTTCGACCTACACGTGCAGCAGCTCGACAGCCAATCTATCGTGTCTACTATCAGATCCAAACTTGGTTAGGGAAAGATTTAGAACCTAAGGAATGGGGGGTGGATATTACAAAACGAGACCCTGGAACCAACAATAACATAATTACCACCAGCACCAGAAGAATTACTCAGTACGATCTTCTGCAATTGCAAGAAGGCTGTGGCGCGAACTGTGGATGTAGAAAAAGTAGGGTTGCAATGCTCTTCATTTTGTGGCCAGTGTAACGGTCAAGCATGCCTTAACGCTTCATATCTAAACGATCCTGATGAAGAAAGTGTATTATCTGAGGTCCTTGAGGCTTTAGAGCCAAATATGGCGGACAACAAGGATGTTGATAACGGCCTGGAAATTCAATTTGTGCGACCAGAAGAAGATGACGACGATTAAGTTGCAAACCTGCTATTGATAATCAGAGTAAAAAAATTCGCCATATATTTTAACTTAAATAAATTGTAATAGGTTTACGATAAATTTATGATAAAAAAGGGCTGCATGGCGCAGGGGGTGCTGCGTCGCGAACTGATACCGGGCGATCTTCGGGAGTAACGAGCCAAGCCCCAACCATACGCGGCGCTGGTTGGGTGAAATCGCAAATCCGCGGTACTCGTGGGACTATGGACACACAACAACATAAAAATAAAATAACAACTGTGGCTGAAATCCTCCAGGGAGTGGCAGCCTTGGGTAGCGAACAACCGGAGGGCGAAGCGACATCTAACGCGGGGGCACCACCAGGCTCTAAACAACGCGTTCGTTACAGCAGCGCGACCAGATGCCGTTTTAAAAAGCAGCGGAAGAGCGAGGGGACTAACCAACCTGCGCACTCCTGCAACAAAGAGGTGAGAGGCGAAACGACCCCGGCCCAAATGCTCAAATGCAGTAAGCCGGACAATGCTTGTTCGGATCTCCGGGTGGGGGGCTGGTTCGGAGGCGTCGACTTGCAGAGATCATAATTTTAAAATAGATTTTTGCAACATAAGAGGTTTAAACTCGACCATAAATTCAGTGCACCAACACCTGCAATCAAATAAATCTCATGTACTCGCTTTCTGTGAAACCAAGGTCAGTTCATCCATCAGCACAGTCAACTATCTTTATCCTGGGTACGACTTCTATTCCCGATTTAGGCATAACTTTGGAATCTGTCTTTTTGTCAGAAGAGACCTCTCTTGCCAACGAGAAGAGGTTCTGGAGCCCCCAAACTTTGATGTTATGTGGTTAAAAATAACGACTCAACAAACCACAAGGTTCATCTGTATCCTCTATCGACCACCAAGTGATACTAACTTTATAACACCTTTCGCTTCTCTTGCAGACACCATCGATCATTTACAAATTAACTATCTAAATTCCAAAATGGCCATCCTGGACGACTTTAATGTCCACAACATCAACTGGCTTAAATATTCACATACTACCGACGAACGGTCGTGAAGCTGAATCATTCTCAATCAGTTGTGACTTAACTCAGCTTACTGATGAACCAACACAGATCCCTGATCGAGACGGGGAGTTCGCCAGTCTTCATGATCTGTTTTTAACCACCAATCCGGAGATTTACACGGTCACCGTAAATCCGCCGTTAGATTCTTCCAACCATAAACTGCTTTTGACATCGAGTATCCTACCAATCAGTGACAGAGAGGCGCCTAAACCGCGCAAGATTTGGCACTACAGATCTGCTAAATGGGAAGATCTCATGGAATATTTTCGAACTTTCCATTGGTTAGACGTTTGTTTTCGATCTGACGACCCATCTGACTGCGCCAGGGAGGTTTCCGATGTTATTTTGGCTGGTATAGACGCTTACATTCTTTTTTCGAAAAAATTCCCTTCCAACGGCAAGCCTTGGTTTGGCCGAAAATGGAAAGAAGCGGTTGCTTCCAAATATCTTGCCTACCAACAATGGCGTGTAAATCCTAACACCATAAATCATAACACCTTTGTTCGTGCCCGGAACGGATGCAA
The DNA here is from genome assembly GCA_019049505.1 of Pachyrhynchus sulphureomaculatus. Classification (NCBI taxonomy): domain Eukaryota; kingdom Metazoa; phylum Arthropoda; class Insecta; order Coleoptera; family Curculionidae; genus Pachyrhynchus; species Pachyrhynchus sulphureomaculatus. The sequence continues at coordinate 141,119,123 of CM032447.1, forward strand.
AGAAATTATCGACCAAACCAAGGAGGCACACAATCAACGAATTAGAAACAAACTGCTCGCTTGTCCCAACAATTCCAGGTCCTTTTGGTCAGTCGCTAAGGCAGTTAGTCAAAATTTCACCAAATCCACCATACCATCACTCACACGACCAGACAATTCTATTGCAACGACACCTGTTGAAAAAGCGAACTTGTTGGCTGAACTCTGCTTCACATTCTACTGTCGATTTTCAAGGAAAAACACCACCTACTATTCCCATAGTGCAGTCAAGGATGCCCGATATTGTCTTCAGACAGCGTATCATTAAAAGTATTTTAATGAAGCTAGACACCAAAAAAGCTTCTGGCGCTGACGGAATACCTGCCACAGTTCTCAAAAACTACGCGAGGGAACTAACACCAGTTTTCTGTAGACTTTTTAACCTATCCTACAGAAAGGGAATATTTCCTTTCTGCTGGAAATGTGCCACAGTTCAGCCGATACCTAAAAAAAAGGCAAGAAGACCTTGCCAAATAACTACCGACCAGTCGCACTGCTTTCAATAATATCGAAAGTCATGGAAAAGGTTATCAATCAGCATCTTCTAAAATATCTTGAAGGTTTCAACATTATTAGCAATCACCAAAGCCACCACCAGCTTTCGTAAACATAGATCAACAGGAGCTCTTCTGACTTATGTAACACATGTTTGGAACAACGCAACTGAACACTTTGGAGAATCTCGAGCGGTTGCTCTTGACATATCCAAGGCATTCGACCGTGTTTGGCATGATGGACTGTTGACTAAGCTTCGCTCTTAGGGTATGTCTGCAAAGTTCTGTTTGTGACTCTCATGTTTCCTCAGAGAGCGTTCTTTACGAGTGGCAGTTGACGGACCTCTTTCTAACACCTTCATTATCAACGCCGGTGTGCTTTCCAGATGAGAGTACGCTTATCTCTTCATTCACTTTGAACGCTCGGACATCGGCTACTCAGACGAATATCCGCAGGCAGCGGGAAGTCTTTCAATTTAACCAAGACCTGAAGAAATTCTTTCTTGAGGTGACAGTAACTAAGTGGAATTTAACACTACAAAAACCCAGGCGGCAGTTTTTTTCTAAAAAAGTTAACGTTGCTGAACCCGACATAGTTATGGCGAAGCACTCCATTCCTCTAACATCGTTACTCAATTTGTTGGACGTTAATTTGGGAGCAAATATGTCCTGGCATGAACATGTCGGAGGCATAGCAAGGAGAGCTTCTCGAAAGTTGGGAATATTATTTCGAACCAGTAAGCTTTACACACACGACAACTCTTAATTCTTTACAAAGCTCAAATTCGACCAACTATGGAATACTGCTCCCATGTTTGGGGCTCCGCTCCCAAACATACATTGCATTTGTTGGATTCTATTCAGAGAAGAGCTGTTCGTCTGATTGGAGATCCGGAACTGACCGGCGGCCTTGATTCGCTGAAACATCGAAGAATGGTTAGCGACTTGAGCCTATTCTACAAGTGTTCGAAGGATGTAGCCCGCTTAATTCCTCCCAGAGCGGTGCATGTTAGAAATACACGTCGCGCTAATACTTCACATCCGTATGAGGTACAGCTTGTTACTCCTAGTACAACGCTTTTCAGTCTTTTATATGGAGAACATCATCCCTTTGGAATAATTTGCCCGGGACGGTGTTTCCCACCGAGTACAATTTACAGCGATTCAAGAACAACGTGAATCGCTTTTTCCGCACACGTGTCGCTCCTGTAGCGCTTTAGAGACTTCCCTGCAGCACGGGTGCTAGACCCATAAAAAAAACAAAGTTTTAATAAATTGCTGCCAAATCATTGTTGACATTCCAAATATCAAAACCATACAGATACAGAAAACTACGTTCTCAAATAAATAATTTCAAGTTTAAATGGTGCGAAAGAGTTTTTTCTTTCTGGTACACGTACACACAATGTAGTTCAATAATACATAGAAGATATGTCTCAATTTACAATTATAAGGTACAATTAAATATAATCAGTGGTTTCAAAGGAAACTGCTGCAATATAGAAACCCAAACCCCAAAATCTCATTTCGCATTTTCAAGTGCTCCCGCTGCCGCTCGAAACTAACTGAGAAACCGACGTGCGGTCGCCGTCTTTTATAGGTCGGCGTCTACGCAGATTGTAGGTGGGGGGGGGGGGTCGGAAGTATTCGTCCAAGCATCGGTGTTAATTACGGGTTCCGGTGCTATGCTGACTGTTGCCTTCTCGATGTCTTGTTTATTCCTTGGTTTAGGTAGCAGACCCTTCCATTCCGTTCGTCTAAAAATGAATTTGCACGACGTTTCGCCAAAATCTCATTTGGCATTTTCAAGTGGTCCCGCTGCTGCTGCTACTCGATACTGCGACCCTGCTGCCGCTGCCGCTCGAAGCTAACTGAGAAACAGACGCGCGCTCGCCGTCTTTTATAGATCGGCGTCTACGCAGATTTTAGGTGGGGGGGGTCGGAAGTGTTCGTCCGAGCATCGGTGTTTGCCGGCTGGGTAGTAATTACGGGTTTCGGCGCTATGCCGACTGTTATCTTCTCGATGTTTTGGTTATTCCTTGGTTTAGCTAGTAGACCCTTCCATGTAGTGGAGATATTCAGCGCATCATCTCGCGTATTTAGCTGTCCATTCTTTTCGACTTCCAAGACTTCTCTGACAATGCGTGTTTTATAATGTGAAATCGAGGCTATTTGTTTAGATCCCTCAAAATTGATGTTGCGACCAGTATCATGATGATGCTGAAAAAGAGATGATGTTTGTTTGTTTTTGATTATTATTTTGTGTTCTTGGATCCGGGTGGAGATTCTTCTGTTTGTTTCTCCTATGTACAATTTGTAGCAGTCTCCGCATGGAATACTGTAAACCCCATGGTTTTCCAGTTTTTTCTTGTCCTTGGAGTTACCCAGAATGTCTGCCAGAGTGTTTTGTGGTTTGTATGTTATGCCTATGTTGTGTTTTCTTGGGACTTTTCCAATCCTATCTGTAACTCCTTTCACATACAGTTCAACTCGAGTCCAACTTTCTGTGAAGCTTGATTAAGTTTTTCTATCATAACTTTGAGTTCTTCTAGATTTTCGCAAATCAGTACTACATAATCTGTGAATCGCAAGTAATGTAAATATATGCCACCGATTTTAATTTCCTTCTCTTCCCACTCAGGACTTTTAAATATGTACAGCCTACGAGGCCAGAGTAAACAATTTTGATTAAATTGTGTTGCCTTGCCCAACACCTTTCTTGATCTTTATGGGTCCTGTTTTTCGATCTTCATCTAATTTAATCATTTATGTAGCATTTTCATATATGAATTTTAGGAGTTCGGTATATCTTTAGTCTATAAGGCATGAGCTAGCTAAGGACTGCATAATTGCCCAATGTTCCAGGAAGTCGAAAGCCTTCTTATAATCTCTCTGGTTGAGGTCGCGTTCTTCTGTCGTTGTCTGTGGATGGCGCTGCCTTTCTAATGCTCTCCGTGTGGACTGGCCTTTATATCCATTTTGCTTAAGGGCCTTAATGATTTGTGTAATTTCTTGCTGTCTCGTGTCTGATTCGGTGAGTCGGTATGATCTCGAAACGAGGGCGTTGGCTACCGACTGGATTTGGGATGGATGGTGGTGTGAGCCAGCGTTTAAATATCTGTTGGTGTGGGTGTGCTTCCGGTAGACTGAGTATTGAAGCTGACCGTTGTTTTTCCGAGTTATGAGCACATCAAGGAAAGGGAGCCTTTTTGTTCTTCTACTTCCAAAGTGAACTGTATCCGGTGGTGAATTCTATTTAAATGGGTCAGGAAGTTGTCTAATTCATTTCGTCCATGGGGCCAAATTATAAAGTTGTCATCAACATATCGTTTCCAGAGTTTTGGTTTGAGTGGTGAGTTTTTAAGAGCCTCTGTTTCAAAATACATCATATACAGATTGGCTATTACTGGTGAAAGGGAAGATCCCATGGGCGCTCCATCTGGTTGTATATCTGACTGTCGAAGACAAAGTAGGTATTTTTTAGACAGTGTTCCGATAGTTCTATAACATGAGCTGGAAAATCCTCGTTCATTGCTATTTTGTCTAGTGCCTCATCTACTAGACTTGCCAGAATGTCATTTTCCTCTAGTTGAATGTCTCTGATTATGTTCGTGTAGTGTTCGGAATTTTTGATGTATGAATCAGCACTTTCAACTGTTGGTTGCATGATCTTTGACAGATGTTTTTCTAAGTTTTGTGTAGGTGAGGCCACCGCGCTACCAATAGGTCTAAGGGGGACGTTGAGCTTGTGTATCTTTGGTAGGCCATACAACTTTGGGCATCGGCTCGATTTCTCTCTTGGAATTATGAGTCTTTCAACCTCTGGTCCCAGGTTTCAGCTTTTATCTTGGCCTTTGGAGTTTTCTCCAGATATGTTGTAGGGTCCCTGGTTACTGGCTTGTAGGTGTCGTCTTGTAGAAGGGTTTCCATTTTTGTCATGTAGTCTTCGGTATTTAGGACCACTGTGGCATTGCCCTTGTCTGCTGGTAATATGACTACCACAAATTGTACATAGGTCAAACAAACAGAATAATCTCCACCCGGATTCAAGAACATAAAATAAGTATCAAAACAAACAAATAACATCAGTTCTGTTTCAGCACAATCATGATACTGGTCACAATATCAATTTCAAACAAATAGCCTCGATTTCACATTATAATACACGCACAGTGGAAATCGAAAAGAATGGACAGCTACATAAGCGAGATGATGCGCTGAATATCTCCACTACATGGAAGGGTCTACTAGCTAAACCAAGGAATAACCAAAACATCGAGAAGATAACAGTCGGCATAGCGCCGAAACCCGTAATTACTACCCAGCCGGCAAACACCGATGCTCGGACGAACACTTCCGACCCCCCCCACCTAAAATCTGCGTAGACGCCGATCTATAAAAGACGGCGAGCGCGCGTCTGTTTCTCAGTTAGCTTCGAGCGGCAGCGGCAGCAGGGTCGCAGTATCGAGTAGCAGCAGCAGCGGGACCACTTGAAAATGCCAAATGAGATTTTGGCGAAACGTCGTGCAAATTCATTTTTAGACGAACGGATTGAAACCAAGAATTTTAATGTATTATTTATATATATATATATATATATATTATATATATATATATATATATATATATATATATATATATATATATAAATATAAATAATATATATATATAATATATATATATAAATATATATATAAATATATATATAAATATATATATAAATATATATATAAAATATATATATAAATATATATATAAATATATATATATTAAATATAATATATAAATATATATATAAATATATATATATATATATATATATATATATATAAATATATATATA
>CM032447.1:141124598-141127098 GCA_019049505.1 Pachyrhynchus sulphureomaculatus
CCAGCCTCAGTCTCAAAGCCATGCTCAAGGTTGGTCGCCGATTCTCCTTGCAAAACAATTAAAACTTGAGTCTTGTCTGGATTTAGCCTCAAATTATGTTCATCCGAGTAAACTGACAAAGCCATGAGAATCCTGATTTAAATTTTCTGCTGCGGACTCAGGATCCGATGGTTCAAAGAAATGAAGCAACTGTGTGTCATCAGCATACGACTGAACCGATGAATATACAGCTGTTTGGAATATATCAAAAGTATATATAAGAAAACAGAAGAGGCCCCAGTATTGAACCCTGGGGCACTCCGGAGATAATTTTACCAGCAGCCGAACAAACATCACCCATTCGCACCCTCTGCCATCTACCCGACAAATAGCTATAGAAAAATTGAACGGAGTGATCAGCGAAGCCCAGATGTGCAGTTTAGCACGAAGTAGGTTATGATCCAGCACATCAAAGGCTTTCGAATAATCCAGCGAGACTGATATAACAGCCATATTTTTATCAATAGCTCTGATTATGCTATCCGTTAAATTCAATAAAGCCGTTGATGTGCTATGACCCCTCCGGAAGCCAGATTGATGCAAGGGGAGCAACTCATTTGTCAAGAGATATTCTGAGACCTGTGTATGTACTGCCCTCTCCAAGACTTTTGACATAACTGGTAACAAAAACTAATTGGACGCAAATCTCTGACGGTTAAAGGATTTTTAACTTTAGCAACAGGGCACACAATAGACTCTTTCCAGCTCTCCGGAAAATACCCACTCTTCAGGCAACAATTAACAATATGGGTTAGATGATATAAGATAACAGGTAAACTAAGCTTAAGCATAAAAAGTGTCAAACCATCATTTCCAGCAGCATTGGACTTTATACTATTAACACACCTGCAAATTGACTCAGGGGTTTCCATTAGGAAATTAAAGTTCAGATCTAAATTCCTCTTATTGTTACTGTAATAATATATTTTACCAGCACAGTTGTCAGCGTTTCGGAAAACGCTCAAAAAGTATTCATTTATATCATTCACATTGGCCAAATGTGCAGGCAGACGAGGGGTATCTTTTGAACCCGTGTGAACATTGCATTGCTGAAGTCCCTTCCATAATGATTTTGCATTCTTTTGTGTCTCTAAATATTCAAGATATCCCAATTTTTCACGACGCACACTGTAAAGGGTGAGATTTCTCATTTCTTTGTAATATTGATGACTCTCCTGAGTTTTATTTCTCTTAAACTGAGCTAGTGCTCGGTCTCTTTCTATCATTAGCGCTTTCAAAGCAGGTGTTAGCCAGGGAGCTGGAGGCTTGTTTACTCTTACCGTTCTGAGAGGACAATGGTCCCCAAACACGCCCGACAAATGAAAATTAATAAATCTGACCTTGTCCTCAATATCCTCAATATAATAAATGTCATCCCATGATATGCGCTGTAGGTCAGTATAAAAATTATCCTCATTAAAGTGCTTAAAATCTCTGTAAGTTATGAATTTTTTGTCGGCATAATTTTGCGAAAATATTTAATTTACAATATGTTAATTATGATCACTTATATTTTCCGGGTCTAAAGTGCCCACTGAGACAACACACTCCTCATCCATAACAAAAATAGGATCCAACAATGTTGAAGTTTTTTTGAGTAACTCTGGTTGGCTCATTGATGACTTGGGCAAAACCAAGGGTGTCAAACACTTCTGACATAGGATTAGGTAAACAATCCGGCATCATGTTAATATTTAAATCACCCAGAACTATAACACGTCCATACAATGCCAAAACCTCAGGAAGAACCTGGTCAAGAAAATTAACAGAGTCGAGAATATTGTTTTTGGTGCGATATATTACACCTACCACACAACATGATTTAAATTTAACTCTTATCCTTACCCAAAGGCTCTCAAGACCATCTACCCGCTGCGGCATCTGCAAGGGGAGCAGCTCGCTCTGCAAGGAATCCCTGACATATACTCCCACACCTCCATCCCTGCCATCTATTCGATCGCATCTATAAAAGTTATAGCCGTTCATTCGCACCGCATCATCCGTCACATTCACATTTAGCCATGTCTCACTGACCGCCACAACATCAAAACTATTTGTCGCTACAATATCTACAAATTCATCAAATCCAGTAAATATAGATCTTAAATTTAAATGAGCTACACTAAAGACTGATGAATTACTTTCCCCATTCATTTCACTAACTCTTGAGATTCACACAAATAGTCAATCTTTTTATTTTCAATTTCCATCATTTTAAGAAAAATAGGACAAAACCGATCCAATGAACTGTGATGAAAGTCAGCATTACGATTCTCATCTTTTTGAAACTTTAGTGCAGTTTACACATTTTTTAGTCCCGGATTGACAGTCTTTGTAAGAATGGTCTTCAGATGAACAAATAGAACAGACTCCATGGGACTTACAATGTTTGGCAAAATGACCAAAATCCATACAGTTATAAACACTGCAAAATGCTAACATGGTTAAAGACCAGGCATCT
>CM032447.1:141129598-141142954 GCA_019049505.1 Pachyrhynchus sulphureomaculatus
TATATATGTATATATATATATATATATATATATATATATATATATATATATATATATATATATATATATATATATATATATTATTTCAATTGCTTTTTACACCTACTAATCTTTTAAACTACATGTTCAGATTGGTTTACGTTGTATTTATGTATGCGTCACAGGATAATCAAAAAAAAAGGATCATTGCGAAAATCCTAAGCTGTTTGTAATGGTCCGACTATTTGAAAACTAAGAAAGAATTTCGCAATGATCCTAGCTATTTTTAGGATCACTGCAAACATCCGAGTTTGTTTTAGGACGAATGCTGATGCGAATGTGCTGATTAGCTAGTCTAAACGTCAATTTTTAAGTCTTTGTTCCGATTGGTCAATGCCTAGGTTCTTAGTAAAGTACTACAGAGTTAGGAAAGAAAACATAAAATAAACTGTGATATTTAATAATATTAGTCAAAATTTAATTGTAATTTGTGTCATGGAACAACCTTCATACTCACATTATTATATCCACTAAGATTAATCCCCTAATCCCCTGTTAAGAGTTTATGAACTTTGTGGTTTTGCGACGAAAAGGATAATAGGATAGTTAATTAAATTATATCTATTAAAACAGAGTTTCTTAATGTAATCGTAAAAATGTCTCTAGAGAATTATATACCTAGATACCAATATATATATATATATATATATATATATATATATATATATATATATATATATATATATATATATATATATATATATATATATATATATACATATATACATATATACATATATACATATGAAAGGCGAAGGGGCATATGCCCCCTCTGTCTCTATGGATGTAGGTTTAGAAAAAACAAGGATTTTTTATTGAGTTTCTTTTTTGTGGAAAATCTTTATTCCCCGGATATATATATATATATATATATATATATATATATATATATATATATATATATATATATATATATATATATATATATATATATATATATATATATATACATATATATATATATATATATATATATATATATATATATATATATATATATATATTTATATATATATATATATATATATATATATACATATATATATATATATATATATATATATATATATATATATATAATATATATATATATATATATATATATATATATATTGGTATCTAGGTATATAATTCTCTAGAGACATTTTTTACGATTACATTAAGAAACTCTGTTATATATATATATATATATATATATATATATATATATATATATATATATATATATATATATATATATATATACATATATATATATATATATATATATATATATATATATATATATATATATATATATATATATATATAATTTTAATGTATTACATTCCATCATCGGTGGATGAAGGGAATATACCCCTCCACTTCAGATATAGAAAATAGCGCCATCTTAAACCCAGGACTTTTTTTTTTTGGGTTTCTATTTTATGAAAAACCAGGTATCGATTTTACATTTGAGGTTGAATTATAAAAGTTCTACTGCATGAAATGTTTTTTTTTGTGAAAAATCTGCACCCCAATCCCGGTCATTGATTATCAAATTGGGTGTAATTTTTTAGAGTTATGCTCTCTGAAGTTATTTTATTTTGTGGAAAATCTCCCCCTATCTAATCATCGATTTTTGGATTGATTGTAATTTATCGGAGTTCTACTGCATGAAAGGGTCTTTGTTTATGAAAAATCCCCTCCCCCTGATTATAAGTTTACTGCGTTAGGATGGGCTTAAACTTTTACAGTTCCAGGGCGAAACAGCTTTTTCTATCAAGGGGCTTCACCTTTATTTGTAGTTTTAGCTCGCCCTCCCGTCTGTCGGGGGTCGCTAATCGACCCCTGTATAAGAAACTTTGCTTTTGCTGTTTTTTCCCTTAAAAAACGATATTTATATCCATATGCCCCTTTCCGCTCCTTAAACCTGGCTTCGCAAAAATTGACATTTTTGGTTACAGCATTTTGCTCCAAAATAATCGTTAGATGAATGAAAAATGCCAACATTCGGATGTTAATCTCCCGGACATCCTTTTAGTGTAGTATAGGGTATAATATATCTATGGCTTTTGTAACAGAGTTAAATCTCCAGAGAGATACGGGTGTTTCATTATATATATATATATATATATATATATATATATATATATATATATATATATATATATATATAGTCAGTCCAAAAAGTCTCCATAGACCACCTGCTTTCTATACTATTTTCCTGTTATGTTTAAGTAATTAATTGGAACTATGAGAAAAGATATTAATATTTGAAACTTAACCAACGAGGATTAGTATTAAAAACAACTACAGAAAATTAATGTCAGAAAAGTTTCAATATACTTATAATCAGCCGCATTTTATCAAGCTATCTATTGCTCGCTAAACTGAAAACAAATGAACAATTTTCGGCCATACTTTATAATCTGTCACTTGTTGCTAGTAATTTTGCAGTAGGTGAATTTTTCAATATTTCAATTTTCAAGTTCGAAAGATTATAATTGATTTGTGGAAAGATGGAAAATTGTACAGAAATATAGGAAAAATTGTTAAAAAGTCGCACGCTACTGTTCAGTACATTGTAAACCAGTATAAATCAACGGGTTCCTATAAAATTCGACAACGTTCCGGCCGTCCCAAGAAACTGACTCCACGTGAAGAAGCCAGTATTGTTAGACAAATAATTATAGATCCCAAGAAAAGTGCACCAAAATTAAAAGCAGAAATACGGGAACTATTTTCGAAAAATGTTTGTTCACAAACAGTGAGAAATTGTTTACACAGGGCAGGCTAACATATAAGTGGTGTGCAGCTAGGAAGAAGCGGTTAATTTCGGAAGCTAATCGCAAAAAGCGGTTAGCTTTTGACAAGGAATACGGGACTAAACCTCCTGAATTCGTAATCTTTAGTGATGAAACTAAAATTAACCTTTTGGGGTTTGATGGTGGAACTAAAGTTTGGAGAAGAAGAATACCGCATTCAATATTAAAAACATTTGCTCCACAGTGAGACAAGGGGGTGGCAGTGTTCTGCTTTGGGGATGCATGTCCGCTGGAGGGGTTAAAAATTTACATTTTATTAATGGAACCATGGATTAGCTTGTTTCTTTGAATATTTTGAGAGACAATTTAAGAGAAAGTGTCCAAAAATTAGCACTCGTAAAAAGATACATTTTCCGACAGTATAATGATCCGAAACATACCGCAAACTTAATGCGAGAATGGATGATCCATAATGCGCAACAGCAGATTCATACACCTCCACAATCACCCGATGTTAACCCCATCGAGCATTTATGGGAGGAACAAAACATAATGTTTCAAATAGAGAAGAATTAAAAAATAGAATATTGAACGAATGGGAGACCATGCCAGCAGAAGTTACTAGAAAGCTGATTGCAAGCATGACAAAAAGGTTACAGGAGATTATCAAGGCCAACGGCGGACCCACTAAATATTAGTTTAAACGAAGTTAACGAAATTCCGTTAAACTCCGTCAAACTATTATTGGTAATTGTTAAGTATATGGAGACTTTTTTGACATTAATTTTGTTTACATTTTTATAACAATGATGTAACTTCTAAAAAAAATGAACTAAAACAAATTATACTTTTCTCCATTAGATATAGTTTTGTACAATACACGAAAAATGTAGGAAAAGAAAATATAAATTTTGGAAATCGAACAGTAACAAGTCCCATTGTCCCATACTTAAAAAAAAAAGTTTATTAAAAGTTATCTCTTCTTTGCAATCTTAATATTTCGAGTGAGTAATTAATATGTACGTAGAAGAACATTATAACAATCGTTACAGTGTTTTTCTAATTTCTGAAAAAACCCTCTTGCACGGATCTTTAAAATTCTGAATTTTACCGTCAAGCGTTCTAAGATATTAATTAAAATATAAATTAGCGCATTTAGGGTACATGAAAATTCATAAACATCTTTAAAATCAGATAAGCAAAAAACGATATTTGATAATAAATTCTAAACCGCCAGGAAATAATTAAATTTCTGGGAAATTGAAATACCCCGGGCCAACAGGGTGAAAATGTTATTATAAAACTTATCTGCCTATCCGCTCATACCACAGGCATAATTTTGTGAAAACTGTACGCAGCAACACGGGAATGTAATTGCAAATTCGAAAGAAAACACTGCGCATGCTCTGTCAGATATAATCAATAACTTCTACCTAGATCCTGGGGGTTGGTTGCGACGTTGTCAGGTTTACCACGTGTAGTTTTATGGATTCGAAAGCGAGAGCGGTTGGGGTAGTAGTTGTTGAGTTTAAAATTTATGTCAAGATCGAGGTTTTTCGTATCCTGGTTTATTTTGTTTAGAGAATTAAGCAATTTTGGATAGTATTCAGATTTTTTGTGAGTTTTTTGCTATCAAACATCACAGTTAATCAAGATAATAACTGGCCATCCTTATTTGCAACATTCAACAACGGCATTTTGAAATGATGTGGTAGTATTTTCAGTTCATTAGTGGAGTTGAAGTTTCAACCTAATCTATTTTTACAGTTCTAGATATAAAATAATTAACGCAATAGAACAAAATTAAGTTAAATAATTAAAAGAAGAAAAAGAAACAAACTACTATGAGAGATGTGCCAAAGGACCTACAAATCGTCGTATCTCAATCTTAAAATAATTTAGAAGACAAAACTCATGTTAATGGTTAAAGATGATCAGTTATGTCCAGTAGATATAACGAAAAACGTTTACGGTTATCGTTGTGACTTACGAGTTAACAAATTTTAAGAAACCGTGAATTTTGTCCATTCCTAATTAACAGAATATCAAAAGTATTCATAAATCCAAGTTGTGCGGTATCCGCCATCGTGTGGCCAGCCACATTGTAGTTTATCACTAATAATGTTCAAACCATTTTATTGAAGAGATTTCATATAGCTTTTATTTTTAAATTTAAAACTAACTAGTAAACTACAATTATAGACGATAATTTTATCTTTTACTATAATTTACTTTCTTAATCTTCGTAATTTTAAATTTGAAAGAGTTGTATAATTCTTCCCACGAAACTCTTCCATCCTTTGTCCTGCCAAAAAAGTCAGATACAAAAGATTTTATGTTTTTATTTTTAATATTCTTGTAATTTGAAGCCTTTATTATTCTTCTATTTCTTCTTCCTCCTTTTTATAGACAAAATTACCACTTTATGACTCTCCTCTTTCCTCACCTATTTTACACCGGGAAGATTATTGTTCCAATATCTTCGGGATCTATCTACACTTTTTCTTCGTATTAGCGATCTGTCTCTGGTGACTTTAACTATCCTTTGTTCTGTCATTCTATCTACATGTTTGTTTCGGTCTATCGTTCTATTTAACATTAAGTCATTTTTATTATCTATTTGCATATCGATATCACTTTTCTTTCTGTCTAATTTATTATATTCCTGCTATTCTGTGCACTATTTTCATTTCTACTATATCCAGTATTTATTGGGTTTTTGCTGTATACATTAGTATAAACCTAATCGAGATCTTGTAAATTGAGATTTCCTTTCAATTTTCAGGTATTTTCGTCTGCTTTGCGGCATGATATCTAGCTCTGTGGCGATATTACAAAATCTCAGGTTAGTTCATCAATAACAAGCTTACATCTTAGCGGTATTCTAAATATAGTCGTGCGCTTCGTTTTTGTCACAAATATTGCCATTCCATTCTGTATTTATTAAAAGAAACAAGATGTTCAACAATTCTTATAATAGAAAATTTACAAAGGAAGAAGTTGAAAAAGAGTACGTAGTTCTTTTTAGCACGTTTCGTAAAATTCAGTAATTAACATAAGCAATTTTAAAAAATACTTTGGTATTTGTATAAAACATTTTTCTTCGATATCGACTGTGTTTACCTGATTTACACTTTTTCTTCGTATTAGCGATCTGTCTCTGGTGACTTTAACTATCCTTTGTTCTGTCATTCTATCTACATGTTTGTTTCGGTCTATCGTTCTATTTAACATTAAGTCATTTTTATTATCTATTTGCATATCGATATCACTTTTCTTTCTGTCTAATTTATTATATTCCTGCTATTCTGTGCACTATTTTCATTTCTACTATTTCCAGTATTTATTGGGTTTTTGCTGTATACATTAGTATAAACCTAATCAAGATCTTGTAAATTGAGATTTCCTTTCAATTTTCAGGTATTTTCGTCTGCTTTGCGGCATGATATCTAGCTCTGTGGCGATATTACAAAATCTCAGGTTAGTTCATCAATAACAAGCTTACATCTTAGCGGTATTCTAAATATAGTCGTGCGCTTCGTTTTTGTCACAAATATTGCCATTCCATTCTGTATTTATTAAAAGAAACAAGATGTTCAACAATTCTTATAATAGAAAATTTACAAAGGAAGAAGTTGAAAAAGAGTACGTAGTTCTTTTTAGCACGTTTCGTAAAATTCAGTAATTAACATAAGCAATTTTAAAAAATACTTTGGTATTTGTATAAAACATTTTTCTTCGATATCGACTGTGTTTACCTGATTTTGTTCACAAAATTTTCCACGCAATAATTTGTACATATACATATATATATATATATATATATATATATATATATATATATATATATATATATATATATATATATATATATATATATATATATATAGGGTGTTATGGAAATCAATTAATATAATGAAACGCGCGGACTCGTAGGGCCATTTTAAACTTTTTCGCAAATTAAAAAAAGGGCAAACCTGGATTTTACCACTAAACCAATCCGAACCCGACAGGCTGCCGTTGTACGAAATAGATCAGACGCAAGCGTAGGCGCATTACATTGCTGTGTTACCTATCACACGATTTTCTTAAGCAATTATAGATTTTCAAATTTTAGGTACTCCCCTAACAAATCAAAATAATAATAGAACACCGCACACCTAGTAAAAATAATATTAAACCATAATTAAGAGGATTTCTTATCTATTATTTCAAAAAAAATTCCTTGGTATAACGCGACAGCAAGTGCGTTTACACTTTGGGCCATTGCCACTTAACATCTAGCGTTGATATTTAAGTTAACCCTATCTCTTTCAGTAAAATCAAAAAGAGATTTTCAAAAAGGTTCTTCTAATAATATTCTCAAAATTAATACTGAAATGGTAAACGATTTTCTTGTAACAAATTTAAGGTTTTTTAGTGCCAAAATGAAAAAACAAGCTAGGTTTAAAAAAGGTATTTTGTTTATTATTTTATTTGCCATCAATCTGGAATCTTTAACGCTAAAATTTTAAATAAAACGTATAATATATATGCTTCTCTTAATATTTTCTATTCTTTGTGCAGTAAAACACACGCAGATGTGGTTTACTGCACGATATATTTACTGTTTTTTAATATCTCATTGAATTTACACATATATATTTGACACATATTGATTTCCAAAACTTTATAGACTGTTTTGAAAGTATATGCATAATATATTGTATTCTAAACCTACCAGAAAATTAAAATAAAACATCTTTTATCTAAAAATATTTATATAAAATTTTATGTTTGAGGGCTTCCAGTGACAATGCAGTTAGCTTATCTCTAAATTAAAAAGAAAAATCACAGGGAAATTAAAGATCAAATTTAAAAGCAAACATTACATTTTAAGGATTTCTAGTGGACAACAGTCTGCAGTCCCCCTGAAAAGCTGGATTTTGTTTTAAAGAAAATAATATCTGCTGCTTATGTCATCAGGGATCTAAGAGATCAAATTAGTTTAGAAAATACTACTTCGGGGAGTTTAACATATGAAGGACAAAGAGCCTTAAGGTAAAATATTGAACATTATGACACTATCTTCCTTCTTCCTATATGTCTGCTGAATTTTATGTAAATGAATGACTTCTTTTTAAAAATAGAGATATCTCAAAACATGAGCACGTGGGTAGATATAACTTAATAAATATTTCTATTTATTATGTGCAGGTATCATTTTTTTCAATCACTTTTTTAGTAAATAGTCATAGAATTTGTACATACTGATTATATAAAATTTTAAACAAGCAAAATATAACAAAGAAACACAAGGGCCAGGAAGTTCAATAACTTTTCCTGTAAAGAAAAGTTTCTCTGGAAAAAAAGGTAATTTTAGGTAAATTTAGTAGCTTTTTATTAATTAATTTAATTAATTAAAGAATGAATAGAATTACATGTTCTATCTTCAAAATATTGGATCTAAATATGGCAATTTATTCCCCAACAATATCATTATTTGCTGTATTTTAAGTCCAAATATTAATTTAGATAGTTTTTTTTTTATTTGTGTTGGCATTGTTGCAAATCCCACGTGTGTAACAATTTTATAATTAGTTTAAATCTCTCTTATGATTTAACAACTAGAAAGAACACAAGGAAAAACCATCAAAATCCGAAAATAAATTTTCATAGGATAGGAAAATAAAATATATTTACATCTTTTAGGGTCAAAATTATGTTAGTATTATTTATTGATAAGGTTCTATTATTGTCTGTATGTGTGTGGTATTTGAATAAAAACTTATATTTTAGTTTGATCAGTGTTAAACATTGTCTTTTTACCTTCCTTGTTAAAGGAAACTATTGTATTCATTTTTGCTTTTCATCACGTTTTTAGGGTTTCCAGATCATGAAAAACGTACTCACTCATTTCAGTCAGTCTGTCTGTCGGTATGTTGGCAGGATAACTCTCGAACGAAATGAGACCTCAGTTTCAAACTTGGTGCATAGATATTAATTAATGAGGGGATGAAGCCTATAGTTTTTGAACGATATCGCTTCAGGCCAACGGGATGAAAGGAGTGGAAACTAATAAATATTTTAATACTAACTTTTAAAGTAATAATTTAGTATTTCTGTTTTTATTTTTAGCTTCTGTACCTATGCCAGAAAAGGCTGTAAAACTTGCAGAGTTTGTTCTATTTATGGTCAAAATCTTCGATAGTATAAATAGAGCCAAGATTATGTCGGCGAATGGTCACTCAAGACCCTAAACATTAAGGCTTACCATAACATACGTTGCAGGATATTTATCAAGGATTATTTTAAAAAGACATTTAAAAACAAATCTACGCTGTAAAATTGTACTGGACCTCGAAATCAATTAAATAATAAAACCTTAGTTATAACATATTTATACATTATTTTAAGAAAGTATTTTAACATTTGCTTTAACTAAATATTGTCACAAAAGTAATTTAAAATCAACTTTAAAAGTCATTATTACACAAAATATAAATAATACTTTTTCTTGTAAGCTACATAATATGCTGTTAATGAAATTTGTTATTTTCATTTATTAGCTTTGTCTAAAACTATAAATAAAATTTTGAAAGAAAATTATGGGAATGTAGCCACACCAGATGCAAGCAATAAACATTTATCACAATAGCTAAAAATTACGAAACGGATAGCCCAAATGAAAAATTTGGAAATTTCCATATGATATTTTTTATTTCAGTGTTATATTTATATTTATCTTTGGTCATTACAATTGCTTTATATTTATAGCTGCTAAAGACTTTTATAATCGTATTTGTATCTATATGTTATAAAATGTTGTTTTTTTTATTCGTGTATAACAGCAGTTAGGTAGTTATGGCATTTAAAACATGTTGTGTTTCTTTTGACAAAATTACCTGCAGCATACAAGAAATAAACTTTCTTTCGTAGACTTTTTCTAGAACCACCAATTTATATAAAAGAATTGATAATTTTGTATATTTATATTTTATAATTATATTATTTTATATGGAGATTATTGGAATAATTTGCCCAGGGCTATGTTTCTCATCGAGTACAATTTACTGCGATTCAAGAACAACGTGAATCGCTTTTGCCGCACACACACCGCTCCTGGAGCGCTTTAGGGAGTTCCCTGCAGCACGTGTGCTAGACCCATAAAAAAAATATTTATCGAAATACTAATTATTTCTTTTCTGAAAAGTAGGTTTTAGTTTAAATAGTCAGATTTACAAAAATAGTCTAAAGTTTAGACTCGGTTTAGTTGCCATAGAATCTAAAACATTTAGCTGCCCAATTGACTTCTGTATTTGCTAATGTTATATTTAATATGTAAATTTCACCAAATAAATGTTAAAAGACAAGTTAATATTAGGATGTAGAAGCAGGTAGAGAATATAACAGTTTTAGAATTTTAACACTCCATTCATTTATATCAGTTGAGTCAATGAAAACGAACATTCCTGGTCTTTAGTTTAGTGCATAATTTAAAAGTTAGAAGTTTTTAGTAAATTGTATAGTAGGTATAGTTTATTTGTAACAATTTTAAAAAGATTTCCAAGTATTTTGTTTCAAATTGTTATTTTCAATCAAATATTCTAATTTTATGAAAATTAAATGTTATAAAGAACTTCTTTCTATCTTTTTTTACTCAGCAATATTTTTGAATTCAAAATTTTCGTATTCTACGCACTTTTTGTGGACACGAAGGGAACTAAAAGGTATACTGAGTTGCCTATCCCGATGGCAACTGACTCGAATCCAAATTTTTACCGTTTGCCAATAAATTAGCCATTATCAAAAGATTATAAAAGTGGCTTATTCAAAGACTAGTAGCATTAAAAAAAAATAGCTCAAATCAATTACGGGGAAACTTGCGAAACCAGAAATAAACATATTCAAGTTTTTAAAATAAGTGAAAATTATGTAGCATGAGGAAATACAATTTTAGCACAATACATTCTCCCATGACTTATTTTAGACGAATTATAGTATTATAATAGTACCGTTATGCTTAGAATAATTCCGGGATAAATGGGTTAAAATTTTTAGTAAGTGATGCAAAAACTTATCTTTAGATAAAAGTTTAAACAAAAAAATTTGCCTGCTCCTTCGATAATTACAATATTGAAATATAAAACTCCAAGTGTAATTCATTGCTGGGTGTCAGTAACTAATTATTTTAAAAGGTAAAAATTTTGATATATTTTTTTATTAAATTTCTTGTGAAAGGCCTGGTTAAACCACAGAAATGCTGTAAATGTCACGTTCTTGATAACAATCGACCATATTGTTTATTTTTTTGTTTACCAGTGGCAGAGCGAAAACAATATCTCCATTTCATTCATTTGATCATTTCATTATGGTCGTTTTTTTTTTTTCTTTTTTTATTGAGATCTGCCATTTAAAACGAATTTTCTGCAATCAGTCTTGCTACAAGGATATACGGGTTTCAATATCTTAAGTGATTTCCATAACACTCTATATATAGTAAATAACCTAATCAACTGAATTCGAGAAGACATTTTTATTCAAGTTGAGATATGTATTTTTGAGAATCTGGTACCATGTTTACGAAGTTGAAATTATACGTTTCCCTTCCTTTCTTATATTTTAACTGATTTCATAAGAAATTGGAATATGTTACTCCATGAATATTAAATAATAAGTTCTTTCGAGCATATTTCTAATGTAAAATATCTTTTAGAAAATTTAGTTAGTTAGTTGTAGATAAAAAAATAGATATTTTTTTTTATGGGTCTAGCACACGTGTTGCAGGGAAGCCCCTAAAGCGCTCCAGGAGCGGCATGTGTGCGGAAAAAGCGATTCACGTTGTTCTTGAATCGCTGTAAACTGCACTCGGTGGGAACCACAGCGCTGGGCAAATTATTCCAAAGGGATGATGTTCTCCATATAAAAGACTGCTTAAAAAGCGTTCTACGCGGAGTAACAAGCTGAACCCCATATGGATGTGAAGCACCAGCGCGACGTGTATTTCTAACATGCACCCCTTTGGGAGGAATTAAGCGGGCTACATCCTTCAAACACTTTCCATGAAAATACTTCTAGAACAGACTCAAGTCGCCAACCCTTCTTCAATGTTCCAGCGAATCAAGGCCGCCGGTCAGTTCCGGGTCTTCAATCAGACGAACAGCTCTTCTCTGAACAGAATCCAACAAATGTTGGATTCTGTTCAGAATCTACACCCTATGTTTAGGAGCGGAGCCGCAAATATGGGAGCAGTATTCCATAGTTGGTCGAATTTGAGCTTTGTAAAGAATTAATAGTTGTTGTGGAGTGTAAAGCTTTCTGGTTCGAAATAATATTCCCAACTTTTGAGAAGCTCTCCTTGCTATGTCTGCAACATGTTCATGCCAGGACATATTTGCTACCAAACTAACGCCCAACAAATTGAGCGACGATGCTAGGGGAATGGAGTGCCCCGACATAATTATGTCGGGGAGATAATAATCAACTATTACACGGAACTATACATAATTTTGCTTCGGGGTCTCAATGGTGATTTCGATAGAATTTTTTCCTACAAAAAACAAATCCTTTTATAAAATTGTTTTATTATGTGTAATTCCTGACATTTTTGTGATTGGAATTGCTCGAAACCTGGTTTCGAGGAAATTTTGAAATGCTCGTTGTATACAAATAGGAGACGAAACATTCCATGACTTTCATACTGCAAGTTTCTACAATTACTTATCTTCAGTTTTACAGGCAGCGCAATACTCAGCCGCAATATCAACTCTACATGTTGAGAGTGCAGTGTCTGCATAGCGAAGAGTTTTAGATATATGTTATAATATGTTTCAGATTTATTAATTAATTTATTAATTATTTATTCTGATTGATTTGTAACTATTATGTGCTTCTGTTAGCTGCAGACAATTTTAGTAGTTTATAAGTTTCCAAACAAATAAAAAACGGACTTAATGAATGCTTATTAAAATGTCATAACACGACTAAAATATTGAAATTAATTATTAATAATAACTGGTCAAATGCAAGTTGGACTTGTGCAATTAGTGTTCCGTTCGTTGATTGTTTTTAAAATAAAAATTTTTGTAAGTATAAAATGATTCACAAAACGCATCCCAAATGAGTTTTCAACAAAGTTTTTTTTCCGATATTGACTGAAAACTGATGACCTTATAATTTCTCTTTCTTTTTATATACCAAATAAATTATTAAACGTAATGCACTCGCGATAATTTTTTTTCAATCTACACCCTATAGAGAATATTCAAGAATTTTTTTCAAAATTTTTTAATAAATACTTTTCGAAATAAGGGAAGGACAGCGATTTTTCGCACTTTTTTAAAAATAATATAAATAGAAGTATGCGGAAGTATTACATCATATATATTTTTGAACTCGCCTTTTTACAAGCTTTCGTTTGACATCCCACTCGATGACCTAGTAAAAAAAAAATTTTCACTTCCGATTTCACCCCCCAAAACTAACCCCTTAAGTCAAAACTTAACTTTCAAAACTACACGGCTCTGATGAGGGCATCAAATCCTATATTAGTGCCAAATTTCAACTTTCTATGTCAAATAGTTTCGGAGAA
>CM032447.1:141143054-141220514 GCA_019049505.1 Pachyrhynchus sulphureomaculatus
AAAGCTAATATTTTTAAGGTTTTATGATAAATGTAGATTCAGAACATTTAAAGATGTCTGAAATAATAGTTTTATTCAATAATTTTAATGATTATACATTATTTATTAAACTGTATTTTTTCAATTTAATAATTTTCTGGCAACTTTAAGTATGTTTTCTGAAAAAATCTCACGGTGGATGTCTTTTTAGTGTTCCGTACGGAACACTTATAAGATCACTTCGTGTCTGTCTGTCTGTCTGTCACACCCGATTTCCTCCGAAACTATTTGACATAGAAAGTTGAAATTTGGTAATAATATAGGAATTGATGGCCTCATCAGAGCCATGCAGTTTTGAGAGTTAAATTTTGACTTAAGGGCTAGTTTTAGGGCGTGAAATCGGAAGTGAAAAAAAAAATTTTACTAGGTCATAGCTTGTGAAAACACGAGTAAAAAATGTATATATAATGTAATACTTGCGCGCACTTTTCTTTGTATTATTTTTAAAAAATCGCGAAAAATCGCTCTTCCCCGCCTTATCTCGAAAAGTACTTATCGGAAAATTTTGAAAAAATTCCAGAATATTCTCCATGGGGTGTAGATTGAACAAAAATTATCACGAGTGCATTACCTTTAATAATTTTTCTGGTATTTAAAAAAAAAACAAAAATTTCAAGGTCATCAGATTTCAGTAAAGATTGGAAACAAACTTTGTTGAAAATTCATTTGGGGTGTGTTTTGTGAACTCACTGATCATTTTATACATCTGTAACAAAATTTTTTATTTTAAAAGCAATCAACGTACCGAACACTAATTGCACAAGTTCAACTTGCATTTGACCGGTTATTTATGATGTTTTTGGATTCAGTATTAAAAAATTCTTAAGAAAAAACATGTTTCACTCAAAAGACAGAAATTTTTTTGTGTATACATGTGTGCTTCAAGAAAATATTTTTAGCAAAAAAATCTTCATTTTCATTTATCATATTAGCAATAACATGGTTTTTTATTGTGAAGACTTGTAAAAACACAAAGTAACTAACTTTTCTTTTACAAAAACAAAAATTTATTTCTTAACATAAATCTCCACAAAGCTCAATACATATGACCAAGCCAGAGACCAATTTTTATTCCCCAAGAAAAAAATTGTTTTGAACTGCACATAATACTCGTTTACAGCACATATAAACTCTTCATTGGACGAAAATTGCTTCTCTCTCAGCCAATTTTTGGGGTTAGGAAACAAAAATAGACACTTGAGACCAAATCTGGGGAATGAAGTGGGTGGAAAACTATTGCAAAGCCGAGCTCGTGTACTTTTGCCATTGCAACGGCCGGTGTGTATGCGCTGCTCACCATGTTCTGGTCAATGAGCACTTTTTCACGTGCCAATCTTGGTCACTGCTGCTTCAACTTACTATTGCTGTTTTGTTTCCGGGGTGTATGATGGATCCACGATTCGTCTACAGTCACAAAACAACACCAGAAGTACTTCGGATTACGCTGCAACTTTTCCCAGCACGATTGTGAAATGTCCTTCCTCGTGAGTTTTTGATCTGAAGTCAACAAACCCGACACCTATCGCGCACATAGTTTTTTCATTTTTTACTTTTTTACGTATTTGGTTATATAAGATACCTACTGTCTCAGCAATCTTACCAAACTTAATGCGACGATCTTCCATCACGATACCATGAACTTTATTAACCGTTTCTTCAGAAGAACCCTTAATGGGGCGTATTGAACGTGCAGCATTTATAGGGCTCGTACGGCCACATTTAAGTTCATTTATCCAGTAATAAACAGTTTAAGTACTAGTCAGAGTCTCCATGCACTCCATCAGTTCAGTTTGTATCTGGGCCGCAGTCCAGTTTTTTAAATAAAAATATTTTATCACTGAATGATACTCCGCTTTATCCATTTCTAAGAAACGTACAACACCGATCATTTACGATAGCTTCCAATAAGAAACAGTCATGCCGCTTAAGAACATTTCCTGCCATTTCATAGAAATTTACCAGACTTGTCAATCCACCCTCGTATGTGTATAAGTATGTATGTGTATGTATGCATGGGTGTATACCAGGGGTCGGCAACCTATGGCACGCGTGCCATCTCTGGCACGCCAAGCAATTTTGAATGGCACGCGTACCTATTCAAAATTTACACATTAATTCTGTAATCTGTGACATGTTTCGAAATTAAGTAAATAATCGAAGACATTATTACTTTAACGATACAAACAAAAACGATATATTATATAGATCACCAGGTATTATTACCAAAAACTACAAAAATATATATTTTGTAAATTATAATTTTACTGAATGCATTGGTTTGGCTTTAATTTCGGCAAGTATTAAAGACGGCAAGCCTCAAAATATAAGCCTAGGCAAAAACACAAATAAACGTCCTCAATTTAGATCAAAAGAGCCGCTATAAGGCGGTTTTTGTTTGACTTGACTTCAATCGTTCCGACGCGCGCCGCAACTCTTTTTATATTGTCGAACTTTAGTTTTTGTTAGATTTAACTTCTAGGCGGCCCTTTGATTGCAATGGGCGCGTTGTAGATAATAATTTTTGTTCTAAGAAATTTAATAAACGTAATTATTGGAATTTTCTGGAAACATTATTTTTCTATATATAGCAAGCGGCTACACGTTTGGATCATTTAGTATAGAAGTAACATCCGTTCCAGTCAATAGTCGTCGAAAAGTTTAAAAATTAAAATTACGTTGCGTTATGGCCGCGAAGAAACAGAAGGTAGACGTTCGATCATTTCAAATTTCATGGACAACAGATTACGGCTTTGTACAGCAAAACGATCGGGCCATTTGTGTCCTATGTCGGGAAAGCGTAGTTTTCCGGACATCTAGTGTTCAACGACATTTCCAGATAAAACATGAATCATTTAAAGATAACGCTGATAAAAGGGAGGCAATACAAAGAGCAAGTAAACAATACGAGAAACAGTCAACATTCTTTAGCAAAGTTTTCCAAGGAAAAAATCAGGTAACTGAAAGCAGTTTCAAAATTGCCGACCCCTGGTGTATACTATAGTATATGTTCGAGTATTCGGAAACGAACATCTAATTTTCATGCAGTTTTCTTTTCTCTGTAGGTACATTATCTGGCCAGATTTTCAGCTTTATTTCCTATATTTTTACGATATATGCAACATTTAATATAACGGTATTAAAACAATATTCTTTCCTAGCGATTAGATAGGATTTAAATTTAAAACATTTTTAATGAATCTGGTTGCTAGTGATTTTATACTATAACAGTATATGTGCATTGAAATCGAAAGTTTATTAAATTCAAATCGATAACATTGAGCAAAATGCTGCTAAAGCTTTACGAGATGAAGACATTTAAGAAGAGTACATTTAATTTATGCATAAACGAAGGTGGCGGCCATATTGAACATTTATTGTGAAACAAATACCTTCTCACTTGAGCGATTAAACTTTTTTGAATTTATCAATTTGTGGGTAATCTTTTATGCCCTTAGCCAGTTGGTTTTTTACATTCTTACTGTTGTTGGCTTGTTGGTCTTTAAATTTATTATTGCTGTCAGCCTGTTTGCATTTAAGCACGCTCCAAATTTCAAAGACCATTCTTTTGGACCTGTCCTAAGCCTGGATGAAGTGTGAAGGAGCGCATTTACGAATTTGACAATGGAATTAAAAAATGGAAACAAACATCCATTATCTCAGGAACTGTTGCTGGGAGCAACAGTTGCCAAGAGAGCTTTTTTAGACAGGAAGAAAGCGGAGAATACGAATATTTAATTAAAAATATCATACAGAATGGTATAAAAAAGTTATGACAATTTAAAATTATACACAGTGCAATAACTGGCGTCCCCTACAATCTACATCAAAACGGTGAGCTGATTTTGATTTATCATCTCAGAAAACCCCTTAACACCGAATCTTGTACAAATATTTTAAAAAGCCACTTAAGAAAAACTAAAATAAAAGTATAACTTTGACACCCTGTATCTCAAAAATTACGAATTTTTGGACTAAGATAAGTTAAACGGTAATATTTTCATCCCAGAAATCCACACTAACTCTATGCACATAGAATACTGGGACACCCTGTATAGATATAGATACCGATATGTATATATATATATATATATATATATATATATATATATATATATATATATATATATATATATATATATAAATATATATATATATATATATATATATATATATATATATATATAATATATATATATATATATATATATATATATATATATATATATATATATATATATATATATATATATATATATATATATATATATATATATATATATATATATAATATATATATATATATATATATATATATATATATATGATATATACCAGGTGTACAAGTATGAAATGCGGATTTTTTTCTAAAAAAACATGTTAAATTCGGAAGAATGATAAAAAGTACTTTATTCAAAGTATGCTCTATAGCTTGTTATACATTTTCCCCATCTTTCGGGCAATTTGTGAATACCACGCCAGTAAAAATCTTCCCCGTTTGCTGCGAACCATTCATCGAGCCATTTTTTCACATCTTCATACGAACCAAAGCACTGCTCAGCAAGTGCGTGACCCATCGATGCAAACAAGTGGTAATCGGAAGGAGCCAAGTCCGGTGAGTAAGCCGCATGGGGTAGAACTTCCCAGCTGAGTGTTTCCAACGTGTCGCGAACTGGTTTTGCCGTATGTGATGAGTATTGTCATGAAGAAAAATGAATTTGTGTTGCCTCTTTTCGGTATTCTAGCCTTTTTTCAAGTAGCGAACGGTTCAAATCGATCAACTGTTGTTCGTAAGGTTTAGTATTAACCATTTCCCCAGGTTTTAACAGCTCATAATAGACCACGCCCCTCTGGTCCAACTAAAACAGAGCATCGTCTTTCTGCCAAAACGATTCGGTCTTGCGGTCGATGTAGACAGTGCGCCTGAGTCTACCCATGATTTTTTGCGCTTGGAATTCTCAAAATAAATCCACTTTTCATCCCCTGTAACTATAAAATGCAACAACGACTTCCTTTTGTACCGAGCGAGCAAAATGTCACACGTGTTTTTGCGCTTTTCCATTTGCCTGTCGTTCAACTCATGTGGTACCCATCTACCAGTCTTCCGAATCTTTCCCATCTTTCGTAGCCGATTGGAAACAGCTTGTTGACTAACGTCCAATTACTCGACGAGTTGTTTTTGTGTTTGCGAATCATCTTCGTCCAACAATGCTTACAATTCCACATTTTCGTATTTTTTTGGCCATTTTCCACGTTCCTTGCCTGCAACATCGAAGTCACCACTTTTGAAATGCCGAAACCATCGTTCACACGTATCTTGCGATGGAACATGTTCACCATAAGCTTCTCGAAGTAATCGGTATGGTTCAACAGCAGCTTTCTTCAAATGAAAACAAAAAATTAATACTGTCCGCGAATATTATTTGTTCGGTATAAATTTCGACATATTGAACACAACAACACAACACTATGCACACACTTTTCCAATTTATCACTAGATTTATTTTGATGATCATGGGTAGACAACAAAATGGCTCAGTGTCAAATCTTTATAGCACAAAGTGCATTGGTGCACCATCTGTTGTTTGAAATCCTCATTTCATACTTGTACACCTAGTAAAATATATATATATATATATATATATATATATATATATCGCAGTGCGTATATATATATATATATATATATATATATATATGTATATATGTATATATATATATATATATATATATATATATATATATATTTTGTTTATGTATATATATATATATCCAATATATATATATATATACCGGACTTGGCTCCTTATTATATATATATATATATATATATATATATATATATATATACTAATACTAGCCTAGCGCTTCTCGACTTGCTTAATCTTAGTTCGACCCAATTTTTTTTATCCTTAAACCTTAAAATACACCGCAACAGCGACTTTTCACTCATCATCTCAGAAACATAAAAGATTACCCACAATATATACTATATATATATATATTATATATATATATATATATATATATATTATATATATTTTCATTCTCTGAGGACTCTGAGGACTCTCTTCAGATGTTTAAACAAAAAGAAGTCGCAAGGCGCTCAATCAGAGCTGAAAAGTGGATATTGTAACTTCAGTAATGGCTTAAAGTGTGCGAACCTTGTGAAGCCTACCATTGTGGTACAAGAGCTATTTTTTGGTTCTCCTTCGCCTGCTTCAAGTTTTGGTTCCGCCTTTAGTAAATCTTTCCATAAATTTTGGACCCTGGTTGCATATATACCAAAATTTCTTCGTAGTCCAAAAAAACTGGCAGCATAAAACTTTCCAGAAAACGACCGAGTTTTTGCATTCTTTGGAGGTGGAGAAGTCTTATGAAGCCGATTCCTGCTTCTTGATAGGATTCTAATGGAACACTAAGTCTCGTCGCTTGTGACAAATCACAAAAAAAAAACCATTATCATTCTCTAAAGCGGCCAAATTAATGAAATTTCTTTCCTCGCTAGTTCCTCCTCTGGTGTAAAAAGTTTGAGGATCCATCCTGTCAACACTTTTTTATCCTGAAATCTTCATGCATATCCTTGAAAACTGTACTCCAGCTTATTTAACAAGCACTGAAATTTCATTCGTCGATTTGACGGCAGCACATCTCCAACAAGCTAGATGGATTCCTTAGGTCTCATCTGAACCATTTTTCCTAATTTAGGGTCATCCCGCATTGAGTCTCAGCCCCACTGAAAGTGTATAAACAATTTTACTTGAAAATAAAGTCCATCTCCTCCTTTAGCGAGAGAGCTTTAACATAGCACGATATTCTAAATTACTTTCATTGATTTTTAGAAGAAATATATCCTGAAAACTACAAAGTGCAATGAACTCGGAACACAATTTTGCAAAAGTGCTCAGAACAGCGAACGAAAACACTTTGACAACCAAGCAATTTTTGTATAACATAATTTTCATGGCTAGATACATAACCTAAAAAACACCATACATAGATAACCTAAAAATATCCTCAAATATAAAATATTTCTTAACGAATTGACGAAGTTAAGAAAACTTCTAGAAATATAAGAACTCCTAATTTTTGCACTAAATATAAAGCACGAGATAGAATAAAAGCCAAAACAATACAAAGTTGTTTTTACTGGCTATAGATAATACCATTTGGAGAGCAGTGTAATTTTTATCAATCCATACAGATTTCTAGTTTAACTGTAATTTACCCAAATAAATTTAAAAATTATAAAAATAAATATATAATAGCTAGAATAATGTTGCCCAAAAAAATAAAGAATATCACGTTAAAAAAATGTTTATCGAGAAAATTATTCGTATTTTTAATTAACGATTATTCAAAAGGATTAATATTTATTAGTGTTCCGTATGAAACACTTATGGGATCACTTCGGTGTCCGTCTGTCTGTCCGTCCGTCTGTCACACTCGACTTTCTCCGAAACTATTTGACATAGAAAGTTGAAATTTAGCACAAATATAGGAATTGATAGCCCAATCAGAGCTGTGCTGTGTAGTTTGGAAAGTTAAATTTTGACTTAAGGGGTTAGTTTTTGGTGGTGAAATCGGAAATGAAAAAAAAAAATACCAGGTCATCGAATGGGGTGTCAAATGAAAGCTTGTAAAACATGAGTTCAAAAATATATATTGTGTAAAACTTGCACACACTTTTCTTTGTATTATTTTTGCAAAAAATGGCTAAAACCTCTGTCCACCCACCAAAAAGTACTGATCAAAAAATTTTGAAAAAATGTAGAATAGTCTCCTTAAAATGTACGATGAGCGAAAAATATCACGCGTGCAATACGTTTGATAATTTATCTAGAATAAAAAAAAACTACTTAACCGACGATTTCGTCGAAAGTTGTGAATTGAACCGGGACTGATAGCTACTGCTTGAAGCATTAGGTACCGAGACAAAATAATTTAATTTCATTTGTTTATAGTTAAATAAATATTTAGGTAGTAAATATTTGTTTTAAACTTTTGCCACTAGATTCTAGTCTGAGTTAGAATTTATTGGATATTAGGTAGCTAAAATGCTATAATATGCTATATTATGCATTATTGACTAAGAAAAAACGTGAAAATACATATTGGATCTTAAGATATATACATCTCAGGAACTTTTTGTTTTATTCTGGTTAGTCTGATTAGCCTGCCGAGTTAACATTTAACTAGACGTGTTTGTAATCTGGGTTCTTTACCTCCGTAACAAAAATTTTATTTTAAAGGCAATAAATAACAATACGGAACATTAATTTTGCAAGTCCAACTTGCACTTGGCCGGTTTTAGATTTGGTGTTCCGTATGGAACACTTATAAGATCACTTCGGTGTCTGTCCGTCTGTCACACCCGATTTTCTCCGAAACTATTTGTCATAGAAAGTTGAAATTTGGTAATAATATAGGAATTGATTGCCTCATCAGAGCCATGTAGTTTTGAAAGTTAAATTTTGACTTAAATGGTCAGTTTTGGGGGGTGAAATCGGAAGCGAAAAAAAAATTTTTTTACTAGGTAATCGAATGTGGTGTCAAATGAAAGCTTGTGAAAACACGAGTAAAAATATATATATAATGTAATACTTGCGCGCACTTTTCTTTGTATTATTTTTAAAAAATCGCGAAAAATCGTTGTCCACCCTTATCTCGAAAAGTACTTATCAAAAAATTTTGAAAAAATCCTGGAATATTCTCCACGGGGTGTAGATTGAACAAAAATTATCACGAGTGCATTACCTGTAATAATTTATCTGGTATATAAAAAAAAAACAGAAATTTCAAGGGCATCAATTTTCAGTAAAGATTGAAAATAAACTTTGTTGAAAACTCATTTGGGGTGTGTTTTGTGAAGTCACTGATCATTTTATACTTCTGTTACAACATTTTTTATTTTAAAAGCAATCAACCTACGGAACACTAATTGCGCAAGTTCAACTTGCACTTGACCGGTTTTTTTAAATGTAAAAATAAAACAAACGACAGCAGTAAAAACAAAGACATTTTAGTGAATAATGAAATTTGCACATTCTTAATTTATTTTATAGTTTGAAATGAAAATAAGTCTTAAAATTAAAAAATAAATAAATATGTATTTTTAAATGTTTTTTTCAAGAAGGGGAGCATCTTCCTCGTTAATAAAATTGAAATAAATTCAAAAGCAAACAAATCGATTCTACTAAGAAACTACAAAACTAAAAACGCAAATAAGATAAAAACCTACTAAAAATTTACTTCTTTAACCCTACACCACAAATCTAAATACGAAAGAAAACAGGTGGTTTATGTAAAAGAAACATACCGCTCCACCACGACCTTTCCCTCTCCCTCTTCTTGATTCGCCCCTCATGTAGGGTTCTCCATATAGGTTCTAAAACAAAAAGATAAAAACAAAATAAATAAAAAATAAAAAGAAAAGAAGCAGCTAATCTAAAACAGCAGTCTACGTAATTTCTATTAAGCATAAGGTAAGAAATATATTATAATCATTGTTTCTGTATTATCTCTGTTGTGAATAACTATAATTAGGAAAAATATTAATTAAGAAAAATAGTGTTTTATTGTTTGAGTCAACATGAACATCTATTCTTCTACCATGCCGGTTCTTTTTTAAGTTAATTAGGTTATATCATAGATACAATTATTAATTCGATGATTTGAATTATAATCAAATAAGGAGCAAGGTACATGTTATTATGTATAGCGTGAAGATAGGACTATTATAAAATTTTCAACCTATATACTCGTATTAGGGCGGCTCTTATTTTTCAACTTTAAAGTTACTATCTCTCAAACTCTATAATTGTTCCAACATATAAAAACATTCCATTGCCTCATTGGATGCTATTAACTCGTACCCCAAAAGCTCCAATACTTGAAATTTTGAAAGTATGGAGATTCGTTACATAAACCTGATTTTTACCTCTTTAACATACATTATTCTAAGAAATATAATTACATATTATCGATAAAGAAGAATTACAATGAGTCTTATTTCTAATGTTAACAAAAATATTAAAATTATGTAATTTGATTCAGCAAAAATAACACCGAACAAGTTCTTGAATGTTGACTATGGCAAGTGATATAAGATAAAAAAGATACTTAGTTTTCAGTACAGCATATAAATTTAAAGACACAAGATATCAGAAATTAGAGATATATAAATATAATTTAATCAAAAGATACAAAAAGCACAAAATTAAAATATACTAAATTTTGTTTTAGTAGCTTTTTGATACTCTTTTTCTGTGTCAGTGTACAATGTACAAAATATATTGACTTTATTTCTCGTCTTTTACCAATATTTGATATGCTTGTGTTAACTTCACTCTTCTTTTCCCCTCGCCGAACAGGAGTGAGGCGTGATCATTTCTTATATATTAGCTGTTGTCAAGCTCTCAGATTGTCTAGGCAAATTAATTATTTGTTGGATGATTACTAGCTATAGCCACTATTAATAGAAACCAAGCAGAGAAAGTCTAAAAATATCTTCTTTTGCCATTTTAAATAAAATCATTATAGAATGAAAATAACGGCCGCATAATACCCATTACCCTTGGCCACTGAAAAAATTCCGGAAGGCTTAGAAATCGTTAAGATGTCTGAAAGATCTTATTTGAAAATGAAGGGGCAGTCATTCTTCGATCTTTCAACACCATGAGAGGGCTGTCTTGTCGTTTAGAAGACACTTCTAACTACGACCTAAACGTGACAAGAAATAATAATAATAGTAAAAATAATATACTTAAATATCGCAATATATCATTTTAAAACGAATATCAGTATCAAATAAAACTGCATTTTTGTTGAATAATGAAATATAGGTATACCAAGGCTTTTCAAAAAACTAAAATGGAATTCTATTACATAGGTGCAAACCTTGGCAATTTTTCGAATATAAAAAAATACAAACAAAAGATTATATCCGCACGAATAATAAATCTTGACACATAAATTATTTAGCAGTTCAATTTAAAGGTGTAATTCTAGATACCGGATTTTAAAACTCAGCATGGGGTGAAAAGGGCGAGGACTATTGAGGATATCGAGGTCATTAACCCTTGTCGCATTTTTTCATTATTGAAATTAGTGGTTTGATAATATTAGGACCTGATCCAAAGATATTTAATTTTACTCCTATTAACATTTGTTGCATTCTTTTTACCTGTTTCTAATACTAACTAGATAAAATCACTTGGCCAATATAGCGTATATGAAGCTTCGATAATAAGCTAGTGAAATATTATTTAGAATTAAATTCAAATAAAAAGGTCTGAAAATTTATAAAAAATTATGATATATTTAACCAAGTATGCCGATAAATAGTATGCAAAGACTGAAATTGAGAAAAAAAGCATATTTATATTCTATATTTTGAATAAAAAAATATAGTACATTATAGGTAACAATACTAATTTTGTTACAAATAACTATCATAGGAACTCTGATTTCAAAGAAGTGTATGCAGCGAAAATATGTTCATAGAGCAGGGAATTAGTGTAGGTTGAATAGACGATTTTTTATTTTTTACACTATAAAAGGAATATTCATAAAACTTTCCCTCCACTAGAAATACTGCTGGAAAAGTTCTATAATTTGTCTTCATTGCTGAATTGACTAAGATCTGGTAGATAAAGAATATAAATCTTTACAATTGAAAAAATGATTGTGTTTTCAATTATTTCTGAATTATTTTGATTAAAATCACTTGCAGATAATTATAAATGTTATGCTTTATAAGCCAGTAATGTGACTTTTTATTGTATACTAAATATATTTCTAACAGAGTTATATTTTTAATATATTTATTAGAGATTCTTCTCAGTATGTATTATTTATTTTTTCATATAATCAAGGGTTGCACGTAGTAACATACAAATTAAAAAATACAAGTGTCCAAATAATTTTGTAGGGTAATAGAAGTATTTCGGCAGCAAATTAATAAACCGTCCTACGTCCTTCAACATAGATGAAGTTAAAATTGTAAATAAGACCAAAAGTTTTTTGCACATTGGTAATACTATAAATAGGATCGATTCATTATAAGTTCCATAAACGTTGTAAACTACTTTAAGCACTGTGAAAATGACGAAGTGACAGTTTAGAAGGAGTTTAAGTCAGTTTTACTGCTTTTCATTGTGAGTAAAGTAGTAAAATCATTATTATAGATAATAAATTATCTGTTGCCAAAAAAACAGTGTATAATATTGAACTCCACATTTTTGTGTAACTTAATTTTAAGAAATTTTTCTTTGCTCTAATTCTACTAAAAAAATTGTTTACGTGCAAACTTAAGATGACCTCGTGTGACTACTCCACGATAATCGTAAGATCACTCATGAGCTTATGTGAACTTTCAATACGAAGATTTAACAGAGAATTGCTAATACATATTAATGAACGCACACTCATGGATGAAATTGACATTATTGTTCCACTAATGGATACTAGAGGTCGTTATACGTCCACCCAGCTTTTTTCGCAGGTGCGATTACGAAATACATTCTCCATTGCGAAGCTTCTTGCGCAGGGTAATAGAACAAATTTTAAATTATGAAATATCTCATTAAAGAATTTTAAAAAATGTGTCATTATGAGTTAAATATCCCATACAAATTTTGTAATTCTATCATATATTATGTGTCATGATATTTTTATTACTAGCATTTTGTAATTTCTTAATTTATCCAGGTACTGATTAGCTATAGTATGTATGTTACTTATTGTACTTTTGAACTTAAGAAGTTGAATTACCCCATATTTATAATTAGATCAATTTCAACTACAAAAATTAAAGTAACAAAAAAGAATTTATAAATTAAAACACATTTGCTATAATATCTCATTATAATGTGTTTTGTCTAACTCTTTATCTGTAGCAACCTCATCGTAAATTCCAATAAATAAAAAAAATTAGAAAATCGATTAATTCAGGATAGTGTATGAACAAGGATCCATATTTAGAGGATATACGTAAAAAAATAAAATGGAAGCTAAACTGAAACCATTATTGATGATAATTGAAGTGATTATTAAACACAAGAATCTCAGAACTAGTGAACACCATTTAAAGGGTAACAACTGACGCTCTAAGTGGTGTTTGTCCAATCACCCATCGATAGCAAAAACACACTGTTTTTGTCGAATTTTAAATCCAACCAAAACATTACCAACACAACCGTTAGGAGAAAAATTTTTTTAATTAATAATTTTAGAATCCTGTTTTTTTGGATAATACCTTGATTTCGCAAATGGCATATTTAAACTTAGTAATGTTTTTGCGTTAGTGTTTAATTTCTATATCTGACCATTTGGGACTTTTTTGACTGATAGTATGAGGGGTGCAATAGCATACGTCCACTCCTAATAACTTAGACATGAACATTAATAAGAAGAGCCAGAATAAATTTTCTCAAATTGCTCGTGTATTTACGGAAATTTCTTTCCAAACTGGACGTGTTCCGGTGGGAATTTTCACTTTTTTTTTATGAAACTTGGTAGAATAATCTGGAACTTTGCATCAAGAAACATTGAAGAAAATAAAGGCCCGAAATAATAAGAAAGAAATTGAATAACAGAAGGAAAGAGAGTATTAAATTGCAGTAATAGTGAGGGACAAGTACTCGTAATAGCCACTAGGGACAAAGTAAATTCAGAAATAAACATTTACAATAATGAACCCTATAGGTCTGAAGCAACACCCAATGAAGAAGAAAGAAAACAGACTAGAAAGAAAATATAAAATATAGGTTCAAAAGAACTATCAGAAGTTATTGTAGAGGAGGTCAATAATGCACTGAAGGAAATGAAGCGTAACAAAGCAGCAGGCCCTGATGGTATTTTATCGGAATTGCTATTGGTTGAAGGAGAGGACTTAAAACAATTACTTACTTTTCA
This sequence comes from Pachyrhynchus sulphureomaculatus, assembly GCA_019049505.1. Lineage (NCBI taxonomy): Eukaryota > Metazoa > Arthropoda > Insecta > Coleoptera > Curculionidae > Pachyrhynchus > Pachyrhynchus sulphureomaculatus. The sequence goes on from CM032447.1 coordinate 141,157,008, forward strand.
ACATGTGTCTAGAAACTGGCAAAATACCAACATTATAGCATATACAAATATCAGAAGTAATACTTCTACACAAAAGGGAAGACATCAGAAAGTTAAACAATTACCGCCCGATTAGTTTACTATCTCACATTGATAAACTTATGACTAAAATCATTTCCAATAGATTAAAAAATAAATTAGATTCCTACTAGCCATGCGAACGGCTGGCTTTAGATCCGGCTATAGCACATGCTATGGCGCTGAAACTTGGACACTGAATAAAGCCGATATACAAAAACTAGTTCAGACCTAGAGAGTACACGAAAGATAGATGATCGGAATAAAACTTAAAGATAGAAAAAGAAACAAGTGAATACGTGAAAAAAACGAAATTAAAGGATATTATAGAGCACGTAACAGAAAGAAAGTGGCAATCGGCTGAACATGTAACACGCACGACCGATGATCGATGGATTAAGCGAACATTAGAATGGAGACCACTAGAACAGAAAAGGAGCGTAGGACGTCCCAAAACAAGATGGCGGGATACAGAAGGTTGCGGGCACTGAATGGATGAAAACAGCTGCAAATAGATTGCAATGGAAATTTATGGGGAAGGCCTACATCCAGCATTGGATAGAACTAGGCTTATAGTGATATTACGGGCGCCAAAACGTCCGTACGACAACAATACAACGAAATGAAGAAAATGTTTAAGCCCCATGACTAATTACAAACAAGACAAACATCGACGATTTTCCATTTTGGTTTATTTGCCTTTTTTAAGCACCAACCATAAGGGTTGTGCCTTCAGAAGCGCTCTTTCTGCTTCACAATTTTTCTTATCCTAAAATAATTCACTGTAATATTGAGAACTCTCTGGTAAGATTTGTATAATTCTTTACATTACCTATTTTATGTGACAAAATGAACTACATAGCAGCAAACTTTGTAGTTCATTCGAGAAAGGCTCAAATGTAACGTTAATTTTAACAGGAATCTTTTTATAGAGATTCTGCAGGCTTAGTGTGCTTATGCACATCGTACAACTTCCGCACAACTTCTGCAAAATTTTTGAGTGAAATCTCTGCGGAACCAAAAATTCCAGTAAGTTAATTTGTAAATCAACGTCAAAGTCACACCCGTTAGAGGGAAATATTCCCTAATTCGGGGAATGCGATATTAAAAAAAAAAACACATTTAAATGCATCCAATATGATATTTAGGTAACAACTCAGTATTTTGTACTTGTTTACTCTTATTTCATTTAAAATCAAAGCAATCCACTAGGGTCCCACAATGATTGTCCAGCTCTTTAGCTGCCGAAGTTGTGTAACCTGCGACCGACAGTCAGTCTAGCCGTTATATTTTATACAGTGATTCGACTGAAATGGCACTAACGTCTAAGTGGAAAACAGAAACAGCAGCAGAATTTTTTACGAAATAATATTAAATGTATATAGACGCTTCTTTGTCTTTTTGAATATCCATCGCAACACCCTAAATAAATATTAAAATTCACATTAATATATCTCTCAAAAAGTCATCACTGACGAACAAATTAACTTGCGCGAACTTTTCGGTCTGTTAAAAATACACACAGTTTTGCGAAAGTTAGCGTAGTGTAAAAGTACGTTTATACCTCATACGATTCGTAGTCGCTTATAAATCTTATAAGAATTAACATATAAATAAGCATCTCGTAGCATTATTCTAGAAATTTTGTTGAACTAATAAAAAGTCAAAATACATTAAATTAAATATTTAATTAAAATACAGTGATGTTGCATAATGCAACCTAAGTTCTCTAACAAAGTACAAGTATAACGGAGAACAGAAAATAAAACAAGTGGTAGGTGGAGTTTAGAGCAGCTGTCAACGATATATGAACCACGTGTTATCCGTCAGGGTTGTCCAAATGGTAAACGCCAATAAATATTAGGGGCTGCATTATAAACAGTATAAACTTGGACTATTCTAGACTAAACTACCTTATAAAGAATTAGTATACAGTGGCGTTGTTGTGGCGAGTTTTAATAATGTTAATTCAAAAAAAAAAGCTTATTTCCGATACTTTACATCGCATAGAAAGTATTTTAGCGTATAATTTGGAAACTATGAAGTGTCTGTGCAGTATCATGAATATTATATTTCTTGTGTGTTCCAAAAACTATGTCGAGTATTCTCTAAGTTAGAGTTTTTTAACGAGATATTAATAAATCAGTTAATTTTAGCAAACATATTCTAAATAAAACTTTTTAGACCATTAAACAGGACTTCTTACATCTTTATATCTACTTTTGACAAATTTTTGATACGGTTAATATACTTCCCCTATAAGTTTGTTTTCAGAATCCTCTTTTTGGTAATTTAAATTCTTTTTATACAGTAGACTTCTTAGTACCTAGATACCAAATAATTGATGTTTTGAACACCTTCTCTGGAACCAGACTTAATACAATTTTAGAGGAGTTTTTTAACTATTTTTTTAACTTAATGTAATGAAGTGATTTATTTTGGTGTGTTTTATAATCCCTTAGAAAATGTTTCAATATACATAACATTCTATACATACTCTCGTATTTTTTGCACCTACCAAATGCTAAAGGTATCATTCTTCCCAAAAATCGCGTAGAGGAAGGCATTTTCATTTTTTCATGGGTGCTTTGCTGGTACGCAGAGGTCGAAAAAAGTGGCAGAAACTAGTTGCGGCTATTCATAAAATTTCATAAAATATTATTTTTAGGCTAGAACAACCCCACAAATATAACAGAAGTAATATTCGTACCAAATCTTCCGGAACGTCATCAGACGTTGATAAGTGACAGGGTATTTTAAGTCTTTATGCCCTAGAGGCTAATCTAGATCACTAAGCATAAATGTCTCAACTTTCCGAAGAAAATAACAATAATGTTTCTTCTCAAGTTAAAATTATACCATAGGAGAAATTCACGTTAAATTGAAAGATACAAAATAAAAATAGAGAAAGTGGCGGTCTGTGTCATTCGATTTAATTCACGTCATGATCAAAATTTTTTTCTTTCTCTCATTTTACACTTTAACACCTTGGTAGGAAGTTGAGAGTGTGCTAAGACTTAAATTGCCTGAAATAAGAAACTCCTTATTCCGACCGAAAAAAGGTTTTGGAATAGGAAATCATTTTAACGCTTATTTTTTGATGTAAGCTTTTGCGTATTTAATTAGATGTAAAATTATAGTACTTCGAGTACTACATGTAAAGATTCTTCATGATGACACTTGAAATTGTAAGCGAGAAAATTATTTCACTATCTAATCGCAAGAAGCATAATTTACCTCTTTATTTCAGAGGTACTTTTATTTATATCATTCACTTATTATGAATGTGAACTTTATTTCAAGTTTGAAGAAATAGGCATTTTTAAATGGCTCATAATTTAAACAAACAATATCAAGAATGAATATACTGACTGTTGTTGACACTTTCTGGTTTCTTGTTTTTAGCAAATATTTTTCATTAATACCTATTAAGTATATAATTCAATTGTTTGTCCTTTGATACGAACTATGACACTTATTTTAATACAGAAATTTTAACAATTTCTATTTTCAAAGTAATATTCTTCACTTTTTAAATATTTTTGTCATGTCACAGGCACAGATTTCAGATCGGAAAAATGTTGGTATGTTTCGATGCAATAAAGTCATTGGGACTTTTTTCCCGCCTCACGTTGGGACCAAAACCTGAAAAGGTGGCCAAAATATGAAGGTGTTATTCGAATTATATGAAAATTTGCATATCTGGTTTTTTGAGGTCGCTGATTAAGAATCTGACATAAAAAATGTAAATAACAAAATGGCGGCTCCAATATGGCGCACAAAATTGATAAAAATTGTCATATTTTCATGAAATCTCGACTATAGGGCTCTTCGAGGTTGCTGATGAAGAATCTGAAGTTAAATGTGAAAAATAAAATGGCGGATCTGATATGCGGACAAAAATGGTAATTTTTGTCATATTTTCATGAAATTTCGACTATAGGGCTTTTCGATGTCGCAGATAAAGATCTGAAATTAAAAAAGTGAAAAACAAAATGGAGGATCCAATATGGCGGTTTGAAAAAATAAGTTAATGTTTTAAAGTGAAACTGTTTGTTATTAATATATAATGACAATGTAAACTATATAAAAATGTTATTACAAGAAAACATCAATATTCTTCATCTGATGAAAGTGTTGACGCATCATCACTGCTCTGAATATTAGAACTGAGAGCTTTTAGCAGTTGTACAGCTTCAGAGTCCAACGTTTTCAATTTTTTCCCTGGTAATTTCCGCAGGCTTGATATTAGCGGATCTGATGATACCAAAAGCCTCTCAAATATATCTTCCATATTCTTAACATGATTACATTTTCGCGCAAAGTCCTGCCGATATTTTTTCATAAATTTGTTACAAGATTCTTGGACGGACATTTGTCCGATTGGTAAAATCGAAGCTTGAATAATGCGTCCGCTGTGAATCAAAATCTTGTGAACTGTCGTTGGCATGTAAAACCAGGGTATAAACTTACATATAAACGAGCTGTTTCTAGGCAGTATTTCTCATATCTCGGAACATCAAAATCGAAGCCGCAAGTAATAACTTGTAATACAACGTAAAATCTCTTAATTAACGCCCCTTCTAGTCCAGTTATTGTTGCCCTAATTGTGGAATTTTCGAAGAAACAACGCGCAGTATTTTCGTCATAAAATTTAAAAATGTATGTGCACCTGATTTTGCTTCTATATTATTAAAAAATAGTTAGAAAACACGATAAAACTGGTTTGACAGTGGGATGTCGTGGGACTTTTAACTTATGTATATTGTAATTTTGACGTTTGAAACTAAAAGTTCTAAACAAGTGATATTTTAAACAATAATTAAATGATAATCAAATTTTATTGTAATCAGTTTATATCGTTTAAATGTACTCACTTTTATTCGGAGAATCCATTTCACGAAATTAAATTAACTTCAAATACAAAACAATTGAGCGCAATTGAAGCTGCCTGTCTAACTCAAACAGAACAAGCTCAGAATCTGGCCTGCTCGACACTCTAACAACAATAGGTGTTAAGAGCCACGTGTGCACACTAAATTATTATAACCGGTCGTTTCGAATAGCGCAGGTACCAACCCACATATCTAGAGCCTGAAAAGTATCTCAATCGAACATTCATTTTAGGGACTTATGGCCACCTTTTCGGCATTCGGTCCCAATATGCGCCTGTTCAACAGACTATCCCACTAAGACATGCATCATACTACAGATTGAAATTTCTCTCTGAGACTTGCTGGAATTACTTTTTACACATACTACACAAGATAGTATTTTACCCAAATCCGAATAAACCATTTCTTTAGCAGTTTTTAGGCTGAAATGGGAAAGAAAGGAAGTACCTTAAATGTTGCTTTTCGAACGACATCGCATCTACTACTACTGATGACTATAAGGAGGGAAAAAATTCTAATTCGTATAGTTTCTATATTCAGTGAAAGGTATGGACAGAATATTAATTCATACCCGTAATATAATTGAAATTTCAATATAAATTCATATTTTTAAATTGTTTAATATATTTTGGATAGTAGTGTGTACAGTAGAAATATGATACGTTTTTAAAATAAAGTGGTACTTTTACCGTGTCCGAACAAATATTAACAATCTTATTTTAATGTCAATAAAGTCATTATTTGGACAACCCTAGAAAAAAGGAACGCACCTGGTTTTGTTGCCTACCGGATATGTGAGCCAGCCAGACATTTTCTACCGCTCGCACTAAATATGGTATAAATTCACACATTTCAGGTTTTCAATAATAATTGCTGCATGGTAAATGGATTGTTCGATAAAAATTTGTTTTATTGATCAAGCTAAATTAGTAATTTGAATTATGTAGGTGACTATATTAAAAATCGATTAAACAATACATGTAGAATACATAAAATTATTGAGGCCACCTAAGCTAGTTAGGATTAATATTCTACCAGTTATGGTTTTAGCAATACAAATTCTTGAAGTTGTGGTAACAAAATTTCCAATGTACAACTTTCGAGGGAAATACATTGTGAAATAGCCAAATACTGACATGATGGCTGTGATCATACCAGGTGTACAAGTATGAAATGCGGATTTTTTTCTAAAAAAACATGTTAAATTCGGAAGAATGATAAAAAGTGCTTTATTCAAAGTATGCTCCATCGCTTGTTATACATTTTTTTCCCATCTTTCGGGCAATTTGTGAATACCACGCCAGTAAAAATCTTTCCCTTTTGCTGCGAACCATTCATCGAGCCATTTTTTCACATCTTCTTACGAACCAAAGCGCTGCTCAGCAAGTGCGTGACCCATCGATGCAAATAAGTGGTAATCGGAAGGAGCCAAGGCTGGTGAGTAAGCCGCATGGGGTAGAACTTCCCAGCTGAGTGCTTCCAACGTGTCGCGAACTAGTTTTGCCGTATGTGAAAGAGCATTTTCATGAAGAAAAATGACTTTGTGTTGCTTCTTTCGGTATTCTGGCCTTTTTTCAAGCAGCGAACGGTTCAAATCGGTCAATTGTTATTGGTAACGTTTAGTATTAACCGTTTCCCCAGGTTTTAACAGCTCATAACAGACCACGCCCCTCGGGTTCCACCAAACACAGAGCATCGTCTTTCTGCCAAAGCGACTCGGTCTCGCGGTCGATGTGGATGGTGTGTCTGGGTCTATCCATGATTTTTTGCGCTTGGAATTCTCAAAATAAATCCACTTTTCATCCCCTGTAACTATACGATGAAAAAACGACTTCCTTTTGTACCGAGCGAGCAAAATGTTACACGTGTTTTTGCACTTTTCCATTTGCCTGTCGTTCAACTCATGTGGTACCCATCTACCGGTCTTCTGAATCTTTCCCATCTCTCGTAGCCGATTGGAAACAGCTTGTTGACTAACGCCCAATTGCTCGGCGAGTTGTTCTTGTGTTTGCGAATCATCTTCGCCCAATGATTGCAATTCCACATCTTGGTATTTTTTTGGCGGTTTTCCACGTTCCTTGTCTGCAACATCGAAGTCACCACTTTTGAAACGCTGAAACCATCGTTCACACGTATCTTGCGATGGAGCATATTCACCATAAGCTTCTCGAAGTAATCGGTATAATTCAACAGCAGTTTTCTTCAAATAAAAACAAAAAAATTAATGCTGTCCGGGAATGCTCTTTGTTCGGTATAAATTTCGACATACTGAACACAACACAACACTATGCACACACTTTTCTTATTTATCACTCGTGCGCGTCTGACACTTGTTCATGACACAACAAAATGGAGCAGTGTCAAATCTTTATGGCACAAACTGCATTGGTGCACCATCTGTTGTCTGAAATCCGCATTTCATACTTGTACACCTGGTATATTTTGTTTTAAAGTGTTCGCTACTATTACGTACATTTTTAAACGCAAAATATAAGTGCTGCTGCGCTTGTGGGGCGAAAATCTTTCACAGGCATGTCTCAGTGCTTTACATATAATTTTCTCAAATAAAATAAATAGTCCTCGAGTCGGTGAATAATTTAAGGAAATGGTGATTAAAGATCTGTAAAGTTATTTACCTAGCACTTTCCTTACAAATGCTAGTTGTAAACTCAACATTTATTTACAGGTCATTCTATAATCACACCCTTTTGCATATTATTCCTGTTCTGTTTGGAATTTATGAAAAGACAACATCATTTTCAGATACCAAAAAAACCTAAAAAGGGAATATAATAAAATATCTTTAAAGCCCCTCTCTAACCCCTTTTACGGTACTTATGTAACCTCTTATATGGTTTACTATAAATAATTTTACGTAATGTTTGTTCATTGTCAAATTCTCATACAATACACAAATTACAAAGAATTTATGCACACCCCTTCTCTCTCTTTCCCTGAAGCTATATCGCTTAAACACTCTAGGATTCATTCCTACTTAAAAATATATATTTGTATGTTCGAGAGTTATAACTATGTATTTCGTGATCTAGAAACATACAAGTTTGGAAGAAAATTTTTTTCACGAATGTGGTATTTACCTTTAGCAAGAAAAGTCCAGATGTAATGATGAATATTTGTTTAAAAACGACAACCTAATCAGAACCTTCAAATACAATATATGTGAAAGATCCATAACATTTTCCAATATTTTCATTTTAAGAACGAGCCAACAGACTGTACTCTCACCACAGGGCGCAGCCGCTAAAATTGGAAATAAGTAATTGCAGAAGTATACACTATTCATTAATTGTTTCTTATTATTTTAAGTTTCACCTTTAATTTACATAGAATGTCAATTAACTTACTTTATTTTAAACTTGGAATATAATTACGCCAATACCCCCAAACCCGTTTTCCTACAAATTCGGTGACGAAAACCTCCGTAATTAGACCTGATATAGTAAGTACATAAATGGATTCGTTTTCTGCAGAAAAAATATTGCTAGAATCACACTGTGCAAACCCGAAGTCTAATAAAAAGTAAAATTTTGATTTACTAATTTATTAAGTGACCGTTTCCTTCTCTTATATAGTTGTATATACACATAAGCTAACTGGCTGTTACTACTAACAGGACATTAATAATAATTGCAGCTTAAGATGAAAGATATTAATGTGCTGTTTCCACTATATCTCAGAGGTATTTTCATAATTACAACCGTTAACAAAAGGACCCCTAAAAGGATTCATATAAATATATTATTACTAATACGAGATTAATGATTGTGGTATTAGTATTAATAATTACATATTTTTATATCAGTTATCTGACGACTATTAACAGGATATTAACAATATTGCTTGTTTAAGTGAGTGGTATCTGTATTCCCCTGATACTAGCAGTCACATAATTTCTACAAAGGCTACTAATAATACAGTTATCTCCACAGTTGTCATGTATCTATTAATATAAGTAAAACGAGAACTATATTCGTTTATCCCAGTAGAATGAAACGACGTAATAAGTCTACTAGACTTGTTAAAAGCATAACTCATTAAATAAAGATAATCGATTTAAAATAACTATTTTTTCAATTTAACCACTCCATTATCTTTATGTCGCCACAGATTTTCTTTAGTCAATTTTACAGCGTTAGCAAAAACAATATAAGATGAGATTTGGTAATGTCATGTTCACATTCACAGCCATATACTACTGTTAAAATTAAATAAAAAGAATATGTATTAAATTCAGGCATTATTTTTACGCGATTGCAGTACTCACTAATATAACCTATAAAAAAGATGTTTTGTGTGTGTGGTGATTTCGCATATTGTATTCGACATCACTTAAATAACTAAAATGAAGTCCAGTGTGATCAAATGTACAACTGACAAAACCTGCTAACGACAATACCCCAACTCAGGGAATACCCTGCATATTACAGATAAATATACCGTATTAATTCTAGACACTACCATATATATATATATATATATATATATATATATATATATATATATATATATATATATATATATACATATTTATATAATATTTGAAAAAATAACTAATTTTTAGATTTCTCGACTCTAAGTATACTGAAAAAATAGTATAATATGAAATATACAGACCCAACCCTCCAACACTTCCCACCGCACCTTTACCTCATTATATGTCTGACAATACGAGGGTGGATTGAAAAATCTTGTAAAAACAAGGTAAGTAACATTTCTTTGCAAAAACAAAAATTTATTAATTTAATAATTATTTATTTATTTTCTCTTTCCTTTGAGATTAATACATTAATCCAACGAGATTTCAATTTTTTTTATTCCCTCCGAAAAAAAAAAATATTTCGAACTGTTTACACTAAATAACCTCTTCATTCAACGAAAATATCTTCCCTTCAAACCACTTTTTAAGGTTAGGAAACAAGAAAGTCACTTGAAGTCAAATGTGGGAAGAAGTGTGGGTAAGGAACTATTTCGAAACCCAGCTTGTGCACTTTTGGCATTGCAACGATGTGTTAGCAGGTGCATTATCCTGGTAAAAGAGCACTTTTTTTGCACTAATTTTGGTTGCTTCTGCTTCAACTCACTATGCAAACGATCCAATAACGTGGTGTTATTTGACAGAGCCAGTCAGTGTTTTGGCCTTTTCCAAATAGTCAATCATGATGATTCCCTGTGAATCTGAAAACAACAGGTGCCATCACTCTTTCTGCCAATAAATGTCATCACTTTTTCTGCCAATAAAACTGTTTTTGTTTTTTTGGTGTACTAGCACCATCGCCAATCCATTGTTTTGACTGCCAGAATTCTATGCTCGTACGGCCATGGTTAAATTTATTTATCCAATAATTAATGGTCTTGAGTGCTGGTGCAGAGTACCCATAAACTTCCTTCAGTTCAGTTTCTCTCCGAGTCGCAGCCCATTTTTTTAAATAAAAATGTTTTATCACCGCACGCTAATCGGCTTTATCCACTTCTACGAAACGTGTAACATCGCTCACTTACGATAGCTGCCAACAAACAACTGCGCGTTGCATCCGTTTCAAACTGTGACCACAATCGTAACAAGAATCACGTTTACCAATAGTCATGCTGCTTAACAAAATTTACCACGATTTCATAAAAATTTACTAGATTTATCAATCTACCCTCGTAAATAATTATGCTCAAAATTTGTTCGTTAACTCAGCTAAGAACTAAACAAATTCTCAATGATATTGGAAATATTAAAAATTATTTAAAATTTTGAATATATACAGAGTGCCCCATATGTATGGAGTAATGATCCCATAGTATTTATTAATCATGTACCAAAAAAATATTTAAATACAAGTTATAGGATGTTATATGGCGCATATGCTGATATTAACAATAACATGTTTTGAACTGTCAGTTCGAAGAAATTACGCTATCTTAAATTTTTTTACATGGAAAGCCTTGTATATTATTTTATTTTCGAGTTCTACTAGAAATTCTAGATATTGTTTGTCTATATGTTTAAATTGAAATGTTTTGGAATTATTGATATTTGAAATTAAGGAGATAAAACTGAAAAAAAATTTTTTCGTTCTCAATCTGGACCTCCAAAAGTTAAAACAAGCGATGATAAAAAGTTAGATGTTTTATTGGAAATTACAGAAAATCCCCATACAGCTACTCGTCAGCTTTGCCTAGACCACAACATAAGTAAAGGTACCTTAAGTCGTATACTGAATGAAGAAAATTGCTACAATAGACGCGTTGAATTTTGGGAGGTCATGATGAAACGAATCAATAATGATCCTAACCTAATTCATAATATTGTTTTTTCTGACGAGGCCACATTTTGTCTTAACGGAAGAGTTAATAGGCATAACTGCCGGTACTGGTCTACTGAGAATCCCCACTGGATAATGGACGGTCATTCTCAAAGACCACAAAAGATCAACGTGCGGGCAGAGACTTGTGGACGTCATATCATTGGTCCATTTTTATCGATGGAAATCTTACAGGACAGCGATATTTACAGTTACTCTAAGAGCAAGTTATTCCACCTTGTGCAGGTATTTTTCCCGATGAAAATAATTTCGATACCCCTAAAAGGAATTTGTGGAATCAACAGGACGGAGCACCTCCTCACTATGAAATCAATGTTCATAGATATTTGGATGCGATTTTTCTAGTCGATGGATAGGCAGAAGTGGTGCTGTAGAGTGGCCTGCAAGGAGTCCAGACCTTACAATGGAGTCATTTGAAAATCAAAGTTTACTCGACCTGAAACTGTAGAAGAGTGACAACAAAGAATTCACTATGAAGTAGCACAGATCACTCCGGATTCTTTGCAAAACTCTGTTTAGGCTGTTTATAACAGATTGGGTCATTACCTCGTTGTTAACGGTACACATTTTGAACAATTGTTACCTTAAAAATAAACCTAGACTATTTATTAATAGTTTTTTTTGTCTTTTTTTTTAATTTTACATTTCAAATGACAATAATTCCAAAACAATTCAATTTAGTATGTTAGACAAATAATATCTAGAATTTTTAGTAGGACTCAAAAATAAAATAATATACACGGCTTTCCATTAAAAAAAATCAACTTTTATTTAAATATTTTTTTGATAGCTTGATTAATAAATGCTGTGGAATCATTATTTCATACATATGGGGCACCCTGTATATGTATGTATGTATGTATGTATGTATATGTATATATATATATATATATATATATATATATATATATATATATATATATATATATATATATATACTAAGTTGGGAATGTGAAATCTTTGGCACAATGATACTACTCAGTATATATCACCACTACACCAAACACTTTATTTTTGCACTCGACGCGCGTTTCACTAACCATGTTAGCTTCATCAGGAGCGATGATTGACTCATCGCTCCTGATGAAGCTAACATGGTTAGCGAAACGCGCGTCGAGTGCAAAAATAAAGTGTTTGGTGTAGTGGTGATATATACTGAGTAGTATATATATATATATATATATATATATATATATATATATATATATATATATATATATATATATATATATGTATATATATATATATATATATATATATATATATATATATATATATATATATATATATATATATATATATATATATATATATATATATATATATATATATATATATACATATATATATATATATATATATATATATATATATATATATATATATATATATATATATATATATATATATATATATATATAGGTGTTTCGGTTAATAATGCCGATTTTTCGCAACATTTAAGCGTTTATTTCCATCACAAACTGAATTACCTTGATAATCAAAGTATTGGCCATCGTTAGCTATGACTTTTTCCCATCTTTCTATCAAAGAATGAATTCCACACCAGAAGAACTTTCCATCTTTTGAGGTCAACTATTCATCAAGCCAAATTTTCACTTCTTTGTAAGAATGTAAGTGTTGTTCTGAAAGTCCGTGCTGCATCGATCGAAATAAGTGGTAGTCTGAAGTGGCTAAGTCCAGTGAATAGGGCGGGTGGGATAGAACGTCCAATTTGACGTTTTCCAAATAATTTTTTACACATTTTGCAACATGGCAACATGGAGCCGAGCATTGTCATGTTGAAAAATGACTTTATCGTATTTTGCGTATTCTGGTCGTTTTTCCTTCAATGTTCGGTTCAACCTTATCAATTGTTGTCGGTATCGATCGCTAGAAATCGTTTCACCAGGTTTCAGCAGTTCGTAATACACAGCTGCTCTACTATCCCACCAAATACACTGCAAAGCTTTCTTTCCCTGTATATCGCGCACTAGTTGTGATGTTGAAGGCTGGTCTGGGTCTACCTAAGTTTTTTGGATTGGAGCATGCTCACCACAAGCTTCAACCAACAATTAATAACTTTCAGCAGCCGTATTTTTTTTTTTTATGGTACGAAACACGACATATTCAAAGCTATGAAGAACTATGTTTTTCGCACAATGACAATTAATAACGAACTGACTTTTGATGGCATATGTTTATCTTCCAAAACGCCATAGATGTCACTAGTCTATACCAACAAGTGCATTAGTAACGCCATCTCTTGGCAAAATCGACATTATTAACCGAAACACCTATTATTTATTTATATATATATATATATATATATATATATATATATATATATATATATATATATATATATATATATATATAAATTCAACTCCTTTACCGAATAGTAAGGAAAAGAATTTTCTTGTTTAAATCTGCATCAAATAATTTATGAGATAATACAAGAAGCTAATAATTTCTCTCAAAGAAAACGGATTTGCGTGTTTGAACGTGTATTGAGATATATTTAGGCTATATGAAAACCGTACTCCAATTCCCCAACATTTTTTTACATAACCACAAGGAGCTGACGTGACAAACTGACAGTGATCCATTACTGGAGGCGTGAAAACGGGGGTAAGGGCCCCAAATACCCTTACGCTGCACGTTGGCCAAGGTAAGGGTCGCCTATCCGTCAACTGAGACGGTCGGTCAGTCCGGCAGGGTTGTTGTGGTCGTTATCCGCACGGCTAGACGTTGGCCCAGACTCAAGGGCCGGCCTATAATATTATTATTCTAAAGATTTTATTTTACAATAAATTATCCGTATTTATTCTTATTATAATTTTTAAGTTATTTTTTTCTTTACAATTAATAACAGGCAGTTAATCGAGTTTTCATCATTTATACTTTCATTTTTTCTGCTGAATTGCGTCAAATTGAAATAATCTCCAAAAGTTCGCTCATTATTTCACAAGATGTTTCTGAGAAACTTCACTGTATTGAAACAAAGAATGAAATTTAGCAACGTCTAAGGTTTTCAATCTGATTCGGTTCACCAATCCACGACCACTATAACAACACATTAATTGGGATGCCCACTATAGACATTGTACTCGTATGTTATTCTTCCCCGAAATTTATTATGATAAATTCAATGTTAACTTCTTTAGCCTACCATTTTAAAAATTGGGGTCGTAAATCAGTACTTGTAATACCGTATTGTTTCATTGCCTGAAATTCAAATAAAGTATCTAGGTTTAATGACTTAATAACAAGATTGGCTGTAATTTAGTGTCAACGAAATAGCAGCCTTTGTCTCTATTAAAGATTAAATATTTTGAACGATTCTTAAAAATTTCTACTGTAACCGTATAAACCTTACGATGAACGTAAGGAGCTTCGCTTTTTTATAACTAAAGGACGAGCCATGGATCGCTTACATCTATAATATATAAAATGCAACGTCTCTCTGTCTGTCTGTCCGTTAGTGCGCTTATCACGTATCCGATTTACGTACTTTTTTCAAACATACATATGTTTTCTGGCCAGGTTATAGGCTATATTTTATTATGTTAGGTAGCATATGGAATGAGCGGTGACGATAATAGTGATTCAAGTCGGAAAAAAGTTTGCCGCTAGCGCGTTCTCTTGCAATACGCAACCTAAACCATTAAATACGGAACAATATTATGTAGCAGAGAATATACTCTATAATATATATAATGCAACGTCTCACTCTCTGTCTGTCTGTCCGTTAGTCCGCTTATCACTCGAGAACCACTTATCCAAATTACGTAATTTTTTCTTCATTCATATATATGTTCTCTGGCTAGGTTATAAGATATATATATATATATATATATATATATATATATATATATATATATATATATATATATATATATATATATATATATATATATATATATTATTATGTTAGGTAACATAAGGAATAAGTAGTGACGATAATAGTGAATCAAGTCGGAAAAAAGTTTGCCGCTAGCGCGCTCTCCTGCAATACACTGCCTAAACTGTTAAATATGGAACAATATTATGTAGCAAAGAATATAATATATATAAAATGCAACGTCTCTCTGTCTGTCAGTTTCTCTGCTTGTCTGTCTCTCTGTCCGTTAGTGCGCTTATTACGCGAGAACCACTTACATACATACATAATAATAATAATAATTTATATCTATAATATATATAAAATGAAACGTCTCTCTGCCTGTCCGTTAATGCGCTTATCCCTTAAGAACCATTTATCCGATTTACGTGATTTTTTTTAAAATTTATACATATGTTCTCTGACCAGGTTATAGATATATATTTTATTACATTAGGTAATATAAGAAGTAAGTAGTGACGCTAATAGTAAATCAAGTCGGAAAAAACTTTGGCGTTAGCGCGCTCTCTTACAAAACGCTGCCTAAACCGTTAAATATGGAACAATATCATGTATCAAAGAATATAATATATATAAAATGCAACGTCACTCTGTCTGTCTGTCTCTCTGTCTGTCTGTCTCTCTGTCTGTCTGTCTCTCTGTCCGTTAGTGCGCTTATTACGCGAGAACCGCTTATCCGATTTACATTTTTTTTTTTAATTCATACATATGTTCTTTGGCCAGGTTATATAATAATAATAATATATATAATACATATAAAGCGCAACATCTCTCTGTCTGTCTGTCTGTCCGTTACTGTGCTTATCATTCGAGAACCCCTTATCCGATTTAAGTGCTTTTTTTAATTCATACATAGGGGTTCTCTGGTCAGGTCATAGGCTATATTTTATTAAGTTGGGTAACATAAAGAATAAGTAGTGGCGATAATAGTGAATCAACTCTCCCCGCGAGTGGATCCGCGGGCACGGCTAGTTAAAATATAAATTTATTTTGTTTTTCTCTTTTATTCCTTTAAAACTTTCCTATAATACAACATATAAAATACTGATAAAACTGATTTTTGGCATAATAAAATTATATAGCTATTATTACAATTTACTAGAAGAAATTTCTTTTGGGTGGCTCCGTGTGACCCGCCAAAATAGTAACGTGCAAGATGAAATTTCTCCCGACCTTAGACCACTGTAGTTGTTTAAAAAAATATTTTTTTTATTTGCTTAATCGATGCTTTGGCATCTCAAAAATATAACAGAAATCATTTTATAAAGAAAACAAATATTTAAAAATATGTTTAAATACTCTAAGTCAAGACAATCATGCCGTATCGGGACGTATGAAATTAGGTATTTCGCACGCTTCTGATTTCATCATAGTAAAAATGAGACCTATATTCACGAAGTGTTTTTTGAACGTGATAATAGAGAGCGCCTGTAATTATCCTATATTCAAATTTTTCACCATAGTACTGGTATAGCCGTTGAAACCACGCGGTCTACATTACGTTCGACTCACGAGCTGCAAGTACGAGTAATAAATAACCGGTCAAGTGCAAGTTGAACTTACACAATTAGTGTTCGGTACGTTGATTGCTTTTAAAATAAAAAATTTTGTTACGGTGGTATAAAATGATCAGTGACTTCACAAAACACACCCCAAATGAGTTTTCAACAAAGTTTGCTTCCAATCTTTACTGAAAACTGATGACCTTGAAATTTTTGTTTCTTTTATATACCAGATAAATTATTAAAGGTAATTCCAGAATTTTTTCAAAATTTTTTAATCAGTACTTTTCGAGATAAGGTGGGGGACAGCGATTTTTCGCTGTTTTTTAAAAATAATACAAAGAAAAGTGTGCCCAAGTATTACATTATATATATATTTTTTACTCGTGTTTTCACAAGCTTGCATTTGACACCACACTCGATGACCTAGTAAAAAAAAATTTTTTTCGCTTCCGATTTCACCCCCCAAAACTAACCTCTTAAGTCAAAATTTAACTTTCAAAAATACACGGCTCTGAAGAGGCCATCAATTCCTATATTATTACCAAATTTTAATTTTCTATAACAAATAGTTTCGGAGAAAATCGGGTGTGACAGACAGACAGACAGACAGACACCAAAGTCATCTTATAAGTGTCCCATACGGAACACTAAAAAGTACTTGACATCTCAACGGAGGTGTCTGTAAGCGTATTTAATGATGGCTTATCCAGTATTATAGAAATTATGGAGGTCTTACAGTTGCCGATAGGGCTGCATTGTTACAATTTTTGCGTAGAAGCTGATGCGGATTTGCCAAGCCGAGTTGTCGTTATCTGATGATACGAAACAGGTACGCTCGGCCTCCAAATCCAGAAGAAGAACAAAACACAAAGAAAATATCAATTTAGAAGGCCACTTATGTGGTGCCGGGATTGCAGACTAATGGTAAAATTTTTTTTGCTACAGTAGTTTGCAATTTTAAAAGCTAAAAATCAGTAATTGAAACTTTAAACGCGTTTATATCAAAACTATGTTTTTCAAATCGGCTCGCAGCTCAACTCAAACAATTTTTATCCGATTGACTTTAAATTTTAAGTGTAGCTTTTGTATTAAATTCTGGAGAAAAGTATTTTTACCGAGACTTTTTTTCAAAAGCTTGCCATTTTTGAAAAATATTTTTAAAATATCTTACGTACTTCTCTAGCTATTTACGTGTAGATTAAGCAGATTTTTTTTTTGTTACAGGATCAAACTACAATGTGCCGCCATTTTCTAAAATATCTCATATCAAAAAGTATATTTTTGTACCTCAATACATATGTCACCATGTGATATAGTTCGTTTTTTGAACAAAAATTTTTTTCCATCCAAAAAAAAATGTTGTTAGTTCATTTTCATGCCTCTACAGTGACCTGAGGCCTTAAAACATCTTAGTTAATTTTCCCCCATAATTTTCCCGCGAAAAAACTCTAGATCAATACTCCTAAATACATTGTCCCAACGATTACGGAAAAAAGCATGTATTTAAATGTCTCATTAAAATTTGATATAAATAAAATATTTACATTAATTTCCTTAAAGAGCATTAATTTTATTTTTCTTGGGGCCCCATTTCAGCTGAATAACTCATTTTAAAAATCTAGGGAATTCTGAAATTTAGCTCCTTGAAACATATTCTACAATTGTTCTGAATTTTACGCTTTATAATATATATGTATATATATATATATATATATATATATATATATATATATATATATATATATATATATATATATATATATATATGTATGTATGTATGTATGTATGTATGAATGTACGTATATATATATATATATATATATATATATATATATATATATATATATATATATATATATATGTATATATATATATATATATATATATATATATATATATATATATATATATATGTATATAGATATATATATATATATATATATATATATATATATATATATATATATATGTATATATATGTATGTATGTAGGAATGTATATATATATATATATATATATATAATATATATATATATATATATATATATATATATATATCCTAAAAAAATAATGAAAATTGGTTTGTAGGGCTTTCGTGGCTTGGAAATCCTAAAAATATTCATATACTAACTATTCTAAAATCCTGTAACTTATACTAGAACTATTATTCCAGATCTTATAAACTTGGGCAATAAAAACTAAAATTTACTTGTTAGGAGCAAATATTAATAACAATATTATTCAATATTCTTCGTTTGTTGTTGTCTTGGACATCTTTATAAAATCTGTATAAAACTTAAACAAAGCCAGGGAATTATAACTTATATTATTAGTTAATTATAAAGCACAAATAATTTTATTCTCATTTCAATAGTTTAACGGACAGGTCTTTCATTTATATAACACGTAGGCTGAAAAGTTTTTGATCTGACACATAGATATCGCCCTTTTCAAAAAATCCATATGATTTTTAGGAAGTACCTTCAAACGATACGTGTCAAAACTTCATGTCATCTCGACGATTAGTTTACAAGTTACAGTGGTTTTAGTGACACTACTTTTGATATTTTCAAAACAATGAAAAAAATCGAATTTCGTATGTTGATTAAACATTGTTTTTTAATACGAAAAAAAATACCGTTCAACCAAAGCAATGCTTGATAAGTGTTACGGGGACTCTGCCTCTGGAAAATCACTCATCACTTACTAGTATGCTGAATTTAAACGCGGTCGTATGGATAAAAATTATGCTGAACGCTCTGGACGCCCAAACGAGGTGGTTACACACATTTTAAAAAATCTACAAAATTATTTTGGATGACCGTAAAGTGAAATTGCGTGAAATAGCTGACACCCTGAAGATATCAAAAGAACATGTTGGTCATATTTTGCTAGAACATGTTCGAAATGGTTACCGCTTTGGCACACAGTGGACCAAAAACAACAACGTGTTGATGATTCTGAGCGCTGTTTGGACCGTTTAAGCGCAATAAAAAGCGATATGTGACATGATCCATCACTACACACTGGAATCAGATCGGTAGTCAGCTGAGTGGACAGCAGCCGGTGAAAGCCGCCCAAGGCGACCAAAGACACAACAGTCGACTGGGAAGGTTTTGGCCTCTGTATTTTGGGATAAGCCTGGAATAATTTTCATCGACTATGCTAAGAAGGGAAAAACCATCAATAGCGAATATTATATAAAGTTATTGGTGCGTTTGAAGCCATAAATCGCAAAGAAACGGCCCCAAATGAACAAAAAAAGTGCTCTTTCATCAAGATAATGTACCGTGTCACAAGTCAGTGGTTACGATGGCAAAATTGCATTAATTGAAGCTCGAATTGCTTTCTCTTCCACCGTATTCTCCAGATTTTGTCCTTATTATCTATTCGCAGGCCTCAAAAAAATGCTCGCGGGAAAGAGATTTGGCTCCAATGAAAAAAATTTTCGTCGAAACTGAGGCCTATTTTGGTGGCAAAGACACCTTCTTCTACAAGAAAGGTATAGAAATGTTAAAAAAGCGTTCAACTGATTGCATCGCTCTTAGAGGAGACTATATTGATGAATAAAGTCGAATTTTGCAAAATAAAAAGTGCTTTAAGTAGCTAGACCAACAACTTTTCAGCCTACGTGTTAATACTTCTAAATCTTCAGCACTTTAAAATACCCATTTTTAAAAATAAAACTGAAGCACAAGCATGGTAAGTGATCTTGCAATGATGTATTTAATTAACTATTTACGGAACAACACAGAACTTCCATGTGAATTTTGGAGGCGCTTACATTAGTATTGTTTGTGAAATTTTATTAAATAGTGGGTTAAAATGATAATGATATTTTTGAAAGTGACTTCTTCAGTTTATATTTCTCTGTGTGAGATAAAAAAAATAAAATCTCAAAACACAATATAAAACCATTTCAAAAAATGGTACTTACATTATTGTTGATGCTAAGTATCGATGTATGTCGAATGAAAAAAAAAGATTTTTTTTCCTACCCGTTTAATATTCCATGGTGTATTTTTATACTTTGTACTATATATCCTAAAGTTATGTATAAAAGATGCCTTTTAAGCTTTATTGATATCAAAAAAGCCATAAATAACAGCATTCCTTTTTTTGGCCTTGACTTTCTATAGAAGGCCAATAAAGGGCCAGCGACCCAAAAAGCTTATGACAGCTTGGCTCGAGGATATTACCCGTTTGTAACATGTTCGTTCCGCAAATCTCGCCCTATAACCGAAAGGATTCACGCAAGCAGGGGGGGTGGTAACGTAGTCCGAAGGTCGCCCTTGTTTGGGTTAGCCGTGACGTGCACAATGGTTATTCTTAGGTTGCTGGCCCTTTTGGGCCCGTCAAAACAAATCCCGGGCTATCGTTTTGTTTTATCTTATAAATCTGCGTAAGGGTCTTCCAGAAATCGATTTGGTTTATGACCTTAAAGGTCTGAATAAATAACAACAAATATTTTGTATTTCTTTGCCCTTTTTATCTTCCAAAAAATTCTATAATAAAATAAACTTTTTATCGGAAGATTCTCAACACTAGCGCTAACAGAGATTATTAAGCTGCTATGTAATTTATTGAAGGCTTCTAATATTGCAATTGAATGGACGCAAACCTCCGAAATAAATATACATAAATAGTCCTTATCATCTCTATTATCACTATCAACAAAGTAGATGAGTAAAACTTGCATTAAACCGGCATGTAATACAGTAACAATGCTTGCGAGATTCTTATCTATCTTCTGGTCTTTATCATACTAAAAACAGATAGTGTGTCATCATCATTATAAACATGACTATTTATTAAAAAACAAATTGATAATTTGCATTAGTAAAGTAAAGTACATCAATTAGACAAGAAAGAGTAGGAATATAATAAACTATACTTAGATCCAAACAAAGACAAACAAACATTCCTGGGAAAGGCTGACATTTGTTACTCGATATTTTTCTCCAGATTGAGCTACTGTATTTTTGTCTACGCTGGCTAAATATAAAGCAAGAAACCAATAAAGTGGCCTACCCAGTACAGCAAAACATATAATTCTAAAATAAATAGTGAACCTGAATTTCTCATCCTAAAAAATAATTTAAATTGAAAATAATGAAACGTTCAGAATTCCTCGACTCTAAAAACTCTGGACAGGCGGTATTACATCAGATATTCCAAGCAATTTCTCTAATGTCCTCCCACGCCGCTTTAACTTCTTATATGTTTAACTATAGAGAACTATGCATAAAATTTGTTCATTATCATAACCAAATACCAAGAAAAAATTCCATAATCCTTTTAAAACTATACAAAATTTAACCACTCTCAACCTTTTCACCACCTTCTCTGAACTGATATCGCTCAAAAACTATAGGTTCTTATCCTATACTAGCGAGAGAAGCATAAAAGGACCTTCAAAACAGATTAATTCATGACAGGTTAAGTGTACTACAATACCGTAATTTTTCAAACGACCTAACATGAACCGATTTCAATAAATAAGGTAGATGTTTGTCTTCACTGCACTTGACATGTTAAATAAATTGAAATAAAACAAATAATATGATAAGATTTTTCCATAAGAAGAAGATAGTTAAAACTGAGAACTGATATTTTCCTCTAGATATTATTTGTGTTAAAATTAGAAATACCGGAAAAACTACTCCTCGATTCTAAGAACTCTATAGACGTGATATACCTGAAATAACCCTTTTCAACTCCCATTGTTTCTTGTTTTACCCCTTATATGTTGGACCACATATAATTTTGCTTAAAATTTTTTTATGATCACTATCAGAAGTAGGAAAAATACATCGTAATACCCAGTACAGTATAAATAAAATTTTACGACTCCCACCACACTCTGAAGAGATATTCAAAAACTATACGTTCTCTTCTGTGTCACAGAAAATATAACTAAGCGATAGCTATATTTTCTAGGGCTACGTCAAGTATTATATGTGTAAAAAGTCGACATACACACCGACAAACTAAAAAAACTATATTTGATAATTAAGTGACGATGAAACTTAATAAAATACAAAATCTCGGAGATGATTTGTTCACACAGTAAAAGTAGTAAAAATATATCTATGAATTTTAATGGAGAATTATCTGCAGCTTCTTCTTTTGCTATTCTTACTACTCACACCTAAGGACTTAAATTTTATTACCCTATATAAAACAACAGTAAAACAGCACTTATTAAAGTCAGAACAGAAAACAAAACTTTTAAATCGCCCTAAAAGAGAGCAATCATTCAAACGATTACACATAAAATAAACCCCATATTTTCCCCTTTAAAAACTTTTTAAAATCGGATCAACCCTCGCGGCGCCAAGTGCGGACCAAAAAGAGAGGAAGCTTCCGTGTCCTTTTTTGCGTAACCGCAAAAGTGACTATCGAGACGTATTTTGACGACTTGACAGTGATTTATTACTGCGGGGTGAGAGTTTCGGGGTGCCGAGAGAGATTTCGGTTTTTGGGTTAACCCAGGTAATGGACAGATTATTTATAAATGTGGACGAGTTTCTTTTTTCAAATTTATGTAAGTGATTGTTACAAATACACAGTTAATCAAGGTAAAGTAGAGCAACTACAACCTGTATTAGGAGTATAACTACCGTGCAAATGAGTTAGGATGTGAAAATAAATTTTCATATAACTTTTAGTTAAACTAACACGAACTGACTTATAGTAACTTTTATCGTAAGGGCTCAATTGTGTTCTTTGTGAGTTATGTGTTTAAAAATAATTAGTAAAGTTTGAAAGTTTTGGTGTGCAGGGTGTCGATAATCCATTCAAAATCTTCGACGTTAAGAGCTCTATTAGAAACATATGTAAGTCATATACAATTAGGTTATAATGATAATTTACATTGGTCTGAGACAAACGTAAAATAGCGTGGGTCGATTTATTTGCATAAGTGATATCGGTAAATGTAGGTTGCTTTAAAAAGCCGAAGACATTTAATTGAGCAGCTAGTACGGAAGGACCAGGCTACCGCCTCCACCAAGAAAGCAAACCAACTCCTCGGCAAGCTGTATCCACTCCGGAACCAGAGATCGGCAAACTATCAACTCGCAAAAAGTTGACAATTGACAAGAGGATCGTCCAAGCCGGAATGACCTATTCCAGCCCAGCATGGTGCTAAATGTCATACTTTCGCAGATCTACCCTCCAGACCATACAAAACAAGGCCCTCCGCATCATCACCAAATCCCCATGTTTCGTCCGCAACACTCAACTCCATAGAGACCTCCAGACGCCCACAATCCCGGAATTTATCAGCAACGCCTCGCCCAAATTTCTGGACAAAGCCACTCACCACCTCAACCCCACAGTCAGGATCACCTACCGCCCCCCCCCCCACTCCAAGCCCGCCCCCGTCTGCCAAAACCCAGCGCTCCCTGCCTCCGGATTAGCTTAAGTTAATCTTAATTAATATTAAGTTTAGTTTTAAATTCATAGTCATGAAATATCTTAAGTTGTAATATCTTAAGTTTCTCAATACATTTATAACAATTACTTACCTAGGCTAAGTTAGTTAGGGCCCTGCCATGTATATATCTAAAGATACAAATTTTAAATCATGCTCATCGGCATCATATAATTATAAATAGTTACAGGGTAGACACTAGCTAATAGGTAATAAACGACACTAGAAACTAGACATTTAATTGTCTTTTTGGTAAGCGATTGCTCTAGGAGATATGGTTGTAAAAACAACACAATAATCGGCTTTCAGTAAATATTATATAAATAAACCTAACATGGGATAATTGTTGGAAAACTTTCTTCGTTCGTTCGTTATTTAATAGCCTAACAATCTATTTATTTAAAGACACAATAAACTACCGAATTTACGTTTTACTTTTAAAAAACGTTTTTTCCAAATAAAAAATCCATAAGCTCTCAGCATCGACTTGATAATATCTGAAATATTTGTTTATCATGTTCTTTAAAGTGTAATAAACTTTCTTAGATTTCATTTGCTCCCTTTTCTAGTTAGGAAAGTTGTAGTGATTTTAATTACCTCCTGTTCTTCACTCACATTTGCTTTTGGTCACCTAAACTATATAGGTTTAACACCAAGTGAGAACAAATTGAAACGTGATATCTTGTTTTTCTGGCAACTACGAAAAAATAACAAAAGATTATTATCATAACTTCAGGTCAATAAAAAATAACACAAAAAGCTCTTGTTCCACTCTGTATTCATATTCACGTCAATTCTATATAATTCAGGATATATTTATTTATGTAGTTTGTTGGACAAGTGACTTCAAAATAAGGAAGATTAACAGAAATTGGTTATGTTATTTGGTCACCCTCTTGTGCGACACGATATAAAAATTTTACCGTAGATAGTAGACAGATAAGCTTTACATGAAAGATAAGTTGTTACAAATCGGATCTTAATTCAACTGTTAAATGTGATTTGAGATTAAAAGTAAAAATCTAGTCATTAGTCTTTAATGTATGTATATATATATATATATATATATATATATATATATATATATATATATATATATATATATATATATATATATATATATATATATATTATATATTTATATATATATATATATATATATATATATATATATATATATATATATATATATATATATATATATACATATATATATATATATATATATATATATATATTATATAATATACGAGTATATATATATGTATATATATATATATATATATATATATATATATAAATCATAAAACTACCATCAATTTTTTAAATCTGTGGAGCTTAACGATATAAATCTCCTGAAACTAGAGAGTATAAAATATATTTTATATCTATTGTCATGAACTTTAAATACTTAAAAGGAAGCTTAGATAAAACGGATGTAATGAAAATTTGATCCATCAGGCAATTCGGTGGCATTAAAGTCTTTGATGACAATGCCCAGCAGCCCAGGTGCGAATCCAGGTGATATGCGGTCTTTTATGTTTTATAAAACTGCGTTTATAAGAGGACCTACATATTTATTACGTAACTGCGATGGCGCACAAATTTTATAACCCTTATAGCTTATATTTTTTTAAAAGAAGAGTAACCTAAATTTAACAGTTGTTAATTCTGTAATTTCAGTTAAATATTAAAGTACTTATTATTTTAAGTTTAAAAAAAAAACACAAACGTAACCTATTTAAAAAAAAAAAACACAAAAATTGAAGAGTACCAACAGAGTCCAAAAAAGGAAATTATAATTTTTTAAATTTTCAATTCAAGTAAGTCCGTTTACCTAGATCGTAATCTTTGTTCTTGGGATTTAGCTGTGTATAATAGCAATAAGAATCCACCAGTGGATATTGCAGATCTGCTCTGAATACATAATACTATCATAGACTATAGACAAATTGGTCGAAATATAGTCAAACAACAAATTAATGTTAGAACAGAAAAAAAGATCACTGGGGAAAGCTGTTGAACTGTAATAATGTCTAGAGCCACCTGCAGGGAATATTAAATGATTAAGTTGATAATGTTAATACCTGTATTTAACAAAATTTGGTTTTGTTAGTTAATTTTATCGATTTTTGCCAAATCGAAAAATTAGAGTAGCATTCAATTTACAACATTTTTACTGGAGTAAAAATTTTACAGAAAATTTCTCGCATTACAACTATCAGGACTAGTTCCATTAGGATCGTTTACAATCCACTATATGGCTTGTTTGGAGCTAATAATATTTTTATTTAATTAATCTTTATTACCTATTTAAGGCCCTTTTTGCAGTGTTTACGCGTCACTTTCAGTTATTAGATCTGCCACTAGCCTACTAAATTTAAGTTTTGAATTTCGAACAATAATTTTTAATCCATGTTCACAAACGTTCCGTTGGATTAAAGATGCATTTTTCTTTAGTATCGTCTTTAGCCAAGATTTTCCTTTTAATAAAGCTATTAAAATCTTTTTTATTTTCATAATTTTCGAAATTTCACCTTTTTACATTTTTGAAAATCCACTATTTCAGCTTTTCTTAAATCTAAAACGGGCTTTTTTTAATTTTTCGTAAATACTGTGATGCATTGTTCATTATAATCACCGACGCTTTTGGTATATTTGTAAATAAGATTTCTTAAAACGAAGATCAAAATATTTTTACATTGATTACCATATCCATTGATATGGTAATTAGCGCCAGTATTGGAGACATTCTTGGCAGAAAATTTAAAGCAAAATAAAATTCGGTGGCCTTCTGAACAAAGTACCTTTAATGAGGTATTGACTATTTATTCTGCGATCCTTCTTTTATGGCATTACAGATGGCACACCATGTTTTGATAAGGTAAATTCTTGGTCTGTTTTGACATATGTCGGTAATTTTTTAAATGCTAGAATACACAACAATAACGCCATATTAAATTAGATTAAAATAATTCATACATGAAATACGTTTTTTCGATATAACACTAAATTTTCAATGAGAGCTACTAACTTTAAAATCTTAACAATTCAACTGGTAGTTCTAAACAGTATTATCTATCTTCAGCCGCCGCCTTTGACCTTGCTGAACCTAATTTAGGTATAGAGGTTTTGTTACAATTTTGTATTTTCTCTTTGCTGAGGGGTGAAATTGTAGGACTATACAATTTTCAACACTTCAATGCTTAACATCACCAAGAGGTAGAATTCCATTTTATAAGATGTTTACAAAACTCTTCCGAGGGTGAATTGATAAGTCTATTAAATTTCTACGAAATGTCGGGAAATTTTGTTAAGTGGTATAACTGTTGGTAAGCGTGATTGTGTTCAAAGTTTCGAACAGATGCAACGCGTAGTTGTTTGTTGGTAGCTATCGTAAGTCGTTGGTGTTACACGTTTCGTGGTTAAAGCCGAGTAAGTATTTTATTTAAGAAAGTGGACTGCGGCCCAGATAGAAATTGAACTGAAAAAGTTCATTGGGACTCTACACCAGCACCCAAGACCATTTATTACTGAATAAATGACTTTAAACGTGGCCGTACGAGCAGTGCAGATGCTGCACGTTTAGGAAGCCCTATTGAGGTTTCTTTTGAAGAAATGGTCGATAAAATTCATGGTAGCCTGATGGAAGAAAGTCGCAGTAAGCTTCGTGAGATTGATGAATTGGTAGATATGTCATATGAGCAGGTAAGTAATATCTCGCAAGGAATTCTAAAAATGAAAAAAGCTGAGTGCGCTATTTTCCAAACGTGCCACATTTCAAAATCGTGTTTGGAAAAGTTACAGCATAATCGGGAGAAGTCTCGTAACATTTTGCGAGTGTAGACGAAACGTGGATCCACGATTACACCCCGGAGACAAAATGGCAGTCAAAACAGTGGGTTGGCGAAGGTGAAGATGTACCGAAAAAAGCGAAAACAGTTTTATCCTCGGAAAAAGTAAGGCCAATTGTTTTTTGGGAGTCACAGAGTTTAATCATGATTGACTAGCTCTTATTACGTAACGTTATCGAGCCGATTATATAGTGAGTTGAAGCAGAAGTGACAAAGATTTGTGGGCAAAAAAGTGCTCACCAGGACAATGTCACCTCGCCTGCGACAATGCCAAAAGTGCACGAGTTGGGCTTCGAAATACTATTCTACTATACCACCCTATTCCGCAGATTTGGCCGCAAGCGACTTTTTTTGTTTCCTAACCTTAAAAATTGGATTGAGGGACACAAATAAAAAAATTCGAATCTCCAAATTAGCCCAAATGTATTTAGCTCAAAAAATATTACTTACTTTCTTTTTTACAAGACTTTTCCATCCACCCTCGTATGTGAGAGAAACTGTAAGATCAATATCCACTAGAATTAAAACATGTAAAGGATATATCAGAAAGATAAAAATTGTTGTAGCCAAGCTGCAATTCTATTACCATTAGAAAATTTCTCTTGAGTCGATATTAAATTTTTATAAACATTATATGATCGAATCAATTGAAATTTACAAAACTCCTAACACAATTAAAGAAATACGGGTTACAAACCGCTTCATACACATAAATCCACAATTTCATCTAGTGACAATCCAGTTTTTTTTTTTGTGGGTCTAGCACACGTGCTGCAGGGAAGTCCCTAAAAGCGCTCCAGGAGCTGCATGTGTGCGGAAAAAGCGATTCACGTTGTTCTTGAACCGCTGTAAATTGTACTCGGTGGGAAACACAGTCCTGGGCAAATTATTCCAAAGGGATGATGTTCTCCATATAAAAGAGTGCTTGAAAAGCATTGTACCAGGAGTAAGAAGCTGAACCTCATACGGAGGTGAAGTATTAGCGCGACGTGTATTTCTAACATGCACCGCTCTGGGAGGAATTAAGCGGGCTACATCCTTCGAATATTTCAGCGAATTAAGGCGGCCGGTCAGTTCCGGGTCTCCAATCAGATGAACAGCTCTTCTTTGAACGGAATCCAACAAATGCAGTGTATGTTTGAGAGCGGAACCAGTATTCCATAGTTGGTCGAATTTGAGCTTTGTAAAGAATTAACACTTGTTGTGGCGTGTAAAGCTTTCCGATTCGAAATAATATTCCCAACTTTTGAGAAGCTCTCCTTGCTATGCCTACAACATGTTCATGCCAGGACATATTTGCTCCCAAAATAACGCCCAACAAATTGAGTGTCCATGCTAGGGGAATGGAAAAAAACTGCCGCCTGGGTTTTTGTAGCATTAAATTCCACTTGGTTACTGTCACCCCAAGATAGAATTTCTTCTAAGTTGAACGACCTCCTGCTGTCTGCGGATATTCGCCTGAGTAGCCGATGTCCGAGCGTTCAAAGTAAATGAAGAGATAAACGTACTGTCATCTGCAAAGCTGTAGATTGGATTCCCGGTCTTTTCCAGCAGATCGTTAATGTAAATGAGAAAGAGAGTAGGAGACAGTATGGAGTGGAGTGGAACATTTTCCAGCAGGAAGGAAATATTCCCTTTCTGTAGGATAGGTTGAAAAGTCTACAGAAAACTGGTGTTAGTTCCCTCGCACAGTTTTTGAGAACTATGGCAGGTATTCCGTCAGCGCCAAAAGCCTTTTTGGTGACTAGCTTCATTAAAATACGTTTTATGATACGCTGTCTGAAGACAACATCGGTGGTGTTTTTTCTTGGAAATCGACAGTAGAATGTGAAGCAAAGAGTTCAGCCAACAAATTCGCTTTCTCAACAGGTGTCGTTGCAATGGAATTGTCTGGCCGTGTGAGTGGTGGTATGGCGGATTTGGTGAAATTTTGACTAACCGCCCCAGCAACAGTGAACCTAAGGTTAATGGTTTACAATTTTTAAAAGTGTTTATAATAGCCATATTACTAGAATCTTCTAAAATATCAGGATTCAACATTATTAGCGACAATCAATATGGCTTTCGTAAGCAGAGATCAACAGGAGATCACCTAACATATGTAACACATGTTTGGAACACTTTAGAGCATCTCGAGTGGTTGCACTTGATGTATCCAAGGCATCCGACGGTGTTTGGCATGACAAATTATTGGCCAAGCTACACTCTTATGGTATGTCTGGAAAGTTCTGTTATGGCTCTTGTGTTTCCTCTTTACGGATGGCAATCGACTGATTTCTTTCTAACACAATCACTATCAATGCCGGTGTGCCCCAAGACTCCTATCTCCTACTCTCGTTCTCAT
Organism: Pachyrhynchus sulphureomaculatus; assembly: GCA_019049505.1. Classification (NCBI taxonomy): domain Eukaryota; kingdom Metazoa; phylum Arthropoda; class Insecta; order Coleoptera; family Curculionidae; genus Pachyrhynchus; species Pachyrhynchus sulphureomaculatus. The sequence goes on from CM032447.1 coordinate 141,187,334, forward strand.
TTACATTAACGATCTGCTGGAAAGGACCAGGAATCCAATCTACAGCTTTGCAGATGACACTACGCTTATTTCTTCATTCACTTTGAAAGCTCGAACATCGACTACTCATACAAATATCCACATACAGCAGAAACTCGTTCAACTTAACAAGGACCTGTAAAAAATTCTATCGTGGTGTGATGATAGTAACCAAGTAGAATTTAATGCTACCAAAAACCCAGGCGGTAGTTTTTTCTAAAATAATTAACGTTGCTGAATCCGACATAGTTATGTCGGGACACTCCATTCCTCTAGCATCGTCACTCAATTTGCTGGGCGTTAATTTGGGAGCAAATATGTCTTGGCACGAACATGCTGCAAGCACAGCAAAGAGAGCTTCTCAAAAACTGGGTAGTTTTTTCAAACTAGAAAGCTTTATACTCCACAACAACGGTTAATTGTCTACAAAGCTCAAGTTCGACCAACGCTGAAATACTGCAGCCATGTGCCTGTTTCCAAACATACCCTGCATTTATTAGATTATCTTCAGAAGAGAGCTGTTCGCCTGATCGGAGACTTAGAACTGACCAGCAACCTTGATGCCTTGGAACATCGAGGAACGGTTGGCGGCTTGAGTCTATTCTATAAGTATTTTCATAGAAAGTGTTTGATGGATGTGGCCCGCTTAATTCCTCAGAAAGCGGTACATGTTCAGAATATACGTTGCGCTAAGACTTTACATCTGTATGACGTTCAGCTTGTCACTCCACGTACAACCCCTTTTATTTGAAGAGCCTCATCCCTTTGGATTCCTGTGCTCAGGACTGTGTTTCCCACCGAGTACAATTTATAGCGATTCAAGACAAACGTGAATCGTTTTATCATCACACACGTCTCACCCGTAGAGCTTTGGGGATGCACATAAATAAAATAATATAATTTTAAATTATAAATAACTCAACTCAGTTCAATCAAGGAAGTTGCACAAGCGATGTGTCATCTTTATTTACTCTACACAAGTCAAAGTATGATCAAATAAAAATTGATGTTCTACAAATATTCCCCATGATTTTGATTACGCTATAGATTTACAGGTATTACAATATCGATCCTACAGTTTTCAGATTGTGTTGTATAGAATATACTTATTAAGGTCATGAACATAATTAGGCAAATCAAATTTTATTATTTATCAAATTTTTACTTAAATGTATCTTAATTGAGGAATTTTGATAACTGTTTTAATTTATCTTAATATAATAATAATACTCTAGCGATCATACTAGTAAGTAATGGGATCTGTTTTGTTTTTTTACCTACTTCAGATGCAGTAGTATATTCTTTATTTAAAAAAAATAACCGGTCAAGTGCAAGTTGGACTTGCGCAATCAGTGTTCCGTATGTTAATTGCTTTTTAAAATAAAAAATTTTACTACGGAAGTATAACATGACCAGTGACTTCACCAAAAAACATCCTAAATGAGTTTTCAACAAAGTTTTTTTCCGATCTTTAGTGAAAACTGATGACCTTGAATTTTTTTTTTATATACCAGATAAATTATTAAAGTTCATGTACTCATGATTCGTTGAATCTACACCCTGTAGAAAATATTCCGCAATTTTTTCAAAATTTTTTGATCAATACTTTTCGAGATAAAGGGCGGGTGTAACAGACGGATAGATAGATAGATGGACAGACAGACAGACACTGAAGTGATCTTATAAGTGTACGGAACACTAATAAGCGTTTTATTAATCACTATTTATCTACATATTGTTCTTGATATGTAAAAATATTTACGGTAATTTTTCTGATATACCTAAACCCCGTGGATTCTAATTTATACTTACTTCGAAATTGAAACTCCTCAAGCTACATGTTTTTAAAGTAATAGATATTTTTGTTAGAACATTTATCTAAATAAAAAAGATTATAACTGTAACACCTTACGTAAATGAGCAAGAATCTTTTAAAATTCCACATGTCACCAACATCATTTTACGAAATCTGTATTTCAAGATTTCATTCTTAAAAATGTTTGTAGCGCGTGCCATCATAAAAAGAACAGTAATAATGACAGATTAGTCACCCCAGTCGGCCTATGTCTTGAATCACAGACGAGGGAACGAGGGCCCTAATACATTGAGGGGTCCCCTTCTCGTTTGATGCCACCCACGCGCCTCTCCGAAAACGATCTCCGGATCTTGGCACGCGCCGTAACCAGCAGGTGTCCGGCTACTCGGAAGGGTTAATCCCACCACAAAACGATGGCCGCCTTAAGGGGATTTCCCCTTGCGACCTTGGCCGTCCTTGCATTTTATTGTTATTGTTCGCAATTTTCGTTTATGCTTTGTTGTGTTTATAAATAGAAATATTTTGGGATGAAAATTTATTGAGATTTTGTTAAAATTTAAATATGTGTATGCAAAACGTATTATAATTTCACCTTTACCTTTGTTATCTGATTTTGTGGCAGACGCAGAGTTTCATTAGCCACGACTGTGATGTAATTATAATAATACAAACGGCGTTAAAAAAATTGTTTTTATCTATTTAGCACTCGCCTTGAAAATAAAAACACTCTAAATGCTCTTAAGTTTAGAAAATTAACGAACCGCTACAAAATTTTAGACAAAACACATGAACGAAGTTTTCTCCAAGTTTATATAAACTGAAGCTTTCTAAATTCATCATTTAATTGTTACATAGGTTAAAATATAGATCGAGTGAGTGGTTTTAATTTGGTTGGTATTAATTTTATAACACTCAAAACGGTGTCCAAAACACCTCTAAAAGTCGAATATGAAATTTTGACAATTTAGGTATGAGGTGGTCATATTAGGTACTAGTTAACCACTTTAAAGAGAAAAAACTAAAAGACCATTGGCAATATTAAGAAAAAGATATAATACAGAGGGCAAACAGAAATTCTAACTTGTTAATGTTTGTGGTAAGACTCGTGTGTAGTACAAATGAAGAAGACAGACGGAGAAAGATGTATCAGTATGCTCGTAGCCGGCTCATAGAGGAACAGGGGGAATAGAAGTTTTGCTAGGCGAAGACTAATACCAACTATTAAATTAACCGAATTATGAAGACGTTCTTTCGATTCGATGAACCGAAATTTTACTCAAAGAATGACTATGGTTTTCAAACCGGTTCCATTCTGAGTCATTGTTCAAAAAAGATACAAGAATTTTTGACATAGTCCGTGTAAGTCCGAAACAGCATATTAATCAGAATAAGATAGAAACAGTTTTGAATGCTTGGCCAAAGATGTGTCGGAAAATATAAAATAATAAGCTATCGATAATTATCACTAATTATTCTTAAATATTAATAAAATTGTTTTATTTCGAATTCGTTGAAATTCTAGTATTGAAATTAAGAAATCATCTGTCAAGGCAGTCCATTTTTCATAGAAAGCTTGGCCTATAGCTAGATTTTTAAAAAAATTGTTTTATTCGGTACAGTATTACAATATTTTATTTTGTTATATATAAAAAAATTCCTATAGTTTTTTGTGCTTACAACATCTCTTAAATATACCCTGAAAACTTTTACATTTTATTCAACAATTTTTTTTTGATTTGTTTTTTTATTTACACTTTCAGGAAAGGTTTCGTTTCTTATTGACCGTCAGTGGCTTTCTGGCTTAACATTGATTTCCTCCAACAAGAAAGTTCGTAAAGTTTAAAAATAGAAAGTACATTTAACTAAAAGTTATTTAGACATTCGAGTATATATGGGTTACGGTCCAGTAATTAATCCCATGTAATGAGGATACATTATTCTAAGGTGAAAAACGTACTTAACGCCCCTCTTCTTTTTAATTCCTTTTGTTGCCAATACAATCTTATTAACTACCCCCGTTACCTAAAACGGTCTGATTTTTGTATACGAATATTATTTAAAGAATAAATTATACAAGTATAAACATAAACTTCAAATATTGATATTAAGTTAGATCGTATAATCATGGCAGATGACGATATTGAACTACAAAGACGAGAAAGTTTACGATAGGACACATGTATGTATATATATATATCTATATATATATATATATATATATATATATATATATATATATATATATACATATATATATATATATATAAATTTAAAACAAAAATCAAAGTTTTAGAACTGGAATCGAAAATAGCAGGAGTAGTTTCTTACTCAATGTTGTCTCTATTTTCTTTTTCCTATTTTAAAATTTTACTTTTTTCGCGAATCATTAGCTATATATTCTGTGTATGGATTGATGTCCATAGGGTTAATATGTTATTGGTTATATAGTTTTACCCTTGTTCTCGGGCATTTTAATTTATTATTCAATTTAAAATCTTCAAAAATTGTATTAGGTTAGAATTATAGAAAATTATAGTTAAAATAAAAAACAATAAAATATTAGTACATTTACAACTTGACAATTTGTTTTCAAGCTAAAAGTGGCATATTTAAGGAAATATGAGAATTTATGTGATTCCTTGTAATATATTTATTTGTGTATTTTTCATATTTAATAAAATTTGTTGTTATTAAGATCAGATTTTTTTCAATTTCGATCAATCCTTTTATTAATCAATTAAAGTAAATATCATTTGTTATAATGGAAATCATGTTTTACGTTTTTTGATGTTTGCTTTGGGCTACAGATGCATTTTTTTATACTTACTTTCCGTTTGTTTTTTATAAGCGAATTTTTTGGATTACATTAGACTGATTTGTAGTACGTATTAGACATTTAAGATTTGTAAATCAGGACTTGAGTTAATTTTGAGTTTTATAGCAAACTACAATATTAAATGTTTTAAAGGCACTTTTAAGTCTCTCTGAGGGTTCAGTTGTCTATGGAAGAATTTATTTTGACTTTGTTCATAGTTTTTAGTATTATTTGTTAAATTATTATAAAATATATCCGTTATTTTTTATTGTTCAGTTTTTTTAATTCATAATTTTTCGGATTAACTAACTGACTCATTTTTGACTGTGCATGGTTTGAATGAAAATTGGTCGCCTTGGCTTTTTTGGGGAGTCGCCGTTTATCAATTTTTAAAAACCAAAATTAAATTTTAAAATTTAAAGGTAGGGTGTTAAAAATGTTAATAATTTATTTATGCTTGGCAACACACGAGATATGCTACGTAATCAGTGGACGGCTGGCGCAGGCACTCTTTATGCCTGGAGAAATCCGACTGGGGCAAGCTAGTCGGATAGTCCACAGTGATCGCGACACTCCGTTGCCTCTCGAAGAAACGTGTGAAAGAGAGAAGTTTCGAAACGGGCAGCTTGACATTCTGCTGAGCTGAGAATAATCGTGAAAGTACTCCCAACTGATATATAAGCAACGAGCAGAGCCGTAGGGGACAATCTTCAGTTATTCAGCCGCGAGTTTAAACTTTCGCATATAAATATAAGTGTACAGATAAATTGTCGCACTCAGTAAACGTGCTACTTAGTGTTAAATCGTTACAGTGTTCTTTTTGTCGTTTGTATATGAATAGTTCGTTGTTAGTTAGTGTCTTGTTTGATCCAAAAAAGATACAATAGTAGGACAGCCCGTCACAATTCGTCTTCGATAGGCACGCCTAGAAACAGACTTTTCTATTACTTACCGTTTTGGTAAGAAAAAAATATTAAATAAGTATAAGTATTTTATTTTCCAGATGATCAACGTCATGAAGAAAAAAGAAAATATTTGGAGAATTATTTTAAAATTTGGATTTTTCAACTGCTATTAATAACAGTATAGAGAAGCTACAGTGTGTTTTATGCAATGCTGTTCTTAGTGCTGAATCTATGAAACCCTCAAAGCTCAAATGTCACTTAGAAACAAAGCATTCCGAACATATTACAAAAGACTTACACTTTTTAAACGACATGAAGCTGCCTTAAAAAAACAAAAGTTGGATTTTACTAGAATGGTACAATAACAAAGCCAAGCTGTAATTCAGACATCATATGAAATTGCTCTGGAAATTGCAAAAAATAAAAAACCCCATACAATTGCAGAAAACCCTCAACAAACCCTGTTTATTAAAATCGGTTAAGCTAATTCTTGGAGAAGCGAGTGAGATTAAAATGCGTAATGTATCCTTGTCCAACGACACAATTCAGAGACGAATTTTAGACATGTCAGTAGACGTGATGGAACAAATTTTATCTGAAATCTCCTGTCTTTTCCTTTCAAATTGACGAGTCTACCGATGTTAGTTCATGTTCCCAGTTACTCATTTTCGTGATATATTCACTTGGGGGACATCAAAGAAGGGTTTCTGTTTTTTAAAGCACTAAAAACTACTATGGAAGGTGAAAATGTCATGAAAATTCATTCTTTAAAAGTAATGACTAACAATGGAAAAACTTGTGTGAAGTATATTCCGATGGAGGACCAGTCATGCTTGGATCGAGGTCGGGCTTTCAGTCAAAAGTTAAAGAGCTTGATCCCAAGCAAAGGGACTGTACTACATGATTCACAGATTTGCCCTTGCTACCAAGACTCTTCCAAAGCTTTTGCAAGAAGTGCTCGACTCTTTGATGACAATTTTTAATTATATAAAATTTAGTGCTCTCAATACTTGTCTGTTCAAGAAACTGTGCGAGAACATGAACTCTGATCATGAAGTTCTTCTTTTCTACCCTACTGTTCGTTGGTTAACAAAAGAAGAGTCTTTGAATTGAAAAACGAAATAAAACAGTTCTTAAAAATGAGTTTATGACACACTTTAATGATGAGACCTGGATCCAAAGAGTAGCTTATTTATCTGATATCTTAGATCAGCTGAAAAAGCTAAATTTGAAAGGGCAGAGTAATGAAACGCACATTATTCACTTCACAGATAACGCGCTCGTATTAAAGCTGCAAAACTGGCGCCGTAAAGTAAATCTTGGAAACTTTACCATGTTCGAACACCTTTGTACCAAGACTGAAGAATCGAAGAGAGGAATTGTAGATAATCTAAGAGAGGAAATTAATCACCACTTTGAAGCCCTTGAATCTGAAATGCAACGTTATTTCCAGGAGTTCTCTGAACAAGAAGCTGCAATAGTACGAAACCATTTTATGTTAACGACATTCTCGATAAAGTACAGAATGAATTTTTGGAGCTGCGAAATGACTCCTCAGCGCGTGATTTATTTCAGGAAAAATCGTTATCTCAATCTTGGTGTTCTATGCACCATTCTTGTCCTAAAGTTTCCATGCTTTCTTTTCGAATATTAGTGACTTTTGCTTTTACTTACCTCTCTGAAAATGGATTTTCAACTCTTCTGCAGATCAAGATAAAAGCCAGGAATAAGCTGGATGTTCAAGAAGATATGAGATTGGCCTTGACAAAAACTCAACCAAGAATTATAACCCTTGTTAAGCATATACAAAGTCAATCATTACATTAATCATTAATACTTAATAAATAATAATTTATAAAAAATATCACGGTTAAGTCCTAAAATATACTTTTTCAAACCCTTTATTTTTGGTTTTATTGATCTAATATGGCGGATGGGAAAGGGGGGTCGCGAACATTTTTAAGAGACCTAAAAAGGTTAGCAATTAAAAAGATTGGGAACAACTAGTTTAAACTAAACAAGTTTTGCATATTATTCAGTGCTTCTTTTTGAATAGTGTCACATCAAAAAAAAAATTCTCTTTCTTTTTCTTGTATAAATTGTAATTTGTTGTTGAACTTATTGGATTATGTTTCGAGTGTTTTGACATCAGGCATAGCCAGCATACAATCTTTCAAAACTAGATTAATTTTCTGACAAGTATTTTTTTCTTTCATATTGAGAATTTATCAGTTAATTGCTATGGCAGTTAAGAAAAAAATATATGATAAGTTTACTCGCCGTAAAAACTGTATTCCCTTTGGAAGAAAAACAGAAAAATGGGCCTATTTCTAAAGAAAAGATACCAAATTTAAATTTCTTTTTACTGAAACGCAAAATATTTGCTTAGTAATAAGTCACTGATATTTTGTGGGGGTTCCATGCGTCAATATTTGAGGTTTCAGACATCGGATACTTCTAGCCAAAAACCTGCCTATGATAAATCTGTGACTACGCAGAGTTTTTTAGAATTAGAGACAGGGTATATGGAGAAACAATTTTCAAGTGGATCCAGTCATTTTTGCTGATTTTTTAGAAAAGTTGAGTTAATGATGTTTATAAATTTTTTTTCATATTCCCAGAAAAACGGTCCCCTATTCGATATAAAATAAATAGATTCGTAAGTTCACGACATCTTTATGACCACCTATATCCACTCAGAGTTTGAATTTAATTTCCATTTCAGTGCAATGTTATTGAATTTTTTTGAAACTAAAGTTTCTAATAACTAATCTTTAAAATTAGCCAAAGAGTTTAAATATTTTCTTTTAATGTAATGTATATATATATATATATATATATATTCGATACGCTCTACGAAACATAATGCATATATTTTCTTTGAAACAAGCATTTTTATCTTTGCAAGTGTTTGTAAAATCGTTCTAAACTAAAAAATAAACGACAAGAACAACTGCTAGTGTCTACTGACATTCTCCTAAAACTATTTCCCCCTAACGTCCTTGACCCTCGTCAATTTTTACATTTAGTATTTTCATGTTTTCTTTATTTTTAGCTTCCGCATCCCCCCAGCAAACAGCCAACTGCTTAAGTTATTTTAAATTTACTGGTTAAATGGGAGGGTGTAAGAAATACACCGTTAATTATCTTGTCATTAACAGTCAGTTTGGGTTAAGAGACGTTGGCTGCAGGGTTTTTCTTATGAAATAGGAGCATTTTTTTGCTGTTAAATATTTTATGAATGCGTTAGTTAGTTTCTGACGGTCGTATAATTACAAGTTCTAACTCTTTTAAGTATATATGTAGCTTAGTGTACTTCAATATATTATTTTTTTTTTAATATATTAATCAGGAACAGAAACTTGCTTCAATTGTTTCGAAGAGGGCATATGTGGAATTATACTACAATTACTATAGCTGCAGTTGTAACTTTACAGATCTGCAAGTGTAACTAATTTATTAACTAATCCATTAGCGAAACCGTTTCACACTGCATCTTATTTTATTTTGTAATAAAAAAAGAGATAGAAATGCCCACACCGCCCACCGATTCTACCAATAAAATAAGCTAGATCTACCGATCTGTAACGTTGCATATGCATAATTCTAACCAACTAGAATTACATAATAATAAATATGTTTATGTTGCCTGTTTAAGCCTGTTGTTTTTGTTATATTATATATAAAAGAAATATAATTTACAGATTCGAAAACTGTTGTGTATTCAGTTTTGTATTTAATTTGTTATTGAGTTCTTATACTAATATTTTTTTTGGCGACTAACTAAAATAGTATGAATATTTCCTATTATGGCATACCCAAGGGTTCCAACAACGACACAAATATGACGTCTTAGAAGCTTGTAGTAGATTATTTGTTCAGCAGTACCAAACATTGAAAGGGCATGTTGAGATTTTTTGCTATTTTAATTGTTTTTTTTTTCAGCAATATATTTTTTTTTTTCATTTAAAGAGGGATTTACTTTGCAACTCTATTATTTCTATATGAAATTTATGTAAATAAGAATGCCATTACTAACATTACATGTTCCATATGAAGAAATATTTAATGTTTGAAAAAAGAAAAATATTTTATAGAATAGAAATGTTAATATGAAATTTTACGTACAAACTTTATACCATTTTCCTTTTAAAACTGTAATTATAAAAAAACATTAAGTACGCAATCATAGTCTACGTTCCCTTACAATATGTTATATTTTGAGGGTGCCAGTGTTACGATCATAGATACTAAATAATAAACAGAAAAATACTGAAAATATAATATTTTAATACTAGTATTGTTATTAATAATAAAATTTATTTAACAAATAATAAAACGTTTATTTTGTTTTTCGTAGTTTTTTCTTTATTATTTTTTTTTTATTTTCGTTGATACGTATAAATAACACTGGTCAACAAAAAAAAGAAAATTGCTTGTTTCCTGTGATTTTTTTTTGTTTCTATCTCAAATTGACGCGTATTTTTTAAATATAACAGCTTTTGTTTTTGAGTTATAGCTAACTACCCTCATTTACTATTTTTGCTTAGATTTTCGTTTTTTATTGGACACTAAAATATATTTTGTTGTTGTTTTAGATATGGCTTCGTCAAGAAGATGTTGTGTGCTTAATCCCGATTGTTTTTGCTATATTTATGGTGAATATATATTTGCAAAATATCGAAAACCTATATCGGACTTTGTGAAAACTGCGTATCATCAATACTTTAAAATAAAATTGTGTAATCAGGACAAGCCATGGGTTCCTCATATTGTATGCCAGAAATGTGTGGTATGTCTACGGTTATGGTCCAGTTGAAAAAGAGATGCAATAATGTTCGTAACACCCATGATTTGGCGAGAACCTCGAAACCATCATGACGATTGCTACTTCTGCGTTGTGAAAATAAACGGAATTAACCCTGGAAATCGAAGTAAGTGGTCATATCCTTATCTTCTGCTCAACGACCTCAATTAAAATCACAAGAGGTATAACCCAGCACATCTAAATCTTCTGATGATCCAAATCTCTGTGAACCCGAACGAAATACATCAAGTGAAAACTCTGATTCAGACTACAAATGTAGCCTTTCAGAACCTCAACCATTTAATCAGAAATAACTAAATGACTTAGTAAGAGATCTGAACTTACCAAAAGAAGCTTCTGAAATTTTAGCATCTCGTTTAAAAGAAAAAAAATTTGCTTATTCCGGAAACCAACATTACATTTTATCGTACCCGAGAAAAAAATCTGTTACCGTATTTTTCTCAAGAGAAGGATTTAGTTTTTTGTAACGATGTTTGTGGTATTTTGCAGCAGATGGGATTAAAATAGTACCAACCTAGTGATTGGCGTCTTTTTATAGACAGCAGCAAAAGAAGTTTAAAGTGTGTTTTGCTTCATAACGGTAACAAGTACGGATCTATACCTATTGCACATTCGACGACTTTAAAAGAAGAATACGTAAATGTTTCTAAGGTTATGGAAAAAATTAAGTATCAAGACCACAAATGGGTCATTTGTGTTGATCTGAAAATGGTTAACTTTCTTTTAGGTCAACAAGGGGGGTACACAAAGTTCCCTTGTTTCATGTGTCTCTGGGATAGTCGTGACAAACAACACCATTGGTCACAAAAAGTTTGGCCAGTGCGGGAAGAGCTAAAAGTTGGTACAAAAAATGTTATAAACGTGCCTTTAGTTAGCCGAGACCGCATCATACTTCCACCACTTCATATTAAACTCGGCATAATGAAACAGTTTGTGAAGGCGCTTGACAAAAGTGGCGAATGTTTTAATTTTCTTTCACGGTTTCCAGGATTAAGTTCAGAAAAATTGAAAGCTGGTATTTTCGATGGGCCACAGATTAGGCAACTCGTGAAAGATCCTAATTTTGTCAAATCAATGACTGAAGTCGAATCCAAAGCTTGGAATTCATTTGTTTTGGTTATGAGTAGCTTCCTAGGCGAAAAGAAATCTGACGACCATGTCGAGCGTGTTGAGTGCATGCTATGGAACTTGCAAGAGCTAGGGTGCAACATGAGCATAAAAATCCACTTCCTGCACTCGCATTTAGACCGATTTCCACAAAATCTGGGTGATTTTAGTGAGGAGCAGGGTGAAAGATTTCATCAGGATCTTCGGACAATGGAAGAGCGTTATCAGGGGCGGTGGTACTCACATATGATGGCAGACTACTGCTGGAGTTTGCAACGAGATCTACCTAAAGTCGTTCATTCAAGGAAATCTTATAAAAGAACATTTGCTAGTGTTCAATAGAAATTTTGTTAACATAATGTATTATTTTATTGTATTTTTTTTGGCAAAATATTAAAACTGTATATTTCAAAAGGTAAAGCTGTTAGCAATCTCCCAGTATTTTTTTCATAGTCAGGGCCATAGAAATACCCAATAACAGAAAAAAAAAGATAAAGGAAACAAGACTTGTGTTGACCAGTGTAATTAGTACATTTTTACGGCAAATTTACAGAATCTTTTAGCCAGAATCAACACAAAAATTGAAATATAGAACGGGATACTCTGAATAAAACTTTGCACATAGGCAATACTTTGTAGAAGAATTCAGAAGTTCCCCATAATTCTTGATGGGTATAAAAGAATATATCAATTTTGCATTTAACACACGATAATTATATTCAAAATTGCAAACCAAGAACCGACCTAAAAATTACAGACCTTAAGTGTCTCCACACTTAATACCTCAAATGACTTAAGTTCCAACCAATCTCGATTATTATACAATTAGAAGACCTATTGTACAGATTGCCTATTACTCTGAGTTTTTGTTAGTGTTAGAGAAAGATATCTCAAGAAAATTAATAACTGCAAGGTCATGAATATTGGCAGCCTAATGCCACAACATAGAGTAGCAAGTAGTCGTGCGTAAATTAAAAGAGGTCTTAAGACAGAGGGTTGACAACTATGGACTAATGTGTGGACTAAATAGCAAGGTTAAACAGATCATTAAAAACAAAATAAAATTGAAAAGTAAATGTAATAATCCCGCTTATATTTTGTTTAAATTTATTTTGGTAAGATACAACTAATTGTGCCAAGTACGCACACCTATTACTCCATTGTAGGCTGACACAGCAGCTACAAACCCACAGTGGTTGATAAAGTCAACACTTCAACGCAGGCGGCGCAAATTTCGAGGGATTTCCCCTCAGGAACATGTGGTTTAATGTAAAACTACTGAAAACACTCCATATTTCAGCAGTCTACCCACTGTTCTCTTATTTGTCAATCCATCCCGAGACGCATTTTGCCATATCACAGCCCATCAGTCTTGCTAAGGTCGACAAACAAGAGAACAGAATTTACTAGTCCTTTTAATCCAGGTACTTACGGAACGTAAGGGTAAGATACAACGAATTTTACCAAGTACGTACACCTAATACAAACAAGTACAATTCGTTGTATCTTACCATTACGTTCCGTAAGTATCTAAATAAGGACTAGTAAATTCAGTTCACTTGGATTCTGTACGACAAAAGTCTTGTATGGAAGGACCAAGTGCCAATAGTCGTGCGTAGGTCAAATCAGCTTCTAGGGAAGCTGAATCATCGTAGTAAGTTATCAATCAATCAATAACAAGTTGTTAATTTACAAGTCGGTAGTCAGGGCCTGACTTACGTACGCATGTCAGGCCTGATGCCAGATGTCTAAAATCCATCGGGCCGAAGTCCAGACAGTACAGAATAAAGCCCTTCTCATCATAGCAGGAGCTCCCTGGTTCGTCCGGAACAATTAGTTTGAAATGCCTACAATAAAAGAATTCAACGTAATGCCCAGCCTGGCTTCATTGAGAAAGCAGCAGCCCATTCTAACCCCGAGATAGCTAACACTTTCAGAGACAACGTAAACGTCGGCAACCGATACTTACGACCAACAGACCTTCTACCACTAGGCTAACACTAGACTGAACCATGGACTACCCTTGACTTAGCATTTAAAGATAAGGCCGTCGTTTAGTTGAGCAACTCCTTCAATTTAAACTGTAACATCACACACAGTTGTAACACAATACTCCCCGGAACTGGAGGATTTAGGTTAAGTTAGCTTTAAGTTAGGATAAGGTAGGTTAGTTATAATCATTAGAAAATTAACCTTAGAGTTAAAAAACATCAAACATCTAGACATTAACAATCTCAGAAATGTAAAAGGAGTAAAAGGTTTTCCCAGCTCACAAGGAGTTTTAGTGGGTATGCGAACCCTTCAGGTTGGAGAGCCCCACACACCTGGAGCACTTTGGGGCACCCTTATGGTGACGGAGATTGCTCCAGAATCCAGATGGCGGATTTCTCCCTGTAAAAAAAATCACTTGGTTGTCGATCCTAGCCCGACTGGTGAGCCGTGATCATGCGAAACGCGTCTCGGGATGGATTGACAAATAAGAGAACAGTGGGTAGACTGATGAAGTATGGACTTTATCTGTTTTCAGTAGTTCTACATTAAACTAAATTTATTTTGTTAATGATTACTGTTCAGCTATTTTTGCTGAAAAACAACGATTAGTATTAAATCACCTTCATATAATTCAGCTTCAGAGTAATGTTGCGTACCACATATTAAAAAAAGAAAGTTCTCGTGCATAAACATATTTTCAAATTAATTTTTTTGTACATAACGTATAAATTAATGTTAATACTAGATTATACAAAAAAAAAACCTATAAAATGCCCACGAATTACACATTGCTATTGATCATCAAAAGTTCAAAATGCCCATTTGATGTAGTGTTCGCTATGATAGTAAAATTAATGTTCAACGTAGCATAATAATTTGTAAAAGAGTGATTGTAGAATTTGAAGAAAAATAGGTTGGATAGTATCCAAACAAGAATCTTTTATCCGATGTGTGAAGTACCGAATATATCAGGTTAGAAATTAGAGATGGGAATAACCGAGTATGTGGAAATATTTAAGAAGGCTACATTGGTTTGGTTGATTAGGGTAACAGGAGAATAAAGACACCAGAAGTAGTTGGGAAGATAAACAAAGAAGAACAAAAAAGCGATGGGTAAAGGAAATTAACCATGATACTAGGGTGAAAAAAATTAACAGAGGAAAAAAAAAATCAGAACAGAAAGTGAAAAAGACGGCGACAAAGAAGAAATTTCCTGAACCGAAACATTTATAAATGGTAAACGAGTATTGTTTGCTTTCTCTACAATTATTTAATAATTGTTAGCATATTAAGTTCTGAAGTATCAAATGAATTAATTGCAAAAGTAGCAAACATATCAGAACAAGAAAATATAGCAAATATCAAATGATACCTAAACTGTTTTTTTTTATCCATAATAACATTTGCAACCAGTGATAAGTTTGCTTTCCTTATCAGACCTGATGCCGCTTATACTCGTACCGTCAGCTGCAATGGCACACACTTTATAAATCAATAAGGTGTAGGTAGATATTTATATTTACTTTGTATCTAAAAACAACTTTTCGCTCTGACAATATTCCACATTTCATGTAAATAACAATTTAAATCTATTTATACATATTGCAGTAATAATTTATTTTGTGACGAATATTTTTTAGTAACTTAATTATGAATCATCCACAGGTGTAATAATAATAAGAAAAATAATCGACCGAAAATGATTTGGTAAAGAGTTTAATAATGACAATACTAGAAAAGGTCTTCTTTTTCATGAACATACGTTAATGATGACTAGTCCTTAACAGTGTAAAAGGAAATAGCTTTGGGTGATACTAGAGCAAATGTGTGTTCCTTAACATCTGATCAAACTGATTAAAAACATTGACTTGGAGAGCACTGTAGTGGTGAGAATAGACAATACAACATTCGACCAATTTCATCCTCGCCGAGGTATGTGGGCTGTGTTCTGTATGGTACATTATTAATATTCCTGGTGAATTTATAATGAGAAATGCGTTAAACGAATGGGATGGTGGAATCTTAATAGGAAGTGAGCGAATAAATAACTTGCGTTACGCTCATGATAGCACCATATTTGTAGCAACTGGGGAAGAGATGGCCACACTCCTAAATCGGATAAAGGAAGAAAGTAAGAAACTAAGTGTAACCATACCATAAATAGGGACAAAACAATATTGATGATAGTAGATAAAGCTAACCAAATAGTAAGATCTGACTTACTCAATGGTATCGAGAGAGTAACAAGCTTTGTATATCTAGGATCAACCGCAAGTGGTGTGAGAGGATGCAAGGATGAAATAAAGAAAAGAATATCCCTAACAAGAAATGCTATGACGAGGCTTATTAAGATATGGAAAAGTCCGTATATAACGAAACGAAGAAAATTAAATCTCGTCCAGACCTTAGTCTTTCCAATATTTTCATATGGACGCTTAGAGCAAAGGAACGTAAATCCATTGATTCCTTTGAAATGTGGTGCTATAGGAGGATGCTGAGAATTTCCTGGACTGCAAGAAAACCAATCAACCTATACTGAAAGAATTAAATATAACCGTAAGATTATCATCGATGTGTCTAAAAATAATTCTTCAGTATTTTGGACATGTAGCCAGAAGACCAGGCGATAATGTAGATCGGCTTATAATGATGAGAGATGTCCAGGGTAAAAGAAGTAGAGGCCGTTCGCCAACAAGATGGCCGGATCAAATAAAACAATTTATAGATCAATCACTCCATGTATCAATATACTTGGCAAAAGATCGAGAGAAATGGAGGGAAATGGTGGATAGAACAGTGAAGTCATTCCAGAGAGATCACGACCCTCAAAACTGAAGGAACGAATGGAGAGAGAGAAAAGGAATTGAATCGATTTTCTTGATGAGAAACTTTCTTAGTTGGATACAGAGTACAGTTTGTGTAACCAAACTGGTCATCTTGTAATATTTTGTGATTGTCCCTTGTGTATTCTTTGCACAAGAAAGGCTTTCTTGTGTTAATCAGGTAATGAGCTCCTTCTCAACTGCTAGAAACCAATCTTTTTTAATAGTTTTTTACCTTTTTCCCACTTTATTATTTTAAATTAAATTATACACATCTACTGACGAGACATTTTTTACAATTATTAAATAAGTATGTCAAAAAAAAACGTACAAAATCAGTAAACCGTTATCTTCTACTCCTTTGATAAACACATTTTTGTGTGTCTCATTATACATTTTCTCAATAACTTCAAAGCTGTATAGCGTAACTAAAACAGTAAAGAAGATAAGCATAAAATTCTCAGTTAAGGGTTCATAAACACAGCTTTGTATAAGATTATTCTCGTATATTTCGAGACTTAGTCGATACCATATTTCCATCGTGGTAGCTTAAGAGAAAGGCTCACTGTAACCTAAATGCTCAGTTTAATGCCCATAAACAGGTCATTATTGTTGTTTATCTCATACATAAATCCTCATAAAAAATTTATATTGTCTCTCATCGGAAGAACGAAGTATAAGCAAAGGAAATTTGCTAAACTGTTTGTTTTCTCTTTGATGGTTGTTTTTTCCTACAAAATTTGTTAACTATAGTCGTTTTAAGTACTTTATTATTACTGAATTTAAAAAATTGGAAAATGCAGAAGTTCAGTATCTAACCATCTACAACCTACAAATTAAAATTATACTGAAATTGCGTTTTTTTTATTATTTATAAGATCCTTTGCGGTAATATAGTTGTTAGTAGTTTTGGATGTGTAAGTATCTTTTGAGGTATTTTGTCGCATGTTTTGCAAATTGATCATGCACCAGTGTATATAATATTAGCAAAAATTAATAATCAAGAATAATTGAGTAAAAAATTTATTAATGATAGAAAACGTCTTAATTTGTAACGAACATATAATAACAATAACTAGTTTTAAATAATCTGGACGCTGCTCATCGTCAGATAAATCAATTTTCTTCATAGGATACTATCGAAATTGAACAGGGAGTACAATTATTGTAACTGAACTGGTTGTTCTCTACTACATATTCTTCATTAACGCCTTTTAATAACGTAGCTATTAGTAGTTATAAGCCTGAAAGTTTTGACTTTTAAAATTACTTCGAATTGCTTACAAAAATTCTCCAATGTAAATGTTTAATAAATTATATCATACTGAAATTACTGAGAATCAGATGGGCCGACGACCTGAAAAGGGTAGCTGGCTTTAGATGGATAAGAGCATGGCATGATTTGGAAGAGGCCTATCTCCAAAGATGGACGATGGGGGGTTAAGAAGAAGAAGAAATTAATTAGTATAAAGAGCTATAAATTCTATTTTATTTCACTCTGTTATATGTTTGAGAAGCATGTTACTGCATCATCTTTATTAAATAAAACGCTCGGGATATTTTCGTTTTAACTAATAAATTTTTTCAAAATGAATTTAGCGATAAAGATTTTCATAAATTCGTCAGTTTATTTGCATCTAGCAACTGGCATTTTATTTGGAATATTTTAAGCTAGATACTTAAAAAAATGTGCTAAAAGTACCATTCGTTGCTATGATAAAATTCATGGTGTTGTGGGTACACAGAGGTGAAAAAATTGCTTCTACTAATCTCGTCGATTTGTATGCATGATAGAAGATCTTTATTAATAATCGGTATCGAGCACTAGTAAGGATAAGCTGCATGTCAAAACGCAGTGGATATCATGAATCAGTTGGAGGAAATATAACCTTCCCCCGTGTAAAAAGGTATTTGCGCACTAACCCGTTCACCTGAGTTTTTTTTAATAAAAATACAATTAAAACTAGTTTAGTCAACTAATGATCAATTTTGTTCTAACT
Source organism: Pachyrhynchus sulphureomaculatus (assembly GCA_019049505.1). NCBI lineage: Eukaryota > Metazoa > Arthropoda > Insecta > Coleoptera > Curculionidae > Pachyrhynchus > Pachyrhynchus sulphureomaculatus. The sequence continues at coordinate 141,205,637 of CM032447.1, forward strand.
TAACATACTAACGAATAACTATAACTAAGTTATTTTCCATTGAATTACTTAGTGTTCAGGTATTTAGCAAGTTCGAAAGGTTTTCTCCGCTTGAGTCGTCTAGTGACATTTCGTACATTTAGAAGTCTGGACGCTTCCATGTTGATGTGGTTTTAAAGTCTTCTTTTATGAGAATCGGCAAATCTACTGATAATGTCCGTGACCATCTCAATCTCTAGGTCGCGATGACGGTCACATACGCGTACATACCAAGGCGCATTGACAATACACTTCAACACTTTATTTTGAAACCTTTGAATCACTGCCGCAGCCCCACAGCTGAATTCCATAGCTCTACACTGGTAGTAGAATTTGCTTATATAAAATAAGCTTGTTGTACGTTGATAGCTCGGAGTTTCGGCCGAGCAACCAATATATTTTTCTGAACTTGATGTTGAGTTCATCGCGTTTCTTCTTGATATGCTCCTTCCACATAACCTTGGCGTCCAGGGTATTTTGCTGTGTTGTCATATGGAAGTTGCATGCCATTAATGAGGACCGGTTGTGGCGTGATCCTCTTATTTGTTTATGTGTGTCGATTTTGATTTGTTGAGTTTAATGCGCCATTTCTTAGTCCAGATGGCAACTTTGTTGAGAGCAGATTGCAATTTTCTGGTTGAGCTTTCCACAGTCTCTGCTACTACCAAGATTGCCATATCATCAGCAAAGGTGGCAGTTGTGCTATATAATGTTGTGGATTTATCATTGTTATAGAGAAGATACAGCACTGGTCCCAACACATTTCCTTGTGGTACACCACCCCTTATCAATTTTTGTTCTGAGTACGACTCTTCATGTTTAACACGAAAGTGACGATTAATCAAGTGAGATTTTAAGAGATGATAGAAATGATCAGAAATGTATGATCTTAGTTTATGTAGTAGGCTTTCATGCCCACACTCTGTCAAAAGCCTGTGCAGCATCAAGGAAGACGGCAGAGCACACACCTTTTTTTCTAAAGTTTTTTCAATTACATCATTCATTCGATGTACTTGGTCAATCGTTGAATGAGCATTTCTGAAACCAAACTGATGAGATGGTATCAACTTTCTTTGATCAAGAATAGGTTTAAGGTGTTTTAGGATCAATTTCTCGAATAGTTTAGACATAACTGGCAATAATGAAATAGGCCGGTATGATTCCACTACACTTAGGTTTTTGCCAGGTTTTAGTATCATTATAACTTCGGCTGTTTTCAATGCATCTGGGCCATAGCTTAGCCGAATACAAGGATTGATCAAGTTAGCTAATTTGACCAGGGGCTTTCTTTGTAGTCGTTTTAGAATTTCATCCGTTACAAGGTCATGGCCTGGAGCTCTTTTTGGATTGAGATTGTGTTTAACCTCTTCAGCCACATCCTTAGGAATTACCAGTGGAATTTTCTCGAGGTAGCCATTGAAGTTAAGGCGTGGTAATACGTTGTCTCCTTCATTTTGGATGGACTCTTGCTTCCAGATGTTCTGCAAATATATTGTATTTAATGTATTCATGGAAACAGCACTCTACGAAATTTTTCCTTCTTCAAGTTTCAGAGTTGCTAGATCACGAAAAACATAGTATATCATTTATATCGGCCTGTTTGCATGTCGGTCTGATGGTCTATTGGTATGATAACTCATGAACGAAATAGGATTCGACTTCAAATTTTCTACAGCAATGTCGCTTCAAACGAAGTAGGTGACAGGAGTAGAGAGCAATTATTTTGTATTGTATTAATAGTATTATGAAAACTTTTCCTAGCTTTTCATTTGGACAGTGAACAAATTTTAAGCAGAAATTTTCATAGTCAATTATATAACGGGCTGAAGGTGTGAGAGAGGTGTATGAGTGGGTTGCCTCCTGAACATCTTATTGTAGATTCATTTCGAGGTTCTTCGGGTAGAAGGAGTGAGCATTATCTCATTTTTCATCATTTCCAATTTTAATAAAAGACATTTCTCTGCCCAACTTTTTTTGGACAATAATAACTTAACATAAAGAATCGGGTACTTAAAATATTGAATTGCAATTGGATTAAGTTGTTCTATAGTGTGAGAAGGTAACGCGTAGGCTGAAAAGTTTTTGGTCTAGCTACTTAAAACACATTTTTTCTGCAAAATTCGACTTTATTCATCCATATAGTCTCCTTCAAGAGCGATGCAACCACTGCAAACGCTTTTCTAACATTTCTATACCTTTTTTTGTAGAAGGATTTGTCTTTGCCTTCAAAACAGCTCTCAGTTTCGGCGATAACTTCTTCATTGGAGCCAAATCTCTTTCCCGCGAGCATTTTTTTGAGGTCTGCGAATAGATAGTAGTCGCTAGGGGCCGAATCGGAAGAATACGATGGATGAGAAAGCAATTCAAACTTCAGTTTATACAATTTTGCCATCGTAACCATTGACGTGTGACACGATGCATTATCTTGATGAAAGAGCACTTTATTCTTGTTAATTCGAGGCCGTTTCTTTGCAATTTTTGCCTTGAAATGCACCAATAAATTTATATAATATTCGCTATTGGTGGTTTTCCTCGTCTCAGCATAGTCGACGAAAATTATTCCATGCGCATCCGAAAATACAGAGGCCAAAACTTCCCAGCCGACAGTTGTGTCTTTGGTTTCTTCGAGCGGCTTTCAGCGGCTGCTGTCCACTCACCTGACTGCTGATTTAATTCCGGAGTGTAGTGGTGGATCCATGTTTCATCCATTGTCACATATCGTATGAAAAAATCCTTTTTATTACACCTAAACTGGTCTTAACAGCGCTCAGAATCATCAACACGTTTTTTTTGGTCCACTGTGAACAAACGCGGTACTCATTTCGAACAGAGCTTTCTGATGCCCAAACGTTCATGCAAAATGTGACCAACACGTTTTTTTGATATCTTTCGGGTGTCATGATGAGTGATTTTCCAGGGGCACTTATCAAACCATTGTTTTGCTTGAACGTTATTTTTTTACCATAAAAAAACAGTGTTTAATCAACACACGAAATTCGATTTTTTCCATTGTTTTGAAAGTATTACTTTTATTTTTTTATTTATTATTAATTATTCACTAAAACCACTGTAATTTGTAAACTAATCGTCCAAATGTCATGAAATTTTGACACGTATCGTTTGAAGGTTGATACTTCTTAAAAATTATATAGATTTTTTGAAAAGGGCGACATCTATGTGTCAGACCAAAAACTTTTTAGCCTACGTGTTACTTATTGTAACACTGCGTGCTTGTGGGGGAAGTATTAGGTAAGTCTCTTAACTTTTTTTTTTCTGGTGTAAAAATTACTAAGCCAAATATCGATATGCCAAATTTATAAAAGATTTTTTAGTTTAACAAATAAGATTGTATTTTAAAGTGTAGTATGTAAAATATGTTATTCTAACATACTGTACATTCTGATTTCGTTATCATGAGGCCTGGCGATGGCGTAGGTAAAACGACAGCTGCAATATATCCGGTAAAAAGGCAACCGAGGGTGAAATGTGGAACCAAAATGGAAGTAAAATCTAATTTTGCCGTTTTTGTTACATGAACATAATGCTAACGTTATAGCAAAACCTGTGGTTAATTTAAAATACAAACATCAGAGGAAGAAATGAGAGAATATTTTTAATCATGCTCAAATTCGGGGAGACGTGTTTTGAACAATATAATTGAGTCACGCACCTTCCAATTATTCTTTATTCACCAATCAAACAAAGATGTTAATGACATAATTGATATTACCGTGGTAATGAGATAGACACTGATAGGAAGGCCAAAAATGGTTGTTCTCTTCAGAAATGGTATTTTTTTTGTTTTCTACATGAATTTTTTTTTTTAATACTTGTTTTTAAACAGTTAGCATTACGACTTCTTATTCTGTGATCGTTTCAAGTTAGCATGTACTTACAATACCATTTTCAATGTGAAATATCAGAATCATGTAGTAAATAATCATGTTTTGTTGTCTCCATCGATACCATTGTACATAACGAGAAAGATGCAGTTAATTGCATATACTTGAAAACTATGGTTGAATGCATTTGCATGCAATGATCTTTTAGGCGTTTTATTTGATTCTTCATCAAATTCCAGTTGTTTCTTTGTAATTTTACAAAGTGATACATCTTTTTAAAATTCTATGAATTTACAATAGCACTTTTTTAGAGAAATTATTAAGTAAACCATGATGATGAGTGAAGTGGCCCGGTGATGTGTTGCTTACCATAGTTTTGTATCTAAAAAAGATGACCTTATTTATTTCCTTTTTTTAAGTAAAACTAATGATTGTTTTTAAAGATTTAAAATATTTTAACCTGCGTTTTCAATAGATTACAAGAAAAAATATATATGTTTCATTCTAATTAGTTAGTATTTAGTGATCTTATTATTTGTACGCAATGAATTGTGCACAAAGTACTTCCAAAAATCTTCATAGCAATCAAAAACCTAGTTTATACTTATATTATTGAAAGAAGCGTTTTAAGACAAATTACAGCCAAAACAGAAATTAAGCAAAAAAGACGGGAGTTACTATTTTTTTAGTGAATGTAGCGTAGAGTAGATATTTTTAGTAAGTAAATAACTTGAGTCCAAGTCACGGAAATGTTAATTTTGATTGCTTGTCTCACAACTAGACATAGTAACTTTGAGATAAAGTTTCTAAAATTATGAAAAAGAAAGTACAACTCATTTTCTTCAGTTTACATTCCTTAAATATTACAAGCAGTTAACAGTATAAGAAAATTGCACTTCTCAGAGGTAACTAGAAAACAAAAATTTTGATATATAGTACGTTATATAGGACTGTCCAGCGTTTTCAGCATATAATTCAAATATAGCATAAAATAATATGTATTCTAATTACAATGAAAAATTTGATAGATACCTACAGTATTCGTAATGCCAATAAAGTTCTCTATTGGATGGATATTTAGCCGTTTCTGACACACTAGAGATTTTATTTTTATTTCGACACCTTTACTAAAGGTTTAAACTTTATTTTTATAAAATAATACTGCTATGTTAGATCCCCTATTCATATATACTCATTATTTTAACTTTAAGGGGTATTTTTACTTGTAATACTTAAACATAAAGACTAAAACCGAAGCATATCCTGATAAATTAGGTGCTTATTTTGTAATAAACGTCCTTTCAAGTCAGGAACACAACAAAGCTTAATGTTAAAGTGACTCGTCTTCATTCAAATCATTTGTCAATTAGTTAAAACCCCTTGTCAACGATCCCAACTTAAGACAATCATCATTCAAACATCCCTATATATTTACCACTCAACTACCTCTCCGACCTATGTTACCCTGCGACAAATTGTCCCGAGAACCTCCCGATTTGCCACTTTAACAAACCCTTTTAAAGTCACACTTCGTATTAAAATTAACCCTAATATCGGGAAGCAGCCCTAAAAAGAGGGGGAAAACCAAATACCGACACCTACTTATTCCAATTTCGAATATACAAAGTAACAGGTTAGTGTCAATATGTAACCTTGCGGAAGAGATCCCCTTTTTGGTATGAATGAAAAGACCTATGGGGTTCTTGTACGGGAGTTCCCCCAAAAATTATCACATTTTAACCTATATTATATGCATAAGGGGTAAGGGTACACCTCAGATTTTGATGTGGGGTAACACCCCAATGCCGGAATATAGAATGTAAGTGGATAACAATACAAATAAATTTATTTTATTTAAACGCTAAGGAATTTTCAAGATGTCATGATACTGATTTAGTTTAAAACAAAATTCAAAATCAAATTTTCACACCCTTATACGTAGCACCATGAACATAATGGTCATTAAATATACTATCTTGGTACAAAAAGAGTGATATGAGCTTGAACACGAAACATACAAGGTGTAAAAGCTTTTATTTATTTATATATATATATATATATATATATATATATATATATATATATATATATATATATATATATATATATATATAGGTCATTCTTCGTCAACCGGACCATTAGTCCATAAATTAACGCAATTTATGAGGACACAATCTGGTCCAGATTAAAACTTGATTTTTAGTTTTGAATTTTGAGTAGCATATTAAGAATTTGTGCTGATTTGGAAAAGTTTTTTTTATGGCCTCAATTTTCGGAAATATTTATCATAGCGTATTTGCCATGTTTTGGGTATTCAACAATTTTTACTGGAAAACTAAAACTTTTAGAGAAATTATGTAAGAAACAAAAAATATTTGCTTTTATTCGTAGAATCACTATGAATTTTTTTAGAATTTTTGAAGTACTTTCTAACAGTTCGTTATTTTGACCTACAGTCCCTGGCCAAATTATTAGACGCACTGTATTTTTTTTAGTAATTTTATGTTTCTTAAGAGTTTTTATGCAATAATGGTATATTTAAACTACAATATTATTGATTTTTATTTAAAAGAATTGTTGTAGACTACATATTTGTATTTTTTTTTTTAACATATGGCAACACTGTGTTGACAAAGTGATACATGAACGTAAACAAGTACAAACCTGTATCAGTCGCGATCGGAATCGGGTCAGGTACGGACGTGTTTCTGTGGCTTTATGGACTGTGATTGTTTGTTTAACAGTTTTATACTACTCAGTTATTAGTTTATTTTGTATGCAGTGTTTTTAAAAAAGTAATTGGACTATTTTTATTATGGGTAGAAAAGGCGATCATTCACCACGTAAAAAAGCTGAAGTGCCCTTGTAATTGCGAAAACATTTACAAACCGAGCAATATCACGAAGATTGGAGGTTTCTGAAGCTAGTGTACGACGCATAAAAAAGAAAATTGAGTCAGGAAAGGAATTAAACCCGAAAAGAAAGAAAAGATGCGGTAGAAAACCAATTTTCACTCCACGGTCAGGGAGAAAAAATTTTTGTGTAGAAAACAGATTTGCTACCACAAAGATAATAAAATCACAACTCCAGGATGCTAGCGTAAATGCTTCTGAGCGCACTGTTCGAAGAAAATTGAAAGAATTAGATTTTAAGGCCTGTCGCCCCGCCAGGAAGCCCAAGTTAACAGCTGCAATGAAAGCAAAGCGCGCCTGAAGTGGGCCAAACAATGGCAAGACAAAGATGTGGACTTCTGGAGATCGGTAAGATACAGCAATTTAATCAATAATTGATACATTATTATCATTTTCAGTTAAATAAAGCAAATAAACATGGAAGTTTATATGTTTTTTCCTATTTTTGACAGGTCTGCTTCAGTGACGAAAGCACATTCGAAATTTTGCAGAATAAAGCTCAGTATGTGCGTCGTCGTCATGGAGAAAAGTTTCATCCTGATTGTATCGTCCCGACGGTTAAACATCCCACCAAAGTGATGATTTGGTCAGTCATCAGCGGCAAGGGCACTGGACGTCTTTACGTCGTCAAAGGAATAATGAGGCAAGATCAGTACAAAGAAGTATTACAAAATCGGTTGATTCCGCAGCTCAGAGAATGGTTTTCAAATGGGGAACCATTCACTTTCATGCAAGATGGAGCTCCCTGCCACACTGCTCGGTCTGTTAAAGCTTTTTTGGCAGAAAAAAAAAAAATATCCCTATGTTGGATTGGCCCCATTGAAAATGTGTGGGAGCTGATGAAAAGAGAAGTGGCTAAAGATGTGATTACCAACAAAACCCAGCTCCTAGAAAAGATTATTCATGTGTGGAATCATCATCCTCAAATGCAGGAGACAGTACAATCTTGCATTGATAGCATGTCGCGCAGAATTAAAGCTTTGATAGCGGCTAAAGGTGACTCAAACTAAATATTGACTTTTACTAACATTAATTTCACTTTTCTTTAAAACTTAATAAACTTATGCTTTTCTAAATTAATGCTGTTTTATTTATGTCAAATAAATAGGTAATTGATTGGATAATATAAAAATAAAAAACAAATCAATTTAAAATAATAAAACGGTACAATATCACTGGGTAATTAATATTTTACATGAAATCTTGCAGTGCGTCTAATAATTTGGCCAGGGACTGTATATGCACCGGAAAGAATCTTAAAAAAATAACGAATTGTTAAAAGTGATTCAAAGAATCTGAAAAAATTCATGGTGATTTTACGAGTAGAAGCAAGTATTTTTGGTCTCCTACATAATTTCTCTAAAAGTTTTAGTTTTCGAGTAAAAAATTGTTGAATGTCCAAAATATGGCAAATAATCTGAGATAAATATCTCAGAAAATCAAGGTGTTAAAAAAACTTTTCCTACAAAAGTTGTGGGTTTTTTTTGGGTTAGAATAAGATTATCACGGAAAACTTTTGGTTATATTAGGAAAATTACATTTTTACTTTAGTTTTTTTTTAAATTTTTTGACATTTATTTTCAGATTTGGGTCGGTATTGAGCACAAATCACCATAATTTTTTAAAATGTCACTCAAAATTCAAAACTACATATCATAAGCTTTAATCTGGACCAGATTGTGCCCTCATAAATTGCATCAATTTCTGGACTATTAAGGAGCCCGGTTGATGATAAATGACCCATATATATATATATATATATATATATATATATATATATATATATATATATATATATATATATATATATATACATGATTACCATAGTCTGTGATTACTAAATTTGATGGGCCACAATATCACAATATAAAAGCAACAATATTTATCCGACAATTATAGAATCAATTGTCCTATAAGCTTGTTTGACTTTTTTTAAAAAAAATCATTTAATCTCACCCCCTTGTAAAATATTGCTTTCGTTGGCAACTCAATGTAATCAAATATTTCTTTGTACAAAAATAATACTAATATATTTCTTTTATACATGACCTGTTTTGGCGGCCTTATTTCCGAAAAGTAATACAACATTGATAATTAATATCTAGAGAATTAATGGTCTGTCAAATTGAAGTGACTTTTCGAAGTTTCGCCTTCGGTTGTACAATGTATCTTCAGAGATGCTTACTCCCTGTGACTAGCATGATTCTCCTCAATTATTTAGTGTTTTAAACTCAGAAATTAATAAATTCTGAAGATGCCTCATGTATGCATAGCCGAGACGTTCAAGTCACTCTAATTTGACACTATCTAATCTTTGAACCTATGAACCTGGGAAAAGTTCCATTCTATGTTTAATAATATATTTTACAAATTATTAAAATAATTATAAGTTTCAATTATAATGAAAAGTAAATGAATATAGAAAAAAAATTAAATAACAAAATAAAATGGGCTACAGCAAAGTCGAAAAAAACACGATAACGACAGAAAGTTTTTCGTGTCCATCAACTTCCCTCAGATAAAATACAAAATTTTCTGGTAGTAGCCCGTGTAGTTTGTTAAATCAATGACTATCTAACTGACGCCACGAAGCCTAAAAAAATTAATAAAAAGAACACAATGACGCAAATAAAACTGACTAAAAATAGATGTAATTGATTAGCAGCTGCAATTTTATTTTCACATCACTGTATAATTTAAGGGAGTTGAGAATATAGTCCACAGCAAGCACGTGGATATTCTGAAGACATGAAATTGGCTAAGTTGAGCTTAAAAATTGGTGATTGAAAATTGGAAATAATTTTTATAGGGTTATAACAAAATTAGCAGAAACACAGAGAAAAAAGACAACCTTGTTCCGAAAACCCAATTGTTGAGAGAAAAATTTGAAAATGTGCATATGTGTATGTTGCATTTTCCTAAAAAATTGTGTAATTTTTTGTAATTAATAACAAAGTAGACTGTTTAATTTTTACATAAATAGCTATTCTTTTATCAAATATTTTGGTAAAAGAAACCTTAGGATATTTTGAAATATATGTATATATATATAAACATGGGTTAAATTTTAAAAATTGACAAAAAATTGCAGCAGTGTTAAGGAAATGAGAATGCTTCCAAAACAACTTAAAAATATAGAATCTTATATAAATTTTAATATATCCGATATATTTTCGTAAGTTAATGATTGCCGAATAGAATGAGAATGTAAAAAAATTAGTAGAGATGAAACAATGACGCAAATAAAACCGCCTAAAAATAGGTGTAATAGATTAGCAGCTGCAATTTTTTATATCTAGAACATTATATAATTTAAGAGCTATGAGAATATTTTCCAGAGGAAGTACCTAGTCGGATGCAAAGTCGACTCTGTTAGATTTAACAATCTATTTCCTAAATTAAAGTGTACTCGGCTACTTTAAAATGTCGACAGATTGTTTGCTCGCCAGTACTTATTATTTTGATTAATAAATTATGTGCAATATGTTAATAAAGTTCATCAGAATTTGACCAGCCGTTGTGCTGTTATTCACGGTAATGTAGGTTCAGGTGTTGTTACTGCTGTAATTTACTTTGAGATATGTGGTAGATTAACTAATTAAGAATTATATACTATATATATATATATATATATATATATATATATATATATATATATATATATATATATATATATATTTAGGACAGTTTTTTGTTCTTGGTCTTGCGGTCAATTTTTAATGAAACAAGTTTACTTTTGGTTAACGTTTCGGTTTATTTTATTTAAACCATCTTCAGAACTACAAGAAAGAAAAAAATTTTTTTTATTAGTGTTAATGTTTAAGATGTAAAATTGATGATTTAGTGTTGTTTTATACAGAAATATATGTAGAGAATAAATATTAGTGTTTATTATATTTTTTCCTACCTTATATCTAGTTGGATCTTTTGGTTTAAATGATTTACATGTTAATAGTTTCACAGTTTTCGTAATACTAAGTTTAAAAGGTTCACATATTTTATTTTACTATTTGTACAGGTAAAATGGGTAAATCCAAAATTTATTTATTGCTTTCATATTGTTGTTACTTTAATTGTTATTAGTCTAGTAATTAGGTTTTATTAGGTTATTAAATCATTGTATACAATACTTAGGCTTTCCGTGTCATTTCGATAATTTAAGGTGTTATTTGTTCTTCGTATATGTATCATTTCCTTTATGTTTCGCTTTTTTTTTATGATTATTTTCAAAGTCTAGGATTTGGACATTATTAAAATTGAAATTATGCAATTCATCTATGGCATGTTTTGATAGGGCAGTATGGTTTTGGTTTGTGTTTCTTAGGCTATTTTTATGTTCTGTTATTCGTCTCCTTAAATATTGTTTTGATTGTCCAATGTATGTTTTTGGACAGTTCATGCAGTCTATTTTGTAGATTAAGTTTGTTTGTTCTGCTGTTGGTATTGTTGGTTTAAGTTTGGTAAAGATATTTTTTGAGTTGTTAGCCGGTTTTTCTGCTATGTTGATGTTATGTGGTGTAAGGACTTTTTTTGATCTTATTACTTAATTCAGGAATGTATGGTATGGCAATATAATTTTTCTTAATTTCATTGTTTGTTTAGATTTTTTTATGATTATTGTATACTTTATTTATTCGGTTTTTTATAATTGGTTCTGTAAATTTTTTTGGATAGTTATTGCTTAGTAGAACGTTTCTTACTTTATTCAAGTTTTGGGGTCTGTCCTTCGGATCAGTTAGTAATACTGCCCCATCAACTAGCGAATTGACAACACTTTTTTTATATTTTTCTGGGTGTGTATGAATTATAATTTAAATATCTACCGGACCATACAGCTTTGGTATACCAATTTGTTTTTTATGTTTCCTTTATCATCATATTTAATATTTATGTCTAAAAAGTTTATTGATTTGTTTATTTCTTTTTCGTACGTAAACTTAAGTCTTTCGTGGAATGAGTTGAATTTGTTTAGCGTTCATTGAAGTTTCGTTTCTGGGATACAAAGAATACAATCATCTACAAACGTTTTGAAAAAATAAGGTTTGTAGTCGAGAGTTTTCTATAATATTTTTCTCTACATGTTCCATTACGAGATTTGCTATAGTAGCTGAAATTGGTGTCCCATAGCTACACCATAAATTTGTGAGTAGAATTTGGTTATTATATTGGAAAAATGTAGAGTTTAAACAAAGTTTTGTTGCCTTGATAAATTCCTTTTTAGGGATGTTAGTGAAGTTTTTTTTATTATATTCCATTTATTTTTTATACTTTTTATGGCACGTATTATATATATATATATATAATATATATATATATATATATATATATATATATATATACTTATAGTCTAAAAATATTACCGTATATAATATAAGGAGAAACTGTAATACAATGTGTCGTAAAAAATACATATTTACATTAAAAACAAATTAATAAATGAAGAAATAATTTTTGTTTTACATCAAACTAGAGCAATTGAGAAATTTTTCCCTAAAATAATAATCTCCTCTAAATGTGAATCGTTACGTCATTTCCTGTAACCGAGCGATGAAATTATCGGTAATTGCTCGGAACATCGTTTCCGTGACCACTGCCATTTCTTTCCTGATTCTTGTTCCAAAGAGCGAGGGTTCTTACTGTAAACTTTAGTTTGGATATATCCCCATAAGAAATAATCCATCAGGATCAAATCTGGACTACGTGGAGGCCAGCTTTATGTCACCTCTTTGGAAATCAGTTAATTCTTTCGAAACACTTACAAAATGTATTTGAAATATGTGGTGTTACCCGATCTTACTGACCCCAGGTTCTCTACGGTTATAATCATCAAAATTTTGTAAAGCCAATGTAAAGAAATTTTCAGTCTAAATTAAGCTTCTGAGCAATATCCCAGTTGTGTCTTGAACATGACATGAATTTTTACAATCGTTGAAATTTGACGAATTAAATGCCCACATTTAATTTACTCGATCATTCCGTTTTTTTTAAATAAGTGAACTTTCGGAACTTTGTTTATCCCCTGCAAATAACATTAAATGAAATTTTTTTTCTGCACAATATTCGCATAATTATTGCGTATAAAAAGGACTCTGTATTCGCTTGAAATATTCCGGTATAGCTTAATTTCGAAGGACTGGGATGGTGCTCCACCTCGCTTCCACTACCCGATGTATTTAAGCAATAAGCAAATCAAACTTGACAAATTTATGAAATAATGTGTATTATCTGAAATTTTTTAAATAAGAAGATGTTTTTACAAAAGAAATTAGAAGTATAATAACCGGCCAAGTGCAAGTTGAACTTGCGCAATTAGTGTTCCGTACGTTGATTGCTTTTAAAATAAAATTTTTTGTTACGGAGTTATAAAATGATCAATGACTTCACAAAACACACTCCAAATAAGTTTTCAACAAAGTTTTTTCCAATCTTTACTGAAAACTGATGACCTTGAAATTTTTTTTTTTTTTTTATATACCAGATGAATTATTAAAGATAATGCACTCGTGATAATTATCGTTCAATCTACATCGTGTGGAGAATATTCCAGAATTTTTAAAAAGTTTTTTGATCAGTACTCTTCGAGATAAGGGGGGGACAGCGATTTTTTCCGCAATTTTTTAAAAATAATACAAAAAAAAGTGTGCGCAAGTATTACGTTATATATATTTTTGAACTCGTGTTTCTACAAGTTTCATTTGACACCCCACTCGATGAGCTGGTATTTTTTTTTTCACTTCCAATTTCACCTCCCAAAACTAAAACCTTAAGTCAAATTTACCTTTCAAAACTATACGGCTCTGATGAAGCCAACAATTTAGTGCCAAATTTCAACTTTCTATGACAATTAGTTTCGAAGAAAATCGGGTGTGACAGACGGGCAGAGAGATGGACAGACAGACAGGCAGACGGACAGACAGACAGAGAGACAGACAGACACACAACAAGTGATCTTATAAGTATGCCGTACGGAATGCTAAAAATGAGTTATTCTTATATAGAAATGACGCCCGAGCTTTGGCTTGAGATTCTTTACCTAAAAGTAACAAAAACTTATGAAAATTTTTTTTCGAAATGAAAATGTCAGCTAACTGAAAATATACTCTTATGTTGTATTAATATTAGAATATTTCACGGATAATAAAACATAAATACGAGGCTTGATCCAAAAATACGCAGAATTTTGTGTATGAAACGTGTGGTAGCAAAAATTTATCCCCAAAGTGTTGAATTTCGACCAAAAGCAGTGCCGAATGGACATTGCTCAAGAGTTTCTGAATAAAGTTAACGACAATGCAAAACTACTTCAAACGGGTTATAACTGGACATGAAACATTGGTATATGAATGTGACGTCGAGACTAAAGGCCAATCATCTCGATGAAAGACCGAAAGAAGCTCGTCAATTTCGATCGAATGTGAAGGTTTTAGTCATAATAATTATTTACAGGGTATCTCGATTTTTTTCCTTTTTTTATTTAAAAATTATTAACAAATTTTAACTTAATCGTTCAGACGGGATTGCGCCCAGGGTAGATGGCACCTGTCTACAAAAAGCGTTGCAGATTCCTTAGAACAAATATCAAAAAAGAATATTTTTTAAGACGTACCTTTTCTTATAAATAAAAATTCATAACCGACAGAAAAATCCTTGCTAGTTTTAATTAATTGACTCCTTGTACATTTGTCCATAAAAATTATCAGTTTCCGTTCTAATTTTTTATTCGGAATATAATATATTATATATATATATATATATATATATATATATATATATATATATAATATATATATATATATATATATTTATGTGTATATATATATATATATATATATATATATATAATATATATAATATTATATATATATATATATATATTATATAATATATATCTAACCTTCTTGGACCCATTGTTGGATATAGACCTCCCTTAATTGTCTTCATCGGTCTCTGTTTTAAGCTATGCCAGCCCACGGTAGTCCTACATTCTTCTTAATGTCATCGTACCATCTTATTTGTGGTCTTCCTCTACTACTACTACTTGCTTTTTGTGTGACGCGTACTTTTGTTTCGTGAGATGTCTGTGCTCCATATGTCAAAATAGGATAA
>CM032447.1:141220614-141311270 GCA_019049505.1 Pachyrhynchus sulphureomaculatus
CGTTATTATATGTTTCATGGAAAAAGAGATGTCTCCTTGTACGAATTCGCTATTTACCAAAGCGTTTATTGCATTTTCTATGTATGTTTCTTTAACCAATCTAATCTTCATTGGCCGACACGTGGCAAAGAGGGAGTTGAATTCTGCAAATAACTTTCTTATTTGTCCCACAAATCAATCGTAGTAGAACAAAGCAACCTTGAAAAATGTTGCTGTCAATTGGATCTTTTTCTTGCATTTTTTGCTTAAATTGTGCTTGTTGCGCTTCGTCACATCCTCGTTTCGAAATGAATGTCAATGATAGACGCTCTTCTAGATTTAATTCTTTTAGTACATCCTCCAAATATGTGGCCAAATGTTTAGCCGTGTTATCTAATAAATGTTGTAAGTTAATTTCAGCACATGTTTCAGTTACTTAATATGCCTCTTTCGCCGGATAACAAATCAACAAGTTTTTGTTTGCTGTAACACGATGTAACTCGGATAATACTCCTTGTTGCTATTCCTTATTATTTCATACTGTCTCCTTGAGAGATCAGCTTCTACGAACATTGAGATGGCGGCTATTGGATTTAGTTGTGACTGGTTTTCATACTGCTTTGACATTTTGCATGCTTTCTGGGGAGAGTTAGTTATGTATTTTTGAATACTGCAATTCTTTCTCCAGAACTTTGAAGGGATGTTTGAGCAGCATGCATTATTACTTCTTTATCTACACCACTGCATACTTCCTCTGTTTTTCTACTTTTGCTCCTCTCACTTGAATAACATCACAATATTCATCTTGCGATAAAATATAACTCTCAAAATATATCAATTCTTCTTTAAAATTTGGCAAGTTTTGTTTCTACATTTTGTTAAAAAGTAGTCTGCGCGTTACTATTCAAGCACCTGAAGTAAATAAATAGATGCAAAATACCACGTTGTTTTCACCATCTGATTTAAAGACCGTGAAAACCTCGATTTCATAGGAAATCACGACTAATATTGATATATTTGATTAGTGCAAATACTCTTTTTTCTGTTAAAACCCATAAAATCACCGGGACGCACGCTGAAATATAACAAATACCTTTTTAAATACCGAAAAACGGGTTTTCGTACAATTTCAAGTAACATTTTCTACCTTCAAAATATTACTAATTATTTTAAAAAAATACATAAAATGATCAATGTGTATGCGCTCTTACCGATAATATTCAAATCCATTAAAATTTTCTTCAAAATAAATTTCAGAAACGAAAAAGTTTTTTTTAATAACTGTTTTGTAACGAATGCCGAGAGAAGAGAAACGAACACTCATAGCGATGATAAAATTCCGACTGAGACTCCGGCGCACGCGTTATCAAATCGGTATGCCTATTAAACATTTTTAAGTAGCAAATTTTTTCTACCTAGGATAAGTTTTAGGACATCGATTTATGGCCGCCTAAAATGCCGAAATACCCCTATGTATGACTGGTTGCTTAAAGATGCCAAATCTTAATTTCTACTGAGAGAAAAGCATTCTGCGCATTCAAGTATTTTACATTGTCTTAAGACATTTCCTATAAAAGTTTTCGTATAATAATTAATTACATTTGTTTTTCTAACTTTTCTTTTTGTTGTTCATGAATATACCTAGTATAACAGTATTTAGAAAGATGAAAAATAAAGAAAGATACAAGAATAAACGGTAACTCCTTTCAAGTTTACAAAATGGCTTTACTATATATGTAGGTAAAGTTTTGTTTTTTTTTCTTTTTCAAAATATTTTATGGGCTTAATTGTTTTTATACTTATCAAAGTAAACTTGACCAGTAGAGGTCGAGGCAACACCCTAGGTTATTGTTGCCAAAGTTTTCGATATTTATAATATCGTTATCAGATCTTTATAGAATCAAATAAAAGCGCAGAGTTTTGCTACATATGACATACAACTTTTAATGTTGGTTATACGCATTACGGAACTACTTTTACCCTTTTCATTTATTAACGTTACATTTTCTTTTAAATATCATAATTTTATTTGAAGTATTAAATTTAAATAAAAAATATTATACTCTTCTTTAGCAAGGAAAGTAATAAATATAATAAAAGTAAACTGTCTACCAAGAAAAGATTTTTCTAGGTTATTTAATAAAAAAATAACCGGTCAAGTGCAAGTTGAACTTGCGCAAC
The DNA here is from genome assembly GCA_019049505.1 of Pachyrhynchus sulphureomaculatus. Lineage (NCBI taxonomy): Eukaryota > Metazoa > Arthropoda > Insecta > Coleoptera > Curculionidae > Pachyrhynchus > Pachyrhynchus sulphureomaculatus. The sequence goes on from CM032447.1 coordinate 141,222,775, forward strand.
TAGTGTTCCGTACATTGATTGCTTTTGAAATAAAAATTTTTGTTACGGAAGTGTAAAATGATCAGTGACTTTACAAAACACATCCCAAATGAGTTTTCAACAAAGTTTGTTTCCGATCTTTACTGAAAACTGATGACGTTGAAATTTTTGTTTTTTTTATATACCAGATAAATTATTAAAGGTAATGTACTCGTGATAATTTTCGTTCAATCTACACCCCGCGATTTTTTAAAAAATAATACAAAGAAAAATGTGTGCAAGTATTACATTATATATATTTTTGAACTCGTGTTTTTACAAGCATTTGACACCCTACTCGATGACCTACTAAATTTTTTTTTTCACTTCCGATTTCACCTCGCATCCTCGCAACTCGCACCTCTTCATCAAAATTTAACTTTCGAGGCTACATGGCTCTGATGAGGCTATCAATTTCTATATTAGTACCAAGTTTCAACTTTCTATGTCTAATAGTTTCGGAGAAAATAGGGTGTGACAGACGGACAGACCCCGAAGTGATCTTATATGTGTTCCGTACGGAACACTAAAAAAACATCATACTCGTATGTCATAATAATACACAAGTAGATAAAAGGCAGACATACATTTAATTACGAGATCATCAACACTATACAATAATACAAAATAAATTCCGTCCTATATTTTGAAGATTTAAAAGAACAAAAACGATTTTACAGTACAATTTTTTTAATCCGAATACTAAATTTCAAGTGGTCATTCGGATTAGCGAATTGTTCGGATAATTGAATATGCATAAATAAATACAGACTCGATTTTATACTGAAGTACTCGTATTTACTACATTTTAAACTTATATATTTAAAAGATATCTAGACTCTCTGCATGACACAATTTGGTTATTGTAAGAATAACATAACATTCTTTAGAACACAAAAAAAATTGTAAAATATACCAAAAACTACATCAATGACTACTCTATATTTTCGGAGATAGTCTTAGAGGAATTTGTTGTTTTGTGTTCTTTATTTAGGAATTAATAGCTCGACTATGAAGTACCTTAACAAAAATTATTCGATAATTTGTAATATTATTTTAGGACAACCATTTTATTCGTGTGATAAAAACCGACACTGCAACTCCATGTTTTACCAAATTAACATACTTATTATCGTTCGTTTCACTCGTCATGTGTTCTTGGACAACAGCATCATCAATTAAAATTCTATTATTTAACTTAACATGTCCAACTGCCCATTCTTCAGTTCTACCAGTTGTCAAACTTTCATCAAGCCTTTTACTTAGATTTATAATCGCTTGTAATTTAACGTCTATTTCTGCAATTTTTTCTACCTCTTTAATCAATATCGTCATTTTCATCGTCAGATACATTTTTTTGTTTTGGCTGCACTCTCTTTTTTTTATGTTAGTACCTAGATGTTTCCCACCTTTATCTAATAAAAATACAACAACCTTAAGAGTTATGCTTTTTAATGTCTGCGAAATACTATTATCGGATTTTACAAATTTTTGCGATACCATAGTTTTATAACTTGTATGGCGTGCTGATCCATCGGCTACATTAAGCGAGTACACTTTGGTAACAATAGTAAGAATGTTTCCCTACCTTTTTTTTTTATGGGCCTAGCCGACGTGCTGCAGGGAAATCCCTAAAGCGCTACAGGAGCGACATGTTTGCGGAAAAAGTTATTCGCTTTGTTCTTGAATCGCTGTATATTGTACTCGGTGGGAAACACAGTCCTGGGCAAATTATTCCAAAGGGATGATGTTCTCCATATAAAAGACTGCTTGAAAAGCGTTGTACGAGGGGTAACAAGCTGAACCTCATACGGATGTAAAATATTAGGGCGACGTGTATTTCTAACATGCACCGCTTTGGGAGGAATTAAACGGGCTACATCCTTCGAACAGTTTCCATGAAAATACTTGTAGAATAGGCTCAAGTCGCCAACTGTTCTTCGATGTTCCAGCGAATCAAGGCCGCCGGTCAGTTCCGGGTCTCCAATCAGACGAACAGCTCTTCTCTGAATAAAATCCAACAAATGCAGTATATGTTTGGGGGCAGAGCCCCAAACATGGGAGCAGTATTCCATAGTTGGTCGAATTTGAGCTTTGTAAAGAATTAACAGTTGTTGTGGAGTGTAAAGCTTTCTGATTCGAAATAATATTCCCAACTTTTGAGAAGCTCTCCTTGCTATGCCTGCAACATGTTCATGCCAGGATATATTTGTTCCCAAATTAACGCCCAACAAAGTGAGTGTCGATGTTAGAGGAATGTCGGGTTTAGCAACGTTAACTCTTTTAGAAAAGACTAGAAAAGTGTATACATTTAATAATATATATATATATATATTATATATATATATATATATATATATATATATATATATATATATATATATATATATATATATATATATATATATATATATATATATTTATATATATATATATATATATATATATATATATATATATATATATATATATAGATTTACTCAGTATATATCACCACTACACTAAACACTTTATTTTTGCACTCGACGCGCATTTCGCTGACCATGTTAGCTTCATCAGGCGAGATGATTGACTGATTGAGTCAATCATCGCTCCTGATGAAGCTAATATGGTGACATGGTTGACTGATTGAGTCAATCATCGCTCCTGATGAAGCTAACATGGTTAGCGAAATGCGCGTCGAGTGCAAAAATAAAGTGTTTGGTGTAGTGGTGATATATACTGAGTAGTATCATTGTGCCAAAGATTCCACATTCCCAACTTAGTATATAGATTTGGTTAATTTTTTCTATTCTGAAGTCACTGCAACATTGTCAAAATATAATTTATGACAATATTCTCTAGACTCTAGAATGTACCACCAAGACTTTAGATTATATAATATTGAAGTTTTTACAGTTTGTTTAATTTTTTGTTATAGGTACCGACCAGTGTGAGCAATGTAATTCTTTTGTTCGTTATTATAAACCATTTAACATTTTGCGGAGTTTTATTTTTTTTTTTCTCAAAAGATTTTTTTCAGATAGCGTTTTGATAACTGTTAGACGGTTTTATTGTTTCAGAACATGATAAAATATTTTTAATTTAAGTCCCTACTAGAGATATTAAAAGAAATCATTTTGATAAAAAAGTTTTAAGAAAGAATCCATATATGCCATTCATTTTTTTTTACTAATTTTGTATTTAATGTTTTTGAACCGCTTTGTATCATTTTGGAAGGGTTCAAGAGAGATCAATAAATAATAAAAATTCTCCTGGTATTATTACTCCGTATCTATAGCTTGTTAATAAACCAACTATCTACTTAAAAGTGTTTGAAATTATGGGATGAGTTACTTATCTTAGTACAAAAACAAACAGTATTGACTGAAATAAAGAAGAGTGATTGTTAATTAATTTTCTCTTTTTTTTCTTCACAGAGCTATCGAGGTCGTAAACCTAATGGTCCCATTACATCATTAGGTGGCGGCGGAATACCACCTCCTAGTGAAAGCAACGGAGTAGTACCGCCTCAGCAACCACCTTCCAGGCCTAGTCCACAACCTCCCTCTGGTGTCGCCCAGCCTATGCCCGTCCAGCAACAACCTATGGTAATTTAAAGGGTAGCTATACAACCAGGCTGGCAATATATATATATATATATATATATATATATATATATATATATATATATATATATATATATATATATATATGTATATATATATATATATATATATATATATATATATATATATATATATATATTTATATATATGTATATAGATATATATATATATATATATATATATATATATATATATATATTTATATTTATATATATATATATATATATATATATATATATATATATATATATATATATACGTACATTTAAGTTTCGGTATACAAAGGTTAAATTTAAGATATAGGACAGGAAAACTTTCAATTGAAATATATATTTATATATATATATATATATATATATATATATATATATAATATATGTATATATATATATATATATATATATATATATATATATATATATATATATATATATATATATATATATGTATATATACATACACTCTATAGTGATAGACCATAATATATGATCGAATATATATATATATATATATATATATATATATATATATATGTATATGTATATATATACAGCCGACACTCTTATGAAAGACCAAAATGTTGATCGAAATATATATATTATATATATATATAAAACACAAGTCAAATATAAAATAAAAAAATGAAACAAAATAAGTAAAATAGTTGAACAAATAATAATTAACCACTTAGCTTCTAATTTAATTCTAGAAACAGGCACTGTAATTTCTGTTATTTGCAGCAAACAGTGATTTAGAGCTAAATTTCTGAAATAAAACTTACGATGTTGTTTGACTGTCACAACTTATTACATGCTGTTATTCACAAGTTCCAAAAGATATTTCTCACAAGGAAAAAAAAAATGTTTGTTAAATCCTTCAATAGCTTCGTTGAGATATTAGAATCTTTGGCACTACACGTCATTTACCACCACTACACCAAACACTTTATTTTTGTCATCAAGGCAAATTTCGCTATCCATGTTAGCATCATCGGGGGCGATGATTGGCCAAGTCAGTAAATAATCGCTCTTGGCGCATGGTTAACGAAACGCGAGTAAAAAAATAATTATTATAAAGATGTTAACATTATTATTAATGAATTTACAATGACTTCTATAAATAAATTAAGGAAGGACGGTTTTGTCAATTGTGATGAAAGAGTCAATAAAATTTGATGAAGATTCTTAAATAAAATTTTCATACTAGAATTATTTCATTTCAAAAATTTTTCAGCTTTCGTAGAAACAAGCTAAAGATTCTGAGAAATGTCTTGATAAATTTCACACATACGTAAATAAATACATCAGCAATAGGACATATTTCCATGTATTTCAATCTTGAGAATTGAATATGCAATAACTGGAACTGGAAAATATTTTATGTAGTGAGTAATAATAAAAATTATTATCCTAATTATCCCTCGAAGAGTTATGAACGCCCCTAATTTAAGGGCTCATTTCAAAACTTCAATAATAAGTAAAGTTGGAAAATTATTTTAGAGTGTTTAATGAAAATAAAGGAAATATATAATTATTTTATGAAAAATTAAAAAGTGGAGCTTTCTCATACAAAATTTTCAGTACTTGGGCCAACCGTTAGGTCTAAAAATATTGTTAAAACTACTGAGTTATCTTCGGAACATTAAGGAGGTGCTTTCGGTAAAATATGTTAATTAATAATTCAACTGATAAATTAGAATCATTTTTTGTATTATCTCACTAGGTATCAGTCCCCTCTCTTCTCTAATATGTTTATACGATTATGTTAAAAATAACGTGTTAAATAAGCTTTTAATTTATAATTTTCTACCTTGGGTTTGACTGCGAAGACTCAAAATTAGTACAGCATTCAACTTTAGGTATGCATCTCCTCTGCCATACTCAATGAAGTAATCTAATCCAAAAATGAATATAGAAAAGTATAACTTTTGGAATACTATTTGGGAGTTTTGTCATAGAGTAAACAGTTTTGACTAGCATTTACTGTTGATATACCTGAAATAATTATATTTTGTAACTTCTTAATTAGCCTTGAAAATAATTTTGATTTGAAAAGATAACTGAATTATTTGAGGGCTCCATCAAGGTACTGTCAATTTCCTATACTTATTTGGTCTTTTTTGAGCAATTCACTTTGAGTTTTACAATCTGGAACACAATAGCAAATCACCATTTTATTAACCTAAATTTAAACTAAAAGGAATGAATAAGTTTTAAGAAAATGAACTTTTTATTTCAAACAACAAAATGATTCGAGAAACCAAGAGAAAATACCATAAATGTCGTTACAGTTATGTTTTGCTTTATTCCCCTTATGTTTTCTCCGTTAAAGAGAGAGAGAAATGGGCAAAATCATGTAATTGGCTTTATTTTTGCTACTCACCTTAAAAACGAAAAACATTTCTAAAAAAAATCATAATATTAAAACTGAAAACCTAAGGTTAAAAAAATAATTTGTTAGTTATGAGCACGATTATTAAAGTTACAGTAGCATGGTTGTCAACCTTTAATTGTGAAACTAAGCTATAAATGTTTAAGGGCACTTTAAAAATGTTATATTATTCTAATTAAGGTGTACTTTATAACCAGTCGTATATTATTACTCCATTAACGTCATTAACGACTGAAGAGAGTAAGTGTTAGGATAGGTTATCAAACTGTAACCTGTGACTGAAAATTTGTTTTTAGTTAAGCTATTTTTTCCAGGACAATTGTAATTTCTATAGTAATTCATACTACTGGATTAATAAATAAAATATTTATTACTATACTTATCCTAAAAATATTAAATCTTAATACAAATTTGGTGTCTAACAGAGCGCTTAACCCAAGTTGTGACATAAATATTAAAAAATCTTTTTTTAGCTGTATATAATTATAATTAAATCTTTTTTTTATTATGGGTGTAGCACACGTGCTGCAGGGAGGTCCCTAAAGCGCTACAGGAGCGGCACGTGTGCGGAAAAAGCTATTTACGTTGCTCTTGAATCGCTGTAAATTGTACTCGGTGGGAAACACAGTCCTGGGCAAATTATTCCAAAGGGATGATGTTCTCCATGTAAAAGACTGCTTGAAAAGCATTGTACGAAGAGTAATAAGCTGAACCTCATATGGATGTGAAGTATGAAAATACTTGTAGAATAAGCTCAAGTCGCCAACCGTTCTTCGATGTTCCAGCGAATCAAGGCCGCCGGTCAGTTCCGGGTCTCCAATCAGACGAACAGCTCTTCTTTGAATAGAATCCAACAAATGCAATGTATGTTTAGGAGCAGAGCCTCAAACATGGGAGCAGTATTCCATAGTTGGTCGAATTTGAGCTTTGTAAAGAATTAACAGTTGTCGTGGAGTGTAAAGCTTTCTGGTTCGAAATAATATTCCTAACTTTTGAGAAGCTCTCCTTGCTATGCCTGCAACATGCTCATGCCAGGACATATTTGCTCCCAAATTAACGCCCAACAAATTGAGTGACAATATTAGAGGAATGGACTGCCTCGCCATAACTATGTCGGGTTCAGCAACATTAACTTTTTTAGAAAAAACTGGCGCCGGGGTTTTTGTAGCGTTAAATTCCATTTGGTTACTGTCACCCCAAGATAGAATTTCTTCTAGGTCTTTGTTAAGTTGAATGACTTCCTGCTATCTGCGGACACTCGCCTGAGCAGCCAATGTCCGAGCGTTCAAAGTGAATGAAGAGATAAGCGTACTATCATCTGCAAAGCTGTAGATTGGATTTCCTTTTCCAGCAGATCGTTAATGTAAATGAGAAAGAGAGTAGGAGATAGTATGGAGCCTTGGGGCACACCGGCGTTGATAGTGAAGGTGTTAGAAAGAAATCCGTCGACTGCCACTCGTAAAGAACGCTCACTGAGGAAACATGAGAGCCACAAACAGAACTTTTCGGACATACCATAAGAGCGTAGCTTAGCCAACAGTCCATCGTGCCAAACACGGTCGAATGCCTTGGATATGTCAAGAGCAACCGCTCGAGATTCTCCAAAGTGTTCAATTGCGTTGTTCCAAACATGTGTTACATAAGTCAGAAGATCGATCGCTAATAATGTTGAATTCGTCAAGATATTTTAGATGTTGATTGATAGCCTTTTCCATGACTTTCGATATTATTGAAAGCAGTGCGACTGGTTGGTAGTTATTTGGCAAGGCCTTCTTGCCTTTTTAGGTATCGGCTGAACTGTGACACACTTCCAGCAGGAAGGAAATATTCCCTTTCTGTAGGATAGGTCTACAGAAAACTGGTGTCAGTTCCCTCGCACAGTTTTTGAGAACTATGGCAGGTATTCCGTCAGCTCAAGAAGCTTTTTTGGTGTCTAGCTTCATTAAAATACGACAACAGCGGGCATCCTTGACTGCACTATGCGAATAGTAGGTGGTGTTTTTCCCTGGAAATCGACAGTAGAATGTGAAGCGAAGAGTTCAGCCAACAAGTTCGCTTTTTCAACAGGTGTCGTTGCAATATAATTATCTGGCCGTGTGAGTGGTTGTGTGGTAGACCTGGTGAAATTTTGGCTAACTGCTTTAGCGACTGACCGAAAGGACCTGGAATTGCTGGGACAAGCTAGAAGTTTGTTTCTAATTCGCCGTTTGTGTGCCTCCTTGGTTTCGTCGATAATTTCTTTGCATCTGTTCCGGGCACGAATAAAGGTGTTAGGATTGTCACGCCATTGTCGATAGGCAACAGCTTAGTATGAATTCTAAAGTTTTGCCCCTTTATTTGAGATAAATTCGGACAAGCTTTGATGTTTCCTGTAACAAAAACTTCGCCAGTAAGTACAAAATGGAAAGACTTAGACAATCAATTATTGAAGCGGCACGTACAGTAATTCGGAATATTCTGAAACAAATTTAACATGTCTTTTAAAATTTCTTCTTAAGTTGTGATAGTTGTCCGTAGAGACACTTTGTGTAAATTTCCTTCAGCAAAATATAATTAAAAGGAATATATCTTGCGGAATGTCTATCACATACATCACAAAAAACAGGTCATGGTTCGCTTTTGCTTAAATCTGTGTCTAAAAACATATTTATAAAGAAAACTGTATTATTCTGAAATGCTCCTCGAAGCCATCAAAGAGCTTGTTTCAGAGGAATTTTTGAAATACATGTAAAATTTGTTCCGGAATCTTCCTAGCTGCTATACGTGTAGCTTCGTGTTGTTTGTCGTCAAGCTTTAAACCACGTGCTTCTGAAATAGTGGATTGTCTAAGTTTTTTCAGGCATTCTGCAATTACTGGCGAATTTTTTCTTATAGAAAACATTAAGGCTTGTCCGAGTTTACCTCAAACAAAGAGACAAAAGTTAGGGTTTAAAATTTATGCTCTAAGAAGGCTTAATTATTTTAGATACGCATTTAAAAAGGGGTAAAGTCGGTATTTTAATATTCACATCATAACTTGGATTAAGCGTTCTATTACACAGGCACAAAATTTTCATTAAGATTGAATATTCTTAGAATAATTACTGTGAGTAATAAATATTTTATTTATTAAACTAGTAATACGTATTATTACAGATTATATACTATTATATCCACACAAATTACTTTGTTTGAAAAACTTCAATTGTCCTAAAAAAATGATCTTAACTGAAAACAAATTTTCGTTTCTCTTCAGTGATAAACAACTATTTAAGGAGAATAGCCTAATTGTTGTCCATTATCAGTCACAGGTTACAGATTGGCAACCTGTGCGAATCCTTACTCTCTTCAGTCGTTAACTGCGTTAGTGGCGTATTCATGTTCGATTGGCTATAAAGTCGATTTTAATTAGAATGATAGTACATTTTTACAATACACATAAAAACATTTATAGTTTAGTTTGACAATTAAAGATTGACAACCAGGCTAACTTTAATAGCTAAGTCCGTATCTAATAAATTCTTTGTTTAACCCTACGTCTTTAGTTATACCGTTGACATTTTTTTTGAGAATTTTTTTTTGTTGTTAGAGCGTGCCGCAAAAATAAAGGCGATTGCGTAATTTTATACATTTCTCTCTAGCTCTCTAGATAAGGAGAAGAAAGCAGAATATAAGCTGGAACAGTTATGGTATTTTCTGTTGGTGGGACGTTCTGCGATGAAAAGTTCATTTTCTTATAATCCATTCACTAGGTTTAGTTCGAATTTAGGTTAGTACAATGGTGATTTACTGTTGTGTTTCAGATTGTAGAACCCAAAGTAAATTGCTCTAAAAAGAACAAATAAGTATAGAAAATTGACAGTATCTTGAACGAGCCCTTCAACCACAGAGAATATAGCTATCGCTGTAGAAAGATAAACAAGTAGAACAAAACGACGTTGCAAAACGTAGCCGGATGGTTGCAGCCAGATTGTTAAAATTTGCCTCGTCGAGATGTCGTGCAAGTAGAAGTTGTATTATGTGTCACAATAATAAGGAAAAATATACGCGCAACTTTGAGAAACTTGACAAGTCACACTTTAACGATACGGCGGTAGCCAGCCGGATACGGTTGGCATCGACATTTTGTTTCACGTATTTATCTTTCTGAAACGATGGCTATATTGTCTGTGCCTCGAACAATTCAGTTACCTTTTTTTAATTAAAAACAAAATCATATTTAAAATGTTTTATTTGGTAGGCTAATTAAGAAGTCATAAAATATGTTTATATATTTCAACAATGCATAAATGTTGTCAAAATCATTTACTGATAAAACTTTGTTTGCCATAATCATTCTAGGTTAGTGGACAGTGGCCGGTGATCAGTCCTACCACTAGTTTGGTCTGAGCCCTTGCTAAACAAAAGACACCAGTCGTTAGTTTCTTTGAGGGGCCACAAATTATATCCCTCGCATTTCTTTGTCCAGATGTTGCAAGCCAACGATCTAGAGGTTGCTGATATGACCATGTGTTGATTGTCATTTTTACCACCTATTTTGGTATTCCCCAAGCTGGTTCTGGGCCTCTGTATGGTTTTATAGCTCCGAATTTAGCTAATTCTTTTGCTTCTTCATTACTTTTCATCCCCGAATCCCCTGAAACTCATAGTAGTTCAACCCTATTGTTCCTGGAGAATAGTTCTGACAGGTCACATTTACACTCCATCGTGATCTTGGAGTTGGCTTGATAGGTTTGTAGGGCCTTTAGAGCAGCTTGACTGAAAATATATATTTCTTGATTGCGGTGGTCTCATCTAATATTTTCGTGAACACATGCTTGTATTGCGTTAATTTCTACCTAGAATACTGTTGCATTTGTCTCTAATGAAATGCTAAAGCTCCACTTGGGTTTATCGGCCTATATGCCAGTGCCTACTCCATTCGAGCTTTTTGATCCATCTGTGTAATAGACCAGACCCGTCGACCTGATATTGCAAACAGATGATATATTTATACCCAAGTATCATCATTCCAAGAATGCTTTGGCGGATGATCATCAGACCGGGGTATATTTAGTAAATGTATTATTCTTAGTTGGAATCGGTTTAACTTCAATATTTTCTTTCACATTATCAATTGGTCTTATTATCTTTTCGATGACCGAGTATTTTTTGTTTATTTATTTTTTTATTCTGATCAATAATATTTGCTTTAGCATTTTATAAATTTTGTTCCACTTTAAACAAATTCTACAAATACCCTGTTTATATAATACCATAAAAGCTAAATGCATCTTTAAAGGGAACCAAGTTTACAATTCGATTTCATCGATGACTTAAGAGATTTTCTTGTTATTTTTCTGCATATAACAATTATAACCAAATCTAAGTGTTAGCTGACAAAATAGTTCTGAGGTCAGATTCATAATCGGCGTGTCAAAGTTTATTAGCAAAATTAATTTTTGATTTAAATCAACACCAGAACATGTGTTTTCTAATGTTATTAATATGTTTGTAGTTGTATTTATGTTAAGGGAACACTAACTCAAAATTAAATGCTCTAGTCAGTTGTTATCTATAATATATATAAAATGCAACGTCTCTCTGTTTGTCTGTCTGTCTGTCCGTTAGTGCGCTTATCACTGGAGAACCACTTATCCGATTTACGTACTTTTTTTTTAAACATACATATGTTCTCTGGCCAGGTTATATGCTATATTTTATTACGACAGGTAGCATAGGGCATGAGCAGTGACGATAATAGTGAATGAAGTCGGAAAAAAGTTTGCCGCTAGCGCGTTCCTTTGCAATACACAGCCTAAACCATTAAATATGGAACAATATTATGTAGCAGAGAATATCTATAATCTATAATATATATAAAATGCAATGTCTCTCTGTCTGCCTGTCTGTCCATTAGTGCTTTATCACGTGAGCACCACTTATCTGATTTACGTGTCTTTTTTTAAATTCATACATATATTCTTTAGTCAGGTTATATAATAATAATAATAATCTATATCTATAATATACGAGGCATGTTTTTTAAGTAAGTACCGTTTTGCGATTCCGCCGCCGCAGCGATACGGTCGGCGTTCCGCGCATGCGCGCTGGTAACCTACATCTCATGTCTACGCACTGACGCCATTACAGTCTGATTCTTCATTGTATACGTTGTTTACTGAGTGTTTAAGATGCCTCCGACAATCGTGAGTCCCGCCGATTGTGAAGTACGGGCTGTTATACGATTTATTAGTGCTAAAGGCGTAAAACCGATCGATATTCATCGTGAGATCTGTGAAGTTTACGGACAAAACATTATGAGTGATGGAATGGTAAGGAAATGGGTGAGAGCATTTAAAGATGGCCGCACAAATGTGCATGATGAAGAACGGAGTGGGCGTCCTTCGGTCGTTAATGAAGATTTGGTGCAGAAAGTGGACGAAAAGGTGAGAGAAAACAGACGCTTTACAATTTCATCATTGTGCGACTGCTTTCCTCAATATTCTCGTAGTGTTTTGTATCGCATTGTGACCGAGAACTTGAATTACCGGAAATTGTGTTCACGTTGGGTTCCAAAAATGTTGACGGATTTGCACAAAACCCAACGTTTAGGCAGTGCATTGACTTTCCTTGAGCGGTACCACAATGAAGGTGAACATTTTTTAGACCAAATTGTTACTGGTGACGAAACATGGGTGGCCTACGTCACACCAGAATCGAAACAACAATCCATGGAATGGCGACATTCATCATCACCCAAAAAAGTGAAGTTTAAGCAAACAATTTCTGCCCGCAAAATCATGTGCACAGTTTTTTGGGACAGAAAAGGAGTATTGCTAGTGGAGTTTCTGCCTCGTAATGAGACAATCAATGCAGCGTCTTATTGTGAGACATTGAACAATCTGCGTCGTGCAATCCAGAACAAAAGACGTGGCAAGTTGAGTAAGGGTATCGTTTTGCTGCATGACAATGCCCGTCCACATGTGGCTAATCGGACCAAAGATCTCATCAAATCTTTTAAATGGGAAACTCTAGATCATCCTCCATACAGCCCTGATCTGGCGCCCAGCGACTACCATTTGTTCCTGCACTTGAAGAAGCACCTGGGTGGTCAGCGTCTTCAAGACGATAACGAAGTCAAAACATTTGTGATACAGTGGTTAACAAGTCAGGCGGCAGAATTTTATGAGGAGGGTATTCAAAAACTGGTGCCACGTTATGACAAGTGCCTCAATATTCACGTCTCTCTATCTGACTGTCTGCCTGTTTCTCTGCCTGTCTGTCTGTCCGTTAGTACGCTTATCACTGGAGAACCACTTATCCGCTTTACGTGCTTTTTTTAAAACATACATATGTTCTCTGGTCAAGTTATAGGATAAATTTTATTACGTTAGGTAACATAAAGAATAAGCAGTGACGATAATAGTGAATCAAGTCGGAAAAAAAGGTTACCGTTAGCGCGTTCTCTTGCAATACACTGCCTAAACCATCAAATATGGAACAATACCATGTTGCAAAGAATATAATATATATACTCGTATATATATATATATATATATATATATATATATATATATATATATATATATATATATATATATATATATATATATTCAAATGCAGCGTTTCTCTGTTTGTTTGTCTGTCCGTTAGTGCGCTTATCACTTGAGAACCACTTATCCCATTTACGTGTTTTTATAAATTTATACATATGCTCTATATAATTCGATATAAGCCTAGATAATGGGAGATAAGCATGAATAATGGAAGATAAGGAGAAATAAGTCTAGATAATGGGAGTTATGGTGAGATAATGGGAGATAAGGAGAAATAATGGGAGATAAGGAGAAATAGTACGAGATAAGCCTAGACAATGGGAGATAAGAAGAGATAATAGGAGATAAGGAGAAATAATGGGGAGATGAACAGAGATAAGCCTAGATAATGGAAATTATGTAGAGATAATGGGAGATAAGGAGAAATAATGGGAGATAAGGGGAAATAATGGCAGATATTTTATTACGTTAGGTAATATAAGGGATAAGCAGTGACGATAGTATTGAATCAAGTTCACGCGAGCGGAGCCGCGGGCACGGCTAATTTACATATAATAGGTAGTAATAGGTCCAGCTTGAAGTTAACTCGACATTGATAAACCCACTCTAAGACACCTTATTAAACTGTAAACTTAGAAATTGTTGTACTGAATCAATATGTCGGCAATATTTTGTCTGTTCTAAGGTTGGAGGTGAAAATTCTCTTATTATATCTAAAACTTTACAAAAGATAATTTCACTGATACATGTATAACATTTTATATTATGCTGATGACTCCGAATCGGAAACAAACTTCTTTAAAATCTAAATAACGTAAAATATTAATCTGTTAATGAGTTTAGGATTAAATACAGCTCCTTGCTTTATCAAATTATCAAAGTTTAAGTACGTCGTAAGGCTGTTTATAGTGCAGATGTTTCTGTTTTAAAAACACCATAAATGCCACGATAGAAAATTTTATACTCTAAATAGCCTTAATATAGACTTAAAATAATGTCGAAATGTTGTCGATTTTATAAAATAAGATGTTTTCTTGGTACTTATCATTAGAACATAATGTTCCTTAAAATTATAGAAATTCTCGAAAATAATTCTTCTATTTATTAAATAATACACATTCACTAACATGTATTTTATCTAAATATTACTTTGTGACCCATGCGTATAATTCAAACAAATTGTTGTCAGTAAGAAACATATGTATCTTGAAATATAAATTCCCCCATCTTTATAAACCAACTTATTCTCTACAAACAAATACTGCCAAAATTTGAACCGCCTTGCTTGTTCGCCTTTCCCCAAGTAAATATATTGCCGCGGCTCCGCTGGGGGGAATTTCTCCTCGTGAAAAATGCACCCAACATTAACCTTGAAAATAAAAGTCCGTGTTATCATCAGCTGAGCCGGGGGGAGATTCTCCATTTGATAGCTTCAAAAGGATGAAGGGTCTGCCGTATAAACACCCTACCGTTGAGGCAGGTCGGGTCCGAGGCCTTTTCCCCCCAGGGGTAACGAAATCGTATTCTGTCTGTCTCAACTTTAACCCCAGTTGCCAAATAAACTACGACAAAGGGCCGGTTTTGTCTCCAGACCATCACTTTTTGTCAAACCGTAAGGTGTGTAATTTATGAATGAACAACCCGTACGTACGATTTCGGGTTTGAGGTAATTGTTTCGTGGGATCGAGTTGAAGGCAACGGTTAATGACATTATTAATGGGGTTGATGTAACAAATTAATAAATTTTCACATTACGGGATAATTTATAGAAAAACTGAATAAAAAATAGGGCAAATTTAGAACCTTAGTTTTAACAGGAATTTATTTTCAAATGTTTGCCTCTTTGCATTTATTGTCTACTTGGGCCTTAAGGTCTTCGAACATTAATATAACTTGACTTTACTAACTGTAACAACTAGTTGTCATAACTTATCAGGTGGTTTCTTTTTATTTCTAACTTCAAGAAACATAGAAAAAATTATACGTTTCTTCGGACAACTTGTTTCATGTAATTGTCGTTTACGTACACGTACATATTTCAATTAAGAGTCATTGCAAGTTGCACATACAGCAAAGATGCTTTTTAAAAAATCGCATGAAATTACTTACAGCAGCTAATTTCTGCAACTGATTGCATTGGGTTGCACTAATATTCGAATAATTCTACTAACCTCAACATTTTTAAAAAATTATTGCTCCATTAAAGTATCCTTGTAGACGATACAATTTGAAAATATTGTGATGTTGTGTATAGTGGCGAGATACATTTTTAAATGATTAAAATTTTAACTTAGTAAACAGGAAACAATGCTACTTCTTGAATCCATTCTGCCGTCGTTCATAATGAACAACATATACAAGGTAACAAAATAGTAGATTTAAGGACGTTCCCAAGAAAATAAATTTTGTTACGATTATCTAGAAAATTTGAATATACATATTTATCAGTGTTCTTTATACATAGAAAAAATTTCAATACTCCTTACGGCACTAAATTTGTAAATATTGGGTGTTAAAATTTGCATTAGCATATTAATTAATATGGTAGTTATTTATATTGAATACTAATAGATATTTGATTTGTTATAAATATTGACTTTTAATTTACGATAACCCATATTTTTTCTATATCTGTAAGCTACACAAATTTATTAAAATCAGCTGTGCGTTGATGATATTTCAAACTCCCCGCGCATTTCGACGGTATCAAGTCGCGAACTTTTATGTATTAAGTTATGCGAGGAAAGTGAAGAATATCAAAAGTAGCTTACTTACAGCATTTCTTATAAAAAATGAATACCGTTCGCTATAATTTTCTTTACAGAAAAATATTTGCTATATTTTTAATTAATGATTTTAAGTTTTTAAAAACAATCGTAAGAAAATTACCATTGCTATATAATAAAAGATCCCTTTTAACATAGGTCGGGGTAGGGTTCGTATGTTAAAAATGCAAATTTTAACAGCCAATATTGACAAATTTAGTGCCGTAAGGAGTATTGAAATTTTTTCTAGGTATCTTCTTAAAGTGCCTATGCAATCATTCTGGCTATTATTACTTTATCCACTGCAGCCCTGAAAAGGCTGCTAGTATTTGTTGAGCACCAATTTCTCAGATTGTTTAGCCAGGAGATGCGTCTGCGTCCTGGTCCCCTTTTTCCAAATATCTTTCCTTGGAGTATTTGCTGTAGTAATCCATATCTGTGGGAATTTCTCATTATGTGTCCTAAATACTCCAATTTTCCTACTTTAACAGTTTCCATAATTTCCAGTCTCTTGATCATGCGACGTAAGACATCCTCGTTGGTAATATGGTCAGTATAAGAAATTTTCAGAATCCTGCGATATAGCCATAATTGAAATGCTCAAAGTTTCTTAGAAATGGCTTCAGTCAGCGTCCAAGATTCCACACCGTAAAGAAGGACATTGAAGACATAACTTCTTAGGAGTCTTATTTTAGTTTAATTAATTTTAATTAATTTATTTAATTTTATTGCTGAGCTTTTGAAAAGTGATGTCATTTTGAGCAACACTGCTCTATCTTTTTCGATATGGCAACGAATTTCCTGTGAGTGGTCCCACTGTTCGTTTATCATGGTACCGATATATGAATATTGTGGAGTTCTTTGTATTTGTTGATTGTTAGCCATCAACAGAGTAGCAGGAAACGGCGACCTGCTGATTATCATGTACTTTGTTTTGCTGATATTAGGTTCGAGGCCGTATCGATTACTGACTTCGTTTATTTTTGTCATAAGATGCTGTAAACCCTTTAAGTTATCAGCCCTAACTGCTGTATCGTCAGCATAACGAATATTATTTATTCACTCCCCATTAAGTAGTATTCCTTCATCAGCCTCTTCCAATGCCTCTCTGAACCATGTTAGCTTCATCAGGAGCGATGATTGACTCAGTCAGATTGACTCAGTCAATCATCGCTCTGATGAAGCTAACATGGTTAACGAAACGCGCGTCGAGTGCAAAAATAAAGTGTTTGGGGTAGTGGTGATATATACTGAGTAGTGTTAATAAATGCCATCTGGTTCCAGTAGAGGTTGCTAATAATCCGCAGATCCTTTTCATCTAGCCCAAGGTCTTTCAGAACATATAAAGGACGCTAATAAATATGTATATTCAAATTTCCTAGATAATCGTAAGAAAATTTATTTTCTTGGGGACGTCCTCAAAATCGAATTTACACGTAAGAAATATGTCGTACAACAAAATGTAATTGCACCATGACTACCTAACAAAAAAATCAACGTTGTTAAAGACTTACAATGGATTTTTTTTTATAATTAAATCATTAATATTTTTTTACAGACACCAATGCCTTTTTACGCTGATCCCAATCGTTTCCCAACTCCAGTATGGCAAACAGATCCATCGCAGGGTAAGTTGATTGTATGAAAATAATAACAATAAGTCTAAGTAAGTTAAAATGTGTATTTCTGAGTACAATATGTATTGCAATGTCGGAACTAGAGAAGATGCAAAGTTGGCTTAATTCGAGAAATTGTAGAGAATTAGGTATTTAATAAAACTTTTTGGACTATTCGAAAAAAAACATTTGTATATTTTGTATTACTCTTTTTACGAACTGACATTCGTTTATATTGGAAAATAACTAGTATAGTTTGTAAACACTTTTATTAATCTTTAAAATAGAACTTACATTTTTCAAAATGACGTTTCTTGTAGATAACGTCAATAGGTCAGAGTTTTCGAGAGCATTTTCAGTTCTTTCGGGACTGACCTAATAAGTAAAAAAAGAGATGGAGAAAAAATTTTGATTTGATAATGGTATTCAAAATATCGAATGCTAATTGTGACACTAACAAAAGTGTTTGGAAGAGATACTACCAGGTAACCAAAATAATTCTTGCGATTTTCTGTTTTCGGAAATAAGGAAACAGTAAATTTTTACAGATTAATTCTGTCTATCGAAATTTTGGCAACTGGCTTAATTTCTTTTTTTCAAAAACTTACAAACCCCAATTTTGTAAAACTCTTTTTTTCTAGAATCAAAAACTTACGTAATGGCCTTGGTAGATTCCTCTTTATTTCAGGACTCCCGATTTCGTACCTAGTTGTCCCTCGCCCAAAATACATGGTAATTAGATGTTATTATTTATTTAGCGAATGGGAGGAAGCATTACAATATTATTTAATTGACAAATTCTTAGACAAGGTCCCAAGTCTTCTAGTCAGTTGGTCCTGAGACGGCCCATTTGCATTAATATCTTGGTCAGTTATTACA
Source organism: Pachyrhynchus sulphureomaculatus (assembly GCA_019049505.1). Classification (NCBI taxonomy): domain Eukaryota; kingdom Metazoa; phylum Arthropoda; class Insecta; order Coleoptera; family Curculionidae; genus Pachyrhynchus; species Pachyrhynchus sulphureomaculatus. Next base: position 141,241,569 of record CM032447.1, read on the forward strand.
ATGTTTCAGTGACCAGGAGATTTTAAGAATTTTCTGGTCGCCAGCATGTGCTAGTTCATTTAGTTCACGTATTTACACTACGGTGCACTACGAAGAGGCAAACTGGCTCTACATCCGAATTAGATGTGAGGAGAATACGATGGATCTGAAAAAATTTTCCTGCCAAGGTCACCCCCTCGTCGCTTTCGATGTTTTCGATCTGACGTTGCTTGAAGAAGGAGAAACATCATCCTATTAACTTACGAAATTCAAATTTACTATACAACTTTTGTGCTTTGCACTTCCTCACTGTTCGCACTGGCACGGCTTGTGCAGCTTTGCTGTCCAGTATGAACTGATAAAGTATTATTTTTTTTTATTTAAAGCGGTACAACCTATATAAACGTATCGCATATTCACTGCAAGCTTAAACACGCCGGGCGTCTTAACCTGCCTACACTCAAAAATCACACGAACTTTTCTGGTTACCTCATAATTATTTTAAAATATTAATGAACATGTAGCTCACAGAAAAAAAAAAACAAATTTACAAATTTAGGTATTCTACGAGCATCTTTTAAAATAAAGGGAATTTTTTATTTCAGCACTAATTCTGAAAACTTCACGCGCAACCATTTTCCCTTAAAGTTTCAGGAAATGCAGTATACCCGTTACTAATTTGGGACATACAGGTTTTTTCTTAATATTAGCATTATTTTACAATTTCGTAATTGGATCGTAGTTTCAGGTTGGCAAGGTCAATTTATCCAGCAAATTCCAGCAGCTGGTCAACCAATAGATGCTTATCAACAGTACCCAAATGGAATATACCAGACAACTTACCAGCAACCAGCCTTCGAATCTAATACATTCTATACTGGTGCTGTTCAAGTTCTAACACCAACTAATGCAAGGCCGCCGAGGTAAGTTCTTTTTGGCTACGTGTTTATTTTTATCTTGTTTTTCATATTTATTTCTGCTGACATGAAGCCATTCATAAGTAGTTTTAGAACGCATTCGCATTCTATTATATTCAAAGTAAATAGGGTTGTAAGAGCGATTGGGGATCAATTAGCTGACATAAGTTTTTGTGGATGCCCTGAGTATAAATTTTACGAGGCGGCAACATTGCAATCAAACGTATAATGAGTTACCTATTCTAAATACCAGTAGTTACGCAGTGTTGTTACTTAAGGTAGTTCACTCGTGACAATCGGAGCCAAAAGTATAATCCGACAGTAAATACAAAAAGTTTAAAATACTCAGTGGTAGAGTATTTTATTTTTGTCGGAGACTGTATTCGCTAGATGGAAACTTTCATATGCACACACTAATACACTCACACTTTTAATGAAAATAAATGTGGCAACTCTGCCAATGCGTATACCGAATGCTCTATAGAAGTAACATTTTTATAGGATATATTTATTATACTTTGTGTATGTTTACTCTTTAGGCCATATTACTTCTGTTTCAAAATAAAAAAAAAATATATAATTAAATAAAAAATGTCTTCTGATCATAATCGATTGCGACATAAAGGCAAATTTGCAATGGAAAACTCACCTATAAACGCAAAAAAAGCATTTCGGGAATAAATGACGCGAAAAAATTAAAAACTGAAGAGCCTAACTTGCGTAGTGGTCGACGGATCGAGTTAGATGAGTTAGGAAAGAATTTAAAATGTTGTCTGTGTAAAAAAGTATTTTCACTTTTTTGGTTTCTTTCCTTCCGTACCAGTTATAATTTTCTTTGCGTCAGTTATTGTCGTGTGTTTTGGTTTTGTGCCAGTTGTAATCGTATTTTTTGGGGTTTTGCCAGTTGCAATTTTGGCTTTGGATTTTCGAGTTTCTGCTATTACCTTTTGTATTCTCTCTTCGGATATTTTTATTTGGGTCGTAATTGTCATTTAAAAATTCAGAAAATTTCTTGGTCTATGTTTCCGGGGTAGTTTTATTAAAAGATTCGTTTTCGATTGCATTTATTTTGAATTCTTGATAAAGCGTCGGCATTCTGTATTTTGCTTGCCTTTTTTATAATAATTTCATTTAATCGTATTCCTCTAGCTTAAGTCTCCATCTCATCAATTTGCCTGTTTGGTTCCTTAAGGTTAAATAACCATACTAAAGGTCGATGATCTGTGTAGATTTTAAATTTTTGTCCATAAGGTATGGTCGAAAAATATTTGCATGACCACACTATACTTAGTAATTCCTTCTCTATGGTAGAGTATTTTTGCTCTGTGTCGTTTTAGTGTTCTGGATGCATAAGCAATAGGGTTGTCGTTTGGGGGGTTGCCTTGAGATAGAACTGCTCCAAGGGCTATATTTGATGCGTCGGTAGTTTAGTATGGAAGGGTTTTTCAAAATCTGGGTATTTTAAAATTTGTGCATTGGGTGCATTTATTAGCAATATTCTTTTAAATGTTCAAACGCTTTAATGAACTCTGGGGAGTGATTTACTTTCGATCCCTTTTTTAGACATTTTGTCATAGGTTTTGGATATTTTTGCAAAATCTTTAATGAATTTTCGGTAGTAACCTGCCAGTCCTAAGAATGATTTTATTTCTTTTTGCGTCCTGGGGATTGGGAACTTCCTTACTGCTTCAATTTTGTCAGGATTGGTTTGAACCTTTATTGTGACTTTGTGTCCTAAGTATGCTATTTCCTCCGATGTAAAAACTCGCTTTTATCTAATTGTAACTTTCAGATTCGCTTCTTCTGAGTCTGTCAAAAACTTTCTTTAGTCTGTCTTTATGTTCTTGTAGAGATGTTGAAAAGATAATTATATCATCTAGATATACAAAACATATTTCATTTTGTAATCCTCTTAACACAACTGTTCATAAATTTTTTAGGAACGTTGCGGGTGCATTTTTGAGTCCAAAGGCATTCGTTTTAAAACTCATAGTGTCCCCATGTCTGTCGAAAAAGGCTGTTTGGGTGTATCATTCGGATCCATTTCTACCTGATTTGGTATCCATTTTGCTAAGTCAAGCGTACTGAAATACTGTGCTTTTCCATAGCTTATCTAGGATGTCCGTGTGATTTGAGGAATGGGGAATTCTCTGATCTATAGTTTTATCGTTTAATTTTCTGTAATCTATTACAATTCTCCAAAGCGTCCATTTTTTTGGGGTACGATCCATATCGGGCTACTCAAGGTGAATTTGACTCCTGGATGATTTCCGTTTCTAAGCATTTCTGAAATTTGCTTTTTTATAACTTCAGTTTTGTGAATATGGGGGTATCTATACGTCTTTGTAATAAGGGTGTTTCGTCCTTTAACTTAATTTTGATGCTTAATTTTATTCGTAAAGGTTAAAGGTGTACCTTTGCAGTAAAAAATGTCTCTATACTTCATAACATAATTTTCTCATGGTGTTATATTCTTCTTGGTTACAATGGTCTAGTCTTAAATTTTTTAAATTCTGTTTCCTTAAAATGTCAATTTTTTGGTCTTCCTGGTATTTTTCATTTATAAAATTTAATTCTGTGTCTCCCTCGAATTTTTCAATTTCGAATGGTTCAAAATATTGTTATTTTTATTGGATTTTCGCAAGGGTTGATTAGATCGTCACTGCATGGTGATTTTCTATTCTGACAATTGCTTCGGGCATTTCCGCTTTTCCTAAATTTTTGGTAATTGTATATATATCAAATATTCCTAAAAATTCCCGTTCCGTTTTCTTATTCACTGGGATTTTTACAATTTTGTTGCGTTCTGGGTGGAATTATTAAATTCGCATGGTTTTTCATTTTTTGGATCTCTGTTGTAATATAGGGGTAAGATTTTGCATTTATCGACTCTAAACGTGATTCTTTTAGATTTATTTGAGCGTTATGATGAGTTAAAAAATCTATACCTAAGATAAACCGTCGTAGTTTTGTGAAAAATCAAACAAATAAAATTTATGATATTCTTGACAATTAAAAGAGGGAAAAAATAGGGGAATGTGCATTGATCTCAAGTTATGGCTTGAGATTGCATGTGCCGTATTTTGATCTGTAAAAAATTTCTTCTTCTATAAAATCTGAAAATATTTCGTATGCTAGTTCAGGTCTCATAAAACTTTTACCACTTTCGGTGTCAATTAGAAAATACGCAGATTTAATTCGCGTAGATAAATTATTGGTAGTTGATTATCCGAGTTAGAATTTACTACTATCAAATTGTCTCGTCTAATTCCTGAGATTAAAGGAAAAATTTTGGTCTGATGGGGTATTCATGTTTTCATTGTCGTATTGCATTTCGTTATAATCGTTGCTTTAGCTATCGTGATTATAATCGTGTCTATAATAATCGTCATTGTAAGTATTTGGATCAAAATCGTGGGGTTCCGTAATTAGGATCAAAAATTTACAGGTTCTGTACCATGTTGGTCGAAATCTTGGGGGTTCCGTATTATTCTGAATCATTAGATTATATAATTACTTCTGCTAAGTAATGTCGCTGGGGCTGATTTCTATACATAACATACCGCATTGCCGGATGACATACTTTCCATAGGTTTGGGGTTTGATTTTGTCGAACTACTGGAAGATGTTGCCTGTCTTTTAGTGCACGGTAAGATGATTGTTGAAAATTATTATTGTTACTTCTCTGCGAGGAATTGGTTTTGTCTGGTAGGATATAGGGGTATATTCTGTGCTAATTACTCGATTTTGGTTATTTTGGAAATTTTGGGTCTGTTTATGTTTGGATTTTGTATAAAAAAAATAACTCATGAGAAACGCTTAGATCGTAATTACAAATTACGTATCGTGTGCGTCATGAAAAAACTAATATTGCCATATTTAATGCCTTTAAAAAGCGTTATTTCAGATCTTATGATTAAAAAATTAAATTTTGGAGGATCTAAAAAGTTCTTATGATAAATTGGAGTTTTACAGGAATAATGCAATTATTATCTAGTCGAAAAGACAATGGGAAACCACGTGTAACCAAAGATACGCGAGTATTAAATAAAGTAATTAATTACTTTACAAATAGTAATTTTACCGAGAAAATTTATAAAACCGTTTTTCTTAATATATATTTAATTTTTTTTATGGGTCTAGCACATGTGCTGCAGGGGCGTTCCTAAAGCGCTACAGGAGCGATACGTGTGCGGAAAAAGCGATTTACATTGTTCTTGAATCGCTGTAAATTGTATTCGGTGGGAAACACAGTCCTGGGCAAATTATTCCAAAGGGATGATGTTCTCCATATAAAAGACTGCTTGAACAGCGTTGTACGAGGAGTAACAAGCTGAACCTCAAACGGATGTGAAGTATCAGCTCGACGTGTATTTCTAACATGCACCGCTCTGGGAGGAATTAAACGGGCCACATCCTCGAACATTTTCGATGAAAATACTTGTAGAATAGGCTCAAGTCGCCAACCGTTCTTCGATGTTCCAGCGAATCAAGGCCGCCGGTCAGTTCCGGGTCTCCAATCATACGAACAGCTCTTCTCTGAATAGAATCCAACAAATGCAGTGTATGTTTGGGAGCGGAGCCTCAAACATGGGAGCAGTATTCCATAGTTGGTCGAATTTGAGCTTTGTAAAGAATTAACAATTGTTGCGGAGTGTAAAGCTTTCTGGTTAGAAATAATATGCCCAACTTTTGAGAAACTCTTCTTGCTATGCCTGCAACAAGCTCATACCAGGACATATTTGCTCCCAAATTAACGCCCAACAAGTTGAGTGACGATGTTATAGGAATGGAGTGCCCCGACCTAACTATATCGGGTTCAGCAACATTAAATTTTTAAGAAAAAACTGCCGCCTGGGTTTTTGTAGCGTTAAATTCCACTTGGTTACTGTCACCCCAAGACAGAATTTCTTCTAAGTCCCTGTTAAGTTGAACAACTTCCCGCTGTCTGCGGACACTCGCCTGGGCAGCTGATGTCCGAGCATTCAAAGTGAATGAAGAGATAAGCGTATTGTCACCTGCAAAGCTGTAGCTTGGATTTCCGGTCTTTTCCAGCAGATCATTAATGTAAATTAGAAAGAGAGTAGGAGATAGTATGGAGCCTTGGGGCACACCGGCGTTGATAGTGAAGGTGTTAGAAAGAAATCCGTCGACCGCCACTCGTAAAGAACGCTCACTGAGGAAACATTAGAGCCACAAACAGAACTTTTCAGACATACCACAAGTACGAAGCTTAGCCAACAGCCCATCGTGCCAAACACGGTCGAATGCCTTGGATATGTCAAGAGCAACCGCTCGAGATTCTCCAAAGTGTTCAATTGCATTGTTCCAAACATGTGTTACATAAGTCAGAAGATCTCCTGTTGATCCATGTTTACGAAAGCTATATTAGTGGACGCTAATAATGTTGAATTCTTCAAGATATTTTAGAAGATGTTGACTGATAGCCTTTTCCATGACTTTCGACATTATTGAAAGCAGTGCGACTAGTCGGTAGTTATTTGGCAAGGTCTTCTTGCCTTTTTTAGGTATCGGCTGAACTGTGGCACATTTCCAGCAGGAAGGAAATATTCCCCTTCTGTAGGATAGGTTGAAAAGTCTACAGAAAACTGGTGTCAGTTCCCTCGCACAGTTTTTGAGAACTATTTCAGATATTCCCTCAGCGCCAGAAGCTTTTTTGGTGTCTAGCTTCATTACGTTTATTTAATATTGTTATCAATTGATATGTAACAATATTGATAAATAAACATAATATTCATTCAACCTAGAAACATACTTTTGTTTAAATCTAAATCTTCTAAATATTAAAGAAAAAATAATGGATATCAAGATACAAATTCAAATTTTTAAATAATACATTTAATATTTTTATTTGATGATTAAAGATAAAGCTGATAAATATACTGTATTTATATAATAAATTATTTAACCTACAAATGAGTTTTTGTTTAAAAGTTAACCATTTTAAATGATGTTTGATTGTTGAGTCGTAGAGTATGACGATATACAGCGTTGTCAAATTGTGTTATCTGTCCCTTACTACGCGGTTATTATTTTAAAAAAATAGCAACTTTAAATATTTATATCTTTTTAACAAACCGATAAAAAAAATTATTTTAATTTCAAATTTTTTTTACTAGATAATAGTTTTTTTAAAAAATTCGTAAGACTGATTCTTAGGATATACACAAAATTATGCCTTTTTATATACTTTATTGGCCTATTGCATGTTAATTATGTGCAATTTAATTATGAATACCTCGCTTCACAATCGGTCAAAACTTTTTTTTAATAAAATGAAAAACATTTAGAGTAACATCACGTCTCAATTTCATCAAATTCTTAGGAAAAGTGGATTTACGAGTGAACTGCCCTAAATGTTTTAACTAAATATGTATTTTGACCTTAAATATGCTAATATGTTGGCAGTTATTAAAATATTAAGTTGTAGAACTGTGTTTTTGTTTTCTCTTAAATGTCTTAAAAACTATTTTAGAAACAACATGTTAGGCATAATTATATTTCCCATCATTCTTATACTTCTTTCCATATCTTAAATAAATATATTTTATTAAATTGAATTACATATTCCTATTTCTTAGTGCACCGGGCCAACAAGCTCAGATGATTCCGCAAAGACCTAACTCCAACTATGCTCATACTCCCAGTCCTGGTCCTGTAGCTCAACAAGTTCAACAGCAGCCTCAACAACAGCCATCGCAGCAACAACAACAGGGCCAGCAGCAGCAAAATACCAACAGACAGTATCAAGAATATAATCAGTTTGGCTCTAATGCTTCAAATGAAGGTTCCCAGTCAAGGCCTAGTTCGGTTCGTATAATGAGTTTGTTTATTTTAGTTAAAATGAAGCTAAAATTTTATGATCCTTTAAGTATTATCAATTCCGTATTTGCAAAGACGTTAGCCACTATCCTAATATTGTTTAAGGGTCGTTTATAAACATATTTTTTAAAAAAAAAAACCTAAAACTAGATAAAATTACAAACTTTTAAATAACATTTAAATAGAGTCATAATATAGAACGAAATACTTTAGTTGCTGCAAACATTACTTATTGTTTAAAGATAAATAAACTAAAAAATGTTTATTTTTCTTAAGGTTAACAGCGTTATAAACCAAAACCCGCCAACACCCAATGCAAATTACAATCAAGGTGCTCAGCAAGCAGGTCAAGCGCAGCAATCACAACAACAGCAACAACAAGCTGTTTATACTACAGTTAGTGCGGCCAACTTTAGTCCGAGTTCAAATCAACAACAAACACAATTTGTTAATGCGAATTCGGGAAACGGTCAGCCTGGGTATCCACAGGTAAGACTAAGTCATTAAAAAATATACAGTGTAGTGGAATAAAATATTACCTTAGTCAGAATTGCTTTTTTTAAATTTCTCGCAACTCTACTCTTTTTTTATAGGTGAACACCAGCAGTCCGCAGGTAGTTTCACACAACTCTAGTGGCTACTCAGGCAACGAACAGTTTAGCGGACAGCAAGTACAACAACAGTGGCAACAAGATCACCATCAAATGATGTGGGAGCAGCAGCAACAACAACAGCGGCAGCAAGTACAAGAAAATAAAGTGGAGCGACAAAATTATCAACAAGCTGAACAACACAATAATCCTACGCAGTATATAACTCAACAACAAAATGATCATTCCGAAAACACTTCTCCTGTTAAAATGCAAAGTGATAATATTCAAAGAACTTTTTCTCAAGCAGATAAAGTAAACTTAAATACGAGAATAAAAACTATGATTTTAAACAAACAACAAAGCGAGGCTAAAATGGAACAAGATGTCAAAAATGTAGAACAAAATAATACTACCGGTCATTTTTTATGGTATAGCCACCATCATCACTTAAATCCGTTAAGTGTTGATGGTGGCCCCTTAAAAAACCATTATTCCGATCGTGACAACAATTCTCTTGTGAATAGTTCATCTAATAATACTCAAAAAATTGCTCAAAATAATTTTAAGCATACAAATAATATTAAACAAAAAAAACCCAAAGAGCTTCCTCTTAGATTACAAAGACCACTACAGAATAACCATATAACTAATACTGCCTATATAGCAGATAAAAATTCTGTGATGAACGATCAATTTAAATCGGCTACAAGTAATAATGCAAGTTTTCCGCTGACAAATCAACATAACTCTATTTCTAAAACCGACCTGCAAAAAGATGTGAAACTAAAATCTAAGGCAGAAGTCGTGTATCATCACAGAGGAAGCATTATTCGTCAACCAGAAGAACCACTAGTTTTTGATCCTAATTATCGAACAAAAAGTATAGCTACAACTATAATTAATAATAATTTTCAACAGAGAGAAAAGATATTTTTGACAATTTTACTGGTTATACTGAAGGTCAGTCTTTCTCTAATATACCAAAAAACAATGAATTAACAAACAATTTGGATTCTGCTCAGGTATTAACGTCAAAACAATATAATGATACTAATCAAGAAGTACAAAATTTGAATTATCAATCTAGCAACGCAAACCAAGCACATTATATTGAACGGAGAAATATATCACGATCACCCAGGACTGATGCACATGTATACTGTAAAAAAAATACACAATACCCAAGAGCGGATGATTATATGCTTCCATCACCAAACGTTGTATCTCCAATTTCACCACAACTTTTAAATACTCGTCAGCGTAATAATACACTGCAGTCTCCTAGTATTTCTAGTGTCAACTCGCCAAGGTCAATAAGTTATGAACAAACATCTACTAACAATTTCATTGAAACATACTCAGCTGATTCAAATTCTCCGGATATACAAAATAATGAAAATAAAACTATGTCACCAGTTAGCACCAACACTGGCTACAAATCGCAGCATCTGGTACCTCCATTGCAAAATAATGAGAAACTTCATAGTCCACATCAATTCTCTAATTCCGCCGCCAAACCTTTTGTTGAACATCACACCCTAAGCACGTCACCATATAGATCTAAAACGCCTCAATCTCCGATGCCTTCGGGCATAAATTATCCTAAAACACCAAGTGTAGAACATAGAGTGGGAACTCCGAATTCAGAGTCTCCAAGGTCACCATATGTTAATACGTCTAATAGTCAGAGCCCTCAACAACCATACTTTTCGAACACTAGCTCTGAATTTTACACTCAGAATAACAAAAATAATTTTTTTTATCAAGAAAAAATAGGTGCAATGAATAACTTTCAGAATAGAACATCAGGCTCTCCGTTAATGTATACAATGAGTAGCTGCCAACAAGGAAGCATAGAGAAATGTGAACAAAAATTTGATATCAACCCAGAAACAAATAAACTGCCATATGAAAAATCTCCAAAAGCCCCCTTTTGCTCCCCAACTAGCAGTAACCATAACAAATTGAGAGTTACGTGTAAACCCGAAAAATCACCTCCAAAAGTAATTGGTGAAGAAATACCTCAGTGCCACTGTTTTTTTTTCTCCAGACCAAAGTCCTCCGGAACCCGGAACTTATTATACGCATTTAGGCTGTGCTAATAATCTTGAAACCCTTAGACAAAATCTTGAGTGTCAAACGGGCCTTAGTGGACCAGCTATCAGAATTGAGAGAGTCAAGTATACAGGAAAGGAAGGAAAAACTGCTCAAGGCTGTCCAATTGTTAAATGGGTAAGTTAATTTTCATAAAATTATGTACAAAAGAAAATAATAAATAACTCAATCTAAGTTTAAAACCGTTCCAGTACTTACAGGAATAAAAAATACTATTTACATTAGATAAACATTAAATAAAAAATTTCTTAAATATTTTGTTGGCAACCTCAGCTTGAAATCGATTTTTTTGCAGTCATCTGATATATGATGCTCTTTTCTATTTTGAACTTTTGTTTGTTGATTGGCATTAAGAAAAGGCGATCCAAGGAATAACTGAAAGGAAGTTATGTGGTCCCTTATATGTAGATTTTAGTGTTCCTTTTTCTTTCAATGGTAAAATTTAGAAAATCTGTTCTGTTGTCAATTTACATTTTCGTAATAACTCTTATGTTTGAGTAGAGACTGTCGAGAAACCGTAAAAAGGAATTAATTCGCTTCGTCCATCCTGAATTAACAGTATTCTATGATGCGGCCAAATGTTAAGGTAATGGGTACTGATAAACTGTAAAAATTGCCCCCTCTTGAAGATTTATTTTAATCAGCAGTTTTTACAGTATATGATTTTTCGTATCACTTCGCTTTAGTGTCCACAGGTTTTAGTGGGAATATTCAGAAAAATATAGGTAAAAATCTTGGAATTTTAAATTGAGGAGTAAAATTAATTTATTTTAAAATTTAGTACACCATGTATTAAAATTTAGTGTGTACGTCACTTGCTCATGATTACAATACTCTTCAATATATTTGTGGTATTTACCAGTAGCTAAGTAAGGACATAAATACCATGTTGTAGTCTTTATGGAGACTTGTACTTAGAGATTAAAGGAGTAAGTTTTCTGATAGTACTTAATGCTCGAGGTATATTAAAGTTAAAATAGCGATAACCTAAAACCGCGCTCATATTGTAACACAACATTTCTGAACGGTAGTTTTTTCCTTTTTTCCTAGGCCACTACTTGGTATAGTTAGTAGGATTGATAACGATAATAATCTAAAATTCACATTGAGATAAAGTTTCCTCATTCTTGGATATTCTTGCCAGTATATCTGGACCAATATTTTGATATTGCAAATTTTCTTTCCAATTCATCTAGATTATTCAGGATTTTAAATTATCACGTCGCAAAAAATCAACCAACATGAATTGTCGCTCATGATATTAATTTGTTATATGGTTTCCTTTAAGAGCTATACACTTATTCCAGCGATTTTCCAACATTTTGATACCTTTCATATGGTACGATTTATCTAGCTCTCTAAAATAAACTTCAGTTTCCCATTCGACTTCTTCATTTAAGCCAAATCTTTTTCCATGTCGCTGTCGCTGGGGGCCAGATCTGGTGAATCTGGTGGATGAGGAAGGAATTCGTAACCTAATTTGTCCAATTTCACCATCGATTTTATGGAGTTTTGAGCTGGTGCATTATCTTGGTGAAACAACACTTTTTATTCGCTAAATGCCGCATTATTCCATGCGCATCCCAAAAAATACTTGCCAAAACCATTCCAGCTGATGTTTGTGTTTTTGGACGCTTCGGTCGACTTTCATGTGGTTCCGGTCACTCTTCGGACTGACTGTTGGACTCGAACGTGTAGTGGTGGATTCACGTTTGGTCCATTTTTATGAATCGACGCAAAAACTTTTTAGATTACGCCGAAATAATGCCAAACGACGTTCTGAATTTTAGGCAAGTTACTGTTTCTGATCAATCGTGAGAGGGCGCGGACCGATCGGGCATATAGCTTTTTCATATGCATTCATGCAAAATATGGCTCGCGCCTTCTGTTGATATCTTCACGATGTCAGCTGTCTGCCTTACTTTCATCTTGTGGTCATTGAGAACAATATGGTGGATTTTTTAAATGTTTTTTGAAGTGACTCATTTGGACGTGCAGAACGTGGTGCATTATCGATGTTTGTACGACCGCATTTAGGTTCACAGGTTTTGTTTTTACTCTCATTGTAAATAATTGAATTTTTATGTTCTTTTAGTCTTATGTATTGATCTATCAATTTGTCCTATATATTACAACGTTCCATTTAATTTCATACATGACTGATTTATCATATAATTTTGATTTTTCTTCAATATTAACTAGGATGAAACTTAAATTGTTCGCATGTTAATCAATGTTACTGCTTTAATTGCTCGTGTACTAACATTTATAGATTTGCCAAAAATATACTTTATGAACTTATTACATATAATACCAATTGAGGATGAGGTCATTAGAAATTTTTATTTTGTATTTTTTAGGTCCATCGGCGTGTTAATTTAGAAGAAAAATATCTAGTCATAGTTAAGCATCGAACTGGACATTTTTGTCAATCTGCTTTTATAGTTATTTGCCTTGTAGTATGGGACGGTGTCTCACAAAATACTGCAACTGACTTGTACTCACTTTTGATTAACAAGCTTAATAAATTCGGACTTCCAACAAAAAGAAGATGTGCTACGAATGATCCCAGAACATGTGCTTGTCAAGGTATAAATGAAGATACTTGTGGAGCAAGTTTTTCTTTTGGCTGTTCATGGAGCATGTATTATAATGGATGTAAATTTACTAGATCAAAAGACGTGAGAAAGTTTAGATTAAGTGTGAAAGAGGAAGAAACAGAAATTGAAGAAAAGTTGCAAAATTTGGCAAATCACGTAAGTCCTATTTACAAAGCAATTGCTCCACAGTCGTTTGCCAATCAAACGAGATTTGAACATGTTGCCTCTGATTGTCGCCTAGGGACAAAACCAGGTCGGCCATTTTCTGGTGTAACCGCCTGTATGGATTTTTGTGCTCATGCGCACAAAGATATTCATAATATGAACAACGGTTGTACTGTAGTGGTAACACTAACTAAGCACAAGGATAATTCAAAACCAAATGAGGAACAATTACACGTTTTGCCACTTTATGTTCCCGATGATACTGATGAGTTTGGCTCAAGAGAAAATCAAGAATTAAAAGCTAGAAACGGAGAAATTGAAATTCTAAACAGGTTAGTAATAGTACATTGAACATAAAAATATACTTTTTTTTATTTAAGAATTTTGCCTACCTGTATTTGTTCTTACAATCGACTGTTTCGCCCCGTGGGTGGCAAAGTTTCGAATTTATGTTTTTGCGGAAATTTTCTAGAAATAACAATACGAGATAACCATTTTCCTTTTTTTTAAGCAATTAACGGTAATTTTGGTCTCAACAAAAAATATAAAACGGGTTGGTCACAGTAATCAAACTTTTCCTGGCGTGAGTGGATGTTGGTTGTCGCTTTTATTTTATGTATGTAAAGAGAAAGGATTGCATTTATTTGATAATATCGCGCTATTTTAATCTTTCTTTTTTTTAATAAATTTTTTAAGCTGCTTTTAATATGCAGTTTTTCTTAGCCTTATAATAGGAAGATATATAAGATGATTGTTTTGGAGAACATTAAAAGATTAACCACAAAGTTGTTACCTTCTCCTCTAAAAAGTTAGTTAAACCCCTATTAATTTCAATATAAATTTTTTTAACTGAAATATTTACCAAAATGGTATTTTATGTTTTTTGTCGTTGTACAAGCTCCTCTTAGACAACACGGTAGTGCTGCCACAGGCGTTATTCCATTTGTACAATTACTACCTATAAATGCGGCCAAATATATTTAAATAAATAAGGACACTAACCTGCCAGGATTGGGACCCTTCATACCGCATGCCTTCACGATAACCACGGAGCTAGGGCCGAAACATATGTGCTAAGAACTTTTTATAACTAAAAATATGTGTGCTTAAAAAAGCGTAGTTGAAAATTAAAATAATTAAGAAATGGTCAAAACTTATTATTGATAAAACGGTTATTTAGAACTATTATTCTACAAGCCTGCATTCACTTTCTAGAGGCAACTGTCTAATATGTAAATTATTTGCATTACTATATTGCTTACATGCATTACCATAATAGCGAGGAGTTTATCAATATTTTTACAAATAAACGATTATTTATTTCTCATATATTAACTTATATGAATTTTATTGCCGCAAGCTTGTAGAAAGATGTTTGGAATTCTTGAGAAATGTGTCTTTTTGCAACTATATCGCGTAAGGTAAAGTGATACTTTCCGCCTTTGTTAAAAAATACCTTATTTTTTTAGATTTTGAATAAATGGAACGTGTAAACTAAATCTATGAAAGTTGCAATATATTCTACCAGTAAAAAAAATTATATCTGTAAAACTAAAGGTTTAAAAAATCAAAATTGACTGTTGTCACATATATATTAAAAATATCCTATAAGTAGAGAGTAGTAGAGATTAAAGCAATACAGCCGTGTTGCTAGATTAGACTAAAGCTACAAAATATAAATGTGTAGATTTAGTTACATCGCTCACGGCACTTATTCATGCAGGACACAGTAGTAGAGAATTAGGTGCTTAATTAACTAACTTACTTTTATTTTAGAACCATATGGAAAAATAAACGAAATTTGTTTTTGTAAGCTTATTCAGGATTGTCCTGATTGGAACTAATTGATTCTAATTATAATTAAAACGATGATTTAAATCAGCTGATTTTTGTTTTCCTTTTAAAAAGTCAGCTGCAACGTAGTCTTTGTCTTCTGAAGTATTTATATCGATACAATCCGTTTATATGAAGGTTTTTCTTTTCTAGTCTTGCAAAATCAGTACCCTCCTTAGATAATTTTCCTCGGCATTTCTTCGCCACTTTTTTAAGAAGTTGAGCTAATAATAAATCTTTTGCCTCGTTCCAAGTAAGTAAGAACTTTTCTTGCTGATTTCTGTAGGCGAAACTTCTTGGGGCGAGATGAGCTACCATGTTTCCACTTCTTCGACTGTTTCTGTGTCTCTTGATCTCTTTATCATAATAATTGTTCCATGTTTCATCCATCGTTACCATTCGATCCAAAAAGTTAGATAAATCCTCTTCAAAACAACAACAACAAATCAATTTTTGCCACTCTCGTTTTAGGTCGGCGTTCAGACATTTAGGAATTCATTCAATGGATAATGTGAAAAACCTGTTCGCATGAAATGTGTTATTGCTATACGTTTCAGCCCAATTCGTTGATTTTCCAAAATCATTTCATGCACGGCCTCAACATTCTCTCGGGTACACACCAGCATGGTGTTCATCACCGATATCAGTTCTTCCTCTCTTGAAATCTACAACTCATTTTTGATAGTGGCGTAGGAAGGACATTACTCCTCCAATGTATTCGGCATGTCGTCATTATTTCTTTAGGAGACAGTCCTTTCAAAAAATGGTATTTTTTACCAATATTCAATTTTACTAAATTCGAAATTTTTGTCTATCATATTTTCTCCAAAAATTTACTATACCGAGCACAATAAAATCGGGACCATCAAACTTTGTAGATGTATTTACTAGGAATCACATATATAGCAACCGTATGTGGTTTTAACGTTGGAAAGTGGTCTAGGCTAACTAGTCAGCAATATCAGTGCTATAATTTTGAAATGAGAACCTCAAGTGTGTGTAAAACTTTTTTAGCTCTTTACTTTCATCGTTAAAGAACGTTCATCTAAATATATAATAAAAGACTGTTTTTAGTCAATTTCTACTGGTTTATTTAAATTGCGATGACGCGTTTCGCTGTCGATGCAGCTTCTTCAGATCTACATTTTACACTGTCAAGTTAGGTTTAATATTCACAGTTTTATATAATTTCTTAATTATAATATTACACCTAATTAAATTACATTGATAGTATTGGAAAATCCACACAGATTTGGAGTTAAGAGAATAAATTCAATAATGGTGAATTGCTTAAATCTACCTGCTCGTTGAGTAAAGTACCTGTAGTCCTTAATCGATTTATTTGCATAGTCTCTAAAAGGTTTAGTTTTAAACCTTTTTGTTGGGTGTGTAAAATTTTGAAATTCTTGTTAAATGTGTGATTTTCTGTTAATAGATGATTAGCATATGTTGAATTAGATTTTCTATGGATGAAACTTTTTTCATGTTCTGTAATTCTTTGTCTAAATGTACGTCCAGTTTGTCCGATGTATGTTTTAGGACATGACCCACATGTTAATTGATGAACCCCTGATTTATTGTCTTTATCGATTTGTGGTTTGTAGTTTTTAAGGTATTTCCCTATAGTATTGTTAGTCTTGCAAGCTATGTTGATATTTTTTTGATTTAAAAATTTCCCTAGTTTTTCCATTGGTTTGCCGAAATAGGTTAAGCATTTAAAAGTGGTATTTCTGTCCTTAAAACGTGGGTATATTTCTAAGATAGCCTTGTTTCTAAGTTTTTTCTTAACGATACTATTGATTAAAGTAACCGAATAACCGTTGTTAACGGCTACTTGTTTTATGTAGTTTAATTCTTTAGTAAAATTTTCTTCTGATAAGGGGATATTAGTTAGTCTATGTATAAAACTATGATAAGCGGCAAGTTTATGATGGTTAGGTTACAGGTACCGCAATTATCATAGTTTTATACATAGACTAACTAATATCCCCTTATCAGAAAAAAATTTTACTAAAGATACCACAATTAAACTACATAAAACAAGTAGCCGTTAACAACGGTTATTCGGTTACTTTAATCAATAGTATCGTTAAGAAAAAACTTAGAAACAAGGCTATCTTAGAAATATACCCACGTTTTAAGGACAGAAATACCACTTTTAAATGCTTAACCTATTTCGGCAAACCAACGGAAAAACTAGGGAAATTTTTAAATCAAAAAAATATCAACATAGCTTACAAGACTAACAATACTATAGGGAAATACCTTAAAAACTACAAACCACAAATCGATAAAGACAATAAATCAGGGGTTCATCAATTAACATGTGGGTCATGTCCTAAAACATACATCGGACAAACTGGACGTACATTTAGACAAAGAATTACAGAACACGAAAAAAGTTTCATCCATAGAAAATCTAATTCAACATATGCTAATCATCTATTAACAGAAAATCACACATTTAACAAGAATTTCAAAATTTTACACACCCAACAAAAAGGTTTAAAACTAAACCTTTTAGAGACTATGCAAATAAATCGATTAAGGACTACAGGTACTTTACTCAACGAGCAGGTAGATTTAAGCAATTCACCATTATTGAATTTATTCTCTTAACTCCAAATCTGTGTGGATTTTCCAATACTATCAATGTAATTTAATTAGGTGTAATATTATAATTAAGAAATTATATAAAACTGTGAATATTAAACCTAACTTGACCAAGCTGCTAATTTATAAAACCATCGTGAGGGCAGGACTCACACACGCCTGCCCTACTTGGTCTAAACTCACCAAGACACGCAGAGCTCAACTTCAGGCAGTACAGAACAAGGCCCTGAGGATGATCACGGGAGCCCCATGGTTCGTCCGAAACCGGCAATTGCATAGAGACCTCGGTGTGCCAACAATCAAGGCACACATGAGGTCCACCAACATCAAGTTCTTCGCAAAGGCGCTACAACACCCAAACGCCACCATAAGGAGCGCATTCCACGTGCCCGCCAACGCCCGCCATCACTATCCAAGACCTTCTGACCCCATATCCGACGAAGACGATGGCCCTCCCCCACCCCCATGAAGATTGTAACCTAGATTAAGTTTAGAATTAAGTTCTAGATTAGTTTAGAATTAAGCTCTAGTTAAGTTAGATTAGTCAACCAATGTAATTAAAACCCAATGTCCTAGGTTAAGTTAATTAGGATTACTGTATAGAACCTAGGTTAAGTAGTATAGGAATATAAGCTATCATAAATGTAAGTAAGAGGCATAGCCTAACTTAAATTCAATAAAGACAATGACAATGACCTAACTTGACAGTGTAAAATGTAGATCTGAAGAAGCTGCATCGACAGCGAAACGAGTCATCGCAATTTAAATAAACCAGTAGAAATTGACTAAAAAACAGTCTTTTATTATATATTTATAATGAATTTCCATCAAGTAGAAGCTACAACAATCCAAAACGTTCATCTATCCTTAACAAAGCGGTATTATTTCATTTTATAATTGTTTTTGGTTGAAAAGTTAATAGAAATCTATTTTTAATCTCACATATAACTGGTGTGATTAATATCTTGCCATATGGTATCATTTACTTCCGTAAAATCTCAGATAGTAATGCTTATATTATTTGTTAGTGAAACAAAGTCAAATATCGAATCCTGAAAAGGGCGAATACGATATATACGGGGAAAACCCTCTACTTTTTAACCGCTTCCCTAACTCACACACATCTTTGACTTTAGATAATTTAAAAGAAAAAAATTACTTAGAACAGCATATATATATATATATATATATATATATATATATATATATATATATATATATATATATATATATATATATATATATATACGAAGTAGCTCCTTTAAAAACAATTCTTCTTTATGTGTGACAATTATGCTTGAAATTTCTTCATTTTGGCATCCAAAAACCAAGAAGAATTATATCGAAAATAATATAATTTTCTCTCCTCCACCTCATTATTCTGAACCGATATTGCTTAAAAACTCCATTCTGACATCAGATAATGTATGCATACTAAATTAGAAAATAATATCTCATTTTATTCGAAAGTTATCGTGCTAATAAAGAGACAGACCGACGGAAATCCGGGACTATGTTTTTCGTGATATACAGAGCCTAAAACTTGAAGAAACGCTAACATAACAAGGCGTTGTTATTATAAATAAATACTTACTTTTAGTAAGGGAAGTAAAAATAAATAAAATTATTACTCCATTTTTAATCCTGAACATTTTACGTTTATCAGAAATAGTATAATTATTATCCTTAAAAATACAAATATATATATACATATATATATATATATATATATATATATATATATATATATATATATATATATATATATATATATATATATATTGTAAAAATACAGTAAAGTAAAGCAACCATAAATAATTTTGAAATTGTTTTAAGTATTATTTTTACGATGGTGCTTCGCAATTGTACAAAATAGTGGTGTAGTTACGAAATTAATCTCGCAAAGATGTTTGACATGTCAGTTTAAAAACCTATTTGATCAATCTTGATTTTAATTTCATTAAAATTTTTAGGGTTTAAAATAACCCTTAAATTATCTCCCATTCCGGCTACAAACAACTGCATATATGGTTGTACTGTGATATGTAAAGTGTTTACCATTAATTTTTATTAGTTTCGACTGACAAAATTCTATAAATAGTGTAAAGCTAAAAATGTCACGCTATTTAGTGTTCCGTATGGAACATTTATAAAATCACTTCGATGTCTGTCCGTCTGTCACTCCCGATTTCTCCAGTATTTGACATAGAAAATAACTTATTATGTACAGATATAAGTAAATAACCGTAATAATAAATCGTAAACAACTATTAATCACAAATCATCCCTTTTAAACCACTTAATGAAATAAAAATTCCTGGTTTGTGGAGACGAACGAAAACATGTGTTACTCGAATGCGAGTTATTTAAGCAAAGAAAGGTTGTAAGTAATACTATTTTTCTCATTCTAATATCAACTTTATATTAAAACTATATTTCCTAAAATATTTAATTTAGGTGTGGACGTGGAACTAATTGCTTAATTTGTTTTTAAATTTCGTATTAAGAGTAACATTCCTCTGATGTTTTTAATTGTTTCATTTTAAGCTATATTCTACTAATAGCCTCCTGCAGGACACGATTTTATGTTTCATAAAAAAACAAACTGATCCGAAACTCTTATCAGGCTCGAAACAAAAATAAAATCGTATTTCTTTTCTTTCTCTCCCATATCCTTACCTGACATACACGTGCAGTAGGATTCCTGTTATGCGTGCCAGTGGTAAGTATTTCAGAAATAAGCCCTCTGACCCATAGTCTTAACTTATCCGCACAATCAAATAATATATCATTCGGAAAATTCAGTGGATTTCTACTTAGAATCAAGTAGTGTTAGTTAACTAAAGCGTCATTTTAGTATCTCTGATAATTAATTGAATAATGTTGTTCCATGTTCCACAAAACATGTAATCATGAAAATTGTGTGTACGAGTAAGCTTCTTTATATGTATAAAGTTGTCCATTGTTATAGAGGTCTGGATTACCCATTTACAGGAAGTCCATAAATTACCCAAAAATACCTTCAATTTTAATTTAATATTAATTTTAAGTTGAAAGTGTAAACATTTTAGTCATGTAAACCTAATATCCTATTTATTTTAAATTTTTAATTTTCTTTCAATTTTTTCAGATATGAATGTGAGGTGCGAACGTTTTCTGAACCAGCTGAAAAGTGCAGAATACGTAAAGGTAAAAAAGAAGAAAGCCAGAGAAAAAGAAAATCTACAACACCACAGCCTTGTTCACCATCAGTATCGTCCACGACAATTCAGTCACCTCGAAAAGATTCTCCTCTGTCAGATAACAACTACGAAATTCAAAGTGGTCAAGTCTCAAGTACAGTCTTAGATTCTCCTAATAAAATTACTAGTTGGAGGTACGACAATTTTAATAGTAATAGTAATGAAAATAGTACTGGTGTGTATAACAATGGCAATAACTATTTTAATCATCTTCCTCAGTTTTCAGTTTTTAAAACGCCTTTCGATTATAGTGCTTTTAGCAACCACTATAATAAAAATAGTGACCTTAATAGTTTTTCAAATCATAATAGTCATTATCCTACAGTAAATGGGTTCAGTCATCCTACACCTAATTTATTTTCTTACTATAACACACCACACGCGTTCCCTTATCAAGTAAGTAATCCTTTTGATGATTTGTACTTAAATAATACACCACCGTCTCTTACTGGACCGAAAACTAATGAGGCAAAGCCAAAGTCAGTTGAAATCAGTTACACTGACAATAGTGAATGTTTTAAAGATCCAGAAGTAGGGGGCATTGCAATTGCTCTTCCTCATGGTAGTATATTATTTGAGTGCGCTAAACATGAACTGCATGCGACAACAGCTCTTAAAACACCTGATAGAACAAATCCTACACGCATCTCCCTAGTTTTTTACCAACATAGAAGCTTAAATAAATCTCAGCATGGTTTGGACGAATATACTTTAAAACAAAAAAGTAAGCTAGATAGTCTTCAGCCAGAAACGGTTGAATTTGAGTCCATTTTTAACAGTACTGGTTTGAATAATAATTGGGAAGGAAGTTCTGGGGAGGTAGTGGTAAAAACAACTACGCTGCCGACTTATTCTTCGACTACAATGTTTCCAATGTACCCCTGTATGGTTACAGGTCCTTACCAGGAGCAATATGGCGGTACATTAATGATGCCAAACATATGACCCTCATTTCTTTCAAGTTATTGTCATTCTTCAGTTTTGCCAAAGTTCAATTAGTTTGTAGACTTTAAGAAGTAAGGGATCATTTTGTACATGGAAAATTTAGTGCACAATTGTTAAAAACTTAATAT
Source organism: Pachyrhynchus sulphureomaculatus (assembly GCA_019049505.1). Classification (NCBI taxonomy): domain Eukaryota; kingdom Metazoa; phylum Arthropoda; class Insecta; order Coleoptera; family Curculionidae; genus Pachyrhynchus; species Pachyrhynchus sulphureomaculatus. Next base: position 141,263,542 of record CM032447.1, read on the forward strand.
CTAATAACGGGGTAAATTGAAACATTAAAAATTATATTTGTATATATTTTTAAAATTGCATCCTCTTGCCAACGTTTTATATCTCTTTGGAACAGGATATTGAACAGACTTACCAAAACAAATATACATTTTCTATAAAATTTTTTAGAATTTTTCCCTATATGATATATATATATATATATATATATATATATATATATATATATATATATATATATATATATATATATATAAATTTTAATGAGAAGGAAATTTTTAATATTTTCATTTGAGATAATTTTAGTCTGTAGTAGTGCTAGGCAGCTTGTGATGTTTTTTAAATGACTGTAACAGAAAAATATTTTAGACATTGCAAATTTAAACTGCAACTACCTACTTACATTATGCGTTTAAAATCTCTTAATATTACAGTCTTTGTTATTTTTTTCTTTTTGATACGACTGTAATTTTAAAAGTCAGGAAATTGTTAAATCAGTGCCTCTATGATCTCAGAAATACTATAGACATAGTTCACAAATTACTGAAACGAAGTACAAAATCAATTTAACCTTGTGGTATTTATACTAAAACGGTTTAGGTGTAAATATAAGAAAACAATAATTATATCCTTCATGACATAATGCTTGTAGCCATTGACCATTGTTGTTTTTATTTCTTTTAATTTATTTTGGTTACTATTGTATACCATATTATATTTACAATTTGTGTTGATATTTATATACAAAATTTTTGATCTAAAGTTCTTTCAAATTAAAAAATAAATGTGAAACAATCTCTGTACAAGAAAACTAACTGGATAAAAAAATGGTCGTATACAACGAAAAAATTTTTTTTTATGAATTAGTTCTATCTATATAAAATACGTTTATCAAATTTACTTTAATTTGATGGAACTTTTCCCTATTATTTCAAGATTTTTATTTTATTGTTCTTGTAAATAGCGAATAAATATTTTAATGTCAGAAGATATAAAAAAAATCAAAAATATTCAAAGAATTATCTGCATACTCTTGCCATTATTACGGAAAATAAATTCTTATAAAAAAAGTCAATATTTATTCTCATAATATTTTTTTTTTTTTATTTTTACGACTATAACATTGTAAATTTAGAATTTCTCTTCCATAATAATTAATAATGTACTTGGAAACCTTTTTACGATTAAATAAGATGAAATTGTTTGTTACTAAAGACTACTTTCCTCTATTACAGAAATATCGTAGATAAAATATCGTAGGACTGTCCATTGCATATTTTCAAAACATTTAGATTATCTGAGATACTGACTAACAGGTGTGACGTAGTAGGGATTTTATTTAAATTAAAACTTTTTTCTTTTCTACAAATGCGGCTTAAACTTAGTTTTACTGAACCCTGGGTGTGGTTTGAATGCATTACGGTTAAATTTAGTGACATTTGACAAAAAACATGAAGGTTCGAGATACGCTACTGGGATAAAGGAGGAAAATTCTTCCCAGGCGTAAAAGTCTTTTAGAATTTTTTAACGTCAAGTTAGTGAAAGTCAAATATTACAAAAATTCTTAATCACTTCAGCCTATTAAAGAGATATTCTCTGTGTATCATATGCACAGTTTTTTTCGTATCTCAGTTATGACTACCTTACAGCTTCACAAGCTTGAGAATATATATTTATACAAGCTCTTGGTGTTCACATGTAAAAAAGACCACCTCAAAAAATCAGTAAAATTGACTTCAAGTTGTTCCTATACAGCAGGTTCTAAATTTGGTAGTATTAAAACAGGCGCAGGAAAGGACCACCCACACTTTAAATGGAAATTGGGTTCATTTCGGTGAAATGACTCCAAATTTTGCACAGAGGTAGATCTTATACTCCTGAAAAAAAGTCTCAATGGGTACAACTCGCAAAAATGCTTCCTACGCCCGCTATTCATCCAATCAACCCCAATCGAATCCATTCGATCATTTACTGACAATCGAAAAAAAAAATATGTTCCGATGCTCAAAATAGGATAATAATCTCACCAAATAGGTAAAATTGGATGCTCTTTAAGATTACGCTATCAGCTTTTTGCTGGGACTTCTACAAACCTTGAAATACGGGGTCGGAAGGGTATGAAATATTAAAATTAATGTATAAGGTCTTATACATTCATGTGTAAGGCTCTTTTTGCCAAAACGGGGGCCAGAGAATTTTCGAGTGAGCCGAGGTCAATTTTTTAGACATTAAGGGTATTACTTAGGCCTTACCATCCCTCCAAAGGGTTGTAATAAGGGTTGTAAAGGGGTTAAATTATAAAATTCATATATAAGCATTTTTTAATCAGACTTGTATCCATGGAGTTCTCGGGTACGCCGAATTTGATTTTTCAGATATTCATCCCTCCGAAGCGGGTGAAAAGAGGGTTATAAGGAGATAAAATATTAAAATTCATCAATATTACATTTATACTATATTATATTATCCACTATTAGCATTAACCAGGATAAACGACGAGGACGTTGCGTATACTTTTTTATGTTTTTTTCATCTTTTTATAATTTTTTTGGGTTTTCTCAGTTTTAATTTTTTTTTACGTTTTTTAACTTTATATTATTTTAAACCTTTTTAGTTTTTTATTTTTTTTTTTAACTCTTTAATTTTTTTATTTTTTGAAAATAGCATCAATTGATTATTTGAGGTATTTCATCATCTATGACCAGCATCTGAAACATTAGTTAAAAGTTTCATAGATGGATATTTGATGTTATGTTCATAACGTGCATGTCCAAAGAACCATCAAAGTATTGCAGTGGCTACGTGATCCTAAAGTCCTTGAACTAGATTTACAGGTACAATAGTAACCTAATATTAAGGTCTCAGGCTTTCATTACCTTCTTCGTTGATTATATATGATATCTATTGCTGATATAATGTATTATTTCGGAATCTGGAGTATACGCGAGTTCTTATAAATCCTGGTTCTATAATTAGTTGGTCTAATTGAAATACAGGATCACCGTAGCCCCTTAAATTATCTTACGCATATAAGGAAGCAAGTTTTAACTAATAAGTTCCTATAATTAGATCACGTAATTCATTTAAATCTAACCTGGGAAAATCAGGTAACATATTTTCATCTATATCTACCCATCTTCCATCTTTTGACCTCAAACCTTCCTGTTCAACTCCAACCTGTACAACATTTGGTTCACGTGATTTGCAGCTCATAAGCTAATTCTGCAGTAGCTTATACATGAATTTTAATATTTCATCCCCCTACGATCTCATTTTTTGAGTGTTGTAGGCGTTGTAGTAAAAAACTGATAGCATAATCTGAAAGAGCATCCAATTTTACTTATTAGGTGAGATTATTATCCTATTTTGAGCATCGGAACATGTTTTTTTTTCGATTGTCAGTAAATGATCGAATAAATTCGCTTGGGCTCGATTGGGGTTGATTCGGTGAATAGCGGGTATAGGAAGCATTTTTGCGAGTTATACCCATTAAGACTTTTGTTCAGGAGTACAAGATCTACCTCTGTGTAAAATTTGGAGTCATTTCACCGAAATATAAATGATAAATGGTTTCAGGAAGAATGTTTTAGAGGTTCTTATAAAAATACCACTGTTTAGATTACAACATTTTTAACACCTGAAATAGATCCTATGATAGTTTATAAACAATATCTGATTGTGGTACTTAGGTTACTATGATAATCTATAATGGTCATATGAATAATATCAGGTGAATTTATGCATGTTCATTTTCATAGGAACTTTTACAAACGGTAACTAAAATGGTGTATAGGAAATGTACCAATTTAGCATATTAAATTGATTCGTGAGACGTTAATCACAAAATGGACATCTCCATCATCCTGCTTGGCACGAATGCCGAGCACATCTACTCTGAAATGTACTCCTCACGAGTAACCTCGAAAAGTACGTAGGTTACATTGAGGCAAGAATTTTTTTTTAATATTTTGTTTTCGAAATAGGCAATTTAAATTATTTTATTCTATTTTAAATTTCTTCCGCAGTTTGCCTTTAGTAAGCAGTGCCACATAAGAGTATATTTTTGGAACCAGAGTGGCATTCAAATTTTATTAAATTTTTATGAATTTAAAAAAGTTTGTTTGTATTTATAAAAGTGTTTAATGCTATAAACATTGTATTAAAAATAATAATTCTCCAATAAAGGCCATAAAAATGTTGTTGTAAATTAACTTACGAGAATACCTTTTATAGTTTTTAAAGTATATTTTTATTAAAAAATAAAGAGAAAATATAATGTTCGTTCAGGAGAACGCATTTGAAAATATTAAATGTATAGGTTAGTATACGCTGTCGTTTGAAAAAAAGATGTGTATTTTAAAAGTAATAATAAAACTTGATGCCAAAATTTTTAAATATAAGATTTTTTATTTTAAGATATATTTAGTAAGAAAATAAAATCGTATTCATGAAATTATCTCTGTACCATTTTCTACACAGCTTAATTATTTTATAATTTTTAGTTTATTACAAAACATAACACAATTGTTGGATCTAGGATTGCATAGGGTCATTTTTTGCCAGAAAATATTTCCGTTTACGAAATTGCTTGATCACATCTGGTATCAGAGATTTTTACGATTAAAATTACAAAAAAAACACTTTTGAAAGGTATCTTGTGCAAACATTTACGGTTTAAAATAAAGTGAGACACTCAACATTATATGCAAATCTGAGGTGAAATACTGTATTTTATATTAGGAGAAATTAATACATTCCATACTACTGCCTCTACGATTATTTATTTTCAATTATACCTACCGTATCATATGGGCCGTGTACGCCAACTCCACGTAAGTATCGTGTGTTGCAGCTAGTGCAGCCTGCTTGAGTCATAATTTAAATGTGTATGATAAAATTATTCAAATGAATGCCATTTCAATTTCTAACGTATATGCTCGTATAACTCCAGACAATTTTACTAGTCAAAAAGGACAATGAGTCGTAAGAAAAATATAAACATAATGAATATGTATTTAAATACCATGACCTAGTTATATTAAAATTAATTATACAGTATATGTGAAGGATTTATAACACGTTTTGATACACTCTTGTCTAACTATGAAACTGCACCTTCGGCGTGAGGAAAAGATGGGCCCCAGCAAGCGTATGCGCAGCCGCGAAGATTTTAAAAGTGTGCCCTATTAAATTCATTAATTGTTTTTTATTCTTAGATATTTTACTTCTAATTAGCACATAATGTGGAGTGTCTTATTTTTATCGTGAACTTACCATGTACAAAGTACCCTTAAAACCTTGTTTTTGCAATTTCAATTCTGAAAATATCTGGTACGTAATATGATAGAACAACCCAATAAACGGATTCTTTTCTTGCAGAAGAAAATCTTTTGTAATTACTTAATATAATCCCTAAATCAGATAACCAGCAAAATAAAATTTTGTTATACTGTGTAATTATTATGTAGCTACCTCTAGCTTATATAAGTTGTTTTTAGTCTAATTTTTATAATTAGAAACCAAGATAAAACGTTATGGATACTTATTTCTCTTTAATATATTAATTAAAATCAGTGTGTAATGCAAAAATCGGGACTGACTATATATATATATATATATATATATATATATATATATATATATATATATATATATATATATATATATATATATATATATATATATATATATATACATATATATATATATATATATATATATATATATATATATATATATATATATATATACAGTACATGTATAAGAGAAGTTTTCAATTGGCATTTTGGCAAAAATAAATGGTTTTTGAAGACGTAATATGTCAACTTTATATTAAGTTTAGTAAAAATATATTAAAACTATTTATAGAAAATGGCGAAATATTTTTTTGCTAAGTATATTCATGCCATAACATTAATACGCTACTTCCAGGTCAGTATTTCTGGCTTACCCACCATTAATTGTATTATAGTTTATAGCTTATTTGAAAGCACCGTTATTAATTTATTTATTTATTATTTATTATAGATTTATTAAGTAGCTCTTTTGCACCAAACTTATCGTCTATCTCTTTTCAGTCTAGAAAAACCAAAAAATATTATAGGAGGTTAACAAACAACCGAAATATTTGATGAAGTAGTAAAAAATGCACTTATGACTTTTTCTTCTCATCTTTTTTTATGAGTACAGAATGAAAAAAAAATAATTTAGAAGTACACACTAAATACAAACATCTATTGAAATTTTAAATGATTTTTTTGCTTTATGTTTCGAGTATTTATTTTTATGTAACCAGGATTTGTGTTTTCAATATTACTCATGAATAATGGTTTGTATATTTTACATTTCTAACGTGTAATTTTTGCTATTTATTAATTGTTTTCAATTTTTTTTCACAGAAGAAATGAGCACTTTGTAAGATAGTTCAGGTTAGATTTTAATTTATTTTATTATGTAATGTTTGTTTCTTCCTATTTCAGTAGTATAATATGATAGTATTACTTGGTGCAATACCTCTCACATATTTCAGTATTATTCAGTTTTGATCAAAAGAGCTACCGTTTATAGTACGTAGAGTAAAGTTTAGAACTGTATATATATTTTTACACCATTCTAAGTCTACTATTTAATTGCAAATGGAAAAGCAATCAAGTTGTATATATTTTTAAGTGGATACTTGCATTCCATCTATTGTACCATTTGTAAAACTTTTCATTCATCTTCATTGTTAGGGTATACAAAAAAAGCAATATCTATCTATTTATAAAAATCATATCAAGTGTGGAAGTATCTACTCAAAAGGAAAATGTCTTTTTATTGATTGAAACTATCATTTGTATTTCCTAGTTTTAGACTTTTTATTTTAGTGTTAAGAAACCAAATATGTGTATTTGTCTTGTGAATATATTTATAAAATAGTATTTTTGACTTTTAAAAAAAACCTTGGTAGTATCCCTGTACTCAAAGTGGTTTTTACTTTAGATGTTTTCTAAGTTGGAGCCTTGTTTTTAACAGTTTATAATATTGCCGGTCATGTAATCGGATTCTACGTTAAACTGTAGGTACTTTCGTATTGTAATTTCTGTTACTTTTATCTCTACTAAAAGAAGAAGGCAAAAGTGTTTCAAATGATTTCCCAATCTAAAGTTGTCTAGAAAGTATTAAACATGCAAACTATTTTGTTTTAGTTGCCTTCAAAATGATTTTATCCCCTCTGGGGTATCACCAGGAGTATTGTCCCGAGCTTTTGACCTCGAAAAACTTGTGCTCTTTTGTTTACAATAATTTTAAAATGCATTTTTTGAGCTTAAAATGTGACTAACTCCGGTTATATAAATCGGAGCGAGACAAAAAAATCAAACTCTTCGTAATAAAATTTCCAATAAATCTTCGTTGGCCTTAAATCGCTGAAATGAGTAAATAACCTACAAAACTGAAAAAACCGGCAAAAAACTGTTTTTTTTTTTTCATTTTATTGTACATGTCGACTAAGTGAACCGATCAGCCTGAAACTTTCAGAAAATATTCCTTTTGTTATAGCAAAAGTACTCTCTAATTTTTGTACAAAAATATTGAACACAGTGGGTACAATTGAATTTGTTATTTAAAATTTGAATCGCCCGCTATTCTATGCCAGTTGATCCAAAATGGATCCTTTTTTTTCGAAATTTAGGTCTCAACGCCAGTTTTCCGATGCCATTAAAAAAATTTTTTTTTGGAGTCATTATAACCGTCATTTAAAAAAAATGAAAATTTTTTATGATATTTCGTAGAGAATTGCAAGACCTTTATTTAAAAAAAAATCATTTTCGTTAACGTGAAAATGACCGAAAAACGCCTTTGTTGTTATTTGATTAATAAACAAATGTAAAAAAAACGGTTAAAATGACTCCAAAAATAATTTTTTTTTAATTGCATCGGAAAGCTGGTGTTGAGACCCAAATTGTGAAAAAAAACCCATTTTGATCAAATGGGTAATTCAAATTTTAAGTAACAAATTCAATTGTGCCCACTGGGTTCGTTATTTTTGTACCAAAATTTCAGGGTATTTTTATTACACTTAGTCGGTCTGTACAATAAAATGAAAAAAAAAAAAAAGTTTCTTGCCTGTGTTTTCAATTTTGTAGGTTATGTACGCACTTAAGCGACTTAAAACCAACGTCGATTTGTTGTAAATTTCATTATGAAGAGTTTTTTTTTTTAGCTCGATCCGACTTATATAACCAGAGTTATTCTCATTTTAAGCTCAAAAAACGGGTTTTGAAAACTTAAATTGTTTATAAACAAAATAGCACAAGTTTTTCGAGGTCCAAAACTCAGGACAATACTCCTGGTGATACCCTAGAGAGGATAAAATCATAAAATTACTGTATCTAAACTATGCCTATCTCATCATTATTTTGAACTTTTTTTACTGCACTATATTATTCTTAAAAGAAGGGCCCGACGTGACAAATATGCTAATTACGTTCCGGGTAGGTAGTCATGCGCTGTGACATTTATCTAGTGATCATCGACCAAAATCCCAACCGCCAACAATTTATGAATACCAAGGACAACCGCTCTACACATACGAGGCTGGTGCAAAGTCCGAGAGATGGCACCACCGGCGCGTATCGAGGTCATGTTTAGTTAGTAGCATCTCTTGAATGAACGCACACCAAGTTTCAGCCATATTAGTCTATTTCTTTGTGTTTGGTATTCGTGTGAATCAAGGAAGTCGAGCGATTTTCAAGAAATGGACGAAAAAGAATTTCGTGTGGTGATTAAACATTACTTTATGAAAGGAAAACGCCTCAGGAGACTAAAGAGAAGCTTGATAAAGATTATGGTGACTCTGCACCTTCGATTAGAACAGTTTATAAGTGGTTTCAAAATTTTCGGACTGGCCATATGGGCACAAGTGACGCTGAACGTTCTGGACGGCCTGTGGAGGTTAGGACTCCAGAAATCATTGATCAAATCCATGATATGGTGATGGATGACAGAAGAGTTATGGTGCGTGAGATTGCTAGTGCTGTGGGCCTCTCGACTGAACGGGTACATTATATTTTGCATAAACATTTGGACATCAGAAAGCTATCCGAAAGATGGGTGCCGCGATTGCTCACGCTTGACCAAAAACGGAATCATGTGAAGTGTAGCAAGGATGGTTTGCAGCTGTTACAGAATGATACCCGAGGATTTTAAGCGTCGCTTCGTCACTGTGGATGAAACATGGATGCATTACTATACTCCTGAGACCAAACAACAATCTAAACAATGGGTTACCAAGGGGAATCTGCACCAAAAAAGGCGAAGACCTTTCTTTCGGCCGGAAAGGTTATGGCGACTGTCTTTTGGGATTCGCAAGGGATAATCCTCATCGACTATCTGGAAAAGGGTAAAACTATTACAGGTGAATATTATTCATCGTTATTGGACCGTTTGAAAACCGAGCTGCAAGAAAAACGCCCGCGATTGGCCCACAAGAAAGTTCTTTTCCATCACGACAACGCACCAGCACACACCTCAGCAGTTGTGGTCGCAAAATTAATGGAAATAGGATTCCAACTCGTTTCACATCCCCCCTATTCTCCAGACTTGGCTCCCTCGGACTACTATTTGTTCCCCAATTTGAAGAAATGGCTGGCGGGACAAAGATTTTATTCAAACGAGGAGGTGATTGCAGACACTAATGGATATTTTGCAGACTTGGACAAATCCTATTATTCGGAAGGGATCAACAAACTAGAACATCGTTGGACGAAGTGTATAAGCCTAAAAGGAGACTTCGTCGAAAAATAAAAAAGGTTTACCCCAAACACATAAGTAGTTTTTATTTTTGCACGGACTTTTCAAACCAGCCTCGTATTTATTCAACTGAGATACAACATGCTTTTTTTCAGGTGTCCTAGGAATGTGTTCCTAATTCGTACTAAAACTCTATAACAAGAGTGCACGGTTGCATTGCAAATTAATCTACATAGAACATTTCCCCTCTTCTAATTGCTATTTTTATCTGAAAATTGAATTAATAAAAATCTTTTGTGTTTTCTGATGGAGGAGTACTATATCAGATTTCTAGACTTGGAGATACTTTGTGACTTAAGCAGCAAAATTATAGTCGCTACGGTACCATTCAACTGACTCGATCTGGCAGCTTAAGGAGTTTAAGAATAACGTACGAATGTCTAAAACGGTAATATAGGACAAAATAATTGGATAAATAATTTTAGCTTTCAGTTGCGCCCATTTTTGTGTGTCAGATCAGAAGAAAGAGTAAGGTACAAGAAGATATTCATCATATGATAGTGACAACCAATTAGATATCTCTTAGCCCCTAAATTAACTTTTATGGAATGCCAGAAAATAAATGTTAGTTTTTTTTATCGTTGCGGCTAGTAATTGTTCCTGTAAAACATTTAATGTTGAGAGTTTCCTATACGCCGTTTATAAAGCTCCTCTGTTTTTATAACTGACTCAATTCTAAGAAGTATTGAATCCAGAAAGCCGTCGTTTTGTTAAATCGGCTTACCATCAAACAAAGATCATCCACTGCTCTTTTTGTAGCCATAAAAAAAAACTCACTCAAAAGGGAATCCGAAATAGCTGCAACTATGGACACTAGTCCCACAACTATTGAGTTATACAAATACTTTAAGCCCTCTGGCGTAAAAAATATATTCGAGGCATGGAGGACTGAGGATAAACACTTCTATTCATGTAGGCTTTTCGTGTAATAAAATCGAGATCTCGCAATTCTTCTTTCCAAGGGAATAGAAGAATATAACCAGGTATTTTTTAGTTCGTTTTATCAGGCCCTGGGTAACGTGGTGCGCTTTCCGAGAATTTTCGGGCAGTTCGTGCGGTTGCAATTAGCACTGCCTTCTACCGGGTCTTCCACATGTAATGAAATTATATTACACCCCACAACAACTGTTAATTCTTTACAAAGCCCAAATTCGACCAACTATGGAATACTGCTCCCACGTTTGGGGCTCCGTTTCCAAACATACACTGCATTTGTTGGATTCTGTTCAGAGAAGAACGGTCCGTCTGATTGGGGACCCGGAATTGACCGGCGGCCTTGATTCGCTGGAACATCGAAGAACGGTTGGCGACTTGAGTCTGTTCTACAAGTATTTTCATGGAGAGTGTTCGAAGGATGTAGCCCGCTTAATTCCTCCCAAAGCGGTGCATGTTAGAAATACACGTCGCGCTGGTGCTTCACATCCGTATGACGTTCAGCTTGTTACTCCGCGTACAACGCTTTTCAAGCAATCTTTTATATGGAGAATGTCATCCCTTTGGAATAATTTGCCCAGCGCTGTGTTTCCCACCGAGTACAATTTACAGCGATTCAAGAACAACGTGAATCGCTTTTCCGCACTCGTGCCGCTCCTGGAGTGCTTTAGGGAGTTCCCTGCAGCACGTGTGCTAGACCCATAAAAAAAAAAAAAATATGACCCTTGTCGTTTTGTATGAAAAATTTTGAAATAAAAACCTCTGTTGATAAAATGGAACAGTTTGTATCTTGTTCATTTCTACTTGTGCTTCCAAAACCCCGCATTAACAATCTCCTGTTTTTTTTTTCCCTTAAAGTTGTTACTATTTAAGATCCTACTCAGTATATATTACCACTACACCAAACACTTTATTTTTGCGCTCAACACGCGTTTCGCTAACATGGTAAGCGAAATTGCGCGGAAATAAAGTGTTTGATGTAGTGGTGATATATACTGAGTAATGTCATTGTGCCAAAGATTCCACATTCCCAACATACTATTTAGGATAATAAGTTTTTTCCACTAGTGCAATATCTAGTCTATTGTCACTGTTTGATGTGTTAACAAAGTTCAGTCCTACTAAAGCTGGCAGTCGTAGGAGGGTATTTATAACACATCTTCCTTCCTCTTCCTCTTATAACAACTTTAGTTTTGCTGCCAATTCTTAGTGCAGCCTTTGCAAACTCTATCGTGTCTTTCCTGCATGCCTAGCAACCTCCCATCGCGGATATTTGACATCCATATCTACATCAATCATTTCGTACATGTATTTCAAATAGTTTTTTGTTTTTAATAATCTCTGGTCCTAGTATGAAATCATCTGTATCTAGAAACATCTGTACCGACGTCAGGTACTAGTTGAGTAGTGGGTCTAATTGATTGCTTTCACCCATTCCTTTGCTTTCTTGATGTTGAGGGAAGGTTGTTTTTTCAGTGGCACTCCAAAGATGTGTCTCTGTTTCCTTCTGAAAATTTTCCTAGCTCCAGTTCACAATCCCAATTGAGTATCTTAAATTTGCTGTTTAACTTGGTTCGCAATATATATATATATATATATATATATATATATATATATATATATATATATATATATATATATATATATATATATATATAATAACATATATAATGCTGTATACATATGTACTTACCATATAGGTTTATTCAGCGTCAATTGCCTTTATATCCGACCATCTTTCATCTCAAAGATACCCGGTTGAGCCTTCCCCCGAATTTTTTTTAAGATGCGGCAATTTGTCTAGTTCGAACTGCGTTCCTACGTCAATAAAGAAGCTCGCCACGATCTTGAGCAGGTGTTCGGATAAGTTTTTAGTAACTGCTCTTAGTTGAAGTTCGCCTATACATTGCGGATGATTTAGCCTGATGACCTCCTCGTTATTGTTGGTAAATATTTTGCATCTCGTTAAATTTAGTACACAATTGATTCAGTACAGAGGACTTTAGAAATCGACTTGAAATATCCTCTTCATATTGGAATTGTTGTCTCAATGTTGGAGGGGCCCTTGAAGTTGGATTATAGTTCCCATGTTAACATACTTGGCTCTAACAAATTTACAATACGGGTACAAATTCTAGAGACCTTTAATTCGGCTATACGCTACTCATGTGCTACTAAATCGAAGATATTTTGGCATCCTATATATGTATCATAAGTAGAGACCGGATTATATGCAACATAAAAATCTTGAAATATGCATGCAAATATGCATGAAAAATGCTTAAAATATGCATGAAAAGGGTCAAAATATGCAATATTAAATAATAATAAAAGTAGTAATTTTTAGTTTTTTATTTCAAAATCAGCATAAAATTAACAAGTTATAGACGATGTTTAAACTTAATTAACAATTATTTAACATTTTTTAAAATTATTTAACATTTGTATTCTTGTATACGTAAACAATAAGGTATTGTTCCAAATGTTGGGTAGTAAGATTGTGTCTTCGCTCACTTAAAATATTTTTATAAGTGGAAAAAGACCGTTCCACATCCACTGAGGTAACTGGGCAGTATTTGAATTTGGGTGCTATGTTAGCACTTATTGTTTCTGGCAAAAGTTCACCCGTCCCATTAATAAAACTATCAATTTGACACGAAGGTTCAAAGCCTGGGTTATTGCACAAAATGTTTTCAAACTTTTCTTTAACTCTACGCGGGAATACATCTGGCAATGTGGAGTTTATTTGACGGATTTTATTCATTAACTGAATTGATTCGGTCAACGCCAAACCTCGAGTTTCGAGCTTTTTAATACCCGCAGGTATGTGGGAAAAGTGAGTGCTAATCAAAGCTATGTTTTTTTTAATATCAGAATCGTTGGATTGACGAACTGCCATAGCCTTTGCACTATCGAAGTCATTTACTACACCTTTGATGGCCTCGAAATGTTCATTGTAAAATAGTACAGCTTCAATCTATGTTCCCCATCGAGTTACCACTGGTTCGGGAGGTAAAGGCACGTTTGGCAGTTTTTCTTTATAGGTGTTATTGCGAGCAGGTGCCTTAAGAAACACTTTCTTTGCTGATGAAATCAGTCTATTGCAGGTAATGTCCCGGCGATAAGATCAGTTCCAGACGGCGACATTAACAATACCCTGAGCAATTCAATTGCCTAGTAATACCGAGAAATATTGTAGATATAGGGAAAATATGCATCATTGCTAGATTTTGGGTAAAATATGCAATTATCGGTGAGAATGGTCTAAATATGCAAATGCATATGAAAATATGCAAATGCATATAATCCGGTCTCTAATCATAACGATTTCTCTTGTTTGTACAGGTCTGGTTGCAATGATGGAGTCGATAATCAATTGTTCCTTACAACCCATTGGCTCCTTAGCACATCCTCTTTGGTAAAATGTGATGAATTATTTCACTCTCAGTGTAAGTAGGTACGTTACGTAAAGCAGTTATCAGTTTGCGTAGAGTATAGAGGTAAGTGTTTGATCTCACACTTAGTTCGGTTTCTTGTATTCTGAGAAAGATATGTTTCTCCCTATATGAAAAACAATGGCACAGACAGTGGTTAAGTACCACATCGCTGATTACAATAGTATTTGGTAAGTAGCGCTAAACCTTTTAAGCTAAAAATTTATGAACCTAGTCAGGGCTTAGAGTTTTTCAGTTGAGAAATCCTTTCACAATTTTATAGATTTCGTTAACAGATAAAAAATAGTTTGTCGTTCAAAATGGAAAATGCGGTATAAGCATTGCTTTTCATAAAGGCTTATAATTATCGTTTTATAAATTTCGTTTTAGCTATAAGATTTTAATTGAAAAACTTCTATAAGAAATTAGGATTTATTTGCTTTTTAAATAATGTATGAATTGAGATCAGTTTTCTTAAACCAAGTATTTTAGTAATTTTTTTATATTTTATGATTAAATCGTCTTTTGACAATATACGAGTATTGTTACCAAAATATATAAGGAAACAAAAAAAAAATTAATCAATATAAGCCGTTAGCGACCAATTGCAATATGAAATAAAAACAATACTTTTTATAAACTTTTATATAAGCAAATGGTTTTACGAAATTCGAGGTGTTGATCATCTCTTGCTTATTTAGGACAGCTGTTAGTTAGTAACGCATTTGGGGTTCATTTCTTCTTGTTTATATCTGGACCACCTACGGTTACTACTAAGAGCGCTTATCCACTGGTAACTATGTTGTGCTGCTAAGTGTACCATCGTTGGCAGACGTCCTCCCTTTTAAGTGAGCGCTCAGACGGTTGTCCGTCTGAAAGCTTTTGCTTTTAGACGGGCGATCAAATGAAAACCTGGAGACATTGGTTCTAAATTGGACGATGGCTATCAGCGCGACGCCACTTAACAACACGATCAAGTGATCTGCGTGAAACGGCACTGACTTTCTGTGAATGTCACATTTATGGAGCAGAGCAGAGAATCAATAAATATAAAATGGTCAACTTATAGGTTTATTTTTTTTTTATGAGTCTAGCACACGTGCTGCAGGGAAGTCCCTAAAGCGCTCCAGGAGCGGTATGTGTGCAGAAAAAGCAATTCCCTTCATTCTTGAATCGCTGTAAATTGTACTCGGTGGGAAACACAGCCCTGGGTAAATTATTCCAAAGGGATGATGTTTTCCATATAAAAGACTGATTGAAAAGCGTTGTATGCGGAGTAACAAGCTGAGTCTCATACGGATGTGAAGTATTAGCTCGACGTGTATTTCTAACATGTACCACTCTAGGAGGAATTAAGCACACATCCTTCGAACACTTTCCACGGAAATACTTGTAGAACAGACTCAAGTCGCCAACCATTCTTCGATGTTCCAGCGAATTAAGGCAGCCGGTCAGTTTCGGGTCTCCAATCAGACGAATAGCTCTTCTCTGAACAGATTCCAACAAATGCAATGTATGTTTGGGAGCGGAGTCCCAAACATGGGATCAGTATTCCATATTTGGTCGAATTTGAGCTTTGTAAAGAATTAACAGTTGTTGTGGAGAGCTTTCTGGTTCGAAATAATATTGCCAACTTTTGAGAAGCTCTCCTTGCTATGCCTGCAACCTGAGTGACGATGTTAGGGGAATGGAGTGCCCCGACATAACTATGTCAGTTTCAGCAACGTTAACTTTTTTAGAAAAAACTGCCGCCTGAGTTTTTGTAGCGTTAAATTCCACTTGGTTACTGTCACCCCAAGATGGATTTTTTTCCAGATCTTTGTTAAGTTGAACGACCTCCTGCTGTCTGCGGATATTCGCCTGAGCAGCCGATGTTCGAGCGTTCAAAGTGAAAGAAGAGACAAGCGTACTGTCATTTGCAAAGCTGTAGATTAGATTCCCGGTCTTTTCTAGCAGATCGTTAATGTAAATGAGAAAGAGAGTAGGAGACAGTATGGAGCCTTGGAGCACATCGGCGTTGATAGTGAAGGTGTTAGAAAGAAATCCGTCGACCGCCACTCGTAAAGAACGCTCTCTGAGGAAACACGAGAGCCACAAACAGCACTTTTCAGACATACCACAAGAGCGTAGCTTAGCCAACAGTCCATCGTGCCAAACACGGTCGAGTGCCTTGGATATGTCAAGAGCAACCGCTCGCGATTCTCCAAAGTGTTCAATTGTGTTGTTCCAAACATGTGTTACATAAGTCAGAAGATCTCCTGTTGATCTATGTTTACGAAAGCCATATTGGTGATCGCTAATAATATTGAATCGTTCAAGATATTTTAGAAGATGCTGATTGATAACCTTTTCCATGACTTTCGATATTATTGAAAGCAGTGCGACTGGTCGGTAATTATTTGGCAAGGTCTTCTTGCCTTTTTTAGGTATCGGCTGAACTGTGGCACATTTCCAGCAGTACGAGGATAATCTATGTTTCAGGATCAAATTAATCTGGAATGCTTTCCTTAGGATACTAAAGGTTAATTATATTTACTAAATATCCAGCCAACTTCTTTTCTGGAGCTTCATAGCTTTTAGCATAGATGTTGTAACCAATATACTCATTTTTAGTAAGCCATATAAAGGCAGTGGTTTGCTGTAGTATAGTACTAAGATTGCAAATATTTCTATATATAATATATTACCGAATAGAAAATATCTTTCGACGTTCTTTGATGTGTACTCGTACTTTCTTTGATTTTCTGTCATTCCATTTCCTCATCTTATTTCCCTTTAGCTCATTATTCTGAAGGGTCTTTCTCTTCAAGACTTCTTTGGTCTTCCAGATTTTCTGGGGTTTGGTAGTACCCACTTTATATATCCTTTAGGTAAGCAAGCTTCCTTCATTGTCTATATATGACAATATCATTTTAGTTGTATGATTTCAATAACCATAATCTAAAAACCATTTGCTGCCATTCGTTATCATGTATTTTTATTACCAATCCTATAACATTTTTATTACCAGTCCTATACTTTCTAGATATTTTCAGTGCCTGTCTAAACATCTATTGCCGTCGACACAAGCGATCTTCCATTATTTTGGTTATCATTCATATTTTTGCAATATAATTCAGATTATTTTAAGAAGTGTCACATCTATATTATACTCTTATTTTACTTCTTTTCAATATCTTGGCTCCAGGGTTAGATAGCTAATTTGTTTCCTTGAGAGTGCAATCTTTTATTAATTCCTCTGTCATATCTTGCTGTTGTATCAAAGTCTATCCCTAATTAGGTAGGTCGGGGCCGCTCTTTGGATTCAC
Source organism: Pachyrhynchus sulphureomaculatus (assembly GCA_019049505.1). Classification (NCBI taxonomy): domain Eukaryota; kingdom Metazoa; phylum Arthropoda; class Insecta; order Coleoptera; family Curculionidae; genus Pachyrhynchus; species Pachyrhynchus sulphureomaculatus. The sequence goes on from CM032447.1 coordinate 141,280,986, forward strand.
GTGGCCAACCGAGACCGAGGTAACTTATTACAGTGGAGAAAGAGTAATACAGGGGTTATGTGACGATGGTTTATCTTAGATACGTTAAGAGAAATAAATAAAACTAATAGCTCAAATGAAGTAATATGAACTAACAGCGAAGGTGTAAAGAGGGAGGCAATATATGTGAGAACTTGATTAAAAATCCAGCGAATGTTCGTACGATGGATGATGGTGGCACACTAAAGAGTAGAAACGCGGATCGTTTACGGTAGGTGCAGGCGCTAAGAGCAAATGTACAACAGTAATAGACGGTCTCATCTAAGGTAAACGGGACGTAACTATCGACGGTGTACGAAGTTTCCGAAGCTGGATCTTCGCAGCGTACCGAATCTGTAGAACGCTAGCAACTAAGAGAAACAAGTTGTAGACAGAATCACTGAATGCGATTTGGTTCGCACTTCTCATGACACTATAGAAGCTCTTCTGAGCTCTTAGGTTTCTTAAGCTGCTTCAGGTAGGAAGATAGGCGAGTACTGAGAAGTTAGGATGAACCGTGCATTCTCTTAAGTCAGGCGAAATAATCATGTATCTAGGTGCATCTACTGTTCCTTTTAAAATTCTGTTTCGAACTATTTGAACATTTATGAAGTTAGCTCTGCTTAGGGTGCACCATGCAGGCGCACACATAGGTAAGAACTGATCTTATAGGTTCTTTATATACTTGATAAATAACTTGGTCATAGGTAAATATTGTAAGTATAATTAGGAAAATAACCGTATGGACTATTTAAGTTAAATATTAAGATATTTTAGGTAATTGTAAATAAAGGCAAACTGCCCACTGAAAGTTAATTATGTTATCAAAAAAACAATATGGATAACAAAACACAAAAAGGAATAAAAACTCTAAAGGTTACTCGACACAGTTTTGTAGTTAAAGCATAAATAAGTAACAAAAAAGTAGATGTAATAGTGTTTTTTTAATTAACAAGAGATCTATCATACTTAAGAACACAACAAATTGATGTTACGGAACAGCATCCTGAAGGAGAAAAAACAGAAGTCTCAGTATTTAGAAATCTGGCCCCAAAGGATAACATCAGTAGGCGACCTTTGCCTGTTGATTAGTAATTATACTTTGCTTTGTGGTGACTTACTAGTTCTTCTAAAAATCTATAAACAGATCTAATGATACAACTCCAAATCCACTAATATCTTAACCTAATTCCGAATCCTTTTCTATACTCACACCAACTGGTTTCAACGGATTCAAATTAGAGTAGTTCTTAGCCAATTGTAATAATATGCCAACGAATGGGCCAATCGAAATCAAAAATTACCTCTATTGTATTTTATATTATCTCAAATCTCAGGAAAAGCTAAAGAATAACTATCGACACAAAGTTTTGAAAAATGGGAAGAATTAAGACAAAAATTAAAAGATCTATATCTAGACCAAAAAACATTATGTAGAATTGATAGAAGAATTAAATAATTGTAAACAAACTCTTAACGAGTCAGAAATTATCAATTCTCATGCGAGATCTGCCGCACAACAAAATTGTCAAAATGCCACTAAATTACCAGGTAGAGTTCCAACGATTAATTAAATAATATTAAATAGATTCGTATATCATTCCAAACCAGAAATTTCACAAATGTTATGGTGGAAAGAATTCAACTCTCTCAACTCAGCATTTACTGCCGCCATATCTGAAAAAAGAGCCTTAGGTATCTCGAATAAAAAACAAAATTTTAAACAATATTGTAAAATTTGTCGTAATAACTCCCATGACACTACAACTGCCTTAAAAATAGTCTATCTAATGTTTAAAAACATCCCAGTAGGTAATAAAAAAAAAGTCATGCAATAGATGAATGTAGAAAAAAAGCAATATCATAATCTAATCTAATAAACCTGCTAATGTAAACATTCGTTCTATTTCAAAAGATTCTGTAAATCCATAACTCTTCTAGCAAAGGAGACGACACTGGAGGAATCTCTGAAAACCTTATTGTTCTTCGAAAATTAGGTATTTTATTGTATTTTCTAATGACAATACTACGTTTATTGAATTGGAATTCGATTATTTAAAATAAGCAAACATGAAACTTCGATTTCATCTAGACACAGCTGGTAGTGTATCTTTAGTCAAAGCAGATAAATTGAATCCAGAAATCACCCTTTTTATCCCAAGCGAAAAACTAACTTTACATGGATTGAATGTTGACTCTCCGGTTCAAACTGTAGGTAGTACTACTATTCCGTTCACAATACGAAAACAAGTTAAACATAAAATTTCATATCTTACATTAGAAAACAAAAATCCCTTACGACGGTCGGATACGACTATTAAATCTCAAAACACTCAAATCGATTTTAAAAATCACATCACTATCTCTTAAATCTTTACCCTTTCGCTACCTCTTGGAATTAATGTTAGTCTTGATTGTCATAATTCCTTCATTCTAAAACCCAGAACAGAAACACTTATTCAAGTCAATATACTAAATTCTGAAACTAAAGAAGAAATAATCCCTAACATTGTCTTTATTGGATTCTAAGATAGGCAAAGCCTCTTTCTTACAATTTTGGCAGTATATTTTTGATAAGAATGATTGTATGCTTATACTAACTTAACCTAAGCTCTTGTACTAGTGATCCTATACTAACTTAATCTAGGAAATGTGTTATATATACATGAATTTCTTAATGCTAAGCCTTAAAACTAAGACTAAAACTACCTTAGCCTAAGACTTACGCTAATTTAAATTAGGACGTAACATTAACTTAAACTAGGACTAATTATAACTTAACCTAGATTGACAATCTTCTTGTCACGGCGGGCGAGGGGGGTAATCGTCTTCGTCCGAGAGCAGCGGGTCGGACGGTCTCGGGAACTGCCGGCTGGCGTGAGGTGGGAGTCGGAAGGCGTCCCTGATGCGTGGGTTGGGGTGCTGGGACGCCTTCTCCAGGAACTTCAGTTGGGTTTTCCTTATGTGTGCTTTTATGGTAGGCACACCGAGGTCCCTATGAAGTTGTCGGTTCCTCATGAACCATGGGGCTCCCGTGATCATCCTCAGGGTCTTGTTCTACACTGCTTGAAGTTGAGCTCTCCCAGTTTTGGAGAGCTGGCACCAAGTGGGGCAGGCGTAGGTGAGGCCTGCCTTTACCATGGTGTTGTATACCAAAAGCTTGGTCCGTGGCAGCAACTTACTGGAGCGATTCAGGATGGAATAGAGTTTGCCCAGTAGTTGCTTCGCCTCCTTGGTTGCAGTGCAGACCTGGTCCTTCCAGACGAGTTGCCGGTCGAACTGGACGCCCAGGTATTTGATGGAGTTGGCCCATTGGATGCGGGAGCCTTGGAGCTGGAGATGTCCATGAGAAATGCCGCTGCCCTTGGAGAAGACGATGGCTTGGGTCTTGAGGGGGTTGAGTTTGGTCCTTCAGCGGTCAAACCAGGAGTCCAGGGTGTCGAGGTGGCGCTAAATTCTGCTGGTGATGAGGCGGCTACTTCTGGATTGGGTGATATTGGCGGTGTCATCAGCATAAAGGATGAGGTTGGTCTGATCCGATTTGGGAATGTCGGCTGTGAAAATGCTAAAGACGTGTAGGGAGGGGACGGAGCCTTGTGGGACTCCGACTCTGATGGCCTTGACTTCGGAAATAGCCGTTTCGACTCTGGCTTGAAAGATTCTGCTAGAGACGAAGGAATGAATGAGTTTTGTTATGACAGGGGGATAGCCGTGTCGAATCAGTTTCAGAATGAGGCCTTCGTGCCAGACTCGGATCGAAGGCCTTTGATACATCGAGAAACACAGCTCCAACTTTCTGGTGTCTGTTGAAGCTGTTAGAAATGGTTTGGACGAGTATAGTGGTGTGGTGAGTGGTGCCATGAAGAGGTTGGAAACCGTGTCGTCAGGCAAAACACGGAGAGCCGTGGACTTTGCTCTGATGATTTTGAGGATGACTTTTTCAGCTATTTTGCCTAATCCGGGAAGTAGGCTAATGGGGCGGTAGCTGTTTGCCTCGTGGGAGGGAGAGCCTGGTTTTTTGATCATGATGACCTCAGCTCTCTTCCAGTAGGGTGGAAAGTAGCTGAGTCTCAGTATGCAGTTAATGATGTTGGTGGTTTCAGAGATCTGTTTTTTGGGGAGTTTATGAGGGCTTTGTTTGTGATTTTGTCATGACCTGGGGCTTTACGGATGGAAGTAAGGCGTATGATCTCATTAACAGAGGAAGGGGTTCTGAAGTATGTGTTGCGAGGAGGTTGGGCGAGATTGAAGGTACGTATGGTAGTAGTGACCCTAAGATCACGGGCTAGGTCAGGATGAGCTGGAGAGTTGGGAGAAAACTGATCTTCTAGCAGGTCTGCCAGAAGGTCAGCCTTCTCCTGGGTTGAGGAGGCGGTGGTGCTGGCGTGGGTGAGAGCGGGTATGGATTTTGGCTCGTCATTGAAAAGGGCTTTCGCTATTTCCAAAGGGAGCAAGCCTGGCTGGAGAGGGATTCGACTTTGGACTCCCATCTGCTGCTGTGGTATTCGACAAGTGATTCTTTCACCTGTTGGGTTGCCTAATTTGCGAGCCTTTTGAGACGGGGGTCTCCTGTTCTATAGCCTCATCCCTAACATGAAAATAGCTAATTATATATATATATATATATATATATATATATATATATATATATATATATATATATTATTATTTAACAGATATTATATATATATATATATATATATATATATATATATATATATATATATATATATATATATATATATATATATATATATATATATATACAGTCCCTGGCCAAATTATTAGACGCACTGCAAGATTTCTTGTAAAATATTAATTACCGAGTGATATTGTACCGTTTTATTATTTTAAATTGATTTGTTTTTTGTTTTTTATTATCCAATCAATTACCTATTTATTTGACATAAATAAAACAGCATTAATTTAGAAAAGCATAAGTTTATTAAGTTTTAAAGAAAAGTGAAATTAATGTTAGTAAAAGTCAATATTTAGTTGAGCCACCTTTAGCCGCTATCAAAGCTTTAATTCTGCGCGGCATGTTATCAATGCAAGATTGTACTGTCTCCTGCATTTGAGGATGATGATTCCACACATGAATAATCCTTTCTAGGAGCTGGGTTTTGTTGGTAATCACATCTTTAGCCACTTCTCTTTTCATCAGCTCCCACACATTTTCAATGGGCTATTACCCGGCCAATCCAACAGAGGGATATTTTTTTCTCCCAAAAAAGCTTTAACAGACCGAGCAGTATGGCAGGGAGCTCCATCTTGCATGAAAGTGAATGGTTCCCCATTTGGAAACCATTCTCTGAGCTGCGGAATCAACCGATTTTGTAATACTTCTTTGTACTGATCTTGCCTCATTATTCCTTTGACGACGTATAGACGTCCAGTGCCCTTGCCGCTGATGACTGACCAAATCATCACTTTGGTGGGATGTTTAACCGTCGGGACGACACAATCAGGATGAAACTTTTCTCCATGACGACGACGCACATACTGAGCTTTATTCTGCAAAATTTCGAATGTGCTTTCGTCACTGAAGCAGACCTGTCAAAAATAGGAAAAAAATATATAAACTTCCATGTTTATTTGCTTTATTTAACTGAAAATGATAATAATGTATCAATTATTGATTAAATTGCTGTATCTTACCGATCTCCAGAAGTCCACATCTTTGTCTTGCCATTGTTTGGCCCACTTCAGGCGCTTTGCTTTCATTGCACCTGTTAACTTGGGCTTCCTGGCGGGGCGACAGGCCTTAAAATCTAATTCTTTCAATTTTCTTCGAACAGTGCGCTCAGAAGCATTTACGCTAGCATCCTGGAGTTGTGATTTTATTACCTTTGTGGTAGCAAATCTGTTTTCTACACAAATTTTCTTCAAACATCTCTCTGACCGTGGAGTGAAAATTGGTTTTCTACCGCATCTTTTCTTTCTTTTCGGGCTTAATTCCTTCCCTGACTCAATTTTCTTTTTTATGCGTCGTACACTAGCTTCAGAAACCTCCAATCTTCGTGATATTTCTCGGTTTGTAAATGTTTTCGCAATCACAAGGGCCTTCACTTCAGCTTTTTTACGTGGTGAAAGATCGCCTTTTCTATCCATAATGAAAATAGTCCAATTACTTTTTTAAAACACTGCATACAAAATAAACTAATAACTGAGTAGTATAAAACTGTTAAACAAACAATCACAGTCCATAAAGCCACAGAAACACGTCCGTACCTGACTCGATTCCGATCGCGACTGATACAGGTTTGTACTTGTTTACGTTCATGTATCACTTTGTCAACACAGTGTTGCCATATGTTAAAAATAAATACAAATATGTAGTCTACAACAATTCTTTTAAATAAAAATCAATAATATTGTAGTTTAAATATACCCTTATTGCATAAAAAACTCTTAAGAAACATAAAATTACTAAAAAAAATACAGTGCGTCTAATAATTTGGCCAGGGACTGTATATATATATATATATATATATATATATATATATATATATATATATATATATATATATATATATATATATATATATATATATATATATATATATATATATATATATATATATATATATATATATATATATATATATATATATATATATATATATATATATATATATATATATCTGTTAAAATTCATTCCAATAACAAAGCATACGCTATTATTTTGAATACCAGAATTATTAATTATGCGCTAAAACTTATTTCAGTTAATTTAGAAAAATTACCTGAATCCGCTCATATATTCAATACTTCTACTCACGATATAATCTCAACCAATAGAAATAAACTGTTATAACAAAGTCTCCGGTTAAATTATTTAAACATGGAAGAAAAGAAGACTATTTTAAAATTATGCGATAAATATAAAGATATTTGTTTCTTACCTGGAGATCACTTAACCTATACGGATAAAATAAAACATGAAATTAATTTAACTTAATCAATAGCTTCAAAAACGTATAGATCCTCGGAAGTACACAAAATCGAGGTAAACAGTCAAATGAATAAAATGCTAAAACAAAGTATTATCCAGCGTTCAATTTCATCTTGGTCCTCACAACCTCCTTTAGATAGTTCCAAAGAAAACGGATGCGTTTTGGCAAGAAACATTTCTTGTGGTGTTTGATTATGGGAGCCTGAACCATGTCACAGTTGGGAACGTCCTAAAAATTTACAACATCGAAGATATATTAGACTAATTAGCAAATATTTCACGACCCTTTTTTTGGCATCTGGTTTTCCCCAGATTCCAGTGGCTGAAAACTACAAAAGGAAAACGGCTTTCAGTACACCTTTAGGTCACTATGAGTTTAATCGCATACCTTTGGTTCAAAAAATCCACCAGCATGCTTCTAAAGACTTATGAACTGGTCTACAGGGCTTTCAATGTTTCATGTATTTGGACGACATAATTATTTATGGAACATTCCTTGACCAACAAATATTACAGATAGAAACAGTTTTCGAAAGACTTAGGGTAAACGATTTAAAATTACAACCAGATAAGTGTGAATTCTTACGTAAGGAAGTAGCTTACCTAGGTCATATCATAACCGAATATGGCGTAAAACCGAATCCCGAAAAGACGAGAGCAATCGAGAATTTCCCTAGGCCTAAAAAAACCAAAAAGGTATAAAAATGTTCCTAGGTTTGTTTGTATAGTTATTCAGAGTTTCGCTGAAATCGCCGAACTAATTACAAACCTTTTTTTAAAAAATGCGCCCTTCCACTGAACAGATAAACATCAAGAAGCTCCAGTACTCTGATTTTTCGAAGGAATTTGTACTGACTACAGAATTTCAAATTTTGCTGTCGGAGCTGTTCTTAGGCAGGGGCAAGACCTGCCATTTGCATATGCGAATTGCACATTGAACTCTGCAGAACAAAATTATTCTGCAACCGAGAAGGAATTACTCGCTATAATATATGCTGTAAAACATTTTCATTGTTATTTATATGAAAGAAGATTCACTATAGGGACAGTTCATAAACCCCTTACCTTGCTATTTAATTGCAAAGATCCGGGAAGTCGATTAATCCGTTGGCGATTTTTATTAATGAATTATGACGGGTCGCCTATAAACCAGGAAGAACAAACTCTAATGTCGATGCATTGTCACGAAATATTCAACTTACAATGATATCAAAATTTCATAAAATTCCATTACGAAAATTGAGAAAACATTTCAAAATTAGAACTAAGAAGCTAAAATTTATTCGAAAATTTTCCAAACGCCGTTTTTTTCAGGCTTGTATGAAAATAACGCATTCTCACAACATATTATTGATAATTTCGACCTTAAAGATAACTTGGAAACAAACTTTAATTTGGACACTATTCGCAAGTTCCTGCTATGTTTACAAAACACTTTCATTTCGATAAATTAACACATAAAGATATATTCTATTCTCTCCGAAACTTAGAGATAAAGTTAATAATTTTACCCGATATTACACCATATAGTACTAGTTTAAAGAAAGTTATGTATTATGAAATGATACATTATTTATTTAAGGGCACTAATATTAAGGTTTGCATAATCATTAAGGAAAAATACCACCCAAAAACTCGTGATGAGAGAACAAAACCACAATTCAAAATTAGCTGGACATTATGGATTTATCAGAACCAACAAAAGAATCAGAAAAAATTCTAAATGGGTGAACATGAAAAGTGACATAAAAATTATATGTTCCAGATAAATAAAATTATTTTTAAACCAAACAAATTCCCCATTAAAATTACATCTACTAGCCAGAAACTCTTTGAAAGATTGGCAAACGATATTGTAGGACCTCGACCTGCTACAGAAAATGAAAACAGATTTATCTTCATGTAAGATGATCTCACGAAATATTCATATGTCATTCCTATCAAAAATCGTTTTGGTCTGACCACAGCTAAGGAATTAGCTGAATTTGTTACATTGTTGGGTACTCCCGAAAGAATACTTTCCGATCAAGGAAGTGACTTTATGTCAAAATTAATGAAGGAATTTTTTAAACTGTTCAAATTTAAACACCTGATTAGAAGTCTATATCATCCTCAAACAAATGGAGCTTTGGAAAGATCGCATCTGACTCTAAAGGTGCCTTAAACTTTACATAAACGGAAAACAAGGTAATTGGGATGAATTCATACCATTTGCGATGTTTGCATATATTACATATGTCCACTCATCTACAAATTACACTCCATATGAATTGTCATTTGGTCATAAAGCTTTATTACCTAATATACTAACTCAAGAACCAGAATTTAGATATTTTTATGACGATTACATAATTAATTTAAAAAAGAAATTCAACTTGACTCAAAGACAAGCTATAGATAATATCTAATCTAAATCAAATTAGAAATAATTCTTATAAAATTAATCACCTAGTTTTTACTTTAAACAAACAAACCCCCTAACGAGAATTTTTAATAATTAAAACGTTCAAATTCAAATGGAAAAAAACTCGTCATCTATTACACTAATATGATAAAACCCATTATTTCAGGTTAGAATCGAGATGTTTATTATGTATTTGATCCATTTCCCTTTATTTCCCCTATCATCGTTTTGTGCTCAAAATTATTATATTAAAGCTTTGCATGGGTAAGTAGGATTATATTACGCTAAACTAGGCAAAGCAAAAATCACAACTTCAAAATTTATACTAATTACACATTTAAAATTATCTTACTATAATGAGAGTTGAATTCTATCTCCAAAATTTATGAAAGGGCCAAAACATGTGTAGGATGAAATGTCAGATTTTGATAGAACATATTGTAAAAACACTCTAAACATTATAAAAACACGAATGTTCAAACTTCAAAAAAAAAAGGATGAAACCATCAATGAGATACTATGGCATAATAAATTACGAGAGAGAAGAGGCATTTTTAACGGTGCTTCATACACTTTTAATCGGCTGTTTGGGCATTCCTGACGTCGATGATGCTAAATTTTACGAAAAATCGGTAAAATCATTATTAAGTGGAAATCGCGAAACACAACCTCTTATGAAACAACAAATCGGAATAATCTCAAATACAATTCAAAATTTCAATTCTAGTATTCAAAATTTGAAAATTAATGACGCAACCTTGAACAAAAATATCAAGTTTTTTAAATCTTTTCGCCTATCAAACGAAAAGAATTAATAGACGCAAAACTTAAACTGACAATAAATTCTCATTTAACTCTGTTAATGCAACATCTAGAAGATTTAAATTAGGAATATGATTTATTAATATCCTCCATTACATTAGCTAAGCATAACATATTACAACCAAAGGTCATAAGTCCAAACAACCTTCTAAAAGAATTATCTCAAGCTAAGTTATGTGCGATCAAAACTACCTCTTCCACTATAATATACGACAATTCATAAATATTTTGATATTAGTAAATTACAAGTCTTGCATACCAAGGAAATATTAATATTTTCAATTTCTTTTCTATTCCATTAGTCGGAGGATTGCAATATGATTTATTTAAATTATTTCCTCTTCTTATCCCTCACCATAACTCGAACCTCTATTCTTACATTGAACCTAGCCTTCCTTTGTCCTAATTAGTACTAGTAAGGTTTACTACGTGCAAATGCCAAAATTATTCAAGTGCACAAACGTTACTCAGGAAGACTTCATCTGCAAATATACTCGTAGCCGTAAGGATACAAGAACACCCAATATGCGAAATCCTGCTTCATGCTTCCATAATCAGGTGAATCCCCAATTACTGTCAAACCCGGACAGTAATGACCGATTTCGAGATATCGAGAGATCCACTTGGAGGAAACGCATGATTATTTATCATGTCAAACTCAATTCCAGTCGCGCTTTCCTGTAAGACGTCTCCGATGGAAGCTATTGAGATTAAATTCACTGGTCTGCTAACTCTGGAACTTAATTGCAAGGGAACACCCTGGAAACCCTCAACGTAATAACTCGCAATATTACCCATGATATTTCAGCATATAATATTGAATTGGACGACTGCGGTTTAACAAACAAAAATCAAGTTGAACGTCACACCAATAGAATTAGAAGAGTAACGAACTTGAAACCGGACGTTCTTCAGTTCGCCTCTCACAAATTGAGACAGCTAGACAAAATTCTAAACGACGAGCTAGACAAGCCATTTATTGTTCAACATACCCACTGGTATACTTTGGGTTTGTCGCTGACTGGATTAATGATGAGAATAGTTAAAGTTTACAGTCTTCTCAATTAGTGTGGAGTATTTCAAATCCTTAGGAATCTTTGTTGTATAAAGGAAACCAAGCGAATGTCCGACTCGTGCTGCGTTAGGCTGTTCAATATCAATACCACCAGTCCTGTTACAAGAGTTCACTTGAGTCAACTAATAGAAGATGAGACAGAGTGGAGCTGAATTCTCAGTTCAACTAGATCCTGTAGTCCGACCTGCTTTGTCAACCACTACCACTACCAAAGGACATTAAAAGGACGGCGATCCACAAGAAACCGTCTGTAAACATGGATTAATGATTCTTTTCTATTTTTTTCTTAATTAATTAATCAGTTATTAGTTTCTTTACATGTATTTATATATATTTTTGCTATTTATTGAAAAATTTTTCCATAATAATAATAATAAGTAGAAAAGTTTCATTTCATTCAACTTTCCTTTGAGGAGCGAGGTGTTATATAACTATAATGTAAGACCACCCCATATACAGGTATTTTTCTTCTTGAGCCTTAAGTGATAAATAACTTGGTCATAGCTAAATATTCTAAGTAAATATAATTAGGAAAATATAATAATTTAAGTAATTGTAAATAAACGCATATTGAAAGTTAATTATGTTATCAAAAAAGCAATATGGATAACAGAACACAAAAAGGAATAAAAACTCCAGAAAATAAGATTCATAACAATAATATATTAAAGTTTCTCGAAATTACTCCACACAGTTTTGTAGTTAAAGAACAAATAAGTACCAAAAAAGTAGATACAGTGTTTCTTTAATTAACAAGAGATCTATTACACCGAAGAACACAACAATATAAAGAGGGATGGAGTGTAGAAAAATACTAACAAATGGCACTTCTGTTTTATAACTGAAAAATTTGAGCTTAAAGAAGTATTTCGTTCTGTCATTGGTAAACAAAACAAATAAACATATGACTGAATTGTTGACCAACATGTGCATTATACAATGTTGCCGTTATTTAACGACGGCTTTCTTAAAAAAATTATAAAAAAACGTGACCTTCATAATACACAAAAGTAGTTACTCACACCCTAGGAATCAATGATATTTGAAGTTTTGCCTTTTTAACGCTATAATTACTCTCAAATTATATCGAAAAATGAATTGTAGACATAAATTTTCTACACTTGCACTGAAAAATCCACTCCTTTGTTCTGGAAAAATTATTGTTTATAAATAACTGCATAAAATTGTAATCGGTCCAAAATAAGGCAGGAAAAAATTCGTTACCTAAGTGAGTAGTATAAATATATTCAAATATAAGGAGCAAATGCCGGAAGTACTAACCGCTCTTTTTATTGTTTTATGAGAAAAAATCTAGAAGGGTATGCCGGAATAAATAGCCACTTTTTCGAAAAATCGGTCTGGCATTGTATTTTTCCCGTAATCATTCAATACTGTTACTTTAATAACCCATTTTTTGGTTTTAATTTAAGGCCACTATTAACACCTATTAATTCATTTTTCGACATAATTTAGAGTAAAATAATATATTGGACCGGCTCTTCTTTGGACTACCTCAGACAAACTTGTAGCAAGCTAAAGGCGTAGTACTGTGATGCGGAAGACAAGAGGGAAACCACCGCATTAAAATTTCCCAGGACATCTACCGTACATTTCTTATTATGTTGGAGAAACAAAATAAAACGGTCTCCAGTCCCGGGCAGACCTTAAATGATCAGGAGGTGCGAAGAATCCCTCGGCTACAACTGAATAAGATATCAAAAATCGTAACACGGAATATTAAAACTTAATTTGCCGCTGGAAAGCTACACAACCTTGTTCAGGAAATGAAGAGACTGAAAATCAACATTATAGGAGTAGGTGAGGTTCAGTGGCCGAACTCTGGAATGACACTTTTGGATGGAAGAACATTTTACTATTCTGGTTGCGACGACAGTGACCGTGACCACAGACATGGTGTGGGTATTCTTATCGATAAAAATATACGTCTCTCAATTCGAAACTTTGTGCCGATCTCGGAAAGAGTCATCCTACTTCAGCTACTGGGAAAATCAGTCAACAATAACATTATACAAGTTTATGCCCCTACATCAGACAAGTCAGACGAAGAAATAGAGACTTTTATAAACACATATACCAGGCTCTAAAACTCACAAAAAGCAAGGAGCTCAATATATTAAAGGACGACTTCAATGCTAAGATTGGTAAAGGAGATGTGGAACACATAGTAGGTAAGACGCCTTTACACATGGAAATCACCTCAGTCCAATGAAGAACATTTTGTTTGAAATCAAATTGACTTCTTCATGATCAACAAAAGGTACAGAAACGCCATAACAAAGCCGATATTGAATCTGACCATATCTTGCTGGAAGCTAACATACGGATACGTTTGCTAAAGACTAAGACAAGAAAGAAAAACAAACGACCCAACCCTAAACTACTTAAAAATACTGAAATAAATATGAAATACATAGACTGTTTAAATGAATAACTAGATGGAATAACTATCTCTATATTGAACAGGACTCGGTCAAAGTTAAGAAGTCATTTGAAATTGCGAACAACACTTCAACAGTCAACATTAAAAACGAATGGATGGCCTAACATATACTAAATCTTATGGAAAAACGCAGACAATACAAAAACCAACAAGATCAGATTGGCTAGCCCGTCTTCAAAGAGAAATACGTAAAGAAATAAGGATTGCTAAAGGCAATGGCTGGAACAAAGATGTATTCATAAGAAAATAAAAGAAATAGCTGGAACATATAAGAAGAATCCCTCCTTTCATATCCGAAATGAGGTGAATGAACTGACCTTGGACCCAGATGAACATCTTAATGGAAATGGAAAAGTTACACCTCAAATATGTTTAATGATAACACAGGGGAACAGCTGTTTTGGTGTCGAGGTTTTTTGAGCTGATTCTATATCAATTCGATGTCCTGAATTCAAATAACGTATTCATTTGTACCTAGGAGCTCAAATTTTTAAGATATACAATTTTAGAGAAATATAAGTTACATTATTTTAACTCAAATCCGTAAGTGTAGTAAACAAAAGTAGATACGAAATTTTTATTTTAGTTATACAAAATACAATATTATGTCGTACTTACAAACAAAAAAAACCATTGAAGAAATGAAATAGTCACTCAACACTTGGAAAGCTTCTTTTCCGCGACATTCTTGAATGTTTTTTTAAACAGTCCCTTTTTAAACTCCAGCAGTAATCTGCCATCATGTGCATGTCCCATCTTCCTTGGTAGCGGTCCTCCATAACTTTAATATCTTGGTGAAATCTTTCACCTTGTTCCTCACTCATGTCTCCTAAATTTTCTGGAAAACGGTCTAAGTGGCTGTGTAAATAGTGTATTTTAATACTCATATTGCACCCTAAGGATTTGAAACTATTAAGCATCTTGTTAACCATTTCAACATAGTTTTGAGCTTTATGTTTGCCTAGAAAATTTTCTACAACTGCAACAAATGATGTCCAAGCTTCTCGTTCAACTTGATTCATTGAATTTATGAAGGCAGGATCCTTAATTAATTGTCTTATTTGTGGGCCGTCAAATATCCCTGCTTTGAGTTTTTCTGTGCTCAACTGATGCATTTTTTACCCCTATATATGCAAAACAAGACCCATTCTTATCAAGAGCCTTTACAAATTGCTTCATTAAGCCCAACTTTATATGTAACGGAGGAAGTATGATTTTTTCTCTTTCAACCAAAGCGTCGTTAATGACATTCTTTTCCCCAACGTCCATGTTTTCTCTCTGAGGCCAATCTTTTCTAACCCAGTGGTGTTTTTTGTCCCTACTATCCCTGAGGCACAAGAAACACGGATATTCGTGTAACCACTTTGCTGCCCAAGAAGAAAGTTTACCATTTTTAAGTCTACACAAATCATCCATTGATGTTCGTAATACTTTATCTTCTGCAAGACCAAAGCTATGGTATTATATTCTTCTTTCAGTTTCGTTGAGTGAGCTAGTGGTATTGAACCATATTTATTCCCATTATGTAGAAGGACACATTTTAAACTTCGCTTTGAACTGTCAATAAATAGGCGCCAATCATCTGAAATATATTCAGAAAGTCCCATTTCTTTCATGAGTCCCCTAATTTCGTGACAAAATACAAGATTGTCTTCTTGAGAAAAGAATGGTAGCAGATCTTTTTCTCTTGTACGGTAAAAGGTAATTTTGGTTCCTTGTTCCAGTAAATTTTTGTCGTTCAACCTAGAAGCCAGTACTTCAGAAGCTTTTTTCGATAAATTGAGATCCCTGGTGAGATCATTTAATTCATTTTGATTGAAGCGTTGAGGAACTGATGACGTCCCCTCATAGTCACTGTTAGTTTCATTAGCATCAGAAACTTTTATTAGCATCAGAAGAGCGATCAGAGGGAAAATATTCGTCATCAGAGATATGTGGTAGCTGATGAAATGTTGGAATCGGTATTTCATCTGAGTGCGGGATAGGGCGTATTGCCGAGTCTAAATTGGGATAAGTCCACTTACTGCGGTTATTTCGATTGATTCCATTAGTATTTACTAAACGGAAATAACAATCATTGAAGTGGTTTTTTGGTTCTCTCCAAACCATTGGTACGCCGAATTTTAGACATTTTCTTTTCCCGGTAGTCCACTGCCGTAAATGCTCTGTACAAGTTTTACATACGAGATGCGGGGCCCACGATTTGTCCTGATCACCAAGCTTAACTCCAAAGTATCCAAGATACGCTCGCTTTACAAAGTCAGTAATAGTTTGTCTGTTTTGTTGAAACATGTATTCTCCGCATATATAGCAAAACACATCAGGTTGATTTACACAACTTCTTCTTGAACTGGAACCTGAACTCATTTTCAATGTTCAATAACACAAAAACACTCTTTTCTTAACATAAAATAACACGCCGAATTCGATCTACTCTCATTAGTAAGAACGCACAAACTGACGAGACTTACCCGAGTTAGGTGATTAAAAGGGTCAGTTCAGGTACCTGATAGGCAATGGTTCCACTATTTATAGATTTACCTGGAATTTACTCAATTACAGACTGACAATAAAACCATTGTACCTACATTAATGAATATATAATAATTTTAGAACTCTCATAAATGAATATACTGAATAAAAACCACATTGGTAGATAAGTTGATGTATCTAAAAAAGTAGAGCTGATAGAGAAAAACGGATTGCATGTATAGATTTAGCGTCCCAAATATAGTTAAAATCAGCTCTAAAATCCCAGGCACCAAAACAAAAATATTTTTTTGTTGCCCTGTGTAATAGATCATGTTCACCAGATCTCTTAACGGGACAATTTGTCCGGCCCTGAAATATTGAAGAGTGAGGTGTTTGCATGCTATTTCACTAATGAAAAATGATAAAGCCTCTGGTCCGGATAACATGTTCTTAGAGACATTCTGTAAACTCAGTAATGATAATTTAACAAAGCTTGTAACATTCTGTAACAACATTTACGTGTATGATACTGGGAAAATACCGAGGGATTCGCTGTGTTCTACATTTATTATCCTGCTAAAAACAGCCAGCTCTAAACAATGTAAGGACTGTCGCTTAATTAGTCTCGTGAGCCATTTTCTCAAATTCACCTTGCGCATCATTCGTACGAGACAATACAAGAAATTCGAAGAAGTTAACTCGGATTTAAAGAGGGTTTTGGGACGAAAGAAGCCATCTTCAGTCTCCAAATGCTGGTTCAGAGACAGCAGGTACAGTACAGTACTTCATAGACTATTCGACAACGTTAAACCTGACCTCCTCATAAAATATCTACAATAACTGTGGCTAGTTTCTAAAGATATAAAAATCATTGCCAACCTATATTGAAATCAATTAGCAGACGTAAGACTTCAGAATGGTTGTTCAACAGAAGATTTTGAAATAAGGAAGGGAGTTAGACAGAGTTGTGTTTTGTCACCCATGCTGTTTAATTTATATGTCGAAAGAGCCTTCGTTGAGGCAGTGTCGGAGAGTGATCTGAGTATCAAAGTAAACAGTGTTCCGATAAACATCATATATGCAGATGACACTGCCATTCTGGCAGATAGCGCAGATACTCTTCAAGCATTATTGAAGGCTATACACAAGGCAGGAGAAAAAATTGGATTAAGCATCAACATAAACAAAACAAAATTCATGATCATCAGTAGAAATCCAATTCACGACGTCCGAATTCATATAAATGGCTAGAATATAGAACGGGTTAATAAGTTCAAATACCTGGCCGCCCGTGGCTCCGTAGCGTAGTACCTTGCTTACGGTGCAGAAGATCGAGGGTTCAATCCCGCAGGTCGGTATACTTTATTTATTAATTTATTTAAGTATATTTGGCCTGGCTACATACATACATAGGTAGTAGTTGTTTGTAGAAATGCAATAACGTCCTTGGCAGCACTACTGCGTTGTCTAAAAGGTGCCGTGAAATACAAAAATGTATGTTTCGGCACTTGGATAACGTTGACGGGTATTACGACATCCCCGCCGGTATCCCCAGGAAATGAAAAATGGGTAATACCTACTCAGGCGGGGAGGTGAACGATAAAAAAAACCTGGGATGCCTTGTGAATAACAAGTCGGGTCCGGACATGGAGATTAAAGCCAGAGTTGAGCAGGCAAGAGCAACTTTCATCAAGTTACGCAAATTCTTTTGTAGTAAAAACCTTAACCTATAACTACTCAGTATATATTACCACTACACCAAACAGGAGCGATGATTGACTAAAGCTAAACTACAAATCTACCTTATTTATACTTAGCCTAACCCTTGAATTACCCAGGCGGAACTAATGGCATAGGCAAGGCCATCAGTTCCGGTCGAGTAACCAGTAGAGGAGACTATAAAGAATAGGCCCTCTGTATTTATTTAAACTACTTTTACATTTTATAATTTCCATACTTTCGTATGCGTTCAACAATCTCCTATCAGATACATTTTTAATTAATCTTAGATTATCTAATGTTACAATATGATCAGCTTCAAGGGTATGTTCGGCAATGCTAGACTTTTCTATTCTACTGTATTTCAAGTATGCTAAATGTTCTTTAAATCGTGTTTTAATTGACCTTTTAGTTTAATCATTACAACTAATTTCATTAATTCCACTTTTCTCACAATTAGGAATCTTATCTTTGGGATTTCCTAAGATATTCCTCAGATTGTCTGATGACTTATAGACTAAGGTGAGTCCTACCTTATTAAATACCTTATTGAGTTCCTTGCTATATTTCGGATTATATGGTATGGAGACATACTTGGTGTTATTTTCTTCGCGTGTAAAAAAAAATGGAATTCTGAATATTTAACCTGAACTTATGTCTATTTATTAGCTTGTTTACTAAGTCATCGTCATAACCATTAACTCTAGTTATATTTCTAATACGATTCCTTTCGTTATAAAAGTTGACTCTATTCAGAGGAAAAGTGACCAAACGATGAACTAAAAAAATGTAATGAGGCTAATTTGTGTTGTTTGCAATGAAATGAATCATTAGGAATATATCTATCTGTTACTGTGTCTTTCCTATAGATATCAAATTCTAATCTATTATTATTTTTAATAATTAAAATATCTAGAAAAGGCAGTTGTCCTTTGTTCTCAACTTCGTAAGTGAATTTAATGGAATCATACCGGCTATTTAATTTAAAAACAAAGTCATCAATATTTGCTTTCTTTGTATCGAAAAACGCGAGAATATCATCCATATACCTACACCATACCCTTGGGAAATATTCAAATGTACCTAGAACTCAGGTACTGGATGGTTAAGTGCTAGGTTTGGTCTGTTTTGCTGTACGGTGTTGAAACATGGACAGTGAAAGTATCATCTATTAACAAACTGGAGGCATTTGAAATGTGGATACTCAGTATTTTGAGTTGATAGAGTGAGGAATGAGGAGGTGATCGAGAGAGCCATCCTGGAAGATCACGAATTATTCGAAAACATAAAAAGGGGAAAGATTTCATACTTGGGTCATATTCGTGGGCAACATTATAGCTTTCAACGCCTGATACTGCAGGATAATAGTCAAGGCAAAAAAGAATGGGACGAAAAAAACTATCATGGCTGCGCAATATTGGTCACTGGACAGAAATAAGTGATTTTCGGTCTCTCCAAAATGCGGCTTTAAACAGACTCATCTGATGAGAGAAGTTTGGTACAGACGCCTATGCAGGAATCTGCACGGCACCTTAAGAAGAAGAATTAACCAATAAAAAAAACTGTCAAAAACCAGTTGACTGAAAGGCGACAGATGATAGTATGGATTTCCGATATCGATCTAGATCATTATTCGATCGAAAATCAATCTGTTAAACCAGATTAATTTTAATTAGAAGCAATTTAGATACCAATGCAATTATTTGTATGGAAAATATCTCATTTATCAGTATCTTATATTAAGAAATTACCTGTACTTAAGTATTTAGAACACAATCGTGATTTAAATATACCTTTTAGAAGCTGGGAGTTACATGAGTATGCAGTACTGCATTAATCTCTAAACAACCCTTTCTAATATTTGCTTTACTCACTAACTGAAAGAATAAGATTAATCAAAATACGACTGTGTTTAATTATGGCAATTTAAATCTAAATTTTGATACGAAACAATGGGCTATATTATAAGAAATGCATGCGCAGTTATGAACCTGTAAATTTTCATGTAGTTTGTCCATTTGTAGTAATTGACGGTTTTCGTCAGAACGAACCACTTAAAACCGAAGCCGTTGACATCAGGTTAGAACTCGAAACTACAAAAACATAGCTGCAAGTACTACAGCCTAATACTTTAGGACCGTTTGGTGACATATAATCCTTTAATAAATATTGTAAGATCAATTACTCAATAGGTGGAAATAATAAAAAAATATATTTATATTTGATGTACATGGATTTCAATATAAAGACACTAAATTTATGGGTAAAGAACTGACTATAATATATATTGAAAATGGAGTTTTGCCATATTCTGTTTAACTACCCTCATGGAACGACATTGTATAATCGACGAGTTTAATAACAGATGGAATGGCTTACTAAGAGTATCCATGGACTTAAATGGGACCAATTTAGTTTTACTTATTTACTTTATGAAAGTATTTCTACTTTTATAAAAAATATTGTTAAAATGAGACTATTTTTGCAAAAGGAAACAACAACAAACAACATTTGGTTAAGCAAATTAATTTCTAATAATATTGAGGAATTCCTATTAATAGAATGTCGAAATTTATCTAATTTGAAAGAGTAGGAATGTTACGGAGGTGGTTTTCCTGGAGGCGAAGGCGGAGTCGGAGTTCTCATAGTGACCTCCGCGGAGTCAGAGGTGAATCGGAGTCGGAGGTCACAAATAAAATGTGAAATTTTCAGATAAGATAAGATTTTAAGATAACACCATAAATCGTAACACCTTTGTTCGTGCCAGGGACAGATGCAAAGAAATTATCGACGAAACCAAGGAGGCACACAATCAACGGATTAGAATCAAACTTCTCGCTTGTCCCTACAATTCCAGGTTCTATTGGTCAGTCGCTAAGGCAGTTAGTCAAAATTTCACCAAATTCACCATACCGCCACTCACACGGCCAGATAATTCTATTGCAACGACCCAGATAATTCTATTGCAACGACACCTGGTGAGAAAGCGAACTTGTTGGCTGAACTCTTTGCTTCACATTCTACTGTCGATTTCCAAGGAAAAAACACCACTTAATATTCCCATAGTGCAGTCAAGGAATGTGTGATATTGACTTCAGGCAGCGTATCATAAAACGTATTTTAATGAAGCTAGACACCAAAAAGGCTTCTGGCGCTGACGGAGTACCTACCATAGTTCTCAAAAACTGTGCGAGGGAACTAACACCAGTTTTCTGTAGACTTTTCAACCTATCTTACAGAAAGGGAATATTTCCTTCCTGCTGGAAATGTGCCACAGTTCAGCCAATACCTAAAAAAGGCAAGAAGACCTTGCCAAATAACTACCGACCACACTGCTTCCAATAATATCCAAAGTCATGGAAAAGGCTATCAATCAGCATATTCTAAAATATCTTGAAGGATTCAACATTATTAGGGATCACCAATATGGCTTTCGTAAAAATAGATCAACAGGAGATCTCCTGACTTATGTAACACATGTTTGGAACAACGCAATTGAACACTTTGGAGAATCTCGAGCGATTGGCTCATGACATATCAAGGCATTCGACCGTGTTTGGCACGATGGGCTATTGGCTAAGCTACGTTCTTATGGTATGTCTGAAAAGTTCTGTTTGTGGCTCTCATGTTTCCTCAGAGAGCGTTCTTGGCGAGTGGCAGTCGACGGATTTCTTTCTAACACCTTCACTATCAACGCCGATGTACCCCAAGGCTCCATACTGTCTCCTACTCTCTTTCTCATTTATATTAACGATCTGCTGGAAAAGACCGAGAATTCAATCTACAGCTTTGCAGATGACAGTACACTTACTTCTTCATTCGCTTTTTGAACGTTCGGACATCGGCTACTCAGACGAATATCCGCAGACAGCAGGAAGTCATTCAACTTAACAAAGACCTGGAAGAAATTCTATTTTGTTTTGACAGTAACCAAGTGGAATTTAACGCTACAAAAACCCAGGCGGCAGTTTTTTCTAAAAAAGTTAACGTTGCTGAACCCGACACAGTTATGTCGGGGCACTCCATTCCAAGGAGAGTTTCTCAGAAGTTGGGAATATTTTTCGAACCAGAAAGCTTTACACTTCACAACAACTGTTAATTCTTTACAAAGCTCAAATTCGACCAACTATGGAATACTGCTCCCATGTTTGGGGCTCCGCTCCCAAACATACACTGCATTTGTTGAATTCTATTCAGAGAAGAGCTGTACGTCTGACTGGAGACCCGGAACTGACAGGTGGCCTTGATTCGCTGGAACATCGAAGAACGGTTGGCGACTTGAGCCTATTCTACAAGTATTTTCATGGAAAGTGTTCGAAGGATGTGTGGGCCCGCTTAATTCCTCCCAGAGCGGTGCATGTTAGAAGTACACGTCACGCTAATATTTCACATCCGTATGAGGTTCAGCTTGTTAGTCCTCGTACAAAGCTTTTCAAGCAGTCATTTATATGGAGAACATCATCCCTTTGGAATAATTTGCCCAGGACTGTGTTTCCCACCCAGTACAATTTACAACGATTCAAGCACAACGTGAATCGCTTTCTCCGCACACGTGTCGCTCTTGTAGCGCTTTAGGGACTTCCCTGTAGCACGTGTGCTAGACCCATAAAAAAAAAACAAGTTTTATTTCGAAAATAAGAAAAAGAAATAAGAAAGAATCGAAAATAAGAGCAATGAAAAAGCTAAACTTACAAAGTTTGTACTTCTAAGGCCAAATTACAAACTAATGGGTCAAATTTCAAAATCGGTAAATTATATTCGACAAACAGCAACTTAGCTGCTTTGTCGCCATCTAATTTATCGTGGGCTATAAATTAAACCAGCTCCACTGAATAGTTGTTCGCTGGGAACGGACCCTGGTAGTACCGATAAAAATTGGCGCACGTTGCTTGAAAACTTTGTTGATGTACAGTGCAATTCACATCAGGAGTATTGGCTAGTTGCATTGTTCGTACCATATTTGATCCGCCGTCACGAATGAAGCAGTGAACTTTTTCGTCTTCCATTACCCACTCATGCAACATCTTTTTATTTTTTTCACAGATTAGGTCCCCTGTGTGACGTTCATGCTGTGGTTGACATTCTAATATAATTTTTACGTGTTCTAACTATTCGATTATTCCGTGTGCCGTTCAACTTACCAGCGATACATTAGCATTTGGATCAGAGCAAATATCCGTGGTAAATGACGACTTATTGAAGTCCTGTCAAATTGTAATTTGGCACTATATTTGGCATGAGACGGCGGGGCCCTAGACTTTCCAGAAATCGGAATGGAAGGTCTTCTAAGGCGCTCGTTTCCGAAATTAATTTATCAATTTCTTTAGATTTTGACTGCGATACATCCCATTTCTGCTTCTTATTTAATAAATCATGCAATGATACCCCTTTTTAGGTTCTTCTTATGGAGTTTTCGAGTTCGAGTCACTTTTAGTAGTTAACTTTTGTTCTTTCTCAACTTTTAATAGTTGGTCGTATTTATCAGCATAAAGCGCTTTTAAGTGTCCTTTTAAGGAAGTCGTGGTGCCTCTTTCCTGGAGTATTTTTTTTTCACCACCATTGCACTTCGTCGTGTTCAAATCAATTTCACCGAAATAGTTCGAAATTGTACTTGTTTTAGGCTTCATAGTTACCTGTTTACTAACAGTGATTCACAGTTTGACACTAACTCTAAAATACTAATTAAATAAAATAAATCTACTAAACTATGCGGCATAAGTAAGAAAACACAAAATATTTTCATCTCGCGTGCGCCGTGCGTGTTTTTGTCTCGACTCTCGAGTTACGTGTGCGCTGTAAACAAAACAAAACACAGTTTTAAGTTCTAACTAGTCGCAACGAAACTCGCAATACACTTACCGGCACTCGTCGGCGTCTGTTCCGTTCCGCTAAGTCTTCGTTTTGATAGTATCGGAACCGGAGTCGGATTCGGAGGGATAATTTAAACCGGAGATTCCGATATTTCGCATCCGTATTCGGAGCTCCATAACAACCATATGAAAAAGTATCAAAATATCATTTTCATTGTACTGATCGCTAGTTTAATGATAATAATTGATGTAAGTGTTGTAAGTAAGTCAATCTAGAAACTCATTAGGTAAACTGTTGTCGTCCTTGCCTCACAACACCAAAAACCCTGGTTCGAATCACGACTGAGCTACTTTCTAGTAAATTGGCCTTTTTAAATTACGATAAAATATTAAGTGCCCTAGTGGTATAAGAAAACTTACACCTTAAAAAATTATTTATTTTTGGTTTGTTTCTTACCATCCTAACGCAACCTTACAAACTACCCTCAAAATAATTTATTATTGGCAAATCTACTAAAAACCAGCCTATACAGGGTTGGATAAGGCCTTTTTTACAACAGAATACAACAACCATCTTTAACTCACTAAGGTTAAGCTACCAGACTTATTGATCACATCACATCGTGGATACTTAGTCAGGTATGAACATATTATGTCAATTAATGATTTTGTCCCTTGTCATAACCTAACCTTGAAATAATGATTATTATGTTGTATTTTTATCTGTAGATTAAATTCCTGGATATTTAACTGTCTTCTAAGAAAATGTAAATTTAATTTTGCTAAAATGCATCAACACCGTTTATGCTACCTACCTCAAACTGGTTCTCGGACTTCAGATTTTGCTCTCATTGCCAGGATTAACAGGTGTATAATCTTAATATAAGGTGTTATGTTTCGTGTAATTTATAAACTCTATATGTAATTCTTAACCGAGATTAAATAAATTATACATGAATTATCTTTGTTTCATCACCATTACAAAAATGTTTTTTAATGATAGCTATAGAAATCAATATAGGGCACAGAAATTACTATATACATACATATATACATATATATATATATATATATATATATATATATATATATATATATATATATATATATATATATATATATATATATATATATATATATATATATATATATATATATATATATATATATATATATATATATATATATATATATATATATATATATATATATATATATATATATATATATATATATATATACATATATATATATATATATATATATATATATATATATACATATATATACATATATAGATATATATATATATATATATATATATATATATATATATATATATATATATATATATATGTATATACATATAGATATATATATATATATATATATATATATATATATATATATATATATATATATATATATATGTTATATATACATGTATCTATATATATATATATATATATATATATATATATATATATATATATATATATATATGTTATATATATATGTATATACGTATAGATATAACATGTATATATATATATATATATATATATATATATATATATATATATATATATATATATGTATATACGTATATATATATAACATGTATATATATATATATATATATATATATATATATATATATATATATATATACATATATATATATATATATATATATATATATATACGTATATACATATATATATATATATAATATATATATATATATATATATATATATATATATATATATATATATATATATATATATATATATATATATATATATATATATATATATATATATATATATATATATGTATATATGTATATATGTATATACGTATATATATATATATATATATATATATATATATATATATTATATATATATATATATATACATATATATATATATATATATATATATATATATATGTATATATATATATATATATATGTATATATGTATATACGTATATATATATATATATATATATATATATATATATATATATATATATATATATATATATATATATATATATATATATATATATTACATACATATATATATATATATATATATATATATATATATATATATATATGTATATATATGTATATATATATAGTAATTTCTGTGCCCTGTATTGATTTCTACAGCTATCATTAAAAAACATTTTTGTAATGGTGATGAAACAAAGAAAATTTATGTATAATTTATTTAATCTCGGTTAAGAATTACATATAGAGTTTATAAATTACACGAAACATAACACCTTATATTAAGATTATACACCTATTAATCCTGGCAATAAGAGCAAAATCTGAAGTCCAAGAACCAGTTTGAGGTAGGTAGCATAAACGGTGTTGATGCATTTTAGCAAAATTAAATTTACATTTTCTTGGAAGACAGTTAAATTTCGAGGAATTTAATCTACAGATAAAAATACAACACAATAATCATTATTTCAATGTTAGGTTATGACAAGGGACAAAATCATTAATTGAAATAATATGTTCATACCTGACTAGGTATCCACGATGTGATAAATATTTCACAAATTATTTTCATTATAACGTTTATTGACGATAATTGTTTTTACGGAGAGTTTTAAACATGAATCAAAAAAATATCATCTTAAATTTCTAACTCATAGATAAGTCTCCACGTGGACACACTAATAAGGATTCAAATAAACGAGATTCATTTTGCGAAATGTTTCCCTTACAAGGAAGATGTATAGGTATTCTCCCGCTGAAATTTGTTTGATATTGAGAGTTTTGTCTCTTGTAAGGAAAATCTTTGAATAGAATAATGAATTTCTAGCTTACGAATAGACAAAAGTCACGAAAGAGAGACCATTCTTCACTTAGTCTAGTACAAGAAGTCCTGAAAAATTCCTGAAAGAATTAAATAAAGAAGTGACGTAGTTTCTACAAGTGATCGACAATGACGTAAAAGACCAGTAGTTCTTATCAAAAGGCCTTAATTCACCAGTGTCTAGGTGTATGTGTTTATAAAATGACACCTGTAAGGGTGTGATTCAGGTAAGTAGTAGCTCTTGTAGTTGAACAAGTGATCAATAAGTCTGGTAGCTTCACCTTAGTGAGTTAAAGATGGTTGTTGTATTCTGTTGCAAAAAAGGCCTTATCCAACCCTGTGTAGGCTGGTTTTTAGTAGATTTGCCAATAATAAATTATTTTAAGGGTAGTTTGTAAGGGTTGCGTTAGGATGGCAAGAAACAAATCAAAAATAAATAATTTTTTAAGGTGTAAGTTTTCTTATACCACTTGGGCACTTAATATTTTATCGTAATTTAAAAAGGTCAATTTACTACAAAGTAGTAATTCGTGATTCGAACCGGGGTTTTTGGTGTCGTGAGGAAAGGACGACAACACTTTACCTAATGAGTTTCTAGATTGACTTACTTACAACACTTACATCAATTATTATCATTAAACTAGCGATCATTACAATGAAAATGAAATTTTGATACTTTTTCATATGATTGTTATGGAGCTCCGAATCCGGATGCGAAATATCGGAATCTCGGGTTCAAATTTTCTCTCCGAATCCGACTCCCGTTCCGATACTATCAAAACGAAGACTTAGCGGAACGGAGCAGACGCCGACGAGTGCCGGTAAGCGTATTGCGAGCTGCGTTGCGACTAGTTGGAACTTAAAACTGTGTTTTGTTTTGTTTACAGTGCACGCATAACTCGGAAGTCGAGACAAAAACACGCACGGCGCACGTGAGATGAAAATATTTTGTGTTTTCTTACGTATGCCGCATAGTTTAGTAGATTTATTTTATTTAATTAGTATTTTAGAGTTAGTGTCAAACTGTCAATCACTGTTAGTAAACAGATAACATATTAGGTAACTATGAAGCCTAAAACAAGTGCAATTTGGAACTATTTCGGTGAAATTGATTTGAACACGACGAAGTGCAATGTTGGTGAAAAAAAATACTCCAGGAAAGAGGCACCACGACTTCGTTAAAAGGATACTTAAAAGCGCTTTATGCTGATAAATACGACCAACTATTAAAAGTTGAGAAAGAACAAAAGTTAACTACTAAAAGTGACTCGAACTCGAAAACTCCGTAAGAGGAACCTAAAAAGGGGTATCATTGCATGATTTATTAAATAAGAAGCAGAAATGGGATGCATCGCATTCAAAATCTAAAGAAATTTATAAATTAATTTCGGAAACGAGCACCTTAGAAGACCTTCCATTCCGATTTCTGGAAGGTCTAGGGCCCCGCCGTCTCATGCAAAATATAGTGCCAAATTACAATTTGAGAGGACGCTAGTTTTTTACTTAGAATTTTTGTGACGAACTATATCTTAAAATGGCTAAAAAAATTGCTGGAAAACTTCAATAAGTCATCTTTTACCACGGATATTTGCTCTGATCCAAATGCTAATGTATCGTTGATAAGTTGAACGGCACACGGAATAATCGAATAGTTAGAACACGTAAAAATTATATTAGAATGTCAACCACTGCATGAACGTCACACGGGGGACCTAATCTGTGAAAAAAATAAAAAGATGTTGCATGAGTGAGTAATGGAAGACGAAAAAGTTCACTGCTTTATTCGTGACGGCGGATCGAAATATGGTACGAACAATGTAACTAGCCAATACTCCTGATGTGAATTGCACTGTACATCAACAAAGTTTTCAAGTGTCGTGCGCCAATTTTTATCGGCACCACTAGGGTCCATTCCCAGCGAACAATTATTCAGTGGGGCTGGTTTAATTTATAGCCCCCGATAAATTAGATGGCGACAAATCAGCTAAGTTGCTGTTTGTAATTTGGCCTTAGAAGTACAAACTTTGTAAGTTTAGCTTTTTCATTATTCTTATTTTCGACTCTTTCTTATTTCATTATATATATATATATATATATATATATATATATATATATATATATATATATATATATATATATATATATATATATATTTATATATATATATATATATATATATATATATATATATATATATATATATATATATATATATATATATATATATACATATATATATATATATATATATATATATATATATATATATATATATATATATATATATATATATATATATATATATATATATATATATATATATATATATATATATATATATACAGGGTGCCCCATATGTGTGGAATAATGATTCCACAGCATTTATTAATCAATGTATCAAAAAAATGTTTAAATAAAAGTTATAGGGTATTATACGGCGCGCACGCTGACGTTGACAATAAAATGTTTTGAACTGTCAGAAATTACTCCATCTTAATTTTTTTTTTTTAATGGAAAGCCCTATATATTATTTTATTTTTGAGTTCTACTAAAAATTCTAAACATTATTTGTCTAGCATACCATATGTCTAAATTGAATTGTTTTGGAATTATTATCATTTGAAGTTTAAAATAAAAAAAGACAAAAAAAACTATTAATAAATATTCTAGGTTTATTTTTAAAGTAATAATTGTTCAAAATGTCTAGCGTTAACAACGAGGTAATGACCATTCTGTAATAAACAGTCCCAACAGAGTTTTGCAGCGAATCCGGAGTGATTTGTGCTACTTCATATTGAATTCTTTGTTGTAAATCAGTTTCAGGACGACTTCGGTAAACTTTGGTTTTCAAATGACCCATTAAAAAAAAATCGAGTGGCGTAAGGTCGGGACTTCTTGCAGGCCATTCTACAGAACCTCTTCTGCCTATCCAACGTTTATGAAAAATCGCATCCAAATATCTACGAACATTGATTTCAAAGTGAGGAGCTGCTCCGTCCTGTTGATTCATGTTAGAATTATCCAAATTATTTTCATCGGGAAAAGACCTGCACAAGTTGGAATAACTTGCTCTTGGATTAACTTTAAATACCGCTATCCTGTAAGATTTCCATCTATAAAAAAGGAACCAATGATATGACGTCCACCAATCCCTTCCCAAACGTTTATCTTTTGTGGTCTTTGAGAACTGTCGATTATCCAGTGGGGATTCTCAGTAGACCAGTACCGGCAGTTATGCCTAACTTTTATCATCGCTTGTTCTAATTTTTGGAGGTTCAGATTTAGAACGATCCTTAACATGATCTGATTGTCTAAATCGTTTTAATGTCTTGCTAACTACGGAATGGGTAATAGGTTCTCGATTCGGATATTCTGTGGTAAAAAGATCACACACGCCCTGTTGTGTTCTCCCACGGTCTCCGTAACCAACCATCATTAACTAAGCTCAAATTGCAGTTTCACAAAATGCAGCAATAAACGTTTTCGTTAATAAATCATCTTTTGACGCGTTAAGTCGTTACCTAACAGTAAATGTTTGACACAAGCAAGCTTAAAAAAAAATTGATTTGATCTCCTTAATTTCATATATCAATAATTCCAAAACGGTCCAATTTAGACTTATGGTATGTTAGATAAATAATATTTAGAATTTTTAGCAGGACTCCAAAATGAAATAATACACATGGCTTTCCATTTAACAAAAA
>CM032447.1:141311370-141326370 GCA_019049505.1 Pachyrhynchus sulphureomaculatus
CCGTTGCTAGTTATTATAAAATGAAAAAAAAAAAAAGGAAAAACTACCTTCCCTAGTGCTAATATTCACCTACAAAATGTACTTATTGCAAATTATATTCACCATTATGTCAAGAAAACTTGTAGAGTTTATTATGTAGAAAGAATATAATATCATGAAACAACAGGTATATTTTAACTCGGAACGAAAGCTTTTACGGCTTTAGTTACATAAAATATCATGATTCTTTAAATTAGAGTGTGTCAACTTCTTCTTTTAAATCGTACCCTTTCTTTTCTAGATGGATAGGTATAAAAGAAAGGTATCAGTAGTTTATGACCTACATTTTACCCAAAACCAATCAACCAAATGGCAACTCACACCATTATCCTATCCAAAACCACCAACTCCTTAGTACTTAGACCAGTATCAATAGGTAATTATTATCAGAAAATTTCTCGGTAAGCATTCACTTCACTTTGAGGAAAAAATATATATAGGAATGGCTTTAGTTTTACATCCCTTTAAGTGTATAAACTAAAAAAAAAAAATTTAGATGTGCCCCTTCTTGACCTCTAATTGACCGTTTTAATATATTAAACTAAACTATTTTCATTATTATCATCATCATGATAAAGCTCTACAATCCTGTTGGATTATGGCTAACTGCAAGGCATTATTTTCCATTTAGTGAGGTGGATAATTTCGCTTGTTCTGTAGTTTTAAAGTTTTTATGGCTCCTGGCTATTCTGCTATCTTCCTCTACTCCTATCTGTATCTGCAGTTTGATTTTTTAGTCTCTAGATACCATCGCCATCTATAGGATCCTTCCACCTTTTTCTTGGCCTTCCTCGGTTTTTGGGCCCTATTGGGATCTACTTTTATCATATTATGTGCCCTGCCCATTCTAATCTCTGTGCTTTTATAATTCTTACAAAATTGTTTTGTTCTTCAAGCTTCAGTATTTCCTGATTTCCTATTTCTTATCCGTGGTATTTTCCTATATATATATATATATATATATATATATATATATATATATATATATAGATATATATATATGTATATATATATATATATATATATATATATATATATATATATATATATATATATATATATATATATATATATGTAATACAATTAAAACCATATATATATATATATATATATATATATATATATATATATAAATATATATATATATATATATATATATGTATAATACAATTAAAATTCCGAGTTTCAATCCCTTTGTCTAACAATGAATATGCACGACGTTTCGAAGCTAACAGTTAACTTCGAGCGGCAGCAGCAGCAAGATCATAAGATCAAGTAGCAGAAACAGCAAGAGCACTTAAAAATGCCAAATGAGAATTTTGGCGAAAAGTAGTGTAAATTTGTTGTTCGACGAAAGGACTGAAACCCGGAATTTTAATGTATTATATTCCACCATTCGGGGAAACCTCTATTGTATTCGAATTCGAAAAATTTTTGAAAAATTAAAAAAAGGGGTCAAACTGCATTTTACCAAACCATTTACAAAATTAACCCGCCCATGAAACGCGGCCATTTACAATGAAGCAAATAAAAAAAGAGAATAAAATTTTAGTGGCACAAAAAAGAAAAAATTCCGGTAAAGGGCGAGAACTGCTAGAGGAGGGCAGGGCAAATAGAATCCCTACAGAAAATAACTCAAAAAGTTTTAAGATTAAAGAGGAAGAACCAAATAGGTGCAATCAAAAGAGTCCCCGTGTTGTAATTTTGTGGCTGGACAGTTTGTGCCACCAATGCTTATATTCAAAAGAATGAGATAAAATCCTGAATTAGGGAATAGCAGATCTTCTAAGAGTGTTGTCACCATTCCAGTTATATTAACTTAAACTTATTCGTAAAAGTAATGAAAAATTTTATAAGCGTTGTAAGGCTTGAAAATAAAGTGTCACTTCTGCTTGATACAACGCATTAGAAGAACCTAGAAGCGTTGAACATAGCAACGGCTAATGGGGCATAATAATGTTACAACTGCTAGGCCTTACTACTGACCGCCTTCAGCCACTGGACGTCTTTTTTTAACTTATGAGCTATTATTATATTCAAGCAACAAAAAATGGTTGAGGACAAATTTAGGTCGTCAAGTACCGCAATATTAAGTTGCAAATTTATTTGCAGAAGCCTACCAAAGAGCTGTTAGCATTGGCCTGTGGACAAAAACGTCTTTCCTGAACATTTGTTTAAAGCAGCTGAAAATATAAATATTTTCTCTCTCAAACAAGCACGTCGATCTTACAAGACGCTTCTATTATTACCATTAATGAAACAGAGATTACCATATTTAAATAGTGAACCGTCTACTTTGGAATTTAACGCTAAAGCTTTTAAAAAATTGTGAAATCTTTATGCCCAATACTTCAAAAAATACTGCACAAAAACTATGGAAATTATAGTCCTTACAATACTAATAAACAAAAGAAGGGATAAAAAAAAAGAAAGTCACAACCAATAAAAAAAATAATACGATATACTTAAACCTGCCTTACGAACCTGCCAGAATAAAATCACGCTCAGCAGGCGTTTAAAAAAATTCTTTGATAGCAGCGGCGACCGGCGGTTAAGAAAAACAGGCCTTGTGTACAACAAAAGGCGTAGAAGGTGAAGGACTCTTTTGACATAGGACAACAATTTATTTATAGTTATGATTATACAATTACGCAAATAAAATTTACATTAATTACATGTGTTAAAATTTTTACTTATTAGAGTGAAATATTTTAAATATGGGTTTTATATTAAAAAATTTCCCCAGAAGACTAAATTAAAAAATTATTGTAATTTTAATAACAATAGCCAAAGCATCTTCACAAAAAATGCAAATAATAAAATTCAATAAAGAATAAAGATCCGGAAATGATTGAAAGATTATTGGGTACATCAAGACTGGTGTACCAAGTATGTAGAACACCAGTAAACTTTAAGGCCTTACAGTGGATCAATGTACTAAAAAGCACACTGTATTCACTGAATTCAAAACCTGTAAATAAACCTTGTAAATTTTATTGAGAATTAAAAAAGCTTTTTTAAGTTGAATTTAACATTCTGGTTGACGTTCGACGATATTATGCAGTTGTGGTAAACCAGTAGCGGCGTGGAAAAAATGTTCATGACGTCATTTCTTTAGGGTCGATTTTTTCCTTTGATATTAATATCCGCTGTTTAAGGTGAGTTTTTTGTAATTAATCTTGCTACAATGAGGTGCCAGTTCCAATATATGCAGTGAATTCTATAACACTCCGTATATATATATATATATATATATATATATATATATATATATATATATATATATATATATATATATATACATATATATGTAGTATATATATACGGGGTATTATGGAATTCACTACATATATTGGAATTGACAGGTCCTCGTAGGAAGACCGTTTGTAGAAAATTCTACTTAAATAGAGGATCTCAATAATAAAAGAGTAATAACATGAATATTTTTTCACGCCGCCACTGGTGTGCCAACAACTTCATAATGAATAGGTTTTTCCTGAACAAATTTAATAAAAAAAATTATAAAAAATTGTTACGTTTTAAAATAATTACTTCCTGACATCAAATATTAATTACACAACTTTTCTATTTTAATATATTTTTATCATGAGTAAAAATTTTAACATATGTAGTCCGCTAAAATTTTATTTGCTTCATTCTAAAGACCAGCATTATAAATAAATTATTGAGGTTGGTTATTAAAGTCATGTACCATGTTCGGCTTTCTTCTAAAGATCCTTTGCAATCTTTTGTTTAATGCCTAAAAGAAATTATTCCTTTATCACTCGATGTCGGCCTCAAAGGGTTTTTTTTTTGGGCGTCTGGTCCATAAGTTTATAGTTTAAATTGCTAGCGAGTTGGGTAAATTGCTTTTTTTTTTGTTATTGCTGTTTTTCTCTCTTTTTTTATTCCTTCTTTTGTTTATTGATGTCTTTACCTTTTCTAGTGGTGTTTTTCCTTGGTTTGGTTGGCGATGATTCTTTCACCATATTTTTTTAAGTGCGTGTAATTTCCATAGTATTTTGTACAGTATTTTTTGCAATATTGGGCATAAAGATTTTAATTTTTTTTAAGGTTTCGCGTTAAATCCGAAGTGGAAGGGTCACTATTTGAATTAAGTTGCTGAGCAATTTGTTTGTTTTCATTTTTGATAATAATAGAAGCGTTTTGTACGAACGATGTGCTTTCATTACTTAAGTTTGTTTGAGAGAGAGAGTACATATATATTTTCAGCTACTTTAAACAAATGTTCAGGAAACACGTTTTAGTCCTGTGCTAAACTCTAGCCGCTTTAATTCCGTTCACCTCCTGCAAATAAACTTGCGACTTAATATTGCGTTACTGGATTCGTTCTAAACAATTTTTCTATTGACTGAATATAATAACTACTCCTAGGTTTTAAAAAAAGAGACGTCTAGTGGCTGAAGCCGGTGAATAGTAAAGCCTGGCAGTCATAACATTATTATCTCATTAACTTTTGCTATGTTTAACATTTTCAGGTTCTTCGAATGCAATGTATTTTCATCAAGCAAAAGTAACACTTCATTTTTAGGGGTTGGCTTTACGACGCTTATAAAATGTTTCATCCATTTTACAAAGAAGTTTGAATTAATATAGCCAGTGTCTGGAATGGTGGCAACACTCTCAGAAGGTGTGCCATTCCTTAATTCAGGATTCTATCACATTCTTCTGAATATAAGCATTGGTCGTACAAACTGTCCAGCCACACAGGCACAACACAAGGCCTCTTTAACCGCTTTTGATTGAGCCGATTTGTTTCTCCCTTTTTAACCCTAAAACTATTTACGTTTTTTTTCTGAACGACGGAAAATCCACTCTCATCAACGTAAATATTTTTGTAGACGAAGACGTATTTTTATCTACGATTTTTTCAAGCTGAAGGTCGATTTACCCTATTTTCCTCCACTTCAAAAATTAGCTGTTAAGGGGCAATGATCCAGTTGTTCTTGGATATTCCAAGGAATTATTTCTTTTCAATGCCGGCCTTTCATGCGCATGATTTTGTAAATGATTTGTTTTAAAAATTTTTAAAAAATTATTGTGTTATTAAATGTGCTTCTACATGATCCCACCACTTCATAACAAATGTTGTGCG
Source organism: Pachyrhynchus sulphureomaculatus (assembly GCA_019049505.1). Lineage (NCBI taxonomy): Eukaryota > Metazoa > Arthropoda > Insecta > Coleoptera > Curculionidae > Pachyrhynchus > Pachyrhynchus sulphureomaculatus. The sequence continues at coordinate 141,316,526 of CM032447.1, forward strand.
GAAGGCATTTTAAGAGATTTGGTTATTTGGCCTAGTATGAAAGAAGCACAAGCTACATATTTAAACCCGGCATGTGTATGATAGATTTGTAGTAGTAGTGTAGTTTTTTAGATATCCGTCATGTTTCTTAGTTTAAAAAACGGAAGTTTACAATCACCTTTAGTTCAAAAATAAATTGTTTTGTTGGATGAATAAGCATTGACCTTTAAGGACTGAAAACTGTGCAAATGTTAAATATTTTAATCAATTGAACAATTTTGTCTTCTACTTCTTGTATATAGAGTATTCTACAGTGTAATTAGAATTTGGTCTTTCAGTTGGGTTTCTAAAATATTGAATACCCACAGATACACACACCCACATACACACACAGATACATACACACACAGATACATACATACACACACACAGATACATACATACACACACGCACACGCCCACGCCCACGCGCAAGCGCAAGCCCACGCGCACGCCCACGCCCACGCCCACGCCCACGCACACGCACACGCACCCGCACGCGCACACGCGCACACGCGCACACGCCACACGCCCACACGCCCACACGCCCACACGCCCACACGCCCCACACGCCCACACGCCCACACGCCCACACGCCCACACGCCCCACACGCCCACACGCCCACACGCCCACACGCCCACACGCCCACACGCCCACACGCCACACGCCCACACGCCCACACGCCCACACGCCCACACGCCCACACACGCCCACACGCACGCACGCACGCACACACACACACACACACACACACACACACACACACACACACACACAATATTAGCGTGTAACAAGAAGTCTATTAACAATATTGGCGCGCAACAAAAAGGCTATTAAGAACGTTGGCATTGAACTACAACGTTGGTTCCCAACCGGTGGGTCCCGACCCATAACGGGGTCTCCTTGGCTTTTTTGGGGGGGTCGCCGGTAATAAATTTTTAAAAACAAAATTAAATTTTAAAATTTGAATGTAGGTGTTACAATGTTAATAATTTATTTATGCTTGGCAACACACGAGATATACAACTTAATCAGTGGACGGTTGACGAACGCACTTATGTCTGGCGAAATCCGACTTCAGGAACTATGCAAAAACATAAACGCTGATCCCGAAGTTCTTCTTTCCTACGCTGCTTTTCGTTGGTTACCAATAGGAAATGCTGTTGGCCGAGTCTTTGAATTGAATAACAAAATATGAGGAAAACATGAGTTTATGACACACTTTAATGATGAGACCTGGATCGAAAGAGTAGCTTATTTATATGATATCTTAGATCAGCTAAACAAGTTAAATTTGAAACGTTAGGGTAAGGAAACGCACATTATTCACTTCAAAGATAATATCCAGGCATTTCACAGTGTCTCGACTAGTACAAGCTAGCGGGACAATATTATTTCTTCACTTATTTCAATTGTTTATGTATATTCCAGGTATCTTAAGCTATTTTAAGAAAAAAAAGTTGAAAAATGTGTACTGTATGTGTATTAATCGAAATATGTAGCTGCAAGACGGAAGTGGTTTACTAATGTGTCTCATTTGTTCACTATTGTCGCTAATTGTTCTTTAACTAGCTACATACGTCTACCTACACATTATTTGTGAAAAGCACAATCATGTTTGTTTACAAAGAAATTTCTAGGAAAAAAATAAAAATCATAATGATAGTACCCACATTTATTAATTTACAAAATATTATTTCTTTTAAAATAAATTAGTACAATAACAGTATCTATATATCAATTATTTACAATAACAAGGTGTATAAGTAAAAGAAATATAATATTAAATAACTTATATACTAAGGCATGAATTATAAGCAACTACGACACACAATAAAATAAGAATAATAATTACAATAAAAAAATACTTAAACCTACTAATCACCATCAGATGAGTCGTCATCACCGCTCTCCCATTTAGTAGAATATTCAGAGAGTAAATAATCCTCCTCATTTAATTCGTGATGATGACTTACTGATGGTGTTTCGGATGGCAATGAAGGTGGGATAATCAACTGCAGAACCTCCGATGCAAAGAAGTAAATTTTCTTCGCGGTAATTCTCTATACGAGTTGATAACAGGATCAGACGTAATTAAAAGCATTCTCAAAAGATCTGTATTTGTGGCAATACGTGACCGCTTCCTGGTGTGCCGTTCACGGAATCTACGACAGTCTTTATTTCTTGCCTCCTGGGCTTCTTCGGAGAGTTGTCCAATGGGAAGAAGAAAAGACTTGATAACTTCCGCGCTGTGTACAAGAATTTTATGCACAGTAACGGGCATGGAATACCACGAATACAGATCAAGGTATAATTTTCTAGTATCAACACAAAACTTTTCGAATTCTATATAATTTATGTCATATCCCGATGACAAAGTTCTAAAAAATGAAATCTACGACATGAAATCTACGTAATAAGGTTTACGTCTAATCTGTGCTGTATTTCCATCGTTTGTGTTACCATACCAGGTTTTGGTTTATCTACAATGAGACCCATACGATCTTTAAACACTTTTTGTATCTCTTGTGAGCGTTGCTTCACAATAGCTTTGTCGTTATCTCCCCTGACTTGCCACTTTTTTATTTCTAAACGATAGCTGATGTGAAGCAAACATTAAACGTGCGGATCCATGCATGTAAAGTAGATAAACCAAATGCAAGGCGTTCTTCGTTGCTGGGATATTTCTTTGACTCCTCGTTCATAGTAAACGGGGTGGCACCGCAAATATAACACTTTTGTGTTGAACTTGTGTCTGTTAAGGCATTGCACACTTTGCCATCAGTCATTGTCAACGACAAATCGTGTTTAACTGAGATTTGAGATCCAGCAACGTTACATAATGTTGGAAGAAGCTGACTTACTTCATCTAAAATTTTAGAAGTTTCTTCTTTCGTAAACTCTTTTGTCTCCTTGGCAAAAATAAACTTAATAGGACGGCAATATAAAGTAGAGGAAGGTCTTGGATTTTGCCAGATCAAAGTTTCGCCATCAAGCAGTCTCAAAGGGACAAATTAGTATACGAACAAAAATTCGTCTGTAGCGTTAGTGTTCTCAAATTTCTGCTTATACGTGCTATGCCCCGAACTCCCATCACAGCCCCATTTGCTTACCAACGTATAATATGAACGAAGTAACACACTTCTAATGACTTCCGTCTGAGCTTTAACTAATCGTTCAGCCGTTTTATCCAAAATCGCGTGAAGTTTAATTTCAGCTCGAGATTCAGTCACAGGAAATATATTCGTCAGAAGGACAACAAGAAGCTTTGGACTTACCTAAACTATAAAACGATGGATACACTTGATGTCCCGCTTTCATTGACCATTTTCTTGTTTGTTTATATGAGTGAGAAGTCGATTTCGAGTCCACATAATAAGCTGAAGCTTCGTCTGGTGTTAACTGCCGACTTTGTTCAGAACACGTATTCTTTTCTCTAGTTTCACTGACCTCGACGTTATGGATCTATTTAGCAACACTTCGATGCCCTTCTTTTCGAGTAGCTAACTCAGCTGCTGTAATAAGCTCACTTGCACTTCGCGATTCCAAAAGATCTTCTACTCTCCGTCTCTTCGTTTTCGTTGATAAGTCTTCAAATGATTTTCTGGGTCGCCTTACGGAAAGAGCCGCTGATGATATTGAAGTGCACGGCTTGTTAACACACATCTTTATTTCGATTCCGGATCCCTCTAACCAATCTTTATCTTTGATTAGAAACATTTCTTTGTTACACTTTAAAGAAGTCCACTTTTGATTGAATTTTGCTGAAAGGCTTGATATTTTCATTTTGAGTCGTTTTAGAGAATCGTCAGAAACATCAGACATATTGAATTTTTCACTTACATAATAAAAAATGCCACTGTTTCGTTCAGTTTTGTCATGTTTTAGCCATTCTTCAAAAAACTCAATTTTCGTCATAGTCACGACTCGTTCTGAAAAAAATTAAATAATTTTACTTTCGGGGCTTTTCGGGGGCTATAATATATATGAATCTGTGCCTGAATGTTGTAGGTATTACATATAGAAAAATCTAGGTGGATACATGGATACATGTGGATAAAAAAAGTTGCTACTTTTAAAGTTTACAATTAACGTAAAATTTGCTGGATTTATCTATACATTTACAAATTGATATTACACCAAAAGTATACATATTTTTTATAAAAAATATAAGTCATAATAGAGTACATACCTTCAACAGAATATTCCATCACAAAAAACTCGTTTCACTTTGTGCATAGTGTGCATAAAATGCAACTGATTTGCAAATGACAATGACCTCTCTTATAAGGGTTACTTTGACCCCCTGATAAGATACCTTTATGAGGTGATAAACAAATTAATTCTTGGAATTCGTTAAATGGGGGGGGGGGGTTGTTTACAAGTCGTTATCAGTGGTTCCTGGAAATTACGTCATGAATATTGTCCCGCTAGCATGTTCTTGCCGAATCACTGTGCGTTTGTACTAACACTGCAAAACTGGCGCCGTAAAGTAAATTTTGGAAACTTTACCACGTTTGAATACGTTTGCACCAAGACTGAAGAATCGGAGACGGGAATTGTAGATAATCTAAGAGAGGAAATTAATAACCACCTTCAAGCTCTTGAATTTGAAATACAACGTTATTTCCCGGAGTTCTCTGAACAAGAAGCTGCATTAGTACAAAACCCATTTCATGCATCTTTGGATGTTACCGACATTCTCGATGAAGTATAGAATGAATTTTTGGAGCTGCGAAATGACTCCTCAGCGCGTAATTTAGTTCAGGAAAAATCGTTACCTCAATCTTGGTGTGCTATGCGTCATTCGTATCCTAAAGTTTACATTCTTTCTAGTCGAATAGTAGTTTCATTTGCTTCTACTTACCTCTACAAAAGTGGATTTCCAACTCTGCTACAGATCAAGACAAAAGAATAAGCTGGATGTTCAAGATGACATAAGATTAGCCGTGACAATAAGTCAACCAAGAATTATAACACTTGTTAAGCAGATGTAAACTCAATCATCACATTAATCATTAATACTTAATAATTAATACTTTATAAAAAATGTTAAGTCCTAAAATATATTTTTTCAAACCCTTTATTTTTGTTTTATTGATCCAATATGGCGGTTAGAAAAGGGGGGTGGCGAACATTTTTAAAAAATCTAAAAAGTGTCGCGATTGAGAACCACTGAACTAGAAGATCACTGACAACACTGGAACTTAACGGGAGGGCATTCGACAACAGAGGAGAACTATTAATAACGTTGGCTCTAAAAGAGGACTTCTTTGACAACATTAACGTTACAATTGCTTCGCAAAACCGTACATAATTTACATTTGCGCTAAATCCTTAAATTGACGAACCAATAATTAATTTTATTTTTTCAATTACATTACTTCTTTTTAATGTTCCGGACGGAACACTTATGGGATCATTTCGATGTCCGTCTGTCTGTCCGATTTTCTTCGAAACTTTTTGTCGTATGAAGTTGAAATTTGGCACAAATATAGGAGTTAATGTCCCAATCACAGCCATGTAGTCTTGAAAGTTAAATTTTGACTTAAGAGGTCAGTTTTGGCGGGTGAAATTGGAAATGAAACAAAAAAAAATACCAGGTGATCGAGTGCAATGTCAAATGAAAGCTTGTGAAAACGCAAGTTCAAAAATATGTATGATGTAATACACTTTTCGTTATATTATTTAAAAAAAAATCCCAAAAATTTTGACAAAATTCTGGAATCTTCTTTATAAAGTGTGAATTGAGTGAAAATGATTACCATTGCATTATGTTTGATAATTTATTTGGTATAAAAAATCTAAATACCTTGCGATATGGTGGACGTTTTTTAATATATCTTTCAGTACATTACTGATACCGAGACAATAATTTTATTTTATTTGTTTATAATTAAACATATATTTACGTAGTAAATATTTGTTTTACACTGTTATTACTAGATTCTAGATTGAGCTACACTGATTTATTGGCTATTAGGTAGCTAAGATGCTATAACTATTAGACATTATTGAGTAAGAAGAAACGAGAAAATACATATTTGATTTTACGGATCATCAGGATCCTAATTAACTTAACCTAGGTAAGGATTTTATTTTAAAAGAAATCTACGTACGGAACACTAATTGCGCAAGTCCGACTTGCATTTGGCCGGTTTTTTAGTTAAAGCCCTTCTATCTTACTGTGTTTTAGGATATTAAAACCACCAGCGTGGTTATTTGTTTCTTAATTTTTTTTTTGTTGATAGCGCTATCAACAACAAAAAAGAAACAAATAACCTGAGCTAAATATATATGGCAGTACTATAAACGTAGTTTACATGTTGTGTTCGTCCCAATTTTAAAATAAAAATATATGGTACTAACTATTGATTAACAAGTGGTTCTTGTAACGAAAAAATATTGTAATTCACTGTTAATGGGCTATGATAAATATTAACCTAAACATTCACGTCCAAGGTAAGAATTAACCGAACATTCATAGAGTTGATTATTTTAGTCTTAACAAATTAACAATACGTGTATTTTCAAAATGCATTTTATGGATTAAATATGTGTACTTTTAGCCAAACTAAACAAGAATTTTGAGAAAGGAAAACTGTGCCGAAACATCAATAATAAAAGGAAAGGATCGCAATAAATTTTGGGAAGTTTCATTCTATAATTGACCTCCAAACTCAAGAAAATTGAAAAATAAAAATAATATGCCTTATTTTATATATATATATATATATATATATATATATATATATATATATATATATATATATATATATATATATATATATGTATATATATGTATATATATGTATATATATATATATATATATATATATATATATATATATATATATATATATATATATATATATATATATATATATATATATATATATATATATATATATATATATATATATATAAATATTGAGATAACTCTAAAAATAAGTTAAATTAAGTTATAGCAATTTCCATAATAACTTTTTTGCAAAAACTTCCTTATTTTCTATGTACATAAGCATCAGTAACAATAGCCTGGGTAGGTCTGTTGATTACATCCAATAGCGGATCTGGAATTCTGCTCAAGGTTGGAAAGGTGTGGAAATATTTAAAAAGCGCATTTGCCATTCCACAAAAACATTTCTTAAATAGGAATTTGTTTTTGATGTTATGTTAAGTACTAGGGCTAAATTATGCTGAATTGCAAAAAATTTATTTGCATCCCTTTTTGTGCAGTTGTTTTGATTAGACAAAAAAAAAACGAAAATCTAAAATCAGTGAATCAAAAATAGAAACAACGATTCATATTCTTACATTCGTCTATACAATAATAACATAACTATTCAGTGTACGGTATTTCTTATTTTATTAATTAATTATTTTTATAAAATTCATTTGCAGTTTTCATTCATCTTATTCCTTGTAATTGCTTTTATATTAAGATTTATTAGTAATTTTTCGAATTTCATATTTTAGAATAGTTTTCTAACATTTATTAAATATTTAAAAAATAAAAAACTCGGTGGTGATTTATTATCCTTGTAAACACATAGTTCTAAAATAAGTCCTGAATTTGACTTTCTCAAGTACAGAAGTAAATTCTCACTCTCTTTCGCCGAATAAAGCGTATATAGGTTTTATCCATATTTTAAGTATTATATTATCATTTCGTTCGCGAGTTCTCGTGCCAACACATCGACCGGCCGAAAGTCAGATTGACTGACGAAAATAGGAAAGTTTTTTGTGATTTAAAAAGCATAAGATTTGAGGAAAACATTTTGGAGGGTATTTATTTCATGAATAAAATACCTTCCATTAGCAAGAGAAGTAAAAACAATCATTTACCTGCTGTTCCATAAGTACGTTCCCACTAACCGAACCATTTGTTTTTTTAAAACTTGTTTCATGTCTGTCTAACTTTTTTTTGGTTTCACTGTATTCAGGTCTCAATGGCTTTTATATACTATTTCTGTTAAAATTTAGATAATAATAATAAATAATAGAGAAACAAAAACACTGAAATGGAAGTATATTACGATATATACACAATCACCCTACTTATCCCCTTACCTGATCCGTTTTACTCCATATATATTTTAGTATAAGAAATTATTTCACAATCAAGATTGAATATCCCAATTAAGGACCAGAAAACATTTTTAGAATACTAATTAACAGGGTATGATGACCCCACCCCTTTAACCACCTTCCTGTGTTAACGATAAAAATAATAAAAAAAAGAAAATGTTATGTTTCGACTTGACTGAAAGAATCACGAAAAAAAATTTATAATACGATTGGCTCTTTATATTTTATAATAAATTATAATTAAAATTTAACAATTCTCCCAACTAAAAAACCCCGACAAATTCTCATAATACTACTGAAGCTATACGAGATGCTCCCAAATTTTTCACCCCCTTTCCCTATTAAAATTGAAAGTAATGAAAAAATAACTCAATTTTGATATTCCTATAGTTTAAAAACCCTGAAGAGGACATCGAGTACGATATATATGAAGCAACCCCTCTAATTTTCACCCATAGACCCCTTATATATTTTACCATAAATAATATATTTAAAATTTGTCAATTGCATTAACCAGAAAACCTTTGAAAGGATATATAATGGTATATATGTGTACGCAACAACCTCTTGAGTTTCCACTCCTTTCATCCCTTATATGTCTAAGTATAAATATTTATGCATAATATTTGTTCATTACCTCAACAAGAAAAACAGGAAAAAGTATTACCTTTAAAAACCTTACAAAATTTATCTTTGTCCAGCCCTTTCACCCCCTTCATCTTAAGCAATAATATATATATATATATATATATATATATATATATATATATATATATATATATATATATATATATATATATATATATATATATATATAGAAACCGAAAAAAATATATATATATATATATATATATATATATATATATATATATAATAAAATATATATATAATGATTTAGTGTTTTTAAATACCAAAAATGGGATCACTTCGATGCTGAGAATAAAGAAAAGTGTCCGTAAGTAGTACATTATATGTATTTTTGAACTCGTGTTGTCACAAGCTTTATTTTGGCACCCCACTCGATAACTTGGAAAATTTTTTTTTCACTTCCGATTTCACCTCACAAAACTAACCTCTTAAGTCAAAATTTAACTTTCAAAACTACACGGCTCTGATTGAGCCATTAATTCCTATTTTTGTGCCAAAATTGAGTGTGATAGACAGACAAACACACCGAAGGGAGCCCATATGTGTTCTGTATGTAACACCAAAAACACCAAATCATTTTAGGGTATTACTCTGCTCTCCAGATAAAAAACAATTGTATTGATTTATTAAATATTTTTGACTTTTGTTTTATGAACATTAACATATAAAAATATCTGTGCACCTATAAACATGGTATCTCAATATTTGAAAATACTGAAACGAAAAACTGGATATTTTAAAATATTAATAAATAAAAACAAAACATAACAAAGTATATAAATATACCATCTACTACATTTTGGTCGGGTGGGGAAGTGATACATTTTTTGCCCCATCTCTTAATTCCGCTACTGCTTTCGTCATATGTAATGGCAATATTTAATTGTTAAAAATAAAAAATATTCAACGAGAATATATTTACAGCCCGTGATTTAGGAAAAATTTCTGATTTTAGGTATTATAGTAAATCAGGGCTTTAAATCATCTTTAGTTCTTGGGAAAATACGTCATCTAGTACAATACAACCAAGTTGCGAAATAGTGTCCGGCCATAACACAAGGATATAATATTTAGAAAGTAAGAAATG
>CM032447.1:141331370-141363870 GCA_019049505.1 Pachyrhynchus sulphureomaculatus
TACCAAAAATTTTCGAGATACTAAAATTAAAGGTAGCAAAAATTAAGATATTGGGGCATAAAAGCTAATTTTTTTCAAAAATATATACTCTAGTATAAAATGTCTTTCAGGTACTTTTAATTTTCTTAGATCATTTTCTTAAAGATCTTTTATATTTGTTTCTATAAAATTTTTAGGCCTAAACTGATTTTTTCTAATTTAACAACTTTTAATGAAAACTTGTTTCTAAAAAATTTTAAACAGAAAAATGTTTACAATATATTTGATACTAAGACTAGCGTTTTTTTTAAACCCGAATATTACATATATTTTTTTAACAAAAGTAATGATGACTGAAAACTAATGCTATACCTTTGTTTTCATTAAAAAATATACCGGTCAAGTGCAAGTTGAACTTGCGCAATAGTGTTCAAAATAAAAAATTTTGTTACGGAGGTATAAAATGATCAGTGACTTCACAAAAAACACACCCCAAATGAGTTTTCAACAAAGTTTGTTTCCAATCTTTACTGAAAACTGATGACCTCGAAATTTTTGTTATTTTTACATACCAGATAAATTATTAAAGGTAATTCACTCGTGATAATTTTCGTTCAATCTACACCCCGTGGAGAATATTCCAGAATTTTTTCAAAATTTTTTGATAAGTACTTTTCGAGATAAGGCGGGGGGACAGCGATTTTTCGCGATTTTTTAAAAATAATACAAAGAAAAATGCGCTCAAGTATTACATTATATGTATATGTTTACTCGTGTTTTCACAAGCTTTCATTTGACAGCACACTCGATGATCTAGTAAAAAATTTTTTTTGTCACTTCCGATTTCACCCCCCAAAACTAACCCCTTAAGTCAAAATTTAACTTTCAAAACTACATTACCAAATTTCAACTTTCTATGACAAATAGTTTCGGAGAAAATCGGACAGACAGACGGACATCGAAATGATCCCATCCGGAACACTAAAAAGAAGTAATGTAATTGAAAAAATAAAATTAATTATTGGTTCGTCAGTTTAAGGATTTAGCGCAAATGGAAATTATTTACGGTTTTGCGAAGCAGACGGACGGACACCGAAGTCATCTTATAAGTGTTCTGTACGGAACACTAAAAAGATGTTATAGCGTGATGAAGCTTCTAATTTCCCTAGGGTCACAAAGTTGTATTTTGTTAAGTTAAAAAAGTCGCAAGAATTGAAAAAAGCAAATTGATAAAAAATTTACAAAAGTGTCCGAAATATAAGATAATAAGCATATTTTCAGCGATTTTTTTTAGAAATATCTCAATTTTCAGAGGTAATGACAGCCATGTGGTTGCCATAGTCTTCCTTCCCCGAACTAAAAATAATACCAAAATTCAAATGATGCGAACTTCGTGGAGGTCACCATATGCATAAACTGTTTTGACGTATGAAGTTGAGTTGATTTAAAGATCAAAAGAAAAACTAAAATATATCTTTTTGTATATAATCCTGTTAGAGAAAATTTTAAGAACGTTATGTTAAATCTGTCCATCTAGATCTCTCTAAAACCAAACATTCAGTCTACAGCATGAAAATGGTATGGTTGCAAATAAGGTAAAGTTGTAATGAAATGAAACAAATTCTATAATATTAACTATATTTTTTTTTTAAATATTATAAAATTTGATAAAATTGATTTATTTTGATAAGAATATTCTGTATTTTTTTTAGTTTAAAATTTTAATAATTTAAATTTTACGTAATAAAACATGGCTAATTTTGATTTTATTTTTTTTGTGAAATCTTTTGTAATGGGTTTACATCTGACATTTTTTTATTTAAAGAAATATTCCCATTTATTTTTGGGATCTCACAAATAAAATGTATGCCATAGAAATTAAAACTACAGGGCATTTCAAACTTAATTATTACTGAAATATAGAAAAAAAAAATCAAGTGGTCAAATAATTGGTTAACTTGGGCCTGCAATCTCATCGTACTTATTTGTGACATTATTAAGTTACCTGAAATATTTTTTATTCCTACAGAAGTAATAATTACATAGACTTTACTGATATTAGTTATAAAAATAATCTTACATAATGATTAGAGATTTAACAACAGAAAATAAATTTTATATCTGTATTAAAATTTACCATAGTAATATATATTTCATAGCTACTGTTCCCAAGTAAAGGGCCTCTTTTTTTTTATCTATTGATTTTTTTCATTTAAAAAATAATAGTATTTTGTTAGAATAATTTATAATTAACAAATTTAAATAACCAAAAGCAAAATAAATTATTACAGTAAAATTATTGTTATTTCATACATAACTCCAAAGGTTTTTCGGAGTTTAATTTTAATAACATATTGTTTTAAACCAAAGTTTTACTTATTATTATATTTTTAGTAGTTCCTTCCACGCATGACCAATAAAAGGTAAAGATTTTTTTAAGTACAAGCAACATGCTTAGCCTAGTTCTAAAATTAAATTTGTGCAGTCAGAAGAAGAAAAATGCGATTAATTGTTAGTTATTTCTTTTTAGAAAGTATGACGCAAGTTATTAAATAAGCAAAGAATTTCATCTGTCCGTTGAAAAAAGCTATTTTTTTTTTACCTATAATATATGTTTCTATATTATATGCAATACAAACTATTGAAAGTCACTTACTTAACATATACTAGTGGAGGTTTTCATCTACTTTAATGAAAAATTAAATTGATAGTTTTGTAAAACTATTGTAGAGTTTGCGGTTTCTTCTGATTTGCCTGGATAATTTATTCTCAGCAGTACTGGAATATTATCATTTTAAATATTCTAAATTCTAAAATAACTATTTTAACAAAAAAATCATTATTTTATTAATGTTTGGTAAGGTTAAAATCAGCCATATAAGAATTCACCTACGTATTATTATATTAACACGGGTTTATAGTAATTACATTTTACCGTCATTCGATCATGAACACCTACTCTTATATAAACTCAGAATATTTTTTGAGCTATAAAATTTAGCTGCTGTTGAAACTTAATTCTACGCATACTTTAAGTATCTTTTCAATAAAAATTTGACTTTAAAATGTTCATGCACGCCGCTATACTATAAATGTTTATATTATATGTAAGTCCGTTACAATTACTTTCGATTTTTCTAGTTGCAAACTCTTCATAAAGGATATTTCAGAAGGGAATGAAATTGTAACTTGCTTTTCGTCACTGATAATGCTAGATATCAGCATTTGGAACCAGTTTCAAAAATAAAATGTAACCTTTTGTCAAATAATATAGCGTTATAAAATCGATTTAATAACAAAAACAAGTTTAACTATGAATGAAAATGGTTCTCTTTGTTAGCTAATGGTCATATATTTCAAAATATCACTGTTCAAATGTTTCGATAAATGTGAACTTAAACATGGCACAAAGTTATTAGATACATGATGACATTTTGCGATATGTTTAAATATCCGACCTCTAACATGACCTGACACCTCAGGGCATGTTAGACTTTGATTTTACAAGAACTTTAATACAAATAATCAATCGGCATTGGTGTATAAATGGCTCTTGTATTTCACAAGTTGCCTTTTGTGGATGTTCACTGGTTTACTAAACGTCCAAAAATTAAAGGAAATATAAATATAGTTTTCTAGACTACTGTGAATAATAAATGAATGAATTTAAAACAATAATAGATTACTCTCCAACAAAAAATATAGAAGATTGGTTTTTATATTTATTTTATAATCTGAAAAACTGTTAATATTTAAAATAGATAATAGGTTATACAAAAATTGTTTAAAAACTGTAAGACAGTGAGATTCTGTAAACTATCCAGTGTTTTTCTATTTAGATTGTGTAATATCTTCGTTCTTACTAAAGTACAAATTCCATAGCTCTTTATGGTCTTCGTATAATACAACAAATAATTCTATAAATAATCCTGCGCTGACTTGTGTATTCATCAGAATGTTGCATGACAGCATTTTCTGGCGAAACCCCAAAACTGGTTTAAAATACCTGTATAAATTTCTTCTTATGGGTGACAAGATGTTTAGTGGATTAAATTTTACAGATGGTAGATTTTTTAAATCATTAATAGTATGTAAATAATTAGAGTAACCTGTGATATGAATAAAAAAGTATCATTGATGAAAATAGTTTCTATGCATGTCTATTTTGTTAATTTGTGTGCTATTCTATATAATAGAGAGATTTTGCAACGCTTATTTTTCATATGCCTTTATCATTGTCGTTATCTAAAGCATGCGCAGTATTAACGCGAAGGTTAGATTAGTATTCATCTTCTATAAACTTAGGGGATTTTTTTTCATTCATTTCATCGTTAAGCGTTATTAATATTTGATGGGTCCACACAAGTTTCTAAATTAAAATTGTGGTTTCTGTCACTTCGTTCAATATTTCCAAGATAATATGAATGTGCGATAAAAAAAAATTCATTTGAAATTAACACTATACACACTATAATGCCATTGAGAGAAAGACTGCAAAGTGTCAACATAATCTGCGGACTAATTAAAAATTTTCAGTGCTATTTGCAATAAAAGATTATCGTTTCAATTTTACTGTATTTTCTTAGCGGTTTGAAAAGTAGAAAAAAAAAAACAAGTAACAATAATTGGGATAAGAATAACGAACTTCAAATAACCTCTCTTATAAGTTCCGAAATAAGGGAAATCGTTATCCTTAATAAAGGATTCTCTTATTTTGTTTCAATATTGTGTCAGCTCCGAATGGTGGGCGCATGTTTCAAATAACGGTAACAGCTGAGTCCTTATATTTAATTTCTCCCCTTTACACTGCGCAAGCTTCAAACGGTGGGCGCATGTATCAAATACAGATAAAGATAGTGGCCTCGTCTCCGGTATCACATAACAAGAATTTGCTAATGTACGTATGTCTCATGTTTATTACTAACTGCGTTAAGATTGTCCGAAAAGAAATCCAAGTGGCAATCCAGGAAATGAGTTTGAGGGACATATTACATTTAGAGTTGTAACAAATCCTCCCCCTCTCCCGATCCTTCAAGGAGGTGTAGGTTTCTAGAGTCTCATTCCCTTCGTCATTGAGATTCTATTTATTGTATAGGGGGTCTTTTTTTATTGCGGAGTTTCGCCCCGCGGTTATCGTTTGGCGCCACGTTGTCTGCCGATTGGTTCTCTCATCTATATAAACAACTCCGCCTTCAGTGTTCTTTTTTTTCCTAAAGAAACGCCTTTTATATTCATGTACCCCTGCCCCTTGACCCTCACTATGCCGCTGATCTGTGGTGATACGTATAGGTCGTGTTTAAGACTGTACATTATTCCATGCTAAACTTTTTTTAACTTTTGAGACCCTCGAAATTCAGGTGCGCATTGCACTAAAGTCCTGCATTAAATTCGCGTAAATACGGTAGTTAAAAACAAATAGACTCTTTGTAAAACCTAAATACGTTTTGCACACCAAATTAAATCCGTTCAACAGTCTCCTGCAAAATCTCCAAACAAGCTTGAAACATCTCTATAAATTTTATCTTGCGGACAAGTCGTTCGGTGGGTTAAATTTCACAGACGTTGGTAGATTTACTTTAATAACATTGACATGATTACGTGGATTGAATGTAAGTAGTTCATACAGTCAATTTTAATTGGAAATAAAATTGAGTAAAGATGAAGCGAAGAGCAAGCAATGTCCTTAATACTATAGGCTGTTAAGAGTTACGACCAGGTTAACTGTAAACAAATACTTTTGATGTAATAGTACACGAAGGAGTGGAAATAATTCCCCCGGGCCCGGCATCCAGGGAAACCTGAATTTTGAAAAAAAAATTTTTTAATTTTTTAGTAAAATTCTATATGAAAGGGTTATTATTTATAAAAGAAGTCCCTTTTTTGAAGCGTCCCTTCTACAACCGTATATATATATATATATATATATATATATATATATATATATATATATATATATATATATATATACATCATCGTCACCATCATCATCATTAGCCTTTATTCGTCCACTGTTGGACATAGGCCTCCCCAAGGCTTTTTCCATCTTCTCCTGTCCTGAGCAGCAGCTATCCAATTCGTATTAATTATTTTTATGTCGTCGGTCCATCTAGTTGGCAGTCGACCTCGGCTTCGTTTTATCCGCTCTTGGCCGCCATTCCAGGATTTTTCTAGTCCATCTATTATCCTTTGATCTCGTGATATGTTCCGCCCATCTCCATTTTGCTCTAGCTACTCTCTCCAGGACATCCTCTACATCCGTTCTCCTACGAATGTCCTCATTTCTTACTCTGCCTCCAAGTATTGCACGTTCCATTTTACGTTGTGTTTTTTGTGGTTTACCTATCGATGTTTTGGTCAGGGTTAGAGTGTCTGAACCGTAGGTGAGGACAGGTAGGACACAGATATTGAAAGTTTTCCTTTTCAAAGTGATTGGGACGTCATTTTTGAAAACATCGCGAAGTTTGCCGTATCCCAACGTTATTCTTCTGGTCAGTTCCGCTGTCTGTTATCTCTTCCAATCCTCACCTCATGGCCCAAATATATATAACTTTACACCATCTGTATCTCCTGACTATCTATGTGCAGGGGTTAACTGGGCACTAAGTTGGTCATCATTTCATCGTTGGTCTTTTCAAAGCTGATCTTTAATCCGATTTTTTGTGTTGCATTCTGCAGTTCTTGGGTCATAATCTCAGCTTCCTCCAACTTGTCAGTTATGAGTACAATATTATCCGCAAACCTGAGATTGCTGAGATTTTCCCCATCGATATTGATGCCTCTATTTTCCTAATCTAGATTTTTAAACGCATACTCCAATACAGTGATGAATAATTTCGGCGACAAAGTGTCACCCTCTCTAACACCCCTTTTTAATTCGATCTTTTTTGTAGGAGAATGGAGATTGTTCGTTGTTGTATCATTTCTGTATATATTTTTTACTATGCCTGGACCTCATAATAGGGGGTAGCTCGACCGTATCGAATGCCTTATGGAAATGCACGAAGACAAGTACCAAAGGTCTATTATGTTCGACAGACTTTCAATTACCGTTTTTATACACTGTAAGTTCAAATTTTGATTCCAGTATATTTTTAAGATTATGGTGTATATCTTGTATAGGTGATCAAGTAAGCTAATTGGCCTATAGTTTTCTAGGTTTGTCTTGTCTCATTTTTTATGTATCAATATCGTGAGAGAATTGGTCCACAGAGTTGGAATATTTTGGCTATGTAGGCATAGATTGAAGAGTTCTAAGATTTTATCTTTCAGTATTGGTCCTCCAAGTTTTATAGCCTCTGTTACTATTCTATCCTCTCCAGGAGCTCTATTATTTTTAATTTGATTAACTGCGTGGTACAGTTCGTCGCTGGAAATATCAGGTGTGTCTTCAGAGCCCTGGTTTTGTACCTTTTGTAATACCTCTTTTCTTATTTCGTCTGTTTGAGATTTATATAGAGTTGTGTAGAACTCTTCTACGATGCAGAATAGTGTATCTCTGTTCGTTACCAAACTGCCATTCTTGTCCTTTAGTTGAGATATTTGTCTTTTGCCATTTGTGATTTTTCTTCTCATGACTTTCATACTTTTATTTTCTTCGTAGTTCGTGTTATTTGTTCATTTTTGTACTTTCGTATGTCTCTTCTAATATATCCTTTAATATATCCTTATTGCATGTTCTTATTTCTTTTGGTTCTGTGTTTGGATCGCTCATTTTTAGTCTTCTTTCTTCCATGTTTGTTCTTGTTTCTTGGCTAATTTTTTGTTCTTTTTCATGTTTTGGACAAAATCTATTTTGTGATTGTTTAATTGTTTCTACTATATCGTTGTTAAAGTCATTTATGTTAGTTGGTGCTGGTTTGTTCTGTAGAATGTTGTCAATGTGTTGTCCAAATACTTTCTCGTCAATTGGTTTTGGTTTATTCCTTAATAGTTCTATGCCTTTCTAGGTATGTGGACATTTCAATATTAGCTCTAACTAATCTGTGATCACTCGATGTCGTGAATCTGTTAAGGACTGTCACATCTTTAAATATATATTTTTTGTTGGTAATAAAGTAACCTATTTCATTTAAGGTTTTCTCATCGGTACTTCTCCACGCCCACCTTCTGTGGGCCTTTCTTTGGAAAAAGCTATTCATAAGAAAAAGGTAATTTCCTAGAAGGAAGGTTAGCAATGTTTCACCTCTTTCATTTCTACCTGGACTACCAAAGTTTCCGAGAGCTATTTCTGATGAGTCCACTCTTACTCTGACTTTAGCGTTGAAGTTGCCGCATATGATTGTAAAATGTCCCGGATTCTCTTTAATGGCATTTAATAGATCTTCATGGAGGATATCTACTTCGTCGTCGCAATGTGTTGATGTCGATGCATAGGTCTGTATGAGTTTCAAGGTATATCTAGGGTGTAGTCGTAGATTTATTGATATTACTATTGTGGATATTGCTTTTGTACATACACACACACACACACACACACACACACACACACACACACACATATATATATATATATATATATATATATATATATATATATATATATATATATATATATATATATATATATATATATATATATATATATATATATATATATATATATATATATATATATATATATATACATGTTCCGCAGGTCTAAAAGATGGTATAGTCGCTTTGTTTCTGGAACTTTCAAAGTCAATAGCAGATACAGTTGTTAGAATTTTGAAAAATGTGAGGAAGACCGGCATGTAAGTAGCTGTGATATCAATAAGAAATCAAACATCTATCACTAAACAATTTTAGAAAGGTGGCTACAAAAGATGCTTACTGTTTGAGTGCCACATGATTTAACGCAAAAAAATTTAATTGGTCGAATTTCCATCTGCAAAACTCTATAGAAACGTAACGAAATTGAGCCATTTCTGAAGCGGTTGATCATCGTAAAGTGGATGGTCGAAAAAGGATGAAGCTAGACAAATGATGGCAAAGTCCGGATTGATGCCAAAAAAGGTGATGCTATATGTTTGGTGGAATTGGAAAGAAATCGTGCATTATGAGCTGCTGGCCAAACGATTGTTTTTGTACTCTACTGTCAGTAATTGACAAGGTTGAAGCAAGCGATTGCAAAAAAATCGTCTGGAATTAGTCAATAGAAAGGGTGTCGTCTACCACCATGACAACGATAAACCACACACATCTTTGATGACCCGGTAAGAATTGACATAGCTGAGCTTAGAAGTTTCGTGTATACGCGCCCAGCTGGATGCCTTACGCATATACCATTTAAAGGTGAATTTTTATATACAATAATTTACCGAATGTTTAGTTTAATGCATTCACCGTATGCGTCCGATTACCATTTGTTTCGCTCTCTGCAGAACATCGTGAGTGGTGTTAAGTTAGTTTAAAAAGAGGCCTGTGAAAATCACTTGTTACAATTTTTTGCCCAGAGACTACAAAAGTTCTACAGTGACAGGATTATAGTGTTACCAGAAAAACGGCCGAAGTTCATTGAATAAAATGACACATATTTGGTTTATTAAAGGTCTTTCAAAATTTAAAAAAAATTGTCTCAATTTTTATTTTAAAAGGCTCAATAATTTTTTGATAACCTAATATAGATAAAACTAAACTTTTGTATGTATGAACGAGAGCGAGAAATCCAATGTTTATATACTGTTCTTTCACCATTTTTCAAATTTTTATTTTAAATCTTCTCATCGAAACATTCATACCATCAAGCATAACAACATTAAAAACAAAATCCTTCCACGGCAATTAGATCGGATTCAATTTTAAACTTTTTCAGTGAATCTAGTCGGTTGTTATTTTATACTCTTATAGTGGTCACAAATATTTAACCTGATAGGATATATCGAAAAATTGCTTTATAGAAGTAGTAACAAATATTTAACCTGAACTAATTTTAGAAGTAGTAGTTACATATATTTAGTAGCAGCGGCGAATAAAGAATTTAAGTTTAAATTGAATGAAAAATATTAGACATTTTAATTTACCGAGTTACTTTATCACATATAGGTGCCAGAATGACATGTTTTAAAACATTTGATTGTTTTCGGTTTGTGTGCATGTTGCAGAATTACTTTTGAACCGTTGAAAAAATTTTCACGAAGATTCAGACTGAGCTATATTAGATGGTAGATTTAAATAATCGATTAATGTTTATTTATACAGGGTGGTTGAAGAAAATGACACTTATGTTTCTAGTTAGAACAGCGACATAATCTAAATTAAATGCAAACAAGGAATTACATTTGATATTATTTTCATGTAGGTACCACTGCGAGCATAAGCGGAAAATTAAGCAAGGACATTTGTGATTATGTGAGTGAATTTGTATGTCCGTGTATAATCCAAAAATGACTAAAGTTGCCCAGCAATGCTTTAGCCTCTATTAGATTGATTATGTTGTTCCGGAGAAAAGGAAATATCTTTTTGTCATGGGTAATATATGGAGAAAGTGCCTGCAGTAAACTAGTAGATAAATGAGAGTTTTGGTCCCTTTTCAATCTTCTTTATTGCTTAAATGGTAGAAACCATGTGGCCGAAGCTGCAAAAATATGCGAGCAGAAAACAAAGGGATCAAGGTAAATAAGGAATATATTTGATCTTTGATTGTCTTAGTCGATACTTGTTGGAAATTCATAATAAAATTATATAAAATCAACACTAAGTTTTAATTTCCAATGTATTTAAAATGACTTGACAATTGTTCCACCATAGAATGGCTTCTTCAGAAGTGAATTAGAAAGAAAAATGTTTGGTAATAATATTGGTTATATAATGCTTAAAACTATCCTTAATTACAAAAGATTATGTTAATTATTATATTATGTACTGACAAAATAATTTTAAAGATGCAAATCTGTGGTACTATTTCAGAAAACTAATAAAGATTAAGTAAAGGTGAATGGTTTAAGTCTGCCTGTTCGTTTAATAATATATTGGAGTTTTTTCGTTTGTTAATTTAAAGACATTCAAGCCTATTTAATTTTTTTGATTTATTTTCTACATATAGGATTTTGAATGTATCATCAAAATTATGAGATTCGTATTATATGGGTTGAGTAATGTGAATTGTTCTTGTTTTTTTAAATAACTATGTTTATGTTCTTTAATGCGAGTTTCAAAATATCTACCATTTTGTCCTATGCAGGTTTTAGTACAAGATCCACAATTTAATAAATAAACTCCTGATTTTAAAGATTTATTAGATTTGTTTTTGTTATATTCCCTAAGGTATTATTGGTTTTAAATGCTATTTTATTGTTCTTTTTTGTTAAATGTTTTGAAATTGTTCTAGTTATGTTCCCTGTAGAGAGATTGTTTGTTTAAATGATTTTTTATTCAAGATATTATCTATAATGCTAGGGTCATATTCATTATTAATTGCTATTTGTTTGATTATGTTGCATTCTTTGTTAAAATTAGTTTTAGTCATAGGAATATGTAACAGTCTATGTATGAAAGAGTTAAAAGCTGCATTTTGTGAGTATAAGGGTGGGATGAACTATTGTGTATGACTATGTTTTGATATAGATATGTGTAAGAAATTTATATAGTTATTGGTTTCTAATTCTAAGGTTAATTTAATGTTAGGATGCAAATTATTTAGAAAGTTAAGGAAGATTGTTAGTTGTCTATCTGCTCCTGTGAAACAGGAAATGATATCATCAACATATCTATGCCAGTAAACAATATTTTTGCTTACCCCCCGTTTTGATGAATTTTTAGTTCTAAATGATCCATGAAAATTTCCGCTAGTAAAGGGCTCAAAGGATTACCCATTTTTAGATCTTCTTTAGATGTATAAAAGTTAACGTTGAATTCAAAATAGTTTTGATCCAAGCACATCGTAAGTAAATCTAAAATATCCCGTTTAATAATTTCCTTTACTTTATTCTTGATTAAGAGTCTATCTACTAATGACTTCATATGGTGGGATACTAGAAAATAAGTTTTGTACATCAAGTGAGATAATTCTAGAATTTTCTGGTAAGTTAATGTTTTTAATTTTATCTATTAGTTCATAAGTGTTGGATATAATATATTTCGGTTTAAATTTGCAATGTTGTCGTAGTAAAGGGATCAATTTTTGTGATAATTGGATTGATGGTGCCGTAACAAAAGATACAACTGGTCTAATAGGGAAATCTTTTTTATCTATTATAATTTAATTAAAGGGAGTATAATTTTGAATTATAAAGCCAAATCTAATAAATCTTTAAAATCAGGAGTTTATTTATTTAATTGTGGATCTTGTACTAAAACCTACGTAGGACAAACTGGTAGATCTTTTGAAACTCGCATTAAAGAACATAAACATAGTCATTTAAAAAACAAAAACAATTCATATTACTCAACCCATATAATAAATGAATCCCATAATTTTGTTGTTACATTCAAAATCCTACATATAGAAAATAAATCTAAATAACCGGTCAAGTGCAAGTTGAATTTGCACAATTAGTGTTCCGTACGTTAATTGCTTTTAAAATAAAAAATTTTGTTACGGTGGTATAAAATGATCAGTGACTTCACAAAACACACCCTAAATGAGTTTTCAACAAAGTTTGTTTCCAATCTTTACTGAAAACTCATGACTTTGAAATTTTTGTTTTTTTTTTTATATACCAGATAAATTATTAAAGGTAATGCACTCCTGATAATTTTCGTTCAATCTATACCTCGTGTAGCATATTCCAGAATTTTTTCAAAATTTTTTGATCAGTACTTTTCGAGATAAGGTAGGGGGACAGCGATTTTTTTAAAATAATACAAAGAAAAGTGTGCGCAAGTATAACATTACATATATATTTTTTACTTGTGTTTTCACAGGCTTTCATTTGACACCACACGATGACCTGATCCGAGACCCTTAAGTCAAAATTTAACTTTTCTGATGAGACAATCAATTCCTATATTTGTACCAAATTTCAACTTTCTACGTCAAATAGTTTCGGAGAAAATCGGGTGTGACAGACAGACAGGCAGACACCGAAGTGATCTTATAAGTGTTCCGTACGGAACACTAAAAATTAAATATGCTTGAACGTTTTGAAATTAACAAATGGAAAAACTCCAATCTATTAAACGAACAGGTAGACTTAAACCATTCACCCTTACTTAATCTTTATTGGTTCTCTGAAATAGTATCACAGATTTGCATCTTTAAAATAACTTTGTCAGTAAATAATATAATAAAACGATTAACATAATCTTTTGTAATTAAGGATAGTTTTAAGCACTATATAATCAGTATTATTACCAAACATTTTTCTTTCTAATTCACTTCTGAAGAAGTCATTGTATGGTGAAACCATTGTCAAGTCATTTTAAATATATTGGGAATTAAAACATAGTGTTGTTTTTATATAATTTTGAATATATTTGAAGTATTTTTAGCAAAAAGAAACAGTGAAGTGAACAAAAGTAATTAAAGAGTACGTAATTCAAAAGATAAAGCAAGAATAAATGTGCTAACTGTACTTTCTTAGACATACCTTTTAAAATAAAAATATCCGACGATAGAACTAGCATAGCGCAAAAATGTCAATAATTTTTGCTTGTATTTTTACACTTATACTTCCCATTCTATTCCCCATAGTTACGAAGAAAGACGTTTTAATAAATCGCTCTTTAGTAGTAACAATAATAATAAGTAATATTACAAAGATTTTTTCGTATTAATTATCAAATTAGTCCCAGGTATTGGGCATGGTATAAAAAAAAAAATATGAATATTGTCACTAAAAACTACACAACTTTCTAATTCGAAATAATACTCCTAGCTTTGAGAAGCTATTTGCTATGCTTGCAATATATTCATGTCAAAACTCATTTGCTCTCAAATCAACACCCAGCAAATTGAGTGACCATGGTAGGGGAATGGAGTGTCCCGACATGATTATGTCTGGTTCAGCAACGTTAACTTTTTTAGAAAAAACTACCTTCTGTGTTTTTGTAAAGTTAAATTCTGCTAGGTTATTGTCACCCCAAGATAGAAATTTTTCCAGGCCTTTGTTAAGTTGAACGACCTCCTGCCGTTGGCGGATATTTCCATGAGTAATCGATGTTCAAGAGTTCAAAGCGAATGAAGAAATAAGCGTACTGTCATGTGCAATGCTGTAGATTGGATTCCTGGTTTTTTCCAGTAGATCGTTAATGTAAATGAAAAAGAGCGTAGGGGGCAGTATGAAGCCATGGGGCACACTGGCGTTAATAGTGAAGGTGTTAGAAAGAAATCCATCTACTGCTTCTGGTAAAAGAACGCTCTTTGAAAAAACATGAGAGCCATAAACATAACTTTTCATACCTACTAGAAGAGCGTAGCTTAGCCAACAATCCATCTTGCCAAATACGGTCGAATGCCTTGGATATATCAAGAGCAACCACCGAGATTCTCCAAAGTGTTCAATTGCGTTGTTCCAAACATGTGTTATATAAGTTAGAAGATCTCCTGTTGATTTATGTTTACAAAAGCCATACTAATTGTCGCTAATAATATTGATTCTTTCAAGATATTTTAGAAGATGTTGATTGATAGCCTTTTCCATGATTTTCGATATTATGAAAAGCAGTGTGACTGGCCGGTAGTTGTTTGGCAAGGTCTTCTTGCCTTTTTTGGGCATCGGCTGGACTGTGGCTCACTTCCAGCAGGAAGGAAATATTCTTTTTCTCTAGGATAGGTTGAAAGTCTACAGAAAACTGGCATTAGTTCTCGCAGTTTTTGAGTACTATGGCAGGTATTCCGTCAGTGCCAGAAGCTGTTTTGGTGTCTAGCTTCAAAAAAATACGTTTTATAGCTCAATTTTCGAGTTTTGGCTCTTAAATCTCATTGTACCTGACGTTAGTTAGTCAGTATTAAGTGGGCTTGCCTGATAAGTTGGTCCTTATCAGCACTTCCAAAACCTATTATTGAGTGTTTTTCACTTGGTGCTATCAAACAGTAAAATATTTTGTAGTTCTTGTTCGATTTCTCTGACGAGTTCTTTTTAACTATTTGTTATGATATAGAGCCTAGACATTTTAATACAACATATTGGAAATGTGAAATCTTTTGCACAATAACATTACTCAGTATATATCACCACTACACCAAACACTATATTTTTGCATTCGACCCGGGTTTCGCTAAGCATATTAGCTTCATCAGGAGCGATGATTTTAATACGAACTTTAATATTCTTTTCAGAGATTACTTAAATTGTGTGTTGCTAACTTTTGACATAGAACATGCAATAATGAAATTATACCAATGTATTTCTCTTCTCAAACAATGAAAAAACCTTATAGAAACAATGTTCAAAAATGCGCGCTTTAAGTCTCGAATATTGTTCGATATATGCTACAGTGCTTCTTGCTGCAAACAGTATTTGTACTTCTGTGTATATTTTACACAAAAGCTGTCCATTTAGAAGCCATATATTGTTCTTAATGTTAGTATGAAAATGAAATAAAAATGTTAAAAGAGTAATTATCTTTAAAACTGACAAAAAGGGAAACCATCTGAACTACTTTTTATATCTACGTGCGCAAGGTTTTATACCTTGCAGGCAAACGTTTAATATTACCCAAAGTATTCTAAATACACATTACAAATCTTTTATTTTTTGATCTTTTCATGCCCCAGAGGGTATGACTAAGGCATATATTTAAATGAATAATTATTATTTTGCTTATGTTAAGTGTGTTCCTTCCATCTACTTTCCCGTTGGTTCCAAGCGAATGCCCATGGGGAAACAAAATTCTGTAATTACAACTTATATCTCAAAGTCTGTGGGAAAATAAAAATAACGTTACTGTACATACATGTTAAAATATTATGGAGTTTTTGCCAGCGATTCACGTGATTTGTTCTATCAATGTTCTTTTTCGATTTAGATTAGACAGTTGTCACAGCTCTATCGAAAGAGTAAGCCCTGTTTTTAAATTAGTATGATGACAACTGGTGTTAATTACTTATGTCATGTGACTTTCCGTAGAACAATGAACTAGATGAATAATAGAACATGATCCGTAGAAATTTTACTATTGAGGTAATGTAAAAGAAAAGAAAAATGGTTAAAATTTACTGTTAAGAGAACCTAGGTAGGTATATTTCACGTATTATTAGCCACAAAATTAATGTAGTATTAGTAAACCCATACACGATAATCAAATACTTATCTCTCTTTTATATAATTTTCTTCGATACAAACTATTTTAAACAAACAATTGTTTAGAGAGTTATAATTTTCCTGAGGAGAGCAGGAGATATGGTTAATGTTTTATGAATAATATCTTCTGCTGTTTAAAATATTTTAAGAGGACATATTTTTTTCGTTCGTGTAAATAGTAAAGCTCTTTATTCTAAGCATGATGACATATTCAAGTTATATTATTATCAAATTATTTAAGGCTGCCTGCAATCAGATATTTACCTAGAATATTCTGGTCCATAAAAGTTAATCGTAGTAGTATATTTTGTTACCTTATATGCGCCCTATTGTTACCACGCATCTTAATTGTTTCAGTGCTTATTGTGTAGAACCTAAACAGTAGGGAGGTAAAGGTTGAAAGCGAGAAGGAAACTATTTCTTGATTTGGGAAAACCCGGAGCCTTAAACCAAAGATGGTGCTTTGACTATACATCACGGTCATTAAACCCATGACTATATACGAAGTGGTAGCCCGAATGGACGAAAACAAAGCAGAGAAAGACATCCGCGGAACTAAATTGGCTTCGGAGGTTAGTTGGCTTTTGTTCCACTGGGACTATAACTAGCACCCGCAGCACAGCTAAGACAATAATTCTATGATTAATAGCGCTAGATATATGCATAAAAAGTGAGACTATCGATCGTACCTATCGAATGAGCAACAACCTATATAATTTGGACACAGAAAAGTTACGCATCTAATCGACGACAAACTCTTGAATATGCAATCTGATTATACGCTAATGTCGTTTAATTTTGATAAACTCTATAGAATTGGGTGCGATCCAAATCTATAGATGAAGGTGGGGACTCCGACGATGGCAACGGGTCTGGTCTGTTATATAGACGGATTAAAAAGCGGAGTAGGTGCTGGTACATATACAGAAAAGTCCAAGTGCAGTTATAGCATTTCACTAGAGATAAGTGCAAAAATATTTCAGGTAGAAATTCATGCAATACAAGCGTGTGTTCACGAAAATATTAGACGGCACTATCACAACCTAGAAATATATATTCTCTTAGACGGTCAGGCTACTCTGAAAGCGTTGGATGTCTATCAAGCCAACTTAAAATCACGATGGAGTGTAAACGTGAGTTGTTAAAACAATCTTCCAGGAATATCTGGATTAAACTGCTGTGGGTCTCAGGACATTTGGAGATAAAAAGGTAATGAAAAAACGGACGAATTCACAATATTTGGAGGTACAAAATCATATAGGGGTTCAGAACCAGTGTTTAGTATACCAGAACAGGCGGTAATAACAACAATCAATAGGTGATCATATCAGCAACATCTATATCATAGGCTCGCAATATCTGGCCAAAGATATGCAAGGGCCATAATTGGCGGCCCCTTAAAGAAACTAACAACCGACGTCTTCTGTTTAACAAAGGCCCAGATCAAACTAGTGTTGGGAATGATCACCCGCCACTGTCATCTGAGACATATTTAGACAAAATGGGTATGCACAATGCTCCCACGACATGCGGACTATAGTATGTGGTGAAGAGGAAAAAAACTCTATGCACATCCTATATAAATGTTCGGCTTTAACTTGGAACACACATAGACCGTTCTGAGATCTACATCGTGGTGATAAATTACCATATGAAGAACTTGGAACGAAGCTTCTTAAATCGACGATGCTCATGTAACCAAGAGAGGGGACCACAATAAGCCAGGAGGCTGCTATGCACAAACAGACACAATCGCCTACCCCGCCTACAACCAACCAACATTGAATAAAAAAATGTAAACCAAATATTGTTACCACCTTTCCTGTTGTACGGAGTTGTCTTTTTGTAGACTGTGGAACCTGCTTTTATGCATGCAATTTTATTTCCCAAAGAAATGATTTTCAGAAGGGTGTAAGCATAAACTTTCTGGATTATCCTATTCAGACACTCTTGTTTGAAAAGGTTTCTAAAATGGCGTTTTACGCTACATGAAATATCAAAAAATACTGTTTTTTTTTTGTTTTCCAGGAAGCATATATACGCAATTTTTATTATTTTCGTCGATTTTACTTAATGTCACGCAATACACGTAACTGTTTTAACATCCTTTCAAAAACAAATTTACATGTAAGAATAAAATTACAACCAGTGTCCCTCGGCGAAGTCAAAATTTATTATGTGGTTTAAAACTAGTTTTGCCAGAATGTGAGAAAATAACGAAACCAAGCCGAGGTACGATAAGTTTTAAAAATAATGTAATTATTCCTGTTAAATGATTTAAGTTCTATATCTATTAATCGCAGATATGGGGGCCCACAGGTCAAGGCCAGAGGGCAAATTGCTCAATTCTGTTTCTTGACCAATTATTTAGAGTTAAATTTAAAAAATAATCAGGTCTTCGGGCTAAAGGGCTATTAATGGAAATGCGCTTTTATAGCTAACAAATTTTCAAAATTTATAAACTTTGTCAAGTCTCCAATCAAAATCGTATTTTTTTTAACTTATTTAAATTCTAATTAAAAACTAAATTACTCGCTGCTTTTTGCAACAATAAAAATATTTTCTATGTTAAACGTTAAAATGTTCATAACGATTTTTTTTAGAGTAATATATACCAAATATATTTTTTAATTCTTGAAACCAAAAAATATTAAATAATAAAGAAACCGGAATAGTTATATTTTAAGTATAATAAGGACTAATATTATACATTTTAAATATTCTATCCAGGATAACCTATGCCGGTTTCTTTGTCATTAGCAATATTCTTGTTTTTAACACTTAACAAAATATACTTGTCAAAGTCAGTTAATGCCAGTTGTAAAATAACTCTAATTTGGTATTTTCAACTGTTCTTGCTGCTGCTGCTACTCGATACTGTGATCTTGCTGCTGATGCCGCTCGAAGTTAATTGAGAAACCGAAGAACGGTCGCCATCTTTTATAGGTCGGCAGCTACGCAGATTGTAGTTGGGGAGATTGGAAGTGTTCGTCCGGGAATCGGTGTTTGCCGGCTGGGGGCTCGTATCAGTGCTAGTTGCGCGTTCCGGTGCTATGCTGACTGTTGCGTTCTCGATGTTTTATTATTCGTTGGTTTGGCTAGTAGACCTTTCCATGTAGTGGAGATATTAAGGGCACCATCCCGCTTATTTAGCTGTCCATTCTTTTCGATTTCTAAGGCTTCTCTGACTATGCGTGTTTTCTAATGTGAAATCGAAGCTATTTGTTTAGATCCCTCAGAGTTGATATTGTGACCAGTGTCATGATGGTTCTGAAAAAGTTGAGTTGTTTGTTTTTGAAGTTTTTGTTCGGTTTGTTTGCTCTATATACAATTTGTGGCAGTCTCGCATGAGATGCTGTAAACTCCATGGTTTTCCAGTTTTCTCTTGTCCTTAGAGTTACTCAGATGTCTGCCAGAGTGTTTTGGGGTTTGTATTCTGTGCCAATGTTGTGTTTTCTTAGGACTCTTCCAATCCTATCTGTAACTCCTTTCACATACGATAATAGGACTCTATTTTGGTTGAGGTCCTGTTCTTCAGTCTTTGTCTGTGGATGGCGTGGCCTTGGTAATGGATTCTAGATTGCGCTAAATTGATTTATTGGCTATTAGGTAGCTAAGATGCTATAACTATTATATATTATTGACTAAGAAAGACGATGAAAATACATATTGGATCTTAAGATATATACATGTCAGGGATTTAATTAACTTAGCCTAGGTAAGGAGTTCATTTTATTTTAAAGACAATCACTGTACGGAACACTAATTGCGCAAGTCCAACTTGCACTCGACCGTTTTTTTTTTTACGTTTAGGAAACTGTGCATGTTTGTTTGCTATTAAAGTCTAACTAGTATCTAAAGACAACATTATACCTAAAAGAAAATAGCAACTTTCTAGAAATACTCTTGAAGCGAGGGCGGCTAGAATACTTCGAATTGGAGAGTCTAACGCTGAACGCTCACAGCGACTTGACAGGCAAAACATAGGAATAATAGCGTTTATTTCTCATATTTCTATGATATCAACGGATCTACCGATTTATTTCAAGTGGTTGCAGTTTCCGGTGAAAGAATCGCTTGCTCTTACAATAAACAAGTCCCAGGAACAAACTTTGAAACTCGTGGGAATCGATTTGAGACAGGAATGTTTTTCTCATTACCAATTATAATTATCAGTATGTCGGGGGTTATCAAGTATATATATATATATATATATATATATATATATATAATCGAAACTCCATATAAAAGTAAGTAGCGGGAGGTTACTAGTATATATATATATATATATATATATATATATATATATATATATATATATATATATATATATATATATATATATATATATATATATATATATATATATATATATATATATATATATATATATATATATATATATATATATATATATATATATATATATATATATATATATATATATATATATATATATATATATATATATATATAACATAATCTTTGTTTATTTATATATTTAAACTCAATTCGTTAAATTAAATGTGTCTGCAGTAATATTTCCTTCAAGGATCTTCTTAAATTATTTTTTAATTGCACTAACTTAGTTTTACTGTCACTTTGAAACCCTGTACACTAGGTAATACTAGTTTAAAGGCGTTCAATTGAAAAGAAATAAGTTTTTATTTTTTCAAAATAGGACACATTTCCTACAAACTAACATTTTTGAAAATTATTTCTCAGACGCTCACATCCTCTTTCATATACCTAGAAAGCTAGGTAACCAGGGATACTACCTTTTTACATAATTTTTATGTACTGTTCTGTAAATCATTCTACATAACCAGATATACATTATGTTAGTATCTATATCCTAATTTGATGTAGTCGTAGCCAAAACAGAGTGTGGAAACCATCTCAAACTAATGTAATTATAACACACCTATATTTGCGTAAAAATACAATTTTTAAGATTTTACGACTGTTTAGTAATATATTCATTAGTAATGAATGATTAAGAGGAATATCCTGACGATATTCATCCGGATTATCCGGATGCTCTATATCGTCGCTATGAAATCCTAATTGAAAAAAAGAACTTGTCGTCATTTTTGCTCGTGCCGTGTGTGGAATAACTACAAATTGTTAGAAAAAGTACACTAAATCGCCTCATTATTCCTTTTATTACGCAGTAAATTACCACAATTTATATATCTTTTTACTATTGGAAAAGAAACTGTTTTCCAACAATTTGTTTATATTAAATTTTATAATATCTTAGATTAGTTTTCCTCAATACTGAATGCCTTTCGCAAACAATGTAGCTGTTTTGCCTCATTTAATTTTTTTATAAGTCAGTCAATATTAAATAATAAATTTATAACTTGGTTTCCCACGTTAAGTACTGACCACTACTGATCTGTACTTACTGTATAAGTAAAATATTGTTATATATGTATTATACAAAAACTTCTTTTTACTACTAAATAAATTTACTATGTTTATATTGGTTTTATTATTATAGTAATATTGTGGATCGTATTGTGGTAGTAAAACAAAGGTCTAGATTTTTTGCTTTCTAATTGGCGTAATTTTTCATAATATTTACTCAACGCATTGTAAATTTTTTACCAGTGATATAAAAGTCAATATGGATCAATTTATAATATAATCTACTACAGAAAATTTAAGTACAAAGCATCCCCATCCCAAAATATGTTTTACTTCCAATAGTATTTGTAAAAACAAAATTCCGATTTTTTTATGTTTCTTCACCTTAAAGGATTCTTAGACCACCATAAAAATAATTTCTGATTCCTTAGGTCTGTTGATCGGTCTGCCTACTGGCACGATAACTCTTGAGATATTGAGATATTGATTTCAAATTTGATGCACGTATAATACTCCACGTAGAAATGGAACCTATAATTTTTAAGCGATATGTGTTAAGGAGAAAGACGTGAAAGGGTAAGGGTCAATAAATTTTATATAGTTCCAATTATATTTAGAAATTTTTTTCTTCTGGTTTTTGGTTAGATTAATGAACAAACTGTAAGCAATATTATTTATAGTCAAACATGTCAAGAATTAAAGAAGTGGGCGAAGGGGTTAGAGAGGTTGTCTCAAATATGTCATATACGGAGTTTTTTGAATTTTTGGATTTGGAGAAAATTATGTTATTGACTGTATAAATTGTATTTGAAGGATGAGTAAATAATTCTAAACAAATTTTCGATAAAAGTTCTACTACGCAATGTTCTTTAAAATTGCTGTAGTAATTTTTTTTCGTGACATAACTACACATTTTATTGTTTCAAAAATTACTTTTGTATGTTTAAAGTTTTGTAATTAAATACAAATCATATTTTTTTTCTTCTAATTTCAGTATTTTAACTATTTCAAACAATATATGACTTTGGTCACAATTATTAAAATGTTTACTGAATAATAATATAATTATTTAAAATTCTTTAACTTTGTTAATTATTTTGTGTTTCACCACCTACAAGTATATTTGTTTAGGAGTTATTTTTCATTTCTGAATTAGGATAAGTTGGGGTCCCCTATTGGGGAAAATATATGGAACAAACTCAATGTGGTCAAAAAGTTAACTCATTAATAAACTTGGTAGCATATATAGTTATCATTTTAAGTTTGAATGAGTAGATTTAAGTTTCTATATTAAAATATTATTTTCTCTCAAATTTTCTCAGTCATTTGGTAATTTTATAACTCTTTTAAAAAAATCGTTAAAATATTTGGCACAGGTCTTCCCTTGACAGAAATCTCACAATCTAAATGCCAATTTATGGCGATATATTATTCACGAAGAGGAATAAAGTGATTTATCCATTACTTCCCTCGCCAGCACGCAGTTTTAAAATCTCCACTGAATTTTACATCTCACACTAAGAAATAACTTAATTCAAGCATTGCAACTCAACATTTTAAATGAATGATACTTCATAGTGATATTTTAAGAAAAAAAATTAAATCGACGCTGGGATTGCGTTCAAATTGAATATAATAAAAAAAAAAGACATAATTTTCAGATTTTTGAAGTCTAAAAACTCTCAACAGGATATATAATACATGCAAGAACCGCCTCCTCATCTCTCTAACCTTTTATATGTATAGTCTCAGAATACTATGAAAATTGTTCAGTATTTGACGCCCCTCACCATTATCACCTTCTTTATGGTAACTATGGATTTATCAAATTAAAAATCGATATCTAATTTGATCTATATTGATCCTAAAATGTGAAGAAATGTATCAATTTTGAAGGGCGGTTTTTTTCATGAATACGATACTTCTGCTTAGCAAACCAAGTAAAAATGTCAATAAGGGAGTTAGTAAAACTTTTACATAGGACATCCTTATTTACTGTTGGCTATTTTAAATATAATAGGGCAATCTAGTATTCTTAAACAACGGTTTTAACTCTTCTTCACTGTATATAAAACATACTGAATAACTAAGCTGAAGATAAATATTTTTAATTTTTAGTTACAGGAAAAATGTAACGTAATGCTATGTAACTCTGTTTTTATTTGTTTTGAATTCAAATAAAACCACTGTCTGCGTTTCTGAGTTGACTTCTTTCATCAAATGATAGTTTTCGTTTTTTTCCTGATTAAACTACTGTAAAACCAATACTAAAACTTTTTAATATTTACGGATGATATAAGGTTTTTATTGCAAAATCATTATGATCATCTTTAAGATTTAAGTGAAACTAATTGAAACGATTCGCTTGTCGATATACTTGGTTAAAAGTACAGTTTTAGTTTATTAGCGAATTGGGAAAGTATATTTAACAAAGTAAAAATAAAACTGAATTAATTGAATAAAACTAGGATTTAAGAAACAGTTATATTTTATATTGGATTGATTATAAATGGTTAATTTAGAACGAATACATCAACAGTTATAAATATATTAAGTGTCACAGGTAACAAACACAAAATATGAATAATTTAATTTCAACAATTTTCTGTGGACAAGATTAGATATTCTATTTTAATAACTGGCCAAGTGCAAGTCGGACTTGTACAATTAGTGTTTCGTACTTTGATTGCTTTTAAAACAAAAATTTTTGTTACGTAGGTATAAAATGATCAATGACTTCACAAAACACACTCCAAGTGAGTTTCCGATCTTTACTGAAAACTGATAACTTTGAAATTTTGTTTTTTTTTTTTATATACCAGATAAATTATTAAAGGTACACCCTGTGGAGAATATTCCAGAATTTTGTCCAAATTTTTTGATAAGTACTTTTCGAGATAGGGGGGGGGCAGTGATTTTTCGCAATTTTTTAAAAATAATACAAAGGAAAGTGTGCGCAAGCATTAGATTGTATATATTTTTAAAGTCGTGTTTTTAGAAGCTTTCATTTGATACTCTACTGACTTGATAAAAATTGTTTTTTTACTTCCGATTTCACCCCCAAAACTTACCCCTTAAGTCAAAATTTAACTTTCAAAACTATACTGCTCTAATGAGACCATCAATTTCTATATTAGCGCCAAATTTCAACTTTCTATGTCAAATAGTTTCGAAGAAATCGAGTGTGACAAAGGGACAAACAGACACCGAAGTGGTCTTATAAGTGTTCCGTACGGAAGACTAACACATGTTGAAAATGGGGTGTGAACCTAGTAAAATATTGCACTTATGTATTATATATTAAGTTTTCAAGAGGAACCTAGGTTGTGAAAAATTAGAACAATTTAGGTTTCATTCTCAAAAATATTTAGAAAAAAATCCGCCTCTAATTTTTTTCTTACTTTAATATGTTTTTCAGCATCGACATTTCACCTGTGCGTTTTTTAATTTTGGAATTAGTATTACCTATAACATGTTTCTTTTTTTTTTACTGATTATTCGAATAGCCATATTGATCAACAGTTTATAAGCCTGTTAGTTTTAATAAGTTATTAACGTCTTATTTTATGTGAACAATTTGTTTAAGTGTTTGTTATATATAATAGACAAACAATCGTGAGCTTGCGATACTAAGATGTGAAGAAATGCGAACATCCGGTGTTTGGCACGAATATCCCTTCGCAAGGGAAGTAAAAATACGAGATAGTAAAAAATATTTCTATACAAATGTATGTTATATGATGCCAGAACTTATTAAGTATTTGCTGTCAAAGTTGGCAATAAGAGTGTTTCTTTCTTAACGCCTGTTGGTGTTACTTTTTTAACGCCTGTTGGTGTTACTTTTTTAACGCCTGTTGGTGTTACTTTCTTAACGCCTATTGGCGTTACTATTCTCTAGACTGATTTAAATTTATTTATTTTTTCCCTTGCTACTGGTACTGTATTTGTAAAAAGTTCCACTCCGAGATTTTTCCATTTCTTTCAGGGTTCCTTAATTAGTAAAAGTATAGTTTCGCCTTTCCATTGGTCTGTGTCTGTCGATTTTTTGGCACTATAAATAACAAATAAAAAGAAATATGGATTTCAAAGGTATACATACAATATTTTAATTAGGAATGAAACCTGTAGCTTTTTAGCGACATCTTTTTAAGGGACGTCGGTCAAAGGATGGCGTATGAAAAAAAATTGTGTAGTTTCAATAGTCTTCTGACAATTCTGTTTTCTTAAGTACTTTTTTATGCTGAATCTAAAAAAATCATAAAAAGAGACATCCACTATGAGGCTTTGTCAGAAAACACAGTTAAAATTGACAGAAAACTATTAAATTGAAAAAAATACGTTTTAATAAATAATGTAAAACTGTATAATCATTAAAATTATGGAATAAAACTATTATTTCGGACATCTTTAAATATTCTGAATCATCATTTATCATAAAAACTTAAAAATATTAGGCTTTAGTATTCATGTTTAGCAAAGAACACGTATACACCACTTTTAACTAAGCTACGTAACAAAATGCTGTTTAAAATAAATATGTGCAACCTCTAAATTAAAAAAAAATGTTTTTAATTTTTATTAATATTGAACAAAACTCTTACTTCTAGTGTTTCCTGAAGTTGTTAATCCTGACTTGATATCAAAAAATAAAGTTTTATGTTCAATTTCAACAAAAAACTAGCTTGTAATACTTACAGGGGTGCTATGTGGTTGGTAAAGTGTTTTTTTAAGTAAATAAATGCAACAACTAAACAAAAAAATTTTTTCGAACAAAACTATAATTTCTAGTAATTTTTTTAAGTTTCAAATTCGGATTTGATATCAAAACATACTATTTAGGAACAAAAAGTTGCAAAATGCAGTCTAATGTATATCCCTTGACAGTTTTAGGAGTCAACTTTGTGGATAGATTGATTGAGTGAATATGGGGGAATGTGAGTGGGTAAATGAGGTAGTGAGTAAGTGAGATAGCGAACGAGTGAGTGAGTGAGGTAGTGAGTGAATGAGCAAATGAGTGTAGAAGTGAGTGAGTGAGTAAGTATGGGGGTATTTGAATAAGTGAGTATGTGAGTGAGTGAATGTAGAAGAAATTTTTTAATTTAGCGGTTGTACATATTTATTTTAAACATTTTGCTACGTAACTTAGTTAAAGGTGATTCCATAATTTTAATGATTATAGAGTTTTACATTATATATTAAAATGTATTTTTTTTTTCAAATTTAATAGTTTTCTGGCAACTTTAAGTGTGTTTTCTGAAGAAACTTCACGGTGGATGTCTTTTTTTATGATTTTTTGGACTGAGCATAAAAAAAATACTTAAGAAAACACGTGTCTCACTTAAAAGGCAGAGAATTAATTTTTTTTGTATGCCTGTGTAAGCAAAGATGGTTACACAGGTATACGATTAAAGGGATGGAAGAGGGAATTAGAGGGGTTGCCTAGAATGTATCATTATGTGTCCTTGTCAGGGTTCCTAAAGTCGAAAATTCCAAAAATTATATTTTCTTATTATCTTTTATTTTAACCCAAGCTCCTCTCCTGGATTTTTTTTTTTATTAATATTTCTCCATAAAGTACTTCTCATTTAAAATATCGAGTTATAATGCTTGAATTAAGCTATTCTTCAGTGAAAGAAAGACAAATTCAGTGTTTATTTTAAAACTGCATGTTTACAAGAAAAGTACTAAATAAATTAGTGAATTAATTGTTTTATTTAAAGCTAATTTTATAAGTATGGTTTTTCTAGCAGTAGTATTAATAAAGAAAATGTGTTACTCTTTAAAATAAGCGGAACATTTCTGTGAGTAACATGGAACAACACTTAAACAGGAAGCAAAAACTAATAGAATCTACACTAATTTTTAGCTATAATAAAAATAATGTACGTATATGTTATATGGCAATAACAACTACGCTTATTACACTAACACGTAGGATGAAAATGTTTTTTGTCTAGCTACTTAAAACACATTTTGCAAAATTCCACTTTATTCATCAACACTGTCTCCTTCAAGAGCGATACAATTAGTCCAACGCTTTTCTAATATTTCTACACCTTTCTTGTAGAAGGATTTGTCTTTGCCTTCAAAATA
This sequence comes from Pachyrhynchus sulphureomaculatus, assembly GCA_019049505.1. NCBI lineage: Eukaryota > Metazoa > Arthropoda > Insecta > Coleoptera > Curculionidae > Pachyrhynchus > Pachyrhynchus sulphureomaculatus. The sequence goes on from CM032447.1 coordinate 141,358,979, forward strand.
GGCCTCAGTTTCGGTGATAACTTCTTCACTGGAGCCAAATCTCTTTCCCGCTAGTATTTTTTTGAGGTCTGCGAATAAATAATAGTCACTGGGAGCCAAAATCTGGAGAATACGGTGGATAAGGAAGCAATTCGAACTTCAATTCATGTAATTGTGCCATCGTAACCATTGACTTGTGACACGGTGCATTGTCTTGACGAAAGCGCACTTTTTTCTTGTTCATTTGGGGCCGTTTCTTTGCGATTTCTGCCTTTAAATGCACCAATAACTTTATATAATATTCGCTATTGATGGTTTTCTCCCTTCTCAGCATAATTGATGAAAATTATTCCATGCGCATCCCAAAATACAGAGGTTAAAACCTTCCCAGCGGACTTGTTGTGTTTTGGTCGTTTCGGGCGGCTGTCACCAGCTGCTGTCCACTCAGCTGACTGCCGATTTGATTCCGGGGTGTAGTGGTGGATCCATGTTTCATTCGCCGTCACATATTGCATGAGGAAATCCTTTTATTGCGCTTAAACAGGTTGAAACAGCGCTCAGAATCATCAACACGTTGTTGTTTTTGGTCCACTGTGAGCAAACACGATATCCATTTCGAACAGAGCTTTATCATGCCTAAATGTTCAAGCGAAATATGACCAACACGTTCTTTTGATATCCCACGCAATTTCACTTTACGGTCATCCAAAACAATGTTGTGGATTTTTTTGATGTTTTTTCGGTGTAACCACCTCATTTGGGCATCCAGAGCGTTCAGCATCATTTGTACCTATACGACCGCGTTTAAATTCAGCATACTAGTAAATTATGAGTGATTTTCCAGGGGCAGAGTCCCCGTAACACTTATCAAGCCATTGCTTTGCTTGAACGGTATTTTTTCCCATCAAAAACAGTGTTTAATCAACACACGAAATTCGATTTTTTAAATTGGTTTGAAAATGTCAAAAGGGGCATCACTAAAACTACTGTAACTTGTAAATTAATCGTTGAAATGTCATGAAATTTTGACACGTATCGTTTAAAGGTTGGCAGTTCCTAAAAATCATATGGATTTTTTGAAAAAGACGACATCTATGTATCAGACCAAAAACGTGTTATATTTATTAATCAATCAAGAGGCTATTTTGTGATTATAGACATAAGTTGTATTTTAATTTAATCATCTAAGTTAAGATATCCTTTCATATGTAAGTATTTGTCAAATAATATTTTATTCCCTTTTTCTACATCTTTAATGTTTAAGAAGTGAAAGTGTCAAATAAACAGAGTGGAGTTCAGATAGGTTTACTGTTTTTCTGAAAGTGTCATGTCTCCTAACCCTTGTACCTTATGCTATTGTATAATTTTTTATTTCTCTTGCAAAAAAGAAGTATTCTTTTCTTGGGAAAATAACAGACCGAGATTCTTACATTTCTTTACCTTTCAGGGTCCCTAGATTAGAGGAAGCATAGTTTCTTATGTCTTTCGGCATATCTGTCTATTTGTCGGTCTACAGGTCTGAGAAAATGTGTGAGACAATTCAATATTTATTCGTGTTTCCAAGAGAAGTACTATGTAAATCACTTTTGTTATATAGTGATCAGTGATCTCTAATGGAGCATTAAGTACAGAAAAACTATTCTATCCATAATAAATATACATAAATAGATGGAAATTTGCGAAGTTGTTCTTGTTCAAACAGCTTTAATTAGCAACATTTTATGCGAATTTTAGTTTATGATGTTTATACTACAAAAATGCAAGAACTAGAAAGTTTAGTTTACGCATATATTAATGGTTGCTAAACTATTAATCGAATAAGTGCCAACTAGCCGGGAACATTTTAATTAGTTTGTCTGTCGTTGATTCCAAAATAATAAAATTAATTTAAATTATAACTGTAATAATGCAGCCTAGAACTTGCAATCATGATGATCGACTTTTAATTAAAACAAAAACAAACAGCATAAAGCATTCAGTCTAATTAGAAGTTAGTGGATGCTCTTTTTTCCTTTTCCTGCATGCAGATCTTGCATTAAATATAATAAACTTGTGCTAATTTCAATTTTTTAATTTTTTTTTAATTACATACCGAAAAAAAATACAAATAGAGCAGAAAATAATATATATATATATATATATATATATATATATATATATATATATATATATATATATATATATATATATATAGTCTTGGCCAAAAGTATTAGGCACCCCTAATAAACACGTCAAACTCATAAAATATTTAAAAAAACTACTAATTGTTTTTATCAATACTATAGGCGGTGCTGTCAAAAGCTAACTTAAACAATAGACGATCTCTTTTACGGGTCCATAAAACACCTGGCTCACAAAATTGCGATAATGAGGTTTTTGAAAAATATTTTTAATGTTTTATGAGTCTCTTTTTACTACTTGTAGTGACAAGAAGCTTCCGTGCGTGTTTTATTTGTGAACTGGACATTCTTATATTTGAGAAATGCGTAAAAAAAGTGAGCTTGGTATCGAAAAATGAATTAAAATTCAAACCCTACATGAACAAAGCAAGTCCCAAGTAGAAATAGCCAAGTTAGTGAAATGTTCTCGGTGCGCAGTGCAATGTGCTATTAAAAGGTTTGTGGAGACTGGCTCCCATGCAAACAAAATGAGAACGGGCAGAAAACGTAAGACTAATGAGCGACAGGACAGAAAAACTCATCTGCGAGTCTATTAAAAATCGAAAAAAAAACATCATCTGAGCTCGCTGCAACTCTGTCGGAAGAGATTGGGATGCCGATTAGTTCTTGAACGGCAAGGAGAAGACTGACAGAAGCTTGATTAAGCGGGTGCAAAGCTAAAAAGAAGCCTTGGCTTTCAGAGACCAATAGGAAGAAACGCTTAGAGTGGGCTCTGAAGCACCAACATTTTAGCGAAGAAGATTGGTCTAATGTTGTATGGTCCGACGAATCCAACTTTGAGGTAAGTTTTTATATGATTTATTTTAACAAATAACTACATACAGTTACTTTTGATTTAATCCGTTTTAGTCAAAATAATAACTAATTTTTTAACTGAGTATTTTTTCTATTCTTACAGCTATTCGGAACGTCAGGTGTGACATTTGTGAGGCGGCGTGTCGGCGTGTCGGCGAGGAACACCATCCAGATTGCGTGGTACCTACTGTAAAACACGGAGGAGGCAGCATTATAATCTGGGGCTGCATGGCTGTTAAAAGTGTCGGCAAAATGTTCGTTTGTAAAGGTCGCATGAATAGTCAAAAGTACATGAATGCATGGAAACTGTTTTTCGTGATCACCTTGAAATGTGCATAGTGTAAAAATTCCAGAGGGTGATTTATTCATGAATACAACAGAAAAGAAATTACAAACACACTATAATCCATGATTTGCGTTACGAAAGGCTGTCTTCACCAGTACAACAATTTTCCTCAAATTAACAAATCAAGACATTTTTTAAAATATCTAAATTACCGATTAATAGAAGTATTCAACTATTCTCGATTAGCTAATTAAATATCTGAATAATTAGTTTTTGGATTATTTTGCCCATTCTTAAGTCATATATGCATATAGGAATAAATAGTGGTTATTTGGAAGAAGAGTGGGTCAAAAGAAATGAAAGTTGCTTCTCTCTGTGTTAAAAATGACTTAACTTTTAGAAATTAAACGAAATACTATTTATCCTATAAATTTCTACCATTCGTCTGTGTTATAATAGTAAAGTAAAAACCTTTTAAAATATTTTCAGTGATTTTTGAAATTTGCGGGCCCTCAGACAAACAGAAGATCGATTTGGTTTTAGGTTTAGTTGATTGTCTGTAACATCCAACATATATGAAGGGTTCTTCAAATTTAGCTCTATTTTTCAAATTTTTTAACGCCCTTTCAAACGTTCGTGTAGCAATATTTAATTCAATTATATTGTTTGGAAACACATTTAATGACCATTTAAACTTCTGGGGGCTACATAAATGGTAGAGCAAAAGATTCCAAATGACATGTAACACTATGGATTTTTAAATGATATAGCATTTAAAGTACGAAAGGAGCTTATATTATCGACCTTGTTTAATATATGGAAATGCAATGACTAAATCTCGTGAGAACGTTGATCAACATTATTGAACTTCTGGGTTGTTGAAATAGCTAATAAGCCTCACTTATTTTCATATTAGTGTAGAGCTTGCCTGAGAGATGGGTGTCTCCAAATATACAAGATATTTTATAGCATGTGGTATGTACGTAATTTAGTAAAAAATAGCTTTTTTAAGCATCACTTAAAAAACTCTAAAATGCTATCAATTTTAATATCTCATTAATTTTTAAAATTGTAGAGACTGTTAGGAAGCGTTTTTAAATTTATCATTCATTCATTTTCGCTTCAATGGACAGTGACCCTGTGAACGTTTGTTGGTATTAGGGAAGAGTTTATACAAAAGTTGTTTGAAAATATTCGGACCACAGTTATTTATAATATCTCAAATGAAGCATTTTGATTGTCCATACTAAAATCTGGGGTAGTATTTGCTCTTTTAACACTTAGGAATAAAAAAAATCACCATCATAATAATATACGCGCAGAAGTGTTGAAACTATTGGACACTAAAAACTGTATCAACTATTTAATCTTATAAGAGATATAGGCGCTATACGTACTGGCTGGATCGTTATAAGTTAGACGTTTCTAGCTTTGTCGCAATCTAAAAAAATTCGAATGCAAAATCATGCGAAAAACATCGACTTATCAACCTGATAGGCCACGCATTAAAAGCGTTTCTAAAAATAATCCAGGAAAAAGTATATCTAAAAAGCGAAGATAAATTAGGGGAAACCAATTATGGGTTAAAAAATCATTTATCTACACGGGAGGCACCTTTTCTAAGGTCTGTGTTAGGAAATACCTAGAAATAT
>CM032447.1:141368870-141403870 GCA_019049505.1 Pachyrhynchus sulphureomaculatus
CTAGAAGTTTCCTGTTAAAATATGTTCGAAAATATTTTTAAAGATCAAATAAAATGATGATAAATGATAACTACATATGATGATACATGACAATATTACAAGAGACCTTTTTAATAATATAAAAAAAAAGAAATAACCTTAACAAAAAAATGTAAAAGTCAGCTTTATAATCTAAAAACTTATTGAAAATTTATAGCAAATTTGTAGGTTTTTTAAGTTCGGTGTATTTACATTACACTTGTTTTTAGTGTTCCATACGGAACACTTATAAGATCACATCGGTGTCTGTCTGTCTGTCTGTCACACCCGATTTTCTCCGAAACTATTTGACATAGAAAGTTGAAATTTGGTAATAATATAAGAATTGGTGGCCTCATCAGAGCCATGTAGTCTTGAGAGTTAAATTTTGACTTAAGGGGTTAGTTTTGGGGAGTGAAATCGGAAGTAAAAAAAAAAATTTTTTACTATGTCATCGAGTGTGGTGTCAAATGAAAGCTCGTGAAAACATGAGTAAAAAATGTATATATAATGTAATACTTGCGCGCACTTTTCTTTGTATTATTTTAAAAAAATCGCGAAAAATCGCTGACCCGCGCTTTATCTCGAAAAGTACTTATCAAAAAATTTTGAAAAAATTCCGGAATATTCTGCACGGGGTGTAGATTGGATGAAAATTATCATGAGTGTATTACCTTTAATAATTATTCTGGTATTTAAAAAAAACAAAAATTTCAAGGTCATCAGATTTCAGATTGGAAACAAACTTTGTTGAAAACTCATTTGGGGTGTGTTCTGTGAAGTCACTGATCATTTTATACATCTGTAACAAAATTTTTTATTTTAAAAGCAATCAACGTACGGAACACTAATTGCGCAAGTTCAACTTGCACTTGACCGGTTATTTTTTTTAACATTCGGAATACATTTGTTGTTTAGAATAAGATTTACAAAGTTTCTATATAACTGGCATCTTATTACAAAACATTGCCATTTAATCGTCAATACAGTAAGCTATCTATTTTTGAAAACTTCATTAAACTTAGTAACTTGAAATATTACATTTAAAAACTGATTCTTAATTTTTTAGTGTTCCGTATGGAACACTTATAAGATCACTTCAGTTTCCCCCTGTCCGTGGGTCTGTCACACCCGATTTTCTCCGAAATTATTTGACAGAGGAACTTAAAATTTAGTACTAATATAGGAATTGATATCCACATCAGAGCCGTGTAGTTTTGAAAGTTAAATTTTGACTTATAGGGTTAGTTTTGGGGGGTGAAATCGAAAGTAAAAAAAAAAATTTATCAGGTCATCGAGTGGGGTGTCGAATGAAAGTTTGTACATATATGAATTTTAAAATATATATAATATAATACTTGCGCACACTTTTCTTTCTATTATTTTTAAAAAATCGCAAAAATCCCTATTCCCCCTTTATCTCGAAAAGTACTGACCAAAAAATTCCGAAATATTCTCCAAAGGGTGTAGATTGAACGAAAATTATCACGAGTGCATTATCTTTAATAATTTATCTGGTATATAAAAAAACATCAGTTATCAGTAAAGGTCGGAAAAAAACTTGAAAACCCATTTGGAGTCTGTTTTGTGAAGTCACTGATCATTTATACCTCCATAACAAAAATTTCTATTTCAAAAGCAATCAACGTACGGAACACCAATTGCGCAAGTTCAACTTGCACTTGACTGGTTTTTTCATATGTCTGTAAATTTCACACACAGGTAATTCATATATCTTTTATGTGGTATGGTATATCGACCAATTGGTTAAAAGACTGCTGCAATCGCTATTTTTTATAGAAAATTGTAGGAATGTCATGAAGTTAATTTTTCCACAACGTTGTGGAGTTCTATAAATTGTTCAGTGTTAAGTGGCTTATATTGGTAAACAATTTACGAAATGTTTGATATGGTTTTTCCAACAATATTTAAAAATTTACTTCACCATTTATAATTACTCCCCAGTAATAAAAAGTCACCATTTAGATACTGTCATTATTTTCTAATAGATTCAAATACCATTTTTACTCCCAATATAGCAGTATGTAGCAGTAATAAAAAAGTAAGTAAGAAGTTTCGCAAACGTTTAATTCTAATACATTTATAGTAAAAAAACCTGTCAAGTGCAAATTGGACTTGCGCAATCAGTGTTCCGTGTCGTGATTGCTTTCAGAATATTTCTTTTGTTTTAGACTTCACAAAATACTTACCAAATGAGTTTCCAACAAAGTTTGTTTCCGATATTTGTTTAAACTGATGACTTTGAATTTATAAAAGGTAATGCACACGTGATAATTTTCGTTCAATCTACACCTTGCAGAGAATATCCCAGATTTTTTTCAACATTTTTTGTTCACTACTTTTCGTTATAGTGGGGGGACAGCGATTTTCGGAAATTTTTTAAAAATAGGACAAAGAAAAGTGTGCGCAATTATTATATCATATATATTTTTGAATTCGTGTTTTTACAAGCTTTCATTTGACACCCCACACGTGTATTTTTTTTGTTTACTTCCGATTTCACCTTCCAAAACTAACCCCCTAAGTTAAAATTTAACTTCTAAAACTACGCAGCTCTGATGGGACCATCAATTTCTATATTAGTGTCAAATTTCAACTTTATATGTCAAATAGTTTCGAAGAAAATTGGTTGTGACAGACGGACAGACACCGAAGTGATCTTATAAGCGTTCCGTACGGAAAACTAACAAAGTGATAAATAAAGAAAGCTTTATTGTATATAAAACTACAGTCCTTGAAAAATCACTTGTTCAAAATATCGTTATATAAATGTAAACCATCATGTTCTCGGCTTTCTTCTCACTGAGTAGTAAAATTATTGAACACTGATCAGCACGTCGATTCAGCGGTCGGTACCATTTCTAGCTGAATACTTCCTTACAATTATTTCATGGAACATGAATTGTCACTGAAAACTTTAATTTTAACATATTCTCTCAGAAAAAAATCAACTTGTTTGGGAAAATTTCTCGAGTGACCGGTAAAGTTATGCTCGAAGTATGTAAAGTCGCCTCATTCTACTGAAACCAGATTCTTCAGTTATAACCATTCATATTTTTTGAAGCTCCTATATAGTAAAATTATCCACTAATTTTATTCGGTGTGTACCGAATGGTCGCTAAAAAAGAAGACCTACTTTTACAAAACGTTACTAAATTACTCATTTGTATACTTAGTCCTATTAGATCCATTCTATTAGTTATGCACCAATTCATCAGCCTGTGAAGGTCACAGCATTGATGAATATCGCAGCTTACGTTACTAGATAGTCTATTTAATGTAATAAATACGAGTATTAATAAATATTTCTATTTTTTAGTCATTAAAAAACATATTTTTACAAGACCAATCTAGGATTATAAAGATTTTTTAAGATATGTACATGTGAAAGTATTCCATGCATAAATAATAGTAATTGTTATAGCTAGGGAGGAAATTTTCAACTGTTAAGAAAACAAAAAATTGTTTTGTATAATTACACAGGTATACAAAAAATTCTTTGTCTGGGAGACACGTGTTATCCTAAGTATTTTTTTATGCTGAATCCAAAAAAATTTTTAAAAATACATCCGCCGTGAGGTTTTTTTCAGAAAACACACTTAAAGTTGCCAGGAAAACTATTAAATTGGAAAAAATACATTTTAGTAAATAAAATGTAAAACTGTATAATCATTAGAATTATGGAATAAAACTATTATTTCAGACATCTTTAAATGTTTTGAATCTACATTTATTATAAAAACTTAAAAATTTTAGGTTTTAGTGTTCATGTTTAATAAAAAATACGCATACATCATCTTTAACTAAGCTACGTAGCAAAATGTTTAAAATAAATTTGTGCAACCGCTAAATTAAAAAATTGCTTTCAATTTTTATTAATATTAAACAAACACCCACTCACTCGCTCGTTGAGTCACTCACTCATTCACATACCCTAATACTCACTCACTCACTCTACATTCACTCGCTCACTCACTCACTCACTCGCTCGCTCACCCACCCACTACCTCACTCACTCATTCACATTCCCCCATGTTTACTTAATCAATTTATCCACAAAAGTGACTCCTAAAACTGTCAAAGCATATACAGTAGACTGCATTTTGCAACCTTTGGTCCTAGTAAATGGATATTTTTTTTTTAAACATTAAAAACTATTCCTCATGTTTTGATATCAAATTCGAATTTGAAACCTAAAAAACTACTAGAAATGATAGTTTTGTTCAAAAAAAGTTCTTGTTTAACTGTTGCATTTATTTACTTAAAAAAGCATTTTACCAACCATATAGCACCCTTGTGCTGTGTTAAAAGCGAGTTTTTTGTTGAAACTGAATATAACTTTATTTTTTATGTGAAGTCAGGATTAAGAACTTCAAAAAAACACTGGAAATATTAGTTTTGTTCAATATTAATAAAAATTGAAACAATTTTTTTAATTTAGCGGTTGCACATATTTATTTTAAACAGCATTTTGCTACGTAACTTAATTAAATGTGGTGTATGCGTGTTTTTTGTTAAACATGAATACTAAAACCTAATATGTTTAAGTTTTTACGATAAATGTAGACTAAGAACATTTAAAGATGTCCGAAATAGTAGAATTATTCCATAATTTTAATGATTATACAGTTTTTACATTATTGATTGAAATGTATTTTTTTCAATTTAATAGTTTTCTGGCAACTTTAAGTGTGTTTTCTGAAAAAAACCTCAAGGTGGATATCTTTTGTTATGATTTTTTTGGATTCAGCATAAAAAAAATACTTAAAACACGTGTCTAACTTAAAAGACAGAAACTTTTTTATTTTGTATACCTGTGTTATTCAAACAGATAAAGAAGAGAAAAGACTCAAATGCTTTTAACACATTTTAAAAAATAAATGTAGGTACGAAGGTTTTAATGGGTTTCCTACCTTTTTCTCAATAAAAACACTAGAAAAATTTACCTGGATTTTTCGTAAATCAAGTACTAAACTAAGCCCGTTTACCGATTCTTTATTCGGACACCACCGGCGACTTAAAGGGTTATTTTGTGGTGGTTGACGATCTCTCACATGGGAATATTCTTCATTAACATATTCCTACTTTTTTTTTATTGCAGAAGTACCGTTTTTAGAGGTTCCGTACAGAAACCTATAAGATCACTTCGGTGTCCGTCTGTCATACCCGATTTTCTCCGAAACTTTTTGATATAAAAAGTTGAAATTTGGTACCAATATAGGAATTAATGGCCTCCTCACAGCCGTGTAGTTCTGAAAGTTAAATTTTGACTTAAGGGGTTAATTTTGGGGGTGAAATCAGAAGTGAAAAACAATTTTTTTACTAGATCATCGAGTAGGGTGTAAAATGAAAGCTTGTATTTTTATACAAGTTCAAAAATACATATAATGTAATAGTCGCGCACACTTTTCTTTGTCTTATTTTTAAAAAATCGCGAAAAATCCCTGTACTGATCAAAAAATTCTGGAATATTCTCCACAGGGTATAGATTGAACTAAAATTATCACGAGTGTATTACCTTTAATAATTTATCTGGTAAACAAAAAAAAAACAAAAATTCATCATCAATTTTCAGTAAAGATCGGAAATAAACTAACCAAAAATATAATATATTCTCGTTTTCCAACTTTTGTTGAACCTTCCTAAGTCTCAATGTGCCTGGTGTAGTGGATGTTATTAAAAGAGACATTTTTTAAAATGTCCATAAGGATAGCGGTAGCATTTAACATATCCGAGGCATCCGACAGTGTTTGCGGGGACACATTGTTAGCTAAGCTGCATTCTCACAAGGTGCCTGGGATGTTTTGATTATAGAAAGGAAATAAGTGAATGGGCTGGGTTAAGCAAACGTGCTTTAATACCTATACGGCTCACTTAAGTCCTAATATTTGTAAGTTGATGAAAATTCAAATGGGAAATTGTAGCAAGTTACCGAAAACAATCTCCACAATGAAATAGGAAAAACACCAAAAGTCGAAATTGAAAGAGTATCCAGTATACCCTCAACAATATCAACAACTATTTGAGGAAAAATTTACTACAGTTACATTTCAAATCAAACGAAGGTTTGAGAAAATACTTTGTAGCCTATAACACGACCTTGGGTGATTCCAAAATCATCTCGAAATTATTTTTCTGTTACTATCTAGAATATCATATATTATTGAAAATAATTGACTAGAGAAATTACTAAAAAACTAAACTCATGAAACATAAATATATAATAAATAATACTGAGATTGAAGAAATATCTGTGGTATAAACTATACCTATGCTATGCTATATGTAATAAGAGTGAACAATTATACTATAATATTTTATTAACAAAACTAATTTATTATACGTTAATAGTAAGTCAGTAAGCTAGTTACTAGCTACTGTAAGGATTAAAACCACCATAAAACTAAACTATTACAAATAATCTCGTGTGTGTCGATAAAGTTTGACGGGCTACATATTTACAGTGATATCAGAAATAAGGTGGATCTTAACAATTTAACCAGTTGTCAAACTATTTAAAAAGAAAGTTTATATCTGAGTCGACTTTAAAAGTATTGATTTTTTGAGAAGCGCTGACTATTTTAGAACGGAGATAGAATTTTTAGTTATACAACTGTGTACAGGGTGAGTCAGCGATATAGTAAAGTTCATTACCTCATTTGTTTCGGGAATGACGAAAAAATGTTAAATACAATAGTGTTAGGGAATCTTAACATGCATAGTTTAAAATTATTTTTCAGTATACAGGGTACTTCAAAAAAGTGTGGCCGATATAAAATATGATATATAATAGTTTTAAATTCTGCGTAAAATTTTATAATTTTTTTATTGATAATGTCATATACCTAAACCTAGTAGTTTTTCTAATATTTAAATTTAAAAAAAAACACTAGTTTTCAGTTTTGTAAAAAATTGCCAGTAGCGCCATTTTTTCTGAAGATAGAATACTCATAATTGGTACGAGCGTTCTATAAAGATGAAAAAAGATATATGAGTTAGATACTCTAGGGTGTTCAAAATAAATGTATGCATTTCAAACTATTTTAAACTGAAAAATCTCAAATTTTTTAAGTGGCACACCCTGTATATTATTATTTTTTCTGATAGATTTTACAAAACCCTCCAACTTTTATTAAGTATATCATATACCTATTTCTAATTGTTTTCGATTTATTTTGAATTTTTCAATTTTTACCCTTGTTTTTAATACACTTACGCTATTGTGGAAACATAAACAAATAGTTAATAACAATTTTAATATAGTTTAGCTTATCTAATGATTAATTATTATGACGTAATAAATGTTCAAAAATATGCCCGTCTATTTATATTTTTGAACTAGCATTTTTACAAGGTTTCATTTGACATCCCACTCGATGACCTAGTAAGAATGTTTTTTTCACTTCCGATTTCACCTACAAAATAACCCCTTGAGTTAAAATTTAACTTTCAAAATTACACGGCTCTGATGAGGCCATGAATTTTTATATTAGTGCCAAAATTCAAGTTTTTTACGTCAAATAGTTTCGACGTAAATTGAGTATGACAGACGGACAGGCAGACAAACACCAAAGTGATCTTATAAGTGTTCCGTATAGAACACTAAAAAGGAACGCATATTAATATACAGAAGTACACAACAAAATTGTTGTGCTAGATAATTACATAAAGAAACTCTATGGAAAATTTCACTTAAATAGGTTCATGTAATTTTGTGATGTGATGGCTACCGCAGAAATTCTTATTACGGACCAAGTACAGAGGACTAGGAAGTTTTTTTAATAAAAATTACGCTATAATACGTATTAACGTTTACATTGTAAAAATGTATTGAAACGTTTCGCAAATAAAATATTTTTTGAAAAAAATATTATTAGGCACGTTATATATTTATTATTAAGACTTCTTGGTTTAAATAAAATGGTTGATCTAAATTTTTATCAATTTTGGTTACCCACGTTATTATTAAAATATATTTGTTAGTAATGATATTGGTATTACTTAATCACTTAAAATATTTCCTATTATGTTTGGTAAATATATTTTCTAGGTAACACATCTTACTTTGTTTTCTAGATATCCACCTTCGAAGTGAATACTCCAATACAGATAGTAATATGTAAAGAATGTGAATAATTAGGGGGTATCTAGATGTAGCTTAGATAAAAGATTCTCTTGTATATGAAAAGCTTGTTAGTTTAAAGATGTAAAAGTTATTAATCTATTCACTTGAGAGAGGTTCATGAACAGCCAAATATTATATATAAAAAAGTTAACAGCAATCGGGGCATGGCCGGCTGAAATATGGAGCACGAAAGGACCTCATTTTAGGTCTTTCAAGAATATCTCGAAAAATTTGTGAAAATATTACAATATAGATCATACGATTCTACACAAAAAAAGGTCTCTTGATATTTTCCTGTTAAATGCATCGTTTTCGAGAAAATCGTAATTTAAAACGTGTTGTTTTACTCGGATATTTCAAAGCGCGCCAAACGAAATTCTGAAATTTTCACGGGCAGCGCGTCCGGAAAACTGTCGTAAGTTCCTTAAAAATAATCATACTAAAAAGAATTTTTAAGGGGAAAGTTTAACCTTTCTGATGCATTTATGAATTCAATTTTTTTTCAAACTGAGTTCAGAAAATGCATTTGAAAGGAAAACTTTTTTAACACGGACGCTTGTAGTTTTATATGTTAATATCTTTGATAAATTTAATCTAATCAAAATACCCTTCAGACATTTTTTTCTTTATATATTTCTTTTTCATTTAAGAATACACATTTCACTGCCTGATATCCTGATTTTAAGGAAAGTATTGCGCACGCAGCGCCACTAATATTTACTAACAGATGGATATACTTTCGGAGCAGCTGTAATTGTGGTTGTATTATATGAAATAACGACAATCGTCAAGTAAATTATTTTTCTATAAGGTGTACTGCTGCTCTTTCTAAATTTGGTATTGATGTTACAGTGATTGTGGTACTGAAGAATAGGGAGAAAAGATTAAATACATTAATTTATTGTGTCTTTGTTCTGATAAAAATTTTGGAGTAAAAATATAAATGCTTTGAAGCTGATGGTGTCTTTTTAAACAGAATATTTGTTCGACAACATATTTAGTAGTAATTGAAACTTTGTTGCCTTTAGCATTTCGAATTTTGGAATCAACGAATTAGAAACAAACTTCTCGCTTGTTCCAACAGTTCCAGGTTCTTTTGGTCAGTCGCTAGGGCAGTTAGTTAAAATGTCACCAAGTCCGCCATACCACCACTCACACGGCTAGATAATTCTATTGCAACGACACCTGTTGAAAAAGCGAACTTGTTGGCTGAACTCTTTGCTTCACATTCCACTGTCGATTTTCAAGGAAAAACACCACCTACTATTCCCATAATGCAGTCAAGGATGCCCGATATCGTCTTCAGACAGCGTATCATTAAACGTATTTTGATTAAGCTAGACACCAAAAAAGCTTCTGGCGCTGACGGAATACCTGTCATAGTTCTCAAAAACTGTGCGAGGGAATTAACACCAGTTTTCTGTAGACTTTTCAACCTATCCTACAGAAAAGTAATATTTCCTTCCTGCTGGAAATGTGCCACAGTTCAGCGGATACCTAAAAAAGGCAAGAAGATCTTGCTAAATAACTACCGACCAGTCGCACTGCTTTCAATAATATCGAAAGTCATGAAAAAGGCTATCAATCAGCATCTTCTAAAATATCTTGATGGATTCAACATTATTAGCGATCACCAATATGGCTTTCGTAAACATCGATCAACAGGAGATCTTCTGACTTATGTAACACATGTTTGCAACAACGCAATTGAACACTTTGGAGAATCTCGAGCGGTTGCTGCATATCCAAGGCATTCGACCGTGTTTGGCCCGATGGACTGTTAGCTAAGCTACGCTCTTATGGTATGTCTGAAAAGTTCTGTTTGTGGCTCTCATGTTTCCTCAGATAGCGTTCTTTACGAGTGGCAGTAGACGGATTTCTTTCTAACACCTTCACTATCAACGCCGGTGTGACCCAAGGCTCTATACTATCACCTACTCTCTTTTTCATTTACATTAACTATCTGCTGGTAAATACCGAAAACCCTATCTACAGCTTTGCAGATGGCAGTACGCTTATTTCTTCATTCACTTTGAATGCTCGGACATCGGCTACTCAGACGAATACCCGCAGATAGCGCGAAGTTGTTCAACTTAACAAAGACCTGGAAGCAATTCTATTTTGAGGTGACAGTAACTAAGTGGTATTTAACGTTATAAAAACCCAGGCGGCAGTTTTTTTTTTTTAAAAGTTAATGTTGCTGAACCCGACAGAGTTATGGCGGGGCACTCCATTCCTCTAACATCGTCACTCAATTTGTTGGTCGTTAATTTGGGAGGAAATATGTCCTGGCATAAACATGTCGCAGGCATAGCAAGGAGAGCTTCTCAAAAGTTGGGAATATTCTTTTGAACCAGAAAGCTTTGCACTCCACAACAACTGTTAATTCTTTACAAAGCTCAAATTCGACCAACTATGGAATACTGCTCCCATGTTTGGGGCTCCGCTCCCAAACATACATTGCATTTGTTGGATTATATTCAGAGAAGAGCTGTTCGTTTAATTGGAGACCCGGAACTGACCGGCGACCTTGATTCGCTGGAACATCAAAGAATGGTTGGCGACTTGAGCCTATTCTACAATTCTTTTCATGGAAAGTGTTCGAAGGATGTAGCCCGTGAATCGCTTTTTCCGCACACGTGTTGCTCTTGTAGCGCTTTAGGCACTTCCCTGCAACACGTGTGCTAGACCCATAAAAAAAAGTATTGACTGATATAAAATATTATATACTATATCCCGAAATAAACAAACAAAGTTAACAAAGGCATTTGGTGTTTTTATGTCTTTTACCCATACTGTTGATTAATTGTTAGTAAAGTCTCTGTATTAGTTCATTCCTTGGAAGTAATCGAAGTAAAAAATGTTAGTATGGTCTCTGAAATAACTTTTTTCTTGGAAGTATTAAAAGTAAAAAGTGTTAGTACGGTCTCTGAAATAGCTTTTTCCTTGGAAGTATTTAAAATTAAGAATGTTAGTACCATCTCTGTATTAGTTTATTTCTTGGATGTATGCGAACTCATTGTAAATAAATTGTTAGTACAGTCTTGAGAATTACCAAGTCACTGGAAGTTAACAAACCCCTGTTAAGTTATTTAACAAAATTTTAGTTACACTACTACATTAGTACTGAAAGTTTAAGACTCCATTTGGGACATTTACCTACACATAATGAAACGTTTCTGTTCGCATTAACATTCTTATTTTAGACAATAATTAAGTAAATGGACACTTGCTTTTTATCTAATCAGGATTTGAGCAGTGGAAGTACTACTGAAGTCAGCAGGGGTCTGAAGACCTTGAAAGAAATTAGTTTAGGACAGGATGAGAAAATGAATTCATTACCTTCATTACTAATTCATGTCAAATGTCGTCAAAAATATATGTTGAAGAGAAATGGGAAACTGTTTTATAAAGATTGGAGCAACAGTGAACCTGGTCCGTTCATGTATTCAAATATAGTCCTATAAAGAAGAAAGTTCGCAAGAGATTTACTTTTCTAGATTTTGAGAGTGACTGCTTTTTTTGTGGATTTTCCACTACTGAAAATCAGAAAATTGAGAAATCTAAACGGTTTGAAATACATAAAGTTTGTTTTTCAAAATTGTTCAAAACATGTTTGAAAGTTCTATCAGAAATTAACGATGATCAAGCAAAATCAGCCAATACAAGAATTCGTTCCGTCGATTTAGTTTCTAAAAATGCAGTTTATCACCACACATATTATCAGGATTTTATACATAAGTCTTTTAATAATCAGCTGGCGGAACTCAAAATCGTGGACGCCCATCTGACGAGAATATCTCACTCCTGATGGAAAAAATTTTTGATTACATTGGTACCAATGGGGATTGTCAATTTATATTCCAAGAGCTATTAGACTTAAGTAAAAAATATCATTATAAAATATTATCGGTATTTTCAAAAAAATTTGCGTTTTTAAAATCGGCATTTTTTGGATTGCGATTTTCTCAAAAACGGTGCATTTTACAGGACAATATCAAGAGATCTTTTTTGTGCAGAATTATTTGATCTATAGTTTTTCCATATAATATTTTCGCAAATTATGTATATTTTTCGAGATATTCTTGAAATACTCAAAATGGGGCTCGTTTGGACCCCGTTTTTTAGCCGGCCATGTCCCGATTGCTGCAAACTTTTTTTCCTATATTATTTCGCTGGTAATGAACTTCTTTGGCCAAAAATCTGATTTATTTAAATTTATATACACTTTTACTACATTTTCGTCTCTAGTGACTGGGCTATATATATAGTATTATTAAATAAAACTATTGTGGCGACTATAAATTGAAAAATACTTTGGCATGCACGGGACAGAGTATCTTATTGTTAATTACTAGTTTATTTTATCTTTCTCTTTATACATCTCTTAAAAAAACACTTCGCAGGTATCTGCTCTTATAAATTTGAGGACTACGTTACTGAGAGTTCTTATTTTGAGCTAAACTTTCAGTTAACATTAATATATAGTTTTGTATATGTCAGATGTAAATATAAAAAGTCGCCAAATTAAGAAAAACAAAAGTATTTCTACCACCAACGAAAACATAAAATTATAATTCCAGACTTCTTTCCATGGTCGTATCATCATATTAGTACGCCCTTATCCAAGACTAATGTATATTTTTTACTAATGAACTCTGTATTTCAGTTACGCAAAATACAGATTTTATTCTTAAAAATTATCCGTAACAATTTTCCCACTACTAGCACTACTTCGATAAATATATACAGTTACTCGTTTTATAGAATTTGAGGTAAAGATCAATGAAACATTTTCAAATTGTAAGAACTGTAAATTTTTAATTTGAATCAGTTCGTGCATTAGGACAATATCATTCGATTATAATTACCTGTTTTAAAAAGAAGAAAGTGCAGATAACCAAAAGAAACATTAACACTTTACAATAATTGTGGTCAGACTCGTGTGCAATACATACTAAAACGACAAGGAAAGGCATTGAGGTATACTTGGACACTTAAATTGCACCTTGATAATTTTTTATAGCGAGGCATATCTCTCTCGTAACTGTGGAACAAGGGTTGCCAAGCTCTCCTGGTTGTTCGCCTACGGACTTTTTAATCTCAGGTTATGGATAAGGTCAAGAATTTTGACCAACATAGTAAAGCTTTAGAGTTCTAGTCAGAGAAAACTGACTAACGCCGAGTTCAATTGAAGTTCAAGATTAGTTTAACAGACTCATCTCGATTCATACAAGAAAATTTTGTATACATTTTTTTTCACAGGAAATTATTCATAAATCTACTTGTTGGTATTTAACATTTTACATCATATGATTAAATGGAGTTACCCAAAAACAGACCATTACTCTCAGTTCATAAGAGCAGTTAATAAAATAGTCTTTACTTCGTTTCCTAGAAATTAGTTAATAAAGAGGCCTTATTGTAGAAATCAGCTGTCGAAATATCATCGAAACATGCTTTCGTCTAAGTGCAAAAAGATCAAACCATTTTTTAGAAATTTTCGTCCACACAATTAGCAGTTAGTAACATTTTAAAATTTGTCAAAAATGTTGTCTTTTGAGTATACACAAGGCAAGAGCCTTGGAATAAATTTTGTGGTGTAATTTTATGGAAAATTGTGAATTTTATGGAGATATCTACAAACAATCTAAAATTGCTTTCCAATTTTTTTTAAGACTGGATTTTTATTAGTAAAAATTACATATTCTCATATATCTGAATTGCCTATTAGTATCTTACAAAATTTGGGATTTCCGGATAAAATGTAAGATTAGATCAGAAAACACTAGTAATAAATTTAATGTAACAATATATTTTCCTTGCTTGGTAGAGCAAAAAGTTCTTCTTTCGATTCTAGATAATTCAATATCAATATTTTCGATTAAAATGATTTCAAGAATCGTTCGAAATTTCAGACAAATAGCCATAACTTTTCATTTTCGGCTTCAGTTAGACCGTCCAATTATGCCTGGACGAAATTTCTACTACCCGTCGATGTAAACAAGATCGAAGATTCTCCCCTATATATTAAATACTTTGTTGTTTTAATGACAATTCATCTCAAACCAGAGCGAAATCGGAATAATTTTCATATTAATCGGTATTGTCTTAGATGGAATAATAAACCATTTGACCCGGTTCTTGCACTTTTTCCGGTAAAACTGTCGGAACAATAGCATAAAAATCATATCGAGGGCGTGAATAATCTCTCACGTTTCCGATATCTTCATCCTTCTGTTTCTTTAAATAGACCAAGCAGAGTGAAGTCAGTGACATAGTATTAGTAATAATAAAAGAATTTTAATTTTTTGAATAATAACTCCAAGAGCACTATTGTATAAAATAATTTTTTAAATACTATTATAAATGTGCCTCATAAATCAACGATCTTTAACCAATCACTACGAAAAAATTTTATCAATCAGCCATTTTATCCATCATTCACAAAATTATATTTAAAACCAAAACTGTATCAAAGTATCCCTGAAAAACATTGTTGAAGTCAACAGCGTTGTCAAGATTCTGGAATACTTGGTACCTCAGATTTGAAGCATAAAATACCCAAATATGTTGAGGTATTATTATTAATTCTAATGTATTTGTATGAAATAAAATTAATTCATATGAGAAAAAATCTTCCTTTTGGCTTGGATCAAAATTTTTTTAAGATTAATTAACTTTTTATAATTCTAATAGGAGATTATTGTTGAGACATCGTTTTTACTTCGGCGTGGTACCAAGTTTCTTTTTGGACTTATCGGTGGTATAAAGAGTGAAATGTAGTTGTGTTTGCAATATCAATGATAGGACTATACTTCAAAGAAGATATTTTCAAAGTTATTTGTGAGATTAAGGTTAGTTGTCTTTATTTTTATCGCTTAAATAATATTTTTTGTTATCTTTAGAGAATATAGTGTGAAAATTTGAGAGATTTCGTTGAACGCCATTATTGAAATAGATAAGTTCTATATAGTTTTGCATATCTTTTAATTTTATGTATAATTTTATGTTAATAAAGAACTTCGTTATTTCTGTGATATTTTAATTTTCCAATTCCTTTGTTAAGGTTACAATTTTACATAAATTTGTTATTCAACACATATTTTGACAAGCCTATGTTACATAATTTCATGACAATTTACATAACAGCCTGGAAGATGCACATGCAATTATTTTTTACAGTGGAACTGGTAATTCATTTTTCAATTAACTTTTGAATATAATTCATAATTCTAAATAATCTACTTTTAAAAGATATGGACGACAGTTTTGCTTTTGGAATACTATATAATTTACGTATAACTTATAGTAAATTTAGCAAGAAGCAGAAATTATTATCACCATAATCAGTAAAAAATAAAATTGTTATTATCTTTTGATTTTTGGTTACCTACTTTGTACGATTATACTTTTCAACCGCTTATACCAGGTGTACAAGTATGAAATGCGGATTTTTTTTCTAAAAAAACACGTTAAATTCGGAATAATGATAAAAAGTGCTTTATTCAAAGTATACTTCATCGCTTGTTATATATTTCTTCCATATTTCGGGCAATTTGTGAATACCACGCCAGTAAAAATCTTCCCCTTTTGCTGCGAACCATTCATCGAGCCATGTTTTCACATCTTCGTACGAACCAAAGCGCTGCTCAGCAAGGGCGCGACCCATCGATGCAAACAAGTGGTTATCGGAAGGAGCCAAGTCTGGTGAGTAAGCGACAAGGGGTAGAACTTTCCAGCTGAGCGCTTCCAACGTGTCGCGAACTGGTTTTGCCGTATGTGATGGAGCATTGTCATGAAGAAAAATGACTTTGTGTTGCCTCTCTTTCGGTATTCTGGCCTTTTCTCAAGCAGCGAACGGTTCAAATCGGTCAATTGTTGTTGGTAACGTTTAGTATTAACGGTTTCTTCAGGTTTTAACAGCTCATAATAGACCACGCCCCTCTGGTCCCACCAAACATAGAGCATCGTCTTTCTGCCAAAGCGATTCGGTCTTGCGGTTGATGTGGATGGTGCGCCTGGGTCTACCCATGATTTTTTACGCTTGAGATTCTCAAAATAAATCCCACTTTTCATCCCCTGTAACTATACGATGCAAAAACGACTTCCTTTTGTACCGAGCGAGCAAAATGTCACACGTGTTTTTGAGCTTTTTCCATTCGCCTGTCGTTCAACTCATGTGGTACCCATCTACCGGTCTTCTGAATCTTTCCCATCTCTCGTAGCCGATTGGAAACAGCTTGTTGACTAACGCCCAATTGCTCGGCGAGTTGTTTTTGTGTTTGCGAATCATCTTCGTCCAACAATGCTTGCAATTCCACATCTTCGTATTTTTTTTGGCGGTTTTCCACGTTTCTTGTCTGCAACATCGAAGTCACCACTTTTGAAACGCCGAAACCATCGTTCACACGTATCTTGCGATGGAGCATGTTCACCATAAGCTTCTCGAAGTAATCGGTATGATTCAACAGCAGTTTTCTTCAAATAAAAACAAAAAATTAATGCTGTCCGCGAATGCTTTTTGTTCGGTATAATATTTCGACATATTGAACAACAACAACACATCACTATGCACACGCTTTTCCAATTTATCACTCGTGCGCATCTGACACTTGTTGATGATACAACAAAATGGCGCAGTATCAAATCTTTATAGCACAAACTGCATTGGTGCACCATCTGTTGTCTGAAATCCGCATTTCATACTTGTACACCTGGTAACTTCTAACAGAGATTTTTTCTGTAAAACGACCTTTAGTTGAAATAAAAATATACGAAGTTAATTATGTATACAAAAATGGAGCTATTGTTGCGACCTACAAAATAATATGTTCCTATACGACGACGTTCCTAGAAAGCCTAATATAAATTTCCGATAGAGCTTCTAAAGTCAGCAGGTACATTAAAATTTTTTAGTTTAAAGGTCTTTAACTAATAGTAAATCAATATTGCATTTAGTTTTAAAGATACATGTTACGATATTTTAAAAATTATTTCTTATATTACATTATATATTAATCTTTTTAGGACAGTCTTCATGTCATATTTTTTTTAAAGAAAAACAAATGGAATCTGAGACGTCTCTCATAATAGTTCCGTGCTACACCACTGCCAATAACGGTGTGAAAAAAAAATTTAATTAAGTGGACAGAATTAGCGGCATGACAGTACATTTTGTTTAAAATCGATTGAACTTTATATTACAGATTTTGGTAATATTTTATGCAAGAAATGTGTTCCGATTATTTCGTTACATATTTTTATATTTAGCAAAAATGGCAGAAACTAAATTGTCAATTGAAAGTAATTATGTACAGCAAGTATTAAAATATAAAATATATTAAACATATGCAAACGTATATATATTATTATTATATTATCAATTGTATAACAACAGCTTACTATTTTAAGATGTTATTAATATATTATTTTACACGGGTATTTTATGGCCACCATTTGACGCAAATAGAATACTTAAGTACGTATATGTTTCCTACACCTTTTTAATAACTGAAATTAAGACACCTCCTTATAATTAAAAACATTTAAAGCATGTTAGAATAATATTAGATTTTCAACCAAATGCGACGCTTTCAATTATTGTGGTGGTAAAATAAACAAGTGATCACGTGAATCTTTTACTCTCAGACATCCTGGACACTTTTTACTTACACAGAGTGCTAAAACTATATTAACCGAATGGACTAAATGATCTCAAAAATCAAAAATCTGAAACCAAGTTATTTTCTTTTTAAATCATTAGTTACACGATAATAAATAGAAAAGTTTTAAGAACTTAAAAATAAATTCAAACTAACATCAAAATATATCAAAAATAAAGATAATTCTCAATCAAAATTTTTTAAGCCAACTGTTATTTTTTTATTTCAAACAATTGTATACAGAAAACTAGTTTAGCCACTATCCAATTTTATAACAGTTGCCACTTTCAAGTCGACTTTTTATTTAAAAACAGTGTTTTGTTACGTTCCGCTTTTCTAATCTGTTATCTCATTCTATTTATGAATTAAACATTGTTAGCATAACACCTGTGAAACTTTTAAAACCAAACTAAAAATTAATAAAAAATGACTTGATATTAGTTACTAATGGAACATCAGTTAAATACTAGAACATTTTAAAGTGGCATAAACGGCTTAACAAAACTGAGAGATCGCGAATTTTTATGTCTAATTTCAATAGTGTATTATAGATTTAATTTATAATACAAAAAACGAGGTAATCAGCGCATTAAGAAATTTACTGACCTTGTATATCATCATCGGCTGTTCATCCATCGTCAGATGTAGGCCTCCCCCAGGCTTCTACAATGTCGTAAGTCTCGAGCTTGTCTCATCCAATCAGTGCCTACCAAATGTTCAATATCATCTCTCCAACG
Source organism: Pachyrhynchus sulphureomaculatus (assembly GCA_019049505.1). NCBI lineage: Eukaryota > Metazoa > Arthropoda > Insecta > Coleoptera > Curculionidae > Pachyrhynchus > Pachyrhynchus sulphureomaculatus. Next base: position 141,387,437 of record CM032447.1, read on the forward strand.
AGTTTGTGGTCTTCTGACAGGTTTCTGTATCTTCGTGGTCTCCATTCTACAAGCCTCTTGGTTCACCAATTATATGTCATACGGATCATGTGTCCAGCCCAGTCCCATCATAACTTGCAGATTCGCTCGGTTACGTCTGCCATTTTGGATCTTTTTCGTGTCTCTTCATTCTTTGTATGATCTCTCAATTTTCCTCCCAACGTTCGCCTTTCCATGGCCCTTTATGTAATCTCCAATCTTTTCTATATACTGTTTTTCATGGCCCACGTTTCTGTACCATATGTCAGAACTTGATGATATACGTAGACTTGAGTTAAATATGTTTTGCAATTTGCCGAAACTAGACCAAGCCAGCGGAATCCTTCTTTTTTAAATTTGCTTTTAAATTATTTTTACCAATTTCAACTTGCGGTTCTAGATATACATACAATATGACTTCTTCTATTGTTTGTTGCTCGATTCTATACTAGGATTGAGGTTGTTATTTCCTATATCGTTGGTCATATATTTGGTTTTGGCAATATTGATCCTCATACCAATTTGTTTCGATTTTCAGTTCGCTCAGCATTTGGTGTAACTCTTCGGTGGTTTTGCTCGTCAATATGATGTTATCTGCAAAACTCAGAAGGTGTAAGTGTTCTCCGACTACGGATATGCCCTTATTGTCACAATTGAGTTGTTTGAACATTTCCTCCAAAGTCAATGTAAGCAATTTAGGTGATATTGAGTCGCCTTGTCGCAATCCTCTTTTTGTTTTAATTCCGTTTGTTTTTTCTTCCAGTAATACCTGAAATCTGGCATTCTTATAGATTTTACGAATTAATTCTGTGTGTTGGTGGCCTATTCGGCAAATGCTCAATGCATTTAGAAATTCTCATGTTTCGATTAAGTCGAGAACCTTCTCATATTCTATGAATACTACCCACAATGTGATGTTGTACCCACTGGCTTTCTCGATAAGCGTTCTTACGGTTTATAGGTTGTCCAAAGTGCTGGAGAGTCCTCGAAATCCTGCCTGCTCTCTTGGCTGGTGGCTGTCCAACTTATTTGTTAGGCTCGTTAAAATTTTTTAAAATAGTTTGTACAGAGTTGACAACAAAAATATAGACCTGTATTTGTCTAGTTTTTCTTGGTTTCCTTTTTTGAACTGCAGTAGCATTGTTCCATTCCTGGGGGACTCGTCTTTCGGTAAGGCATTTGTTATCTATTACTTCTAACATATGTTTTACAGTCGTGCCGCCGTATTTGATCATTTCGATAATTACACCATCTTCGCTTAGGGCACGACCATTACCGATCTTCTTGACTGCTTGAATAATTTCGTGCGCTGTTATTTCTGGTATATCCTCTGATCTCATGTTCGTGACTTTAATTCTGTTCTCATTTCTTTTACCTGTTGGAGGATCCATCTTACTTTCATACAATTTCTCATAATATTTATGTACTGTTTCTCTTAATTCTTCCCTGTCTGTTATGAGTTCGTTACCACCGTTTCTAACTTATGTTATATGACGCTTATCTTCTGACTTTGTTCTCAGTACATTTTTAAGGCCCCTTTCGTCCTTGTACATATATACATAAGGATAATATTTTCCAGTGGTGTCAATTGAAGAATGGAGAGTACAAAATGTAGTCTCGTAAGTCTTTCAGTTGTAGATACCTCGTAGTTCATTTTAATCGATCTTTGTTCAATCATTTAAGGCGAAAAGAATTATCTTAAAGAGATTTATATTTTAATTAAATTATGTTTAGATGATCCATTATTGTGATATGTTCTGTAAATGAGTTATCAAAATGCTACAAATTCGTGTAAGTAGTAGTAGAACATTCACACATGACACCTCAAAGAGTTAATAGACAGACGTTTTGGTATCCAAATAATCAAATCCTTATGTTCTCAATGATATAATCTTATTATTATAATGATTTTCATTTTTTTCGACATTAAAAAAAAGGTTAGGCTTAATATTTCCAAGCATTTTGAGGATCGGTGAAATAAAATATATATATATATATATATATATATATATATATATATATATATATATATATATATATATATATATATATATTATTTAAAAGTAGCAAATTAAAAAAAAAATTGAAAAAACCATGTTTTTTACTAACTCGGTCGCCGGTGAACAAGTTATTATAACAAATGGTAAACACGATCTGGTACATATGGCGCGAAAGTTACAGGAGAAATACAAAAGGTAGCAATTAGAAATCAGTATCCAAAAAACAAATTACCTGGTCTTGAAGGGACAATATACAAACATCTGAATAGAAATAGACTAAATAACAAGTTATACTGATTATATCCAATTACAAACAGACTTCGATACAACAGAAGCAAAGGACAGAGAGATTGATAAAAGGATAGCACATCCGAGAAAAACAGTTAAATATCTACTCTGTGCCATTAGAAGCGAAAATATAATATCTACGAAACGCTTATAAAAATTGGTCTGATTTATAATGTGGAGACAATGGTGATAAAGGAAACAACTAACAGAAGTTTGAGTTGATTAAAATAGATGTGTTTAGATGATCACTCGAAATATCTAGAATAGACAGAATTTGAAAAAAAGATGTACGACAACGAATGAGAGTAGTTGGTTCTCTGATAATGGAGGTTAAAACAAAGCATCTAAGCTGGTATGATTATATACAGAAAATGATGCTAACTACATTGGTATTAGGTATTACCAAACCGCATAGAACCTGGTAGCACAAAAAAAGTCTGGAAAGAAGAAGAAATCTTCAGAGCAGTAGGCTGAAGGAAACTAAGAGAGAGTCGATAGAATAACACAAAGACATGGTAGGCATCAAACAACACCGGAAGCCGATCTTATATTATATGGAAAGAAATGTATATTTCCAATATAGCTACAGATTATAGTATTTTTAAGCCACCAAAAGACATACTTTAATACATTTAATTTTGAATTAATTCAAAATTATCAGCGTGTATGCTAGAAATAATTGAACAAATTTCAGAAACGATGTATTACATGTTGTAAGTTTTGATAGTTGTAGTTTTCCTATTCATTTAAAACTAATATCTGTAGGTGAGCTCAAGTGTTTAAGGCTGGACTAATTAGTGCTCCGTATGGAACACTTATAAGATCACTTCGGTGTCTGTCTGTCGGTCCGTCCGTCGGTTTGTCATACCCGATTTTCTCCGAAACTATTTGAGACAGAAAGTGAAAATTTGATTCTAATATGGGAATTGAATGCCTCATCAGAGCCGTGTGGTTTTGGAAAGTTAAATTTTGACTTAAGGGGTTAGTTTTGGAGGGTGAAATCGGAAGTGAAAAAAAAAATTCTACTAGGTGATCGAGTGGGGTGTCAAATGAGTTCAAAAATCTATTATTTTTAAAAATTGCGAAAAAAAATCGCTGTCCCTCCCTTATCTCGAAAAGTACAGATCAAAAAATTTTTGAAAAAAATTCTGGAAGGTAAAAAAAAAAGTTAATTCTTACAAGAGTTGTTGATATTTTCGCTACAATTTGTGAGGTTATAGTAATATTTACAAACTGTTTTAAAATAATAGACTAAATTGGGCCATTTTTTTCTATTTCTACAAATTGTAACTGGAATTTATATATATTTTTACTATATCTAGGACACTATTTTTATAAATATTCTTTATCTAAATTATATATGTATTGTGGATTTTTTTTTTCGCTACTGTGTGTTTGTTGACAATAAATAGAGCCTTTTTATCGCACATATACTTATGCTGCAAATAATTTTTCAGACTATGCTGTAAAAATTAAATGATTTTTTTTTAGTTTTCTCTTGTTTTTTCATTCGATATATTATTTTTCCAATTTAATGCCCTATTTACAATATTTTAATAATGATTAAAATGGATTTTCTGGACTTGAAAAACATTCTTTTAACTCGATTTTAATTTTTGAGCAGAATAAAAAGTCACAACGTGCTAAATCAGCTGAACGTTATTCTATAGTTAAAGTTACTTTCAAACCCAAAATTAACGTCTGTATTCGTGTAATAGCCACGGACCACGAAGAATTCTCCAAACGTTTCAACACGTCCAAATTATACTCGTCAGTTGATAGTTAGACTAGTTTAGAACAAATATATGATGAATAATACCTTTGCTACCATAGAAAACAACCTCAAAACATGGTTTTGATATTCGACGGAATTTATGGTTGTTTTTTGATTTGTAATGATGATTTTTGACCTCTCTTCAATACCTAAGCGCTCTGTTTGTGAGTCATACTGAAAAGATTGTCTCGTCATCAGTAATAATTAATTTCAGGACGTTTCGATTGTTTTTGGGTCTCGTACGGTTTTCCTGGAATTTTACACTCTCAATAACCTTTGATCTTCCTTTACAAGATGTCGAACAAATCTTGATGCTTTTTTTATTATTTAGAATGATGTAATGCGATAATCTGCTACAAATTCACGAATGCTTTGAATTGAAATTGAGTATTCGAATTGATATTGATCTTCCCATGTGTTTGTTTTATTTAAGGTATTCTATTCCATTCGAAAAGCATTTATGTCATTTAATAACTTATTGATAAATAATTTATACCATATACTTTTTCACCATGGTAAACTTTAATTAAACTCTTTTATTTCTTTGTTCCTTGTTATAATTTCTAATTTTTTTTTTTGGCTGTTAGATAAAATATCGTATCTCTTAATATTCCCTTAAATTTAAACTAAATGATGACATAACCTTTTATTACAACATATACCACACCAGTTCGAAAAATTAATTGTTACATTTTGTATATCTGATACGAGTCCAAGTTTTGTATTTCTAAGCCACATAAGTATTTTGGCATGATATATGTATGAAACCACATACAAGGCGAATACTTTTATACACAACCTGATAAACCTGGAATAAAGCTGGTATGACAAAATGAAGAGCACGTATAAGAAGTCTATTTATATATCTATTTCTATTTAATCAGACCAACGACCCATCTATCCTGTTCTTGAGATGTGAAACACCATCTAGCAGGGTGTGCATGAATAGCGTCCACTACATATTTTTCAATATATTCTTCGTCGTAGAAAAAACTGCACTCTACAATAATTTTGTGATATGTGAGCAAGCGAGTTTAACTCAAAACTTATAGTTTTCAGGAGAAACAGTTTAAGGTTCAAAAATACTAATATATTAAAAGTTAGGTAACTTATGTGTAATTATAATAAAAAATGCTATACTATTTTAGTCGGCCGAAAATACCATAAAAAGTACCGGGTGGTAAAATATCTGTAAAAATATACTACTCCACACAAACAATCAGAAGCTTTAGTCAGAATAATAGTATAGATAAAATATTTTCTCCTAATTAATAATATAGAGCGATTTTCCAAGTTGGGTATTTTTTTAACAAAACATCCTTTCTCAAAATAAGGTAAAAATTAATTTTTTTTTTAAAAGAGGCTGCCGTAAAATTGTATAAAATTTTACTTACCTCCAAATAACACCTGTTTTCATTACAGTTAACATCTTGGCACCACAGCATCATTCCTATTCTATGACCTTACAATATTATTTTATATATATTTTTAATATGTGTATTTATATATATATATATATATATATATATATATATATATATATATATATATATATATATATATATATATGTATAGTGTTAGGTACATTCACTGAACAAATACCTCTTAACGATATTGATAATTTTGAAAGTTCAATGACTTATAAAAGTAGCTAGCTTATTATATTATTTAAAAGCGCTACAGGCCATGAAGGCCTAGGGCTTAGTTAACCTGTGTCCATTTCCCTCTTCCCTCTTTCATCACCCGGCGTCCAAGTATTGTTGGGTTCGTATATCTCCACTCTATTCTGTTCTGCGCCTTCGTCCTCCAGTTTCTGACTCCTATGGCTCTTAAATCCTCCTCAACACGTTGGAACCATCTCATTCTCGGCCTTTCTCTCCTTTTCGCACCCACGGGCCTCATCACCAGCGCCATTTTCGGCAGTCTCTCTCTTGTCAGATGCCGTACCTGTCCTAGCCATCTCATTTTTTGCGCTCTTATAAAAGATGTGATTCTAGGTCCGTCATATAAGTTCTCCAGTTCCTGATTTGTCCGTCTAGTCTACCCTTCCGATGTGTTTTTCTTCCTCCATAGATCACTCTCAATATCCTTCTTTCCCACCTCTCTAGCGTCTCTTCCTCTAATTTGTTCATTACCCATGTTTCACATCCATAGGTGACAGTAGGTCTTATGACCGATGTAAAAATCCTGAGTTTTGTCTTTCTAGAGACGTATTTTGATTTAATTATAGCGTTCAGGCTCCCACATTTTTGGTTGCTCTTTGCTATTCGTGCTTTCAACTCGCTCCAGCAGTACCCCCAAATATACAAATCTACTAACTCTCTCAAATTTATATTCTTTTCCATCATAGGCCACTACATTAAATTCTTTTTCTTTTTTAATTTCTGTGCTTGGTTCTATAATATATTTCGTTTTCTAGGAGTTGATTTCTAGTACATACTTACTTGCCTCTCTTATTAGTCTTTTCGTTCTCTTTACCAGTTCTCTGCTAGATTTTGCTATCAAAGTCAAATCATCCGCATATGCTATACACTGAGATATTCCTCTATATTTATTGCATAGCATTTTATCACCTTTTTTGTGTAGTGGACTTATAAGGGCCTTGGACCATTCTTTTGGCATTACCTCCTGTTCCCACACTTGCTCTATTAGTAGAAATAGTTTCCTATGCACCTGTTCGCCTACTACCTTTAACATTTCCGCACTTATTTCGCGTTCACCTGGCTTCTTGTTATTTTTCATTTCATTAATTATGGCTTTAATTTCTCCTCTTGTCGGCTTACTCACCATATTCCCATTATCATCCATTGTTCGCTCCTCCACCTCATTCCCTGCTTCCTTCCCATTCAACAATACCTCGAAGTACCCCTTCCACTCATCCATTATTTTGTCTGGCTCACTTATTAGTAATCCTGTATTAGTTTTGAGGTAGCTGGTTCTGCTATGGTATCCTTTGTTCATTCGCTTTACCTCCTGATAGAAGCTTCTTGATTCCCTATTAACAAATCTTTCCTCTATGTTTTTCAATTTTTCTTTATTGTATTGTCTCTTCAGTCTTCTGCATGTTTGTTTGAACATTCCATTCTTATATGGACACAAATGCCCGGACTATCTCCTCGGAGGTTTGTGCCTATCGGAACCACACTCTTAAAATACTTCGTATATCTGTCTCCTACTTTTTGGGGAATTACGTTCAGTTTGGCAACGCCGCTTATTAGAGATTTTAATTAATTTTAATATCTGTTATTATTCAACTTAATATTGGTTATATTTAACAAAATGGTTTAAATTATTGAGTAATATTACCTGTTAAAAATGTCTCAACTTAGCAAACACTTTGCCTGTGAAGGGTTTCTATAATTGAAAAAAAAAGCCAAATTTATAGTGAACGTTTAACCTAAATTTGGCTTGAAACTACTAATCTTGGATTTAATCCTAATTTGTTTGGGACAAATGAACTGCCGTCTTATGGGTGGTAATAACTGAGCGAATGTGTATGACCATGGACAATGAGTCTTAACTAGATGAGAATAGTGAATGAATCTCAGTTAAAAGCTCAACATAAAAATAGAAAAGAGGTATTAATTTCTCGATTTACCGTCCTAACGTAGCTAGTTCGTTTGAGCATTTATTATAAAAGTAAGCGTTGACGGGTCAGAATTCTTGTTCTGAGGCAACTTTTTCAGTTTATAAAAGAATATATTTTAATACTGACAGAACTCAATTCAATACAGAAAATAAACTAAAGTGTATTCATAAAAATTAATTGTGTCAGGATTATAAATAGCATATTTTATTACCTGTCGTTATGTTCTAAAAACATGGCCGTAATAAAACTCACAACGCAAAAATTACGAAAACAATTACGACTAGAATATAATTCCTCCATTACCTCTTAGTCGAGGCATGTATATTTACAGATATACTTAACATAAGACTTGCTTGTTTATGTTTTATTTATTTATAATACGAATTGGATAGATTTGACGCTTACTTGATGAATATCCATTTTTAGAAACTTGAAAGACGAACTGTTTTTTCACTTTATTTTATTTATCAAAATGAATTAAATAAAATAATAACTTAAATTAGCCGTGACATATTTCGGTACACAGTACCTTTATCAAACGACAGTTAAACTTTTACTATTTTGTCTAATGAATTCAGGTACAGTATTTTTCAAGATCTAAGAAAGTGATTTGGCAAATTAATGCAATAAGAACATTAAACAACTGTTAGGATCTTCACACGTACCTGGCTGTAACAGGGTCGTAATTGATATATATATACCTCCCTTTCAATTTAACATTTTATTGGCTACTTCGTGTTTATAAATATAAAGAATATTCTTCACTTTACCTGCCGTATTATAGTGAAATAGTGTATATTATAAAATTCAATAGTGTCTTAAAATGTTCGAAGCCCTTTCCATCAGAAGCCGCCAATGTTTGCCCGTTGAGGCAAAAGTGATAATTAAAAGTGTTTATTTAAAGTTAGTAGAGCGAGGCCACGAAAAAGTACTTTTCATTGATGGAGACGTCAGCTTTAACAAGCATCCCTGAAAGTACAGTTTAGAAAATTCTAAATAATTCGATAGCGCCTAAAAAAAAAAACACGAAAAGACAAATGTGTGTCGAAATGTATTGATTTCTGTCAAGAAGACTTAATCCGCCGCAAAATTTATGAAATGTATGCAGAATAAAAAGTTCCTACGTTATTGTCACTTTCATGGAGGCTGCCCGAGGAGAGGTGTGACATAAAATGTTCCACTACAACTTTATGGCGTACTCTACGTAGTTTCAGGTTTTTGTTAAAAAAAAATAGACAAAAGGCAAGTTATAATGGAATCACTGCACTTACAACAACTCAGAATGCAATATCTTGAAAAAATAAATACAGCTAGATCGGAGAATCGAACGATAATCTACCTAGATGAGTTTTGGTATGACACCCACGACACACCCAGTAAAGGATGGATTGATAAATCCAAAAAATGCCACACCAAAGCTCCATCAAATGAAGAAAAAGATTAACTATTTTATATGCGGGGTCAGAAGAAGGCTGGATACCAGAATGTCTATTTCTAGCAGCCAAGAATATTTCAGATTCCAGCTTGGATTATCATTGTGATACAACCGCTGAAGTTTTTGAAGATTGGCTTCAAAACAAATTAATGCCGAATATGCCACCGAATAGCTGTATTGTGATGGATAATCATAGTCGCCAAATGAATAAGGTACCAAGTTCCACTAGTAGAAAAAAAGAAATACAAGCCTTTTTGTGCGAACGTGACATATATTTCCATGAAAGTGATACAGTTAAACAATTGTTGGAAAGTTTTAAAAAGTTACAAATTTTTCAAAGGAATATGTTTGTGATAAAATTGCAAAGGGAGCAGGTCAGGAAATAATTCGGCTTCCACCATATTATTGTATCTCCTTTAATGCGATCGAGTTGATATGGCATAAAATAAAGTCTAATATACATGGTCACAATAATACATCCACTTTAAACAGTAGTGTGATTGAGTTGATAAAGACAGAAGTAAAAAATGTAACCGTTGAAAACTGGAGAAACTGTATTCAACACGTCAAAAAAAATGAAAACTCATATAGATGTATGTACATAAATATAAATAGTTTAGAACCTGTAGAAAAACTTATTATTGATTTGTAAGATAGTAGCGATAGAGAAATTGAACTAGATATTAATTAATAAGTAAAATTGTAACAAATGTACGCGAGGTCACTGTCCACTGTTTTAATATATTTGTATAATTACTATATTGTGTATTATTCAGCACATAAAACATTAAAATTCAACTGTCTTATCACAATAAAATTTTAAACCCAACAATTATACAATAGTGGGGCCCTGCACGATGCCTCGTCATTAAACAGCCATAAATTATCCACTTTCGAATCTTGTTGAATTTTGAATGAGTATAGGTAGGTAGCTAAGTCACTTTCTTAGATCGTGAAAAATACTATACAATTATTTAAACTCTTTCTTAACTATATGGAATTTCCTAAAGGTGTTATAAATAAATTAAAATGACCGCTAAGAAAATTATTATTTCTAAAGGAATTTAACATAGTACAATGGGGAGATAATTACTTGAACTTAAGATTTAGCACAGGAGTGTGTGATCTAGTTGATTATTTAGTAATACCTCGGAATATTTTAATTGTTAATTTCCAATGACTATAATAATATATATATATATAATATATATATATATATATATATATATATATATATATATATATATATATATATATACGTGGGTAAATCAAATATAAACGGTAATTTTTTTTTATACGTTTATTGAATAACCTTATACACAAATCATTGATTTAACATTTTTCAATATAGTCTCCTGCGTGATCTACACACTTTTGCCACCGATTTGGAAGTTTCCGTATTCCCTGGTCATAAAAGGTTTGAGAGCGGGTTGTAAGTCAATTGCGCACGTGTTCCTCGACTTCTTCATTGCTTCCAAATCGCTCTCCTCCCAGTGATTCTTTCATAGGCGCAAACAAAAAATAATCACAGGGGGATAAGTCAGGGCTATAAGGAGGGTGCTCGAGGGTTCCCAGCCCCTTTCTTCCAGTGTATCCCTTGTCAAAGCCGCAGTGTGAGGCCTGGCGTTGTCCTGGAGAAGAATGACATCTTTGATGGGCATGTCCCGTCTTTTCTTTCGATAGATGGCTTTTGCCAACCGTAACAACTGGCAGTAGTAAGTCAAAAAAAATCGTTGCAAGGACTTTTCCAGCAGAGAGACGAGTTTTGGCCTTCACTGGGAACCTTCATTCTTTCTTCGACACTCTTTACTTGCCATTTTGGACTCGGGAGTGTAGTATTGTATCCACGTCTCATCACATGTCACTATGCGCTTTAAAAAGGCCTGACCTGTTTTTGGTTTACAGTCAACAATCTTGGAACCCATCGAGCAGTAATTTTTCTGAAACCGAGTTGATCAGCAATTATGGATTCAACACTTCCATAGCTGATACCCACTTCTGAGGAAATTTCATCAACGGTTAATCGGCGATCACCTTCGATAAGGTGTCTAATGTCACGGATGTTGTCATTTGTAAGGCTTGATCTAGGGCGTCGATCATGACTTTCGTTTTCAACCCGTTCTCGTTCGCCCTTAAATTCTCTCGCCCACGTATACACACGATTCTGAGAGAGTGTACTGTCCCCCAAACTGTGCCTTCAAACGGGTTAAAATTTCTGACGGTTTAACGCCTTCATTGGTTAAAAACTTGATGATAATACGTTGCGCAACAGACGAAGGTACCTCTTGTTCGGTCATGGCTGTACTGACGACAAAGACGAGTTGGCGCGCGCACCCATCCGGTTCCCCTACTCCTCACAAACCAAACATCTACTCCACACAACATCATCTAGCTAAAAACTGCATTCTAAGAAGAATAGCAAAATTACCGTTTTTATATTTGATTTATCCACGTATTAATATATATATATATATATATATATATATATATATATATATATATATATATATATATATATATATATGCGTATAATTTTTACTCGGGCTGATAAATGGAAATCTATAATAGCCTTGAAACGAAATTATTACATTTCAAAAACAACCGAATTTCTAAGTCCAAATAGTTACACTGTACTGAAATTTGATCCTACGAACATATACCAACAATAGAGAAAAAATTTAGTTAAAGACTATAATATTTGAAGAAAAAGAAAAATTCTCATTAACCTTAATGAATTCCCAAGCACCTAAATTATATTCGCTAATCAATCAATTGCACAAATATAATATGCCTATTAGACCTATTGTCTGGTTTACAACTGCTCCCTCAGTCAAAGTCTCTAATAGACTAATTAAAATCATTAAGTCACATACAAATTTCACACCTAAATTCGACATCCTCAATTCTTTTCAACTTATAGATAAAATACAAAACATTAACTTACCACCCAATTCAAAACTCATTTCATTTGATGTTCAAAATTTATTTCCAAGTATTCCACCTAATCATGTCATAAAATATCATTAATAATACATTAAACAATAATGTCAATCATTTCCTAAAAGAAAATATTTTAGACTCCTTAACTATTACGCTAGATCAAAATTATTTTGAATTTAATGACAAATTTTTCGCTGCCAATAACGGATTAATAATGGAAAATCCTCTTAGCGCCTTATGTGCAGAGATATTCATGAATCACTTAGAAGAACTAATACACAAACATCCATTTATTAACAAATTTCTGTTTTAATATAAATATGTAGATGACATTTTAACTTGTTTTATAGGCGCAGATAGACAGTTAAACTTATTTTTAGAATATATCAGTAATATCCACAAAAGAATTCAATTCACACTTGAAATGGAACAAAATAATTCAATTAATTTTTTTAGAGCTAAAAATCACGAAATCTAATAATAGGTTTGAATTCTCTATATTTCATAAACCATCACACACAGACACGGTAATCCATCAGAACTCATTTCACCCTTCCAATACGTAATAACACACACAATAATATTCCAATGAAAGACTTGAATTTTTAAGAAGCTTTAAATATAATTAAACAACTAGCAAAAAATAATGGATATGACAACAGGATAATAGACAGATTATTAGATAAAAAGCAACAGAAAAAAACTATTAATTTGGTTTACTCTTTATCAGTTAACAAAAATATTAAATTTAACACACTAACTTCTTGTGGCATACTCCGCTACAAAGTTTCGAAACAATTAGAAAATATTGGATTAAAGATAGCCTTCAAAACAAACAATTCTTTGGGTAAAATAATTAAAAACAAAAAATAACTAAAGCTAACAAACATAATAACTCCGGGGTTTATAAATTAAAATGTGGCTCCTGACCCAAAGTTTTCATAGGTCAAACTGGTAGAATATTCAAACAGAGAATAAAAAAACATAAAAAACCATTTGAGAATAAGACTGAAGATTCACATTATGCCACTCATTTGTTTTCTGAAAATCATAGTTTTGATGATAACTCCGACATATCAATAACAAAAATAAAAAGTTGAATTTGCTTGAGTCATTGGAAATTAACAAAGTAAAAGATTCCTAGGCATTACCAAATAATCAACTAGATTTATATAACACTCCTTTGTTAAATCTTAAATCCATGTAATTATCTCCCCATTGTACTATGTTAAATCCCTTCAAAAAATAATAATTTTGTTAGCGGTCACTTTAATTTATTTATAACACCTCTAGGAAATTCCATATAATTAAGATAGGGTTTAAATAATTGTACCCGAATTCATTAGACAAAATAGTAGAAGTTTAACCACGGTTGTGTGTACTGAAACATGTCACGGCTAATTTAATTTATTATTTTATTTATTTCATTTTGATAAATAAAACAAAATATAGTGAAAATCTGAACAACAGTTCGTCTTTCAATTTTCTTCATTTATAATATAATGTATCTGTATTTCAAATAGTTCATGACACTATACTAGTTATTTGAAACTTAATTTATATAGTATAAATTTTATTTAAAAAGCACTTAATATTAAGTAGCCTTGATATATCAGCTATCACTAGCCGTATTAAAAAAGTAATTCTAACAAATTATTATATGCGTTACCACATATATGACACTGACATTGCGAAAGTCCCTTAAATAATAATTTGTGCTGTATAAGCCTTATTAGAAAATCTTGTCTAATTAATTTTAAGTTTTTTTTTTCGAAATAAACTAATTTTGGTTTTATGAAATAATTGTTCTACTTTATAATAACATATTAACCAGAATGAAAATATGGCAAGGCAAAAAGAAAAAGTATCAACGCTGCAGCTCGTCTGGATGATTACGACTCGATTCCACTCCAGGGAAAATTATTAATAAAACGAGACACTAATGAGTGCCCAAGTGTGACAATCAGTACTGAAAGGTTTCCAGAAATAAGCAGAAAATGAGTCAGGGTATATTATTGTGATCCAGAAAATAACGCTAAACTGTAGGGCTTGGTGATCAAATACCTGAGACTACACCGTGCATGAGGCATGTTTAATGTTTCGATGAAAACTACTGCTTATTTTAATAATAATTTTAATAGAAAACTTTTTTTAAAAAATTTAATAGAAACTCTCTTACTAGAGAAATCACATAAGTGTTTTTATTGCTCTTACTAAATGGAAGTATTAGGTTTATGAAAAAAACGCTTCTAAAATTTTTGTAATTCTCTAATGTGAAAGTTCTTAGACTCTCTCCTTTCGGTCTGTCTCTCAGCCTGTTAGAATGAAATATAGCAAACGAAATGATATGTCTATTTTAAATTTGATACACTTATGACCCTTGAATGAAAGAATTATAAATTTTGAGCAATATCGCGTCAACATGGACAATATGAACAAGCGAGTAAATATATAACAATAATAATTAACTAATACTAATTATTAAATAACCTAAAACAAATAAACTATATAAACTTCTTATGTACGCCGTTGATATCACCATCACCGCTACCACCAAGTCGTCCAGGATCATCATCAGCCGCCGCCAACGCCACCTCAACGTGCTTTATGGTTCAAACATTGGAGACTCCAGATCAACCCAGCAAGGACCCAAGCCATCGTGTTTAACAAGTCACGCTGCACCACGCCGGCAAGTCTCACCCTCCAAGCCACCAGATTCCGATGGTAAAACAGTATTAAGTACCTGGGCCTCCCCTACCAACGCCTCGTCAATCTGTACCCACTCCTCAATAAGTTCAGTAAACTCTGAACTCGCAACAAGCTGATAATTTACAAGAAAATCATCCGAGCCGTATTGATCTACTCCAAACTAGCATGGTGCCAAATATCACGTACACATAGATCCATCCTCCACATCATCCAAAACAAGGCTCTCCGCATCATTATACGCAACACCCAGAGACCTCCAGATACCTACAATTCCGGAGCTCATGAGCAATATCCAGCTCAAATTCCTGGACAACGCTACACAGCAGCCCAACCCCACAATTAGGAATGCTTACCTCCTCGTCCCACGCTATACCCGACGCCGTCTTCCAAGACCCTCGGACCCCCTACACCTGGATTCGCTTAAGTTAGCATTAGTTAATTTTAAGTGTTCATCTTAAGTTCAAATATATTAAGTCCTCTCAATACATTTATATTCTTTAGTCAACCATGTATTAATAGTAATAATTATTAGATATTGGAACTATATAAACATATATATACAATTTACACAGACATCATATCCATATTTTCTATTTTGAGAGGTAAGTGAGACAAGTAAACCAAAACCAAGCGATGAACGTTCATTTAAATTAAGTCTATTAAAAGATAACCCTGTAGTTCATGTTATTTCTAGTATTATAATTATGAATAACATAATAATTCAATATAAACTTCTTTTCATTATTATAGATGAATTTATATAATTCATAAAAAAATATTCTTTAATAAATAAAAATAAATATATTCATAAATAAAAATGACTTTCGCGACAGTCAAAACGTACAAACGTTTAACAACTGGTCTGCAGGAGCCAGCCGCTGTTAGGCCCATAATGCATTTGATTACCCTCTTCTGAGTAATAAAAAAAGTCCCCCAAAAGCATATGCCATAATGAAGGTGAGAAGAAATGTAAGTAGTATATCTGTAGTATCGACAGCACTGACTTGAAAGTTCGAACAACAAAAGTAACGCTGCACAACTTAAAGCACAATTGCTGTGTGAAAGTTGATGTTTTCAGTTGTAACTCTGAAGCCGTGCCTCTGTTCAGCTTTCCTTAAAGTATTTATGATTTAAAATATCGAGATGTAATAATTGGATTAAGTTTTTCTTAAGTGACTAAATTCAATATTGATTTTAGAACCGCTTGTTTGCCATGGTTGTACTGAGTAAATCACTTTACTGGCTTCCTTCATACATTAGTCGTCATATTTCTAATGTATGATGAAATATTTTTTATTACATCAAGATTTACAGAGAGTAGAAAAGAATTAGCAATCGACTATGATAACTTACTTTTTTTGTAAAAGTATTTCGAATCCCTGTTTTCACTATATTGACTTTATATACCGTGATATACTAAACTCAAAATAATTATTAAATTAAGAAATATTTAAAAAATGCCTCTATAACAACTATTTGTATTTATCACCAAAATGTGTCACTGCCGTTGGCTATCAAAACCAGAAAGAACCTAGGAATCGACACTGACCGCTAGAATATCGAGCTAAAATAGATAGCTACATAATCTAACTTCCGGTGGGTAGGAGTTCTTATTTACGAAAAGATTCTAGTTCAAGAGGGTCTTTCTTTTCATAAGGGATGTGACGAACCTTGTTTGTGA